>JBAPLJ010000593.1:12500-1212500 GCA_037832345.1 Rhizophora mangle | reverse complement strand
AGTTACTGTCCTTGTTCAATTATTATCAATTGCTTTCAGTGGTTAGTTTTTACTTGTTAGTGAAGCGATCAAACCTTTAATTGGGATAAAATGGGCTGCCAGTCATAAACTGTCTGCTACTGACTGCCATTGGTCAACATTTGGCAATTGAATCAAGTAGGATCATATTCATAGTCTATAAAAGTTCCAAAGTTTAAGCTTGAGCGTTACCTTTTTCTGGTACATTGGAGAATTGTCAAGTACTCTTGCACCTTTTGACAGCTTAAATTCTGTCTAGAAGTGGCACATGCCATTGCCAACAACAAGAGACAAATTCAAGTTCCAAAGACTCCTTTCAGGACCCCGTGGACCGATCTAGGAGATTGCAAAAGTAATTAATTATTCCTAAAGCTTAGATGTAAGAGAAGAGTCTTCGTCTAACAAAAACAATTATTTTATTGTGATTTAAACATTGAAATGTTTAAGTCATAGAAAGAGTTTCTCGTTAAATGAGAGAGCCTTGCATAGTAAGATATATATCGTTTTTAAAAGCTTAAATGTGTTTAGTGATCAAGTGGGAATGTCCAATTAAAGCGATAAATTCATTTTCCTGTAAATATCCTTTCAAAAATGAAAAACAACTCTGCCCACCTAAATCTTAATGAGGAAAACTTAACGTGGTTCGGCTTATTGGCTATGGTGTTTATGTGCATGGAGGCGATCATTTTCTTTGCCGTCTATATGAATTTGAATATTTTTTCTTTTTTAATGAATACATTTGTTTCTATTTCCTAGTTTTTCTTTGTCTTGCACAAACGATTCTGCTACGGGATTCAATTAATTGGAAAAAATAGCAATTATAGTAGAAAACGAGAGGAATGAAGCAAGGATGAGACGGGTCATACCTTAAACCCTTTCAAGGTGCGATACTTCGCAAGAACGACTATACAAACACTTGGATGCTTAAACTTTATGAAGATTGTACCAAACTCCATATCCGAGTGTCCAAAGAGTTTGGCCCAACAACAGCCACACTCCAAAGAGAAAAGAGAGATTCGTTATACATTCTGGTTCAAAGGAAGTCGTGTCATCATCAGCTGCTTGACATTTAAGGCTATGCATGTACAACCCCCCACAAGGCGAGAGTAGCGACTGCCTTTTAAATTTAGATATTTCTTCCTGATTCCCGCACAAGGGCCAATAGTTTAGATAGTGGCGGGCAACATGCAATTAACGGTCCATAGATTTTCATGCAACTGTATGGTGCGTGTGTGATGGTTGGGAAGCAGAGAGAGCGTATTAAGCAGTGTTGTTAACACTGTAACAACATAATCCTTAGACCTCCCGATCAACAGTTACAAAAGACAACAGAGGTGACCAGACAAAGTTCTTTTACCTGTTCTCTTTCCAAACAGGGTAAAATGATGAGCATCCATGTCCAGTTCTGTGCTAACTAGTAAAGGCTTGAATGCAAAAATTAGGGGAACACAGCCACAGGTCCTTGATTCATCGATACGAGAATTCATCAAATACAATAAAATCTAGGGTTCATGGCTCCAGCTCCATCCATCTTCTTATATTATTGTAGAGGAAATTGCCAATGATTTCCATCATCTTTTGCCTCAACAATTCTCTTTCCCAGCCACTTCTGTGATCACTTATTCAGAAACATTATACACCTGAACAGCATCCCCTTCCATGTCTGGCAGATTCTCCTGATCCTTCGTTGATTTTATAGCCTCACCTTCGCCACCAGACATCTATTTTAGAAACTCACCTTCACCACCAGACATCTGCATTCCATCCCCAGACCCAAGGCCATCTACTTTCTCTTCAATGCTGTCTCCCTGCTCAGTGAAGGCACCATCAAGAGCTGCAGCTTCAACATGTTGCTGGTGCATGGCAAATGAACCCTCCTTTAGAACTTCAGAGCTCATAGCAATATCACCAGCATTTCCATCAGCCAAGTCATACTTCACTTCATTTCCCTCTGTAGGTGTATGTATTACTCCTTGATTGTTAGACAAGTTTATATCAGTGCCTACTGATGAATACTCTTTCTTCAAATCAGCATTCATATCATGTTTTTCAGTTGCATCAGCATTTTCTTCAGCAGCCTCTGTTTGCTGCGCCAAAATGGCGTCCTGAGATGAAATGACTGGTAAAGAACTTCCAACATCTCCAGAAGATATAGGCTCAGAGCCTTCTGAACCCAGCATGGCAGTTTGTTTTGCTGCAGCCTCAGCCAATTCCAGTTCTTTATTCTTAGCAGCAATTTCTTCCTGTTGTTTTGCTAATTCTCTGTAATAATTCATGAGATTTTGCACTCTTTCCAGCTCAGCCACAAGATTACCATAGCGACTTTGCATGGTTTTCTCAAGATCCTTTTGCTTTTGAACTTCCTCCCAGAGAACATTAATCCTGTGTGACGCTGCTAGTTGCTCTTGCTTCTGCAAAGATCTGAAGCACTCCAGTTCTGTACTGGCAGTGTCAATCAGCTTCAAGGTTGACTCAATTGGTGGCAAAAGCTGCCTTTCAGCCCGCATCTGCTCAATCAAAAATGTCAGCAATTAGTAACCTGAGAATGGTGATCTTGAACACGAGCTTAGAGCAAAATGTAGAAAATTGTTAAATTTTTACAGCTTCGCAATCTCAAATTATAAATGTTCATTCATTTTGGACTAAGAACTACACTAAAAGCTGAACATGAAAAAATTATGGAGACTACTGCTCTGTTGATACACCAGAACATAAGTTATTTTCATTTCTTAGACACACAGAAATTGTGGTATTATAAAGCAATGCACCCATTTTTTGGACAAGCCAACATATAAGGTTCTTTTTGATTAAATGTGTGTGTGTGTGTGTGTGTGTGTGTGAGAGAGAGAGAGAGAGAGAGAGAGAGAGAGAGAGAGAGAGAGAGAGAGAGAGAGAGAGAGAGAGGGAAAAGAGAGTACAAGTTATATATGACTTTAAAAATCTTCATAAAGAGATAGCTGCTCCTAACAACAGAGAAACTGTCAATTAAAATTCTTATAAGGTACCTCATGATGGGAATAATTAATTCATCTCACAACTAGCAATTGTATCATTAGAAGTTGGATCTACATTCTCTTTCAAAGTTATAATGCCAGTTGCTTTCCATTTACCATTTCAGCAACTACTTAATTCATCTCACAACTAGTAGTTTGGTTCACTAGAAGCTGGATCTACATTCTGTTTTAAAGCTTTATAGCCAATTACTTTCCTTTTGCTGTTTTAAAGATTACTGCTATCAATAAGCATCTCCTCACACATCAGTTTTCTAACAGATACAACAAAAATAACAACCATAATTGTACCATATCTTACCTGATAACCTTGCGTGAGCACATTAACCTTCTTCTCAAGACGCAAGGCCTTCTCTCTTTCAGCTTCTAGCCTTGTTTTTACATTTTCAAATTCATTCTGCAAAGCTGCAAGTTTCTCCACATTTCCAGCAACACTCGAGAGACCATGAGCACCCCTAGTTGGAAAATACATGAGATCATTAACACATGTTTTGTGTGCCTCAACAAATTCATCAAGGGACTCATTTTCATGTCCCATAGCTACACGAATATATTGAGCCTCTTCCTTTATCAAACGATCAGCCTGAAAAGGAAAATCTAATCATCAGAAATTTGCAAGTAGACCATCACACAAGATTAAATCCAAAACCATTTGATTTATACACAATGAGCAGGCAGAAGGCACACAAAGTGAAGGAACAGCCTGTAGTCCAATCAACCAACCACCACATGTTCTTATTTTGGTTGGAAGGGGTGCACAGAACACACATACACAAAAAGAGAGAAATTTCAAGAAGAAATAAGGAAAAAAGCACTTAACCTCCTGTGAGAAAGGGGAAGGAAAGGAAGGGAGAAGATGGAGGAGGAAGGGAAAAGAGAGAGAGAGAGAGAGAGAGGCAGAGGATCAATTACATACTTCTTTGAGCTCTTCTTCCTCAAAATCTTCAATCACAGGAATTGAAGCAGCAGGCCCATTTGCAGATCGCTTGGTGCCTTTCTTTTTCTCCTTATTCAACTTCTCATCAAGTGGGTACTTGGCATTATCATGCTCTAGTAAGGTCAAAAGCTCTTTTCTTATGATTTCATCAGCCTGTTCAATTGCCGTAGGAGGAACAAAGGAACTCTTGTCTACATCTGCTCTCAATAAAGAATTCCTAATTAGTTCCAATGAAGCAGCTGGCGGCCTAGGCAGTTCTCTCTGCAGTACTTTTGACCTCTTCCTGAGTAATGCCCGCTGTCGCGCTTCTTCCTCAGCTTTTTCCCTAGCTATTCTATCAGACATATCCTCCTCGATCTTCTCCTCTGGTTCTTCACTTTCTTCTGGGGGCGCTTGGATGACTATCTGGTATTCGTTTTTGGGCTGCGGAAGGCCACTGAGACCAGATCGCAAATTCTTTCTTAAATCAGCTTGCCTTTGTTGCTCAAGTTTAGCAGCATCAGGCACATCCATGCCTTCATTTATATGGAGTTCATCTCTGATGGGAGTTCCCCTAGGAGTTGCACCAAAAGAGTACACATCCCTTGATGGTGTCATGCCAATTCTAGGAGTGAAGCCAGCACCTCCAGGAGTCGCAGAAGGAGTAAGCATTGGATTTGGTGTTTGGATTTCCCGTTTCTTAGGAGTGACCCCAGAGAAGTCTGAAGGATGCAACTCTGGGTTCTCACCTCCTAATAATGGTGTCTGTGACTCTCTCAATCGAGCCAGGTTTTCTGCTTCCTGCATTATTGCATCACCCTTACCAGCAGGAGTCCTTTGTGGGGTTCGTAATGGCATTGTTCCTTGGCGTGGCGTTTGGTCATAGTTTGCTAGAAGAGCATGTGTTGCGCCGCTTCCTTCTGTTAATTCCTCATTCACCATATCAGTAGCATAACCCATTTTTGCAATTTCTTCCAATTCACGGTCTGAAATCTGAGGAGCAGGAAGCATCAATTTTGACCTTTTCCTCACCGTTTCTGGGTCATTCAGCTTGTTCGCTTGTAGGATAGCTGATGGTGCATCCTGCCTTTGAGCAATTTTATTCTTTGCAACGTCCTGCTTTCTCAATTGTGCTTCCACATCAACCCTTCTTTTCCCTTCAAGTTCTTCGATGGTTGTAGGGAACTTAACCTGTTCAACAGGTCTATCCTCATCAGTAACATCAAAAAATCCTGGAGGAGGCCTCTTCTCAAAAGGGATTTCGGCATTATAGTCAATCCCCTTTCTTTTCCTCTTTCTATGCCTAGTGTCTATACCAGCAGCTTTCAATTCCCTCCTTTTCTGCAAGGAAGCAAGCCTCCTGGCCTCTTCAAGTTGTTTCTCCCTGGCTTTCCTCTTAGCCTTTTTGCCCCTAGTGTTGGCCAGCCGAGCTCGTGCTTCCGAAAGCATCTCCTTCTCATCTTCATCCATATCAACAGGGTCAGGTCGTGCTGGCTTAGACTCCGGATTTGGATCAATCTCTCCAGGACGCAATTTCCGTGGGTCATCCCCAGGTTCATAGTTCTCATCCTTAACACAGGCTGCATCAAGAAGTTTCTCATACCGCTCAAGGCACTGGGAAGGAGTCCGGCCAACCATCGGGGCAATTGTTCTCCACTGAGTAGGCATAAGCTTTGCAAGATGAAGCAATTTCTCATCCTCTTCTCTGGTCCACTCAGTCTGCAACATTGCAAAAAGGTCAAGCCAATCAATCTCTCTACACACAAAGAAATCACTAGCTCAAGTAAACTTCCAATTATTCCAGAAACCTAGCAGCAAAAGACTTCACATTGAAGTCACATTTTCACATCAAATACTGAGTAAGTACCTATCAACATTTTCTGGTGTACATAATACACATAAAAAGACTTCCACTTCATTAACCACAATGCATTATTTATTAACCTCATAACTACAGTAACAAAAACCCATGTTACTCAACCAATAAGACTCACTATCCAAAGTTCAGGGCTAACACTTACTGAATTACCTCAACTGTTACTTAGAGTAAACACAAACATTCCATGAATACAATGGGTGTTCCCAATGCACAAGGCTCCCATTACTTTTCTTTTCCCACGAAGAGGCTCCCGCAACCTTGAGGCCATTACACTAAAGTTTACACACACACACACCAAAATTGGACTACATCAATCAAAAACAAAAAAGTGGCCTAGGTCAACCATCATCAGGCACTATACCCTACTAATCAAGCATTAAAAATAAAAAGAAATTGGAAATAATAATTAAAGAAAAAATTATAAAAAAATAAGAGAGAGAGAAAGGAGAAGAAACAAAGGAAGTTACCTTCTTGATGGAGGGGTCGAGCCACTCGTACCAGCGAGCCTTACACTGCTTGGCAGACTTGCGGACGAGAAGGGAAGAAATGCGAGCCCATTGATTCTTTCCATATTTCATAACCGCTGACTTCAGGATCTCATCCTCCGTGTTCTTCCACACCCCTCCCTTTATCATAATCCTCATTTTCGCCTCTCTTTTTTTCTAAATCTGTGCCTTTTTCTAGGGTTTTTTATTTTATTTTTCTGGTTCTACAAAATCGAATAATTGCTCTTTCTCTCTCACTCTCTCTCTCTCTCTCTCACCTCTAGGGTTTTTGCTTCTTTCTCCTCTCTGCGATCTCCTTTCCGGTAGGCGAAAAATGAACCCTGATTTTGCTGGGGTGGGGAGCTCTTTGGTTCAATCGGATACTTGTGCATCTGTTTCATGCCGATTGGAAATATGACTCCCCATCTGGACTGAAATACCTTATGGGCTTTTCTGGGCCAGCAATCTTGGGCCTGGGTCTGGTATGACTTGCTATCCTAAATTCAAAAAATAGTCCATATAGTCTGACCCAAAAACAAGCCCATATAGTTAAGGCTTCAATGGACTTTCTATTAGAAAAAGAAAAACAAAAAAAAAGTTAATTGGTGCTCTGTCATTTCAAATTTATATTGCTGTCTTAAAAATTTCAAAGAAAATTTAAAAAATGAAAAAATTTTAAAAATTTATTGTAATGTATTATTATAATAGTTTAATATATAATTTGATTTTTATTTTATATAAAAAGTTTTAAAAATATGTAACGAATTTTATTGCCTACCGCTGAGCCTCTGAGCTCATTTGAGAGAATGATTTGAACGTTTCTTCTCAATACTTTTGATGAACAAAACACAGAATGAATTGATATGTCATTGTTTGTTGTGTTTTGAATTGATTTGTTTGTAAGATTTATTGACAAGAACAGGATCACTGTCCTAGACAAAGTTGCTTCTTTAATAATCCCTGGACTGTGGAGCAACAACGGATGAGAAACAGGAGGGCAAATGCAGACAAACGGTGAAGGGAAGGCAGCTGAAACTAAAATCTCTTTGCACCGTTGGGGATTCAAGGAGAGGACAGAACAAGATGCAATCAGATCAGACAGCACCTTACAGTCAAAAATCCTGTCAAAACTCCTTCCCTACAATCATTTTACACAGATTCTCGGGTGAAAAACTCAGCAGCTAAAAAGTGAAGGAGGAAACTCATTCCCCCTGTTAAAACCCCGCTCCACGATTCCTCGGCCATTCTGCTAAATCATCATCTATAGAATGATGCCATAATAAAAAGAATGAATGCCGAGGAAGCTGTTACAATCAGTTCCTGCAGATGAAAACACGTTAATGGGATCAGTACCATACTTGCAAACAGACACGAGGCACAGACACACACAATCATAGTGTAACCATCTATCATGTAAGATCTATAATTCCTCAACTGAAGAGTAAACTACTAGCACCTAATCTGGTATGCAAGAACTAGATAGAACTCTATGTCACTCAACTCAAGCTTCAAAATGAGGATAGAGCACCTTTACCAGGCTGATTGAAACCTATGCAAGCTCGAGGTACAGACAACAAAGAAATTTTTTTAGAAGGGCATACTTTACACAGTTGAGAAAAAATGATAATAATAATAATAACTGAATGCTGATCACTTAGGTATGGGTAGCTAGGTACCCCTCATGAGAATATGCATATTAACATGACATAGATCATTAAAGCAAAACTTTCTAAGAATTGAAATACTTCATTTAGAGTCTAAGAGCTGCTCCATATTCATGACAATAAGTCTTGAGAAGTACCTGATTATTGTAAAGAAAAGCAGGTATGTAACTTCCAGCAAGCTCAATCAAATTCAAAATACCAGTGTAGGCCTGGAAGAAACCCAGTAAATGATATTAATGACATAGGTTAACAAACAAGAAACTAGAACCAGAACAAGAAAAACCATCAATGTAGTTAGAGATGTAGAATGGCAAATATGATGGCATTCAATGGATGTTAAACTATCCTTTGGTAAATAAAGTTAAAGGAAGAGTGGTATGATTTCAATTAATAATGAAATTGACTGGCACAGGGCAATAATCATGGTCAGAAACATAGCTACGAAGATTGCTCCAAAGAACTAAAATACCAGGCTACACTGGGTTCTCCACAATTAGGTGAGCCTTGCTTGCCAGATATGTTAACACAAGCCTGTTTCTTATAGTTTTCAGAAAGGCTTATCTTAATGACCCACTTTTGAAAGAAATTTTCTTAAAACAGTCTGGGAGAATGATCTGGGTGCCCCAAAATTTTCCCTGTCATCCCCAAAAAGTGTGAATGGAACTTGTCTAACTCAAAGGAGGAAAAAGAGGGGTGGGGGAAAAGAAGAAAGAGAGAGAGAAAGAGATAAGTAGATTTCCCCTCATGATTGTATATCTACCACAGATGCCTGGCTGCAATGCATGTCAAATTCTTATAGACCCAAGATGGGCACAATGCATTTCTATAATAACATATTACATGAACAATCAAATTAAGGCTTCTGATGTGCCAAGTTCATAAAGTGCTTGGAATACACAGAAGATATAAAAGAATATCTTACCAGAGAAGCAAATGCAATACAACCAAAAACTAGTGCAAGGGAACGAAGAAGCCGTTTTCCTGTTCGCAGCGCCCGCCCATCATCTACTCCATCTTCCTGCATTCAAAATCAAGATTGCCTTATCTTTGTCACTTATAGCAAAAGTAGTTTTAGTTAGTAGAAATTATAGCAGTTGAATTTGCACAGATGTCCTGCATGATGGAAACAAGGCTGCAGTCTATACTTTACTCACAGTGTATGTTGGTGGCACAGGAGGTTCGTAGGCTTTTAACTTCTCAAACATTCGATACACAAATGCAAAAGTCAAAAACTGCAGAGGTTTATATTCTGCATTGCGCTTGATAACAATCCAAGCTGTCTGAAAACAGAAGTACAAGATGAAGATGGAATGCAAATAAAGAACAGAGCAAGGAAACAAGAATTGTTGAGTTAACTTAAATTTGAGAAGATGGACATCAAATGTGAACTAGAGCTACAGGGTTCTCTCTCTCTCTCTCTATATATATATATATATATATATATATATATATATATAGAGAGAGAGAGAGAGAGAGAGAGAGAGAGAGAGAGAGAGAACCCTGTAGCTCTAGTTCACATTTGATGAGAAATTAACCATTTTCTATCTTATCTTACTGCAATAAACCATGACTTCTACTTACAAATGCAGCAGATATTGCCAAGTTGATGTGCATATCTTGTTGGCTGGACTTGGCAGACCTGAAAACAAGGTATGATACAATAATGAGGTAATGAGTGAGACAAGAGACTTGATCAAGTAGAACTCAAAAGAAGGCATGAATACAAGAAACCATTGGTGAGAAGCAATAGAATTATACAATAATTTTGGGCAAAACAAAGAACTCAAAAAGGGGAAAAAACAATTATGCACAACCTTGAAAAATTATGTAGATACTCCTATACTTTCACATGCGTAACACATATTGACAAAGACTCCTTCAAATCTCTACTTTTGAAGGTATCTCATCAGCCTATCCAAGCAATCATGTTGAGTAAACAATTTACAATTTCATACTTTTCACCTTAAGTTTTGACCTACAGGCCATAAAAAACATCACAAGAAAAGGGTATTGCTAGTGTAAAAGACAAATATCTAGAGTCGGCAATACTTTGGAGTCTATCCTACAAAAAATCTACTTATGTGGCTTCTGAATGCATATCCATACAGAGAGTCAATTTATGAGAAATAATAAAACCTTGGTCCCCATGGTACAATTGGTTGCTTATCAGCGTATTTTATGTCCTTTGAGACCTGCATTTTACAAAAATATGCATTAGATAATTATAAGACAACCTATCAGAATATCAATGAGAATCACACTTCTAAACATCTAAGCGAATATCAATAGTTAACACTCTGGTTGCCTAATTGATCATGAAAGCATTTGCATTCGTATTTCCAATGTGAGATATAATGCATCCACTGCATACCTTTCTTTTTCTTTTCTTTTTCTTTTTGGTAATTAATGCACATTATTATGTAAAGGTATGGCTAAGAATGTCAGTAATATTTTGTCAACTCAAGATTGGTCAACCATATGAAGGCAAAATAGCCATTGGAAGCGAAGGAAGTTCCAGATAACCCAGAAACCAATGCATAAACATTAAGATGAATGTAATGTGAACGTTACTTGGAATGAGCCATAAGTGACACCCTTCTTCCGATTTGACAATTGTTCCATCATCAGTTTATCATAAGCCTTCTCAAGCTACAACAAGTAATACATAAATAAAGGTAAGACAAATCACTAAAGTTAAAAAGCTCTCACACAGGAAGCATGAACACACCTACATAAGATCAAAGAAAACATTCATAAAGACAAGAAGAAAACACATTTAGACTAACATAGAGAGTTGAAACCCACCCGAGAAGCAGTAGCTTCATCGCCTGCTCTCTCGGCCTCCTTGCGCTTTTTAGTATAAACCTGCTTAATCTTATCAAATCCCGCAATGGGGTTCACACCAAGAACCTGAAATAAACCAACAAACACCAATTCAAACAAAAACAGCATAATCCGGAAATGCAAAAATTTCTAGCTACAAATCGACATTGCAGGGTCCATCATGGAAAACCCCAGAAGAATTACTCAAGAATCACCTCATACGGATTCCAGTCACCGTCGGGTCTAGAACTTCCCGCTGCAGATGCTGCAGCAGTACAAACCAACCGTCCATTCTGTGGAACCGCCTTAGAAAGTCTGTTTAAAAATTACAAAAAAAAAATAAAAAAAATCAATAGGATGGAAATAAAGAAGACAAAAATGCAATTGCTTTACCCTTATAAATGAGAGTTTTGAGATTGAAATGACGTTTCCTTTTCCAACATTTTTATGATGATTATAACGTTTAATGGGTGAGAAACCCTCAGATATTCCCGAGAAAATCATTTACCTGACAAACGAAGCTGGCGAGTTCGAGAGATAGTATTTCGGATTGCAATTCCAGTAGCATAATTGGGGTTTTGGGCAATTTGAGATCGCCATAGCCATTATTAGCTTCGAGAATTTTAGGTAAAACGTGATTTTTTATGAAATCGATATCAGGGTTTTTCCCTAGCAACCATTATTAATTAGTGAAATAAATTTACTAATTAATACGACGGTTCGCGTGGCCTAATGGATAAGGCGCTCGCCTCCGGAGCGGGAGATTGTGGGTTCGAGTCCCACCGTGAACGAAACTTATTTTATCAAATTTTTGTCTTTTTGATCTTCCTTTTTTTTCTTTTCTCTAACTTAAATTTTATCTTTACATTTTTTTTCTTATGCACGGAACGAAAATGAAATTTTCCAATTTTTCTTAATCTAGTTGAATTAGAAAAAAAAAAAAAAGATAATTTTGTATAACATGAATCTTAAATTTTATACTTAATAATTCTTAAATTAATAAAAATTTTATTATATAATAAACAATATTAAAATTTAATAAAAAAATATAATAACCAACACATATATTTAAAAATCAATAAAAATTTATTATTTTTTTATCATATTATCGTCGTCTATTTAGTCTTATAGACAATACATCATCACAATTCTTTAGAAAAAAACCTAAAATAATAATAATAATAATAAAGTCTAAAATTTCTAGGAACTTAAGGTCCTATTAAGTTTGGTGCGTCCATGAAGAGGTCGTACCAGAACTTCATGACCTTTCCACCATCAAAGCCCATCGCAGCTTCCTTTGTTGTCAAAGAACCCAATGACTCCTGTGAGGAAGTTTGCGGGAGCCCGAGATTTCGATGCTTTTGATGATCAATTACGTGATTCACAGGCTGTGATGTTCTTCCAGTTATAATCCCTGCACCTATTGGTGCTTTCATGCACTGTGCATTGCTTAAGCTAGTAGGAGCAGCCACATGCTGCTTAAATCTCTTCTTTAAGTGGGAACGCCAGTAGTTCTTGATCTCATTGTCTGTTCTTCCAGGTAAACTTGCTGCAATTGCAGACCATCTATAGATGATCAAGAAAAATTACATCAAATTATATTAGCATTTAGTTATAAAAATTAGTATATGTTAAAAATCGGTACTAAAATTTTATAAATTTTTATAATTAAATTCTCAAATTATTTATTTATTTATTTATTTATTTTTTATAAATTTATTTTAAATTAATTTATTATTTTAATACAAAAAAATAGTTAATTCTTTAATAATTTTTGTTTAATTTACATATAATTTATAATAATTTTGATTCTTTTTATTTAAAAATAACAAATTTAAAGTAAATTTAAAATTTTATTGTAAAATTATATAAAAATTTAAAACTAAATTTTTATTCAATTATATAAATAAATTGGTATCACAATATAATAATATTATAATTAATAGATTTTAAATTTAAAATATATAATTTTTTTATTAAATTATAAATTTTTATAAATAAAATAAAACGTATATTTTATTTTTTAATTTTAGTAAGTATAAAAATATATATTAAAATTTCATATATGATTTCGACTTAAAAAGACAGCAAAAATAATAAAGAAAATGTAATTTCTTTTCACCTGTTGCCGAGGACTTGATGCAGCATAATGATAGTTTCTTCCTCTTCGTTGCTGAAGTTTCCTCGTTTAACGTCCGGCCGCAGGTAATTGATCCACCGAAGCCTGCAACTCTTTCCACACCTTAACAAGCCTAAAGAAAGATGAGGACATGCCATCAGGACTCTGTTGGAGTAGGTAAAAATATATAGAGCAACATTGGATTGGTTTGTTAAAAGACTACAAACTCAATATCAAAACAGGTTACTAGAATTCAGAAAAGAAAGCAAAAATCATATGCATGTGATGGGATGCACAAAAGATTTGCTCCAATCCTTGTCACATGGCTCGTCTGAGAACCAAGTTAAAATGCCAAGTGCTGAAATTACCAGCTTGTTTTGGGAGGGCTCGCCAATTGCCATGTCCAAAACGTTGTATATAAGACACCAAAATCTGATCTTCTTCAGGAGTCCAGGGTCCCTTCTTCAATCCCATGTTCTGGCAGCATGGAGCTCTCACCATTTTTTTCTCCCTTTAACTATAGCTGGCCTGCCTAAGCTTTTTGTTCTGAAACCAAAAGTTTTGCTCTGGCACCAAGTGCGCTTCAATTCTTTCAATAGCGGTGGCTAGAAAATGGACCAATAAGTGCACGTTTTTTCAAAAGAAAACAGCTGCCTTTTCAGCCGGTGACAGTCTACCTTTTGCGCTTGATTCTAAGACCATATGACAGTAGTATTTTCGTCACACATATCTTTATCCATAAGCTGCCAGAGTCCCACTAGGCAGCTATTTATGCTTTGTGGGTGTCATCAATTAAGTATCCTAGGTATCATTTTCAGGTACAACACGTTCCACTAACTCTTAGAATTGGCGATTTGAACAAAAAAAAAAAAAAAAAAGATAGATTTATTATCATTTACCAGTAAGTCAATAACTTGATCAAATCTTCTAGCTTGTGTACCATAGTTAAAAAAAAAATAAAAATTAGTAATTAGAGTTGATCATGGTTAAAATTAGATAAATGAAGTCTAAGAATAAGAAAAATAATTTTCAACAAATTCTTTGTTATATTAAATTCACATATAATATTTCAAAACTTATTTTTTAAAAATTACATTGATATTAACGGATTAAATTTATTATATATTTTAGATACAATTTTATACAATATATTAATAAAATAATTGATTTTATATGAAACACAAGAAATTCCCCGTATCTATAAAACGATTTTTTTTTTTTTTCTTGTCTAAATTGTTGATCAGTATCAGGTTTTTCAAACGAATTTCCAAGGTGCCTCAACGTTGCTTCTCTTGGATCAAGCAAGACTTTCAAGTATGGTCACCTTGTTAGTGTCGACGTGTCGGCGTTAATAGGCGGCGGTGGGATGTGATGGAGGTCAGCGTGTTCATTGTTGGAGTTCACCAAATTTTTGTACCATTAAAGTAACCTTAACTTGTCAAAAAAAGATGGTTCAACGGTAAATTCAAGAAACACTCTCAAAAAGTCGTTTGAGAGATTGAATTTTACTACCATTATTTGAGGTTGATGACACGTATACGTCTTGTGACTTCATTCGTGAAAGTATCACACTGGCATGAGTGCGGTGAGATCCCCCTCCAAACATGTCGTGGCAATAAGGATGCAGAGTTTACTACCAGTGGAGGGAATAGCCAACCTGCCACCCATTGTTATCAGCCAAAAGAGTAACCCATTGAGCTATCTTTAATTTCCTTTCTAGAGCGAGGTACGTGTCAAGTTCTTTAACGAGGGACTTTGGTGAGCATGATGGGGCCGTGAATTTGTGCCAAATTCTTGACTCGGGTGTACAGTGTAGGATTCGAGATCCAAGGATTTTCCTGCTAAATGAGCTTTTCCTAGACAGCAATCCTTCAGAAATCTATAACGAGGGACTATTAAACGTGGGAAATCAACATTGAGAGGAAATACCGTCCGACCTTTTGCCGACAGTGGATTGGCATAGGTAGAAAAGCAAACGCAATTATACTAAGTATTTTGCATGTGCTTCAAAATATGTGGTAATTATTGCACTAGCTGATGTTAACGAGAAAAGGTGATAACAATGCATAAGTGCCACCAAAATCAATTCAAAAGATACTATTTTTCTATGAGAATAGGTAGGAGTATGTGTTTGTACGCTCAAATGCATATGTTTGTTATTAGATAAAAAAAAAGTTAATTAAAAAAAATATATAACTTAAATGTAAAATAAATATTTAGTTATGATTCGTATATATTATAATTATATCATATTAATTTTATTTTTTTTTTATTTTCTTAACTTTTATGTAGATCAAATGATTATTCTATAAAATTATCCAAAATCAATAGCTAGTGCAAATGTGCACTCCAAAACATGAACCACAACCTCTAATGATTTGGTTAATGGTGAAGGCGAAAATCTAACATGGTGGGAGTTGGGCAAACATGTGTTTTGAGCTTCTCTGTGGAGTTTAGGGGGCTAAAACCCGGTCAATTGGTATTCCTGCTGCCCAAAAGACGACTGCCAAGGCCACGTTTGTTTCTGCTCTCAGTTTCTTTTTGGATGTTGAGGGAGTCTCTCCAAAGGCCCATTAATGGCGAGAGGCTCACTCAACATCCAAATCCCCTACACAAATGGGGGATTGCTCACACTCCATTCTTGAACACAAATTTTTTGTTTTCTTAGGAAGAGAAAAATTATTTTTTAATATTTTTTTTTGTTTTAAAAAATATTATTCAAAATTTTTAATAAAATATATTTTTTCAACAAATATGATAACTTATATATCGCAAAAATTTAATACTGGTTAAACTTATTTGCAAAACAAAGTTAAAAAAAAAAAAAAAAAAAAGAAAGGAAGAAAGGAAGAAATGATTTATGTTCAAGACAAACGGAAGCATGCTTTAAGTAATCAGATGCATCATGGTTTGAACTTTGAACATGCGTAGCTTAAATTTTGGTCTGCAATTTATTTTCTTAAAAAAAAAAAAAAAAATCAGTTCTACTCCGTAGACAGGGGTTTAGATAATAAGAGGAAAATTAAAGGCCGATGTCATCAATATTCCAATCAAAGACCTATAATAATCGCGATTATCATAAGTGTACTGTATGATATACCTTTTTTTAAAAAAAAAAAAACAATAAAGTAGTTTTTTTTTTAATTTTTCATAAAACTCATTCTCTTTTTTAAAATTAAAATTTAAAATCTCTAAAATAAAAATATAAATTCTTAATTATGAAATATCTCCTTAAAGATATTAGCCATCCTTTTTATAGAATTGATGGAATGCATATCTATAAGGATACTAGATTTAGAATTAGATAACAGTTAACATCAAAGTATCAATCATGGAGATTCCACCTCCCGTGAGAAGGCTATTGATAAAGTGGGTGTTCCAATAACTCTTACAAAAAATTGTATCCATTGTTATACAAAAAAAAAAAAAAATGTATCCATTATTAGGGTTTTATATATGATACTTTTTAGATTTTATTGAATAATTTAAAATTTAAAATTAAAAAATTTATCATCATTTTGAGTGCAATTTTTTAACCTCCATATCCATATCATTTCTAATATTTTTTTTCAAATATAATAGAATACATTACTTCAAATGTCAATGTCAAGGAAGGTTATGGTCATAGTAGGTTTGAATGAAAGCGTGGGACATGACATATGCAGGCGTATCTTCATGTGACCCATGACATGTCGAACACGTATAGCTGTTGGTGGTTAGCTAAGCAAGCATGCCCTTGACCTAAAGTGTTACAGAATTTGATATTTTTTTTCTTGGAATGTTTAATGCACCGTAGTCTATACGTTGTGGTATTTGTTATTGTTTAGTTTTTCTTTCTCGTATCACAACAAGAACTCTACCATTTCAACTTGACTCAATACCCATTTATTTGAATTTAATAATATTTAAGTAATAATTTGTTTATAAAAAAAATATAACTTTTAATTTTAATTTATAAATATAATGATCAATATATTTATAATGTATATATATATATATATTTTTTTTTAAAGAAAAGGATTAGTTAAGTGAGCATACAATTTGTTCGAATAAAATAACATAATTGAGCTTTGGCTTGAAAATCATCTTGAATGGTAATTCGTTAATTACCAGAAGGCTTCTCATGTGCACTTCAAGAGAAATAAGGTTAAAGAGATGGAGGAGACATGTTCAAATAATTCTGTAATTCTGACGTACGAATTTGCCCTTATAATTTTTAAGTTCCTACAATACCTTCAAACATTTCTGGTTCGTCTTTCTATCTATGCACTTGAAGTTGAGAAACTTTCACCATTGTGTTTCAAAGATAAAAAAGGAGAGGGAAGAAGGAAAGTGACATGGAAAAGAGCCCCTCACCCCGTTTGTTTTATGTCCCATTTGGACAAGTGGGGAAAATTTCCTCGGACCCATCAAATATATGCTTCCGAATCTTACTAAGAATGTCATTATCAGAAACTTCGTTTAGGATCACATTATACAAACGGTTATATAATGTGTGGTGGTGAGAAACCCACTTTGCACAGCAGAAAATGGATCTTTTATGTACCAAAATGCAAATGACTGTGCCACCTTTACTGGATGTGGCATGGTCCCGATGTCCTCCTAGCTTCTATTGCTAGCCACGTCCGACAAGCAGTGACCAAACCGACAACCTTTTTCCCAAGTTCCTCCATTCATCAAGTGCCCATTTGGTCCTCGTACAGAAGGATCGCTGCACGTCAAAATTTGCATGAAGTACAATGCTTGTACATTGCATACTTTAGAGAGAGCACCAAGGAATATAACAAAGGGAAACTTCCTCTAATCAGTTTCATTGCAGCAATGCACAAATGTTTAACTTATCTTGATTTGATGGATTATAGAATATGTCCTATTCATTCAAGAGAACCGTAACGATGGAAATGGAATCATCCTTTTTCCGTCGCTTTTTTTCTTTTCAGAAAATTCTTCCTTTAATTAAAATTATTCTTTTATGCATTTCTCTAACCATTTCATTGCAAGGTGGCATAAAATTTAACGTGCAATAAACGCAGGTTCCATTCTTTTTTTTTTTCTTCAAGAGAAAATTTTGGTAGATATAAATTAATAAATTTAGGTAGATATGATTAATTTTATATTATATTTTTACATCATAATAATATATTTTTATGAAAATAAAGTGTAAAAATTTTTTGCATTTATTTAAATTCACCAAATTTATATTTGTGCCTTCAAATTTTTTTAAATAAGTGTTTATTATATTTATTATTATTTTTACATCTTCTTAAATTATTTATATTATTTATTTTAATTAAATTTTATTTAAATGTTTATTTTTTTAAATATAATAAAAATTAATTTCACTCAATTTTTATTTTATTAATTCAATTTTTAACGCGGTGGATCTTCGTTGATCAACAATCCGAATATACCTCAAACTTTACTTCCCTCCCCTCGTCTCTTTCTTCTATAAAACCACAGTAACCGAAAACACACACCAAAACAAAACACAACAAAGGTACAAAACTCCCGAAAAGAAACCAACTCTTCCTAAGCAAAACAAACGAGAAAACAGAACAACACAGTAGAAAAATGTGCGAGTTGTTAGGCAGCCATTACCAAATCTGCGAGGAGCTTGGCCGTGGCCGATTCGGTGCAATCTCTCGCTGCTTCTCCGCCACTAAGGACCAATATTTCGCCTGTAAAACCATAGACAAGACCCTTCTGACGGACCCCACAGACCGCCAGTGCCTCGTCAGCGAGCCCAAGATCATGTCCCTCTTGTCTCCCCACCCAAACATCGTACAAATCTTTGAGGTTTACGATTCCGATGATTCTCTCTCCATTGTCATGGAACTTTGCGAAAGCTACAGTCTTTACGATCGAGTGGTCGCCAGCAATGGCGGGCGGCTAAGCGAAGAGGTATCTGGCCGTTGGATGAAGCAACTTCTCGAAGCCATCGCCCATTGCCATAGATTTGGGATTGTGCATAGGGACATAAAGCCTGATAATGTGTTGTTCGATTCGAGGAATATGGTGAAACTGGCGGATTTTGGGTCGGCGGACTGGGTGGTGGCGACCGGGGGGAGGAGGAGGATGAGTGGGATGGTGGGGACGCCGTATTATGTGGCGCCGGAGGTGGTGTTCGGGAGGGAGTATAATGAGAAGGTCGATGTGTGGAGTGCTGGTGTCGTTTTGTATGTTATGTTGGCTGGGTTCCCGCCGTTCAATGGAGAGAACGTTCAGGAGATTTTTGAGGCAGTGGTTAGAGGGAATCTCCGGTTCCCGCCGAGGACGTTCCGGACGGTGTCGCCGGCGGCCAAGGATCTGTTGAAAAAGATGATTTGTAGGGATGTTTCCGGGAGATTATCAGCCGAACAAGCTCTAAGTATAATTTTTTTTCTCAGTTTCATTTTCTTTATCCATACTGATTTTTATTCAAACCTCAATTAACACCATTAATTGGGTTTTCTTTTCACTAATCAAAAATAATTTAGACCTTTTTTTTCTCGTCTTTTTAATGCATTGAAATTATTTGAGGAGTAGTCGCAAAGTTTGAAATCCTTTTACTTGATTCTGACATTGCAGGCCACCCGTGGATCCAGAGCGTAGGAGGGACAGATTCAATGGACTAATTTGCCCCCAGAAAAAGACAGAACTGACAGCTCTCCGAGGTTGCCCTGCCTATTAACCTACTTATCAACATGTGCATGTGTACATATGATGTCAACCATGTACTATCACATAAGAGGCCCAACCTATCTTCTCAGTTGCACGGAACCCCAGATGTGTACTTCCAGAATTTCCGCTTTCTTGTTGCCAGAAGGGAGAACAAAAAAAAAAAAAAACGGGGAAGTTGACGGCGGTCACATGGGATGAGATGAGAAGCTCTCCTACAAAAGGGGCAAGGTCCAGGCTGCTTTTGAGCAACTAGATTTTTTTTTATTGTTTTTGACCTTTTGGGGTTTTGTTTATGGTATGGGACTCATTGTAGATAGATAAGGAAAGAGGGTGATGATGATAAATCCTGCCTTTCCCCACCTATGCCTCTTTATTACTTTGGGTTAAGGAAGTGAGAAAGCTAAAGAAACTCTGTATTATGACTAGCCTTAATTTGAGCCCTATCTTCTATGTTTCCTTTTAATGGTTAAATGAAAAATTTTTGCAAATTTTGCCTTTTAACCATAGTTATGTATTTAAAAACTAAAACATATAATTAACAATTATAATATTATAATGTATAAACTTATATTTGGAACATACATTGAGCTTGAGGCGTGCAATATGAAATTGACGCATGATCCATTATTTAGGAAAAGAGGATGTGCAAATTTTGTGATTTTCATCTTTTAATTGTAATAATGCATTTGGAGATTAAAATATATATATATATATATATATTTAATAATTATAATAATGTAATTCATATACTTGTATATTACTAGCGAGATAGCAAACCACTTTGAATTTCACTAAAAAAAATAATTGTAAGCCAATCACATCACATCAGGGTCACCGCTCAGTGGTAAATGAGCTGGAACCCATGTTGTAAGTAAAACTAAACAAGTTTACGCATGAAGGAAAATTGGTTCATGTCATTGTCCACACGGTTCATGTCAGCCTCTTGCGAAGTTGACACCTTCAATTCCTCTGGAGTCCACAAACAAAAAAGAAGAGGAAAAAAAAAAGGATAAAAAGAAAGATAAAAAACGCTTTTCTTCATAGTCAACACATAAACATGCCAAAAGTCACTCCATGTTGCGCCTTGAATCGCCAAAAGCATCCGTTTTTGGTATTCACCGTGGTCTCAGTAGGGAGAACAACACTAAAAAAAAAAAAAAAAAAAGTGCAACACGGATAGAATTCATAGCAGCTATTTGGTGTAAAGTAAAGAAGAGTGGGGGATACAGCCTTTCATCTCAAACCCAACGTTAAAGAAGGCTAGCAATCCTTTGCATTTAGTCTCTCTTTTCTTTCTTCCAATTTATACAACTTTCAGCATTTCATACAGAAAGTAAATGGACCTCGAGTGTCCTCTGCATTCGGCCCTGGTGTGTCCATGACCCAAACTAAGCATGATCTATAACTTGAAAGCCAATTCTCATACTTTTGCGCCAAGGAAGGACTGTAAAGTGAACAAGAGACTAGAATAGTTAACAAGAGAAATTATGCACTGTAAATGCACAAACACAGACAACACAATAAAAAGGTACATGAAGTAGGTAGAAGTAATGCTATTTTTGTCAAAGCAAGCTTAACGTATACAGGAAAATCTATGGAAATACTCCAAATTTGAAGCTTGATGCAACATTGAAGTTGTAGTGTAGCATAGAATATAAACCACGAATTCATGGCATGAAAGTATTCCCCATCAAAAGCAAGGCCACAGTTTTCTGATGTAGCAAGTTAAAGAGGAAAAAAAAGAACGCGGGGAGTCCCCAGCTGTGAAAGTTATTAACAATCACACACAATCAAATTTGATCATAAGCCACATATACGTGGTCTACGTCTTATCACTTATGATTAGGTTAACTTCTGCAAGTTATAGCTGAAAATACCATACACAAACCACTTAGCAAGATTGTGTGCTGACTTTCAATATATTGCTATATGCTCAACAATTCTGATGAGGACAATAACTAAAGATGGGTAGCCACATAGCACCAGTCCACCGACAAGCACAAATACAGACAGCACTTTTCTAGTTCACAAGTCCTTACCAATGTAAAAGTTCGATGGAAAGACTAAACACAGAGGCATGTGCATGGTCTGAATGCTTCCTTGTTTGCCAATAAAGCTAAGTAAATAACATATCATAACAATCACATATTGAGCAACTTCACAAGAAGGCAACATCATTGGTTGAAACCCTCAAAACTCACAATAATTGCAAATTAGCAAAGACAAGAAGAACAGACTGAGAGAGTCCACCATCGCAGAGTTAATTTTAAGCATCTTTCAATAAATTTCCACTGAATAAACAAACATTTTCTTTTTAAGTTGTGCATTTACCTTGATTCCTCCTGGAGAGTTTCCTGGCCTAGCTGTGGTTGTGCTGCTGAAAACACCAACTCCTGCTGAAGGGTTTCCAGGCTTTCCTGTAGTTGCGATTGGAAAAGGAAATCTTGACTTCTTATCAGCAGGCTTTAATATTTGGAAAGAGCACATTAATGTCTCATCCACACTCATCATTGCACCAGCATTGTCAAATTCCCCGCAATAATTAGGTGCTGAGAATATGGTTACAAGTTGTCGATTGGCAAAGAATTCATATCCATCCTCCACAACCTGCACCAATGTAATGTGGTAAAGGTCTCATAAATGCTGGCTATTAGGAGAAAACATATATTAAAGTAACTTAAGGGACTGTATAGAGGCGTATATCATTACAGTGTGCATATCAAAGGTTCAATTCTTACTGCAAATGGCCAAAAAAAATGGATATTAGTGTTCATGCAAGGATACGTTATGCTTCCAAATTTCCATTCTCTAGAGGCTTACAAGCACTTTCTAAGAGGACATGAACTATGTGAAATACTGTACAGAATAAAATGAAGAACACTGCAACAGCAGGAATAACCTGATGAGCACGGCAAATGAGATCCAAATCATGCTTCTGAAGAAACTCTGTCACCCTGTCGGGACCAAAAGTAAAGGAGACTCCCCTGTCATTCATCCCCCAACCAAGAACATCTTTACTCGGATCTGACCAAAGAAGATCACAGAGCAAACCTCTGTCTGGTACTTCAGTTGGGCGTAGTAAGTTTCTAATCTGATCCAAGCTATGCAAGTCAGGAGAAAGGCCCCCATGCATGCAGAGAATCTTCTCATCAATTAAAGCAGCAACTGGAAGGCAATTAAAGCAAGTTGTGAATCCCTTCCAAAGCCCAACACCGAACCTTCTCTTACACTCATCATAAAAACCATATATACGGTTGATAGAAGCACATTCATGATTTCCCCTCAAGAGGAAGAAGTTTTCAGGATATTTTATCTTATATGCAAGGAGAAGGCATATAGTCTCCAGACTTTGTTTGCCACGATCCACGTAATCCCCCAAAAATAAGTAGTTGGAACTTGGAGGTAGTCCCCCATATTCAAACAGCCTTAGAAGATCTGAATATTGACCATGGATATCACCTGCATATCATCACCACAATCTATCAATGGACATAAAAACGTTGCCTCAAGAATGAGCACTTCAATTCCACATAGAAATGTTGGTGCTTTCTTATGTAGGATTTTTGATTCTTCTCACCAATCAGCTGCCTATGCCAAATCCGGTAAACAAATAGAAAGCAATCGAAAACCAATTACTTCAAAACAACAGTGTCATATAACGGTTTAAATTAATTACAGCTAGTTATCTGGCAAAGTAAAGGTTAGTATGCAGCAAAACCAGGATTTTATTGCACAACACATCCAACAGCAAAAGAAATAATCCCAACAATGGTTTAATAATTTTAAATCTATTATAAGACCACAGCAGGACACAACATGCAAATCCATTAATAATTAAGCACCTATAAAACATAAATAATTTAATCATTGTAGTAAAATTAAGTGTTGACCACAGAACAAACACATTAGTAGCAAAAGAAACCACCTCAAATGAAATCATAATCAAAGAGAACTGCTTGTAGTACAAGCTCACATTTGCAGCAAGTAAATATAACAAAAAGAAAACAAGAACTCCATATCTACACAAAACCAACAAACACATTTTACTTTTCCATCTCAGAGGGACAAACAGATGATCTGATAATAAGTAATAACAAAACCTATATAGAGCATCCTAGCAACTTATCCAGAACAATCCTATGCATGCATATATTCCCATAAATTAATGAAGGAGGCACTTGGTGCCCTCTATCCACCACAAGGTACAGTATGCACATATCCAGGATCCACCAAACCTACTGGCAATCTTTAAGTATAGCTAAATTCTGAGGAATTATAACTCAAAAGCCCAATTTAGTGCTAGACCATGACAATGTATTCAAAGGAAAAATCAAAACAGCATTATAATTAGTCCATCTCAAGTATGCTGTTCAGAATTAACTGCTCTAATTCTTCATGAAACTCAAATTTTATACTTACATCTCACAAAATCCAAAGCCGGATGCATTTTGTAAATAAAGCTCACCAAAAAAAAAAAAACAAAATTCTTGAGAATTTGAAAATATATATAGACCAAGGATTGCAATGGAAAAATTGACAAAGTATGCACAAAAGCAACAGCAAAAGCATTTGAACAGGACAATTTAGCTTGATGCCACATGCAAATATTTGCCAACACAGCACTACCAGTGTTACAGATGTGACCCAAAAGCTGATGTGCAACACATGCCAGACAACCAGTTAAAGCCATCCAGGAGCATGTTCATCAATTATACACAAATATTGTCCCTCAAAAACTTATCACATATACAAATTACAAAGCACAAACACAGAACCATTTGATGAAATAAGAACACAAATTAACACAAGAGAACCCATATGGAGAAAATTCACTAGACATTTTTGCCAATTACTAACATGGACATCAGTCCCTCCATCACATGGTGAGCAACTCATGATTCTTCCCAGAAAAGAAGAAAACATTATGGATAATGGTTAAGACCTCGAAAAGTATGCAAGCAAAATTGGAGAGTAGCAATCAAATCTAGAACCACATGACACAAATTCCAAAAGAAAGCTACTTAGTGAGTAAGCACAAGGAATGTAAGCAAAGCAAAGGAGCAATCCCTAATGGACAAGATACTGGAAGAGATGTGAGCTAAGAAGAAGAACATGTGATCATGCAAATTGAGCACAATACCTACAACCACTAGAGAACAAAGGCTAAAGGAAAATGAATTGCAGGTTAATCAAATTTAAAATAGCCCTGATTTATCCTATGTAGAACAACTCAAACATATCAGGTGTATCAATACAATCACCAAATTGCAGAGATGTATGGCAATGAAGCATGTTGGGTTTATCAAACTAAAAACATTGATTGGTGGGAGATCCTCTAGATATGCAAAATAGAGAAAAGAACCTAATTGGAAGAGTGGAAAACAAGATTCCTCAACTAGAATTATGCGGCCAAGAATCATACTCCATTCTGGGTAGTAGGTTAACTCAAGACCAAAAAACATGAGCATAGACATTGTGAATATATACAGTTTCAGCTGAGAACAGCATGCACTGCATCCTAGAAAGTTGAGCAAACACACTGAATACCACATCAGTAACACATGTAACATTAAGGTTTAACATCAATAGGCACAAACGCATACTGAAATCCCATTTCATATTATCAAGAATTATTTACTATGATTCAATCAGCAGACAAAAAGGATAGCTAAGTAATCCTAAACAAAGTAATGAAGTTGCACGAGCCACATGAAGAAAGAGGGTCCCAAAAAATTCCTATTTAGTTAATGGAGGCAACAGATGGACAAAGGAATTATCTAATACAACCAAACTGCAAAATTGAAATTCTTAATAACCACAACAAATCTTTAATTACCGTGTCTAAAAACAGAATCTTTCATTCATAACCTTCACTTCCAATTACACAAAAGAAGCAACAGAATCATATATCAAACAGCAACTAATTAGCATTGAATAAAAAAAAAAAAAAAGAGGAATCTTCTAACGCTAGAACACCTGAAAACTTTGTCCAGAATAATCACTACAAAACTTCAATATCCAAGGCCAAAAAAAAAAGGGTTCATAAATTACAATTCCAAATACCCCCCAAGTGAAGCAACAATGCCATATATAAAACCCCAATTTATTGGAAATGACAAAAAAAAAAAAAACTCCAACTCCTAGTCAAGAAAACAAGACCAAATGGGCAGGCTTCCTTCACAGTCCAAAACACCAACTGAACAAGGCAAAAACAAAGAAAATACATAAACCCCACCAAATTACAAAATAAAAAAAATAAAAAAGCAGCGAAGAAGTACAAGAAGTACCACAAATCTTGATGGGTGCTTCAAGCTCCAACAAATTGGGCTGTTGCGAGAAAATGCCTCCAGACACAACACACAACTGCTTGATCTCGGACTCGGATAACTGGACTTGTTTCCCGGGTCTGCCCCGAACCTCCAAAAGCCGCCCGATTATATCGTCAAGAACCGCTTGGTCCATCTCTCTCTCTCTCCCGTTCTTGTTCTTGGTCAACGGAAATCAAACCCGAGACAAAGAAAGTCAACGCCTTTTCTCAATGGTTGTGATTGAAGATGAAGAGGTAAGGGAGAGAAGGAACGCCGACAATATACCTTCACCTGGGTGAAGGTGGAGGTGGAGGTGGAGGTGATGGGTTGTCGTTTTGTTAAGAAAAGGGTATCGTTTTGGATACTTCCGAGTAGAGTTTCAAATTTGACATTTTTGGAGGATTGAGGTGTTTTTATTTTTTTTAAAGATTGCGTTTAAGAGGACCGTCAGAAACTGAAAGAAGTTTACTTTACTTTTGATTGTGTTTAAAAGTAGACAGTCAGAAACACTGACACTCTGAGAGAGAGAGAGAGAGAGAGAGAGAGAGAGAGAGAGAGAGAGAGAGAGAGAGTATGTTCCCTATAATCATTAAATAATCTTATATTAACTCTTTTTTTTTTTTAATTTTATTAGATGATTATAAATAAAAAAAATAAAATCACAATCAAATGCAACCAAAAAAATTTAAATATTGAATAACCCCTGAAGAATGCAGATTTAGAAGGAAAAGCAGAAATAGCATACGATGGATCGACTTGTTTTGGTTTAATGTCGACAACAAAAATAGAACAAAATTATTGAATTATGCCAATTGTCAGTTTTATTAGTAGAAGGAAAAAGACAAAAAAAAAAAAAAAAGCCATCACATGCATTTCCTTTTGTGAGGAAAACTTTAGGGGTTGTGAACACGTTTCTCATCCCTGCAAATTTATTACCCAAACATAAATTGCATGAAAGGAATGAATGTTGCAACTGAACTTTATGTTTTCTTTTTTTTTTTTTTTAAATATAATTTGTTGTAAATATACTTCTTTTTAATAAAAAATATTTAACAAATATATTAATTACCATGTAATAATTATTATTTATTTATTTATTTTTTACTTAATTTTAATATTAATTAGTTTGAAATTTAATATTATAAACTCAAATAAATTTTAATTTTATAGTATAAAGAGTAATAATAAAAAAATCAAGTCAAATTACTAAGAAGAAAAACATAAAAATCACCAATTACATTAGTGTTATAAAGGATTTTATAAATATAATTAAATTTTCTCAAATTTGACCTTACACACCCAAACATACTTTGGGAGGCTCGCATAGTAATTTTATTTATTTATTTATTTATTTTATAGAATGAAAAATGACTGTCTCTACTTTTTACGCGGAGCTCTAGCCAACGACAAAACTATGATTATAAGTTTACAATTATAGAAATATTTTTATGTCTTTATTTAATAACTTAAAATTTTATTTTTAATATTTAAGTTCTAATTTTATTAATAAAATTTATAAAAATATAAAAAAATTATTTTATTATATAATTTATAATTTCATAAATTTTATTATTAACTGAGATAAAATTATACAAAAGTTTATCCAATGCTACAATCCTATTTAGTTCAGGTCAAGTTATCATTGTCCCAAGGCTCGCCACTTCGTTGTCGGAACCATTTTACTTTTATAATAAGTTTTTATAAATTAAGTTTAAATTTTTTTTTCTTCTTCTCTTATTATTATTATTATTGACTCTTTTATCTCTAAAAAAATTATTTTCATATCATCATGATATGGTCTCGTACTAACCCTTTCTATTTTTTAGGCGCTACCAATTTCGGATCGGGGTTCAATTCCGGTGGTCCCCTGTTGCGCACAACCTGTTCGACGAAAAGCCACAATCAACCGCTAAAGGCAATCAGCAACTTCTTTTCAGCAAAGCAGGCATAGTATGGAAGTGGGGCACTGCTATCTAGACGGCAACGCAGACGCGGTGGAGTTCTGCGCCGACGAGGCGTATAGCCACGTTCTTGCGGCTGCAACTTACACGCTGGAAGAGGGTGATGAGTGTCAGCCGAGTCGGTTGGGTAGCATTTCGCTCTTTGACGTTGATGCCGAAGAGGGTCGATTCGAGCTGCTGTATAGTGTCAAAACTGCAGGGATCTTTGATATCAAGTGGGGTCCTCCCGGCGGAAGTAATGTGGGCAGAAAGCCAATGCTTGCTCATGCTGATGCTGATGGATGCGTGAGAGTTCATCAATTAGAGTGCTCTCCAGATGGAGAAAAGGGTATGTAAAAAGTTGTATTTTTTTTACTTCTCAAAATGGGATGGAAAGTGATTCTACCAAAAGTTTATTTATGTGGTCTTTTGCTACTTGATAGCTTGCGGAAACAGCCTGCTTGTAAACATAGCAATCCCTTCTCAGACCTCGTAACGTGGGAGTCTTGCGCACTTAAAACGCCTCTTTGTTATGTAATAGCTGAACTTGTATTGAAAATCTTGAATTTCTTGCATGAGAAGCCAGCTTTTAGAGCTTCTCAATGGAAGTTATTATGGGTTTCAAGCAAATGTGAAGACAACTCCTTTTCAATGTATCCTTATAAAATAAAAGTAAGGCAGCATCACATTTAGGTTGTATGGGCAGTTATATCTAATGGGCATATAGTTGTGTCTTAGGCTAATGGGTAGTAATGCATGCCCCCTTTGGAGGGATTCGGGAAATGTGCCATATATAATAGCAGTTGTTGTAGTCATGTTTCGGTCTATTGTAGATTAAGACCAGGACTTCATGTGTATACGGCTGTAAATGTCCTTGATTTTAGTGGTTTCCCTTTGATTCTTGATGCAGGGGGCTTCCTGAGAGAGATTCATGGTATGAAAATCAGCTCCTCTATGTGCCTTTGTTTGGACTGGGATCCTTCAGCAATGTACTCATTTGTGGGACTTTCAGATGGTTCTGTCTCAGTTGTTGCCCTTGCAGATTCCCAATTGGATGTTATTCAACAATGGAAAGCACACGATTATGAGGTTTGGGCTGCTTCCTTTGACATCCATCAACCACAACTGGTATACACCGGTTCAGATGACTGCAAATTCAATTGTTGGGATTTGCGGGACAGATCTTCCAATTTGGTATTTCAGAACTCGAAGGTCCATAAGATGGGCATCTGCTGCATTGCAAAGAGCCCTTTTGATGCACATACATTGCTGACTGGCAGTTATGATGAGCACCTGAGGGTATGGGATATAAGATCAGTCTCAAAACCAGTAAATGAAGCTTCCATTTGTCTAGGAGGAGGAGTTTGGAGAATCAAGCACCATCCTTATGTACCAGGTGTCATCTTAGCAGCCTGTATGCACAATGGGTTTGCAATTGTAAGGATTAAAGAACAGGAATGTGAATTGATTGAAACTTATACTGCTAAGCATGACTCACTTGCTTACGGTGTAGATTGGCAAAAGGGGAAGGCATTTGGTGAGGGCAAACTGAAGAGCAGTGTGGTGGCCACTTGTTCCTTTTATGACCGCCTTCTTCAAATATGGATGCCTGAAAATGATGTATTTGTATAACTTTTGTGTATCTAATTGAATCTCTTTGGCGTGTTCACAGTTTTGACCATGTTAAGCAATTACGTATCTCAAGTGGGGTTTAGAGAGCCATCCTTAAGACCGTGTCTGATTGATCAGCTTTGGATGGTTTCTTGTTTCTTTGGTGTTTGTGGTGGTATTCCTTTCTTTGGTTTAGGAAAAGCAGTATGTGTTTGCACATCCGAACTCATAGTCAGAATGAAGAAGCAGGCCTATATCCTGAAAGTGCCGTTTTTGGTTTCTTTTTCTTCCCCCTCTGAATATAGAGATACACTATAGGGTTTTCTTAACAGACTGAGGGTGGTGATTAAAATTTTACTTCTGTTGTTTGTTACTGGTGATGTCTACCCGACATCTGTTTTCGTACTTTTTTGGTTAATATACTCACTAAGGCTTCTCCAGAAAAAAAAAAAAAAAAAAAAAGGTCGTTAATACTAAAATCGATTAGTTATAAATTCACACTTCCATATAATTTAACGGACACACTTCCACCGTTGAACCATCAGAAATACAAACTTTCCAAACTCACAAATAAGGGGTTGAGACACCGGAATTGTATCAAAAAACTGAATTGGTCACCGGTTCTTTCAGGACTTCATCAATTACGATACAATACACACTTTTACCATTTTGTCCGATTAGGATTCTAGCAATTTAAATTCAGATTCATACTTCTAAAATAGGTCAAAAGCTATTTCTTCTATGAGCGTGTGACAATAAGACTCTTTATATTTTGTGCATTTTTATGTATGACACAGGATATTTGCAAATTTGCCATGTACCAAAGACACTGGTTGTACGAGAAGAGAAATCGTGAAACAAATTGGCAAATCGCAATGATAGTTTTAATGGCGCCACTCTCCCATTTATGGGGCCAGGAAGGTTACGGCAATGATAGATTAAAAGCTATTGCAGAACAGGTGCTCTATTGTCCGAACCACCCATTTCGCTACCTTCTTTTTTCCACATCATTTCGTTAGAAAAAGCATGAAAGCACGAACATTTTTGATGAAATGAGAAAGCAAAGGGAATAAAAAAAAAAAAATAGTCAGTGTAAACAAAAACTTGAACGTGGCTAAAGATGACGAGACAGAGATACTAAGGCGGTAGTGGTGGCGGTGTTGATAAAGGTGGCGGTGGCGGTGAGAGCAATCCTGGAATGGGAAAGGCCAGACATGGTAGACCTGGCAAGGGTGAGTTGTAGTACCTACAAACAGCGGTCATTAGCGGTGGGCCAGGACTGGCCCCTCCTGGTTATTTGCATTAATTTGAGAGAAGAAACATGCAAGTCTCTTGTGAGAGTAGCATTCCATTGAGGATCCAAATGAAAACAAACCGTATGAATTGATTGCCATAGCTGGTCGCCAGGGCCTCTTCATGGAAAGCAAAGGGCCCTTTTATAGAAGTGATCTTGGAGTAAACATTGACACTTTTTTTGACTTGACATTTTGGCAATTTACAAGGAAATTTATTCCAAGTTGCGTGAATTTTTCTTAATTTTGTTGTTTCTTAGAAAACAAAGAAAGAAAAATGATAAAACAAAACAGGAGAGAACTCGTCAATCAAATCTCCATGGAGGTGTAACCAAATTTTCTAATTTTTATTTCAGGAAAAAGGAAAAAAATGAAAATGAAAAGAATGAAAAAATTTAAAAATAAAAAGGAAGAAACTGAATTGTCAATCAAATGTTTCTTTTTTAATCTGTTAAGAGACCCGCTACATCTTCAGTTCATTCCTATAAATCTCATGTCACATATCCAATATTAAATCTCAAATTCTCGAAGTGGAAGGTCTAAATTTTTAATTACTAACTATTCTTTGAGAAACTCAAATATGATACTCATAATAAAGAGATTCAATACACTAAATCATTTTTATCAAATCTAAATTTTGCAAGTAGCTGGTTTCGTTCAGTACACAGTGGTATAAAAAATCAACTTTTCTAATTAATTTTACAGTCATATATATCAACAAATCAGCAATTAAACCACTTTTTCTTTTCAATTGAATTACATATATCTAAATGATATAGATGATTCGAAAACAAGAAGCCATTATGTTAAACTAAACAAGGCACGCATTGCATGGACTTGATCCTCTACAAAGTTTGTGCATCATGATCACAACTTTACCTTTATGAATGCAATGTGATTGGACTTTGAGTACTTGCTTGAGTGAGAGACAACATTCAACAAACTACTTCAAAGTAAGAATGTCCAGAAAACAAACCTCCCTAGTGCATGTGTTACGTGGGCAAGGAGATTAAGACAGATAAATAACTATTAACCGGCTAACATGTAATGCTAAACATTTTTGGGCATGCTTAAATCTCTAAGATTCTCCATGTTTAATCATCAAATGCTGCATTTCGCAGGCCTCTTTTGAATATACAAACTCTTTTGCAACAGCAATCAACGTAAGTTCAGGATGGCTTCAGCCCCTTAACCGCTGCAGCAAATATCTAATAATGGGTCAAATTAACAGTAGCCAACTTCTCATCACATAAAAAGTGGCTTCACAAAAATTAGACCCTGAATCTAATATGAGATTTAGATCACCATACATTTAGCTACATGATCTACATCAATTGCCAGTTAAGTCTGTGCATAAGTAAACAGATGTTAGGGTCAGAAGTGAAATTACAGCTTTCTCAAAATAATCAGCCATATTCAACTAGGATACATACATGAGATCAATGAAAGGTGAACAAAGACATGTGCTCGTACCTTAGCATGAGATGCGGGAAGCTGTTTCATATCTTCTCTAGTTTTACGCCGACTACCACCTGGCTCATATCGAATATGATTACCGTTTTCCATCTCATTCGAAAGTGAAACTTCCTCATTGGAAACTTCCTGTGGCCTTTGATCTTCTTCTAAAGTTATGATTTTTGGTTGAGTGCTCCTTGTGGAAATGGAATAGCTAATCTGGTTAGTGTTTGTCAGAAGATGTTTTTCTTTCTTGTTGAACTGGGTGGCTGCTGCACGTGCGCCAGCAATAGCTGCAGAGAGACTAGATGATTTCTCCACTTCTGATGCTTTATTCTCTGGAAATGGAATGGAAAGAGACCCTGGTTTCAAAGAAAAAGGATCTTGGGGGTTTGGAAGAGGGAATTTTATTGGCAATGGAACTTGAACGGTGATAAGACCTCTGACTGCAGCATCATAAATCTGTCAAAGACATGAGAAAAAAAATCCCATATAGAACAAAAGTGCAAGGAAGCAGATGCACGTCCATCAGATAGCAGGATTGGAGATTCATTGCTAGTATACCTTCTTTTCCACGTTATAAACACCTTGATAGCCTCGCATCTCAAATGGAATTAGCAATTTCTACATCAACCAGAAGATGCTTGGTTGGGAAACTAAGCAAACCTTAAAACATACCACATGTGCAATATACAAACCTGTGGCTGTTCACAAAGCCAGCAATATTCTGTTTGACCTTCTAACCTCACCTGTAGCAGAACATACAGTGTAGATTAATCAAAACATAACTTACAAAATCACTGACCAATATCATGTCCAGGAGACAAAGGCAGAAAAAGTCTAGGTTGCCCACCCCTTCTGGTACTGCCTCCCAACTTGCTAGTTCTTCACACTTAACACAACCAACTACATCAACACAACCTGCATGATATGCAGCCATTATAATCCATCAAAATTTGGATTCTGAACAAAAAATATGAAAGAAATATGCTGATAATTATCCCAGAGAAACTTGTACTTCTTTGTACATTTGATCATGCAAAACTCAACAAGAGAATTATAAACAGCACCACAATTATATGTATAAGAGAACATATTATATACAGAGTACCAAATCCAAAATACCTAAAAGTCTAGAAACAGGATAATGCTCTGGAAATGTAATTTCAGTTATGCCATTTACTGCATAAATTTCCCGGTAGAAATCCTCCATGGCTTTGATTGTAGCTTCCTCTGGGATTTTGCTTGCAGCATGAATCCAAAGACGGCCTTCAAAACACAAGATTCTACACCATCAACAACATCCTTAACAAACAGGGAAAGAGCTTTTAAATAACAGAAATCATGATGCTCAATATGAATCAAGTGCTAGACCTTAGTCTTAGTGGCAACTAGCCAAAGATGGTCGTGAACTTCCTACAAAAGCATGCATTATACCGGCAAGCTTGATGTGTTTTATCAGGTTCCAGGTCCAAAATTTACACATAAATCAAGGTACCCTTATGTGATCTTGTAAAAACAACCTCTTTACTCATCAGTTGAATTGTGAGAAAAGTCCAGTTACTGGAAATTTCTTGACCTTTTTTCTATTCACAAAATTGAAATACTAAAACATATCTATGTGACATCTCTACATCACATTACCAACCTGGGCATTGATAATTAGTTGTAGTCCGGTAAATATGGCAATCAAGCCATTCAATTAAATGGTATACTAACATGAATTTCTTTCTTCTACGTCCATATTTTTTATAACATGCAATCCCCAAAGTAATCAACAGTAGCACAATCCCAAATAGTAAACTAAATCATTCTTCTCTTCTAGGAAAGCAAAACAAAACTTTTTTTCCCCTCAAAATCAAAGCCAAAAGGCCCAGAAAATTAGCATCCATATCTCTCAAGTCCCAAAAATCAAGAAACAACCAACTGGGTATCAACATTACGAAAAATAAATTAATGGGGTTTCAGGGGAGACCCTTATAACAACAGAAAAACGAACTGAGTATGGATAATATTTTCATCGAAACTGACTAAATTGAATGGGTGAATTGTAATACCTCGAATAGGAGCAGGCCAGGACCTACCCTCGATGCGCTTGATCCCATAGACCAGCAAAGAAGCCCATGGCTGGTGCATGGTCAAGCATGGGTTCCGGTAGTTCCCATGGCTCCCTCCTCCTCCTCCTCCTCTTCTTTTCATGACCAAAGTCTGTATCTTTCACCAACTAGGGCGTATATAATAACCTCTATTTCTTAATCTCTCGCTTGTTGTCTCCCTCTGGATTATGAACATAAGAGTTTGAGTTGACAGATTGAAGAAAAGCTGATGTTTTGTACGGACTGTCCGAACCACAAAGTTCCCACCCACACGTTAAAATACTCTCCAGGAGGCAAATTCCAATCGCCGATGTTCTTTTTTTTTTTTTTTAATACATTTTTTTAATCCTTTTTTTACTCCCAAAAAAAGAGCACATTGCAATTATTTTGTTGTTTTGCTTTATTGATTAATGACTTAATAAATTAAATACAATTAAAAAAAATGACAACGAAAAATTGAACTTTTTTTTTTTTAAGGCTAGGCCTGTTGAATGGCCGACCCAGTGTAGGTTAGGTTGATTACTGCTTCATAAATACGAAATCCAAAATCCCAATTGAAAAAAATAAAAATTCATGATTTAATGAATTTTATAATTAACAAAAAAAAAAACCAAAACCCAATTCAAAATACGAGAATTAAATAAATGATTATCCATTATCCAAAATATCAATTATTAAAAGAAAAAATAAAAAAAACAATTATATTAGTTAACTACATATATAATTTTGTACTAACTAAGCTTATTAACCATCCCAATATTGAAGTATTGAAATGTGAGGATCACAACATGACAGCATGTTAAGAAGGCAAGCAGTCTAGTAAAAGTACCTAAATAAATAATTTTCATATTTTTTAAATTTTATAAAAATCAATTTTCTTTTATGTCATCGCTTAAAGGTCTTTATGTCACTAATTAAATGTGTCCTGAAAAATGTAAAATAAATTTTATCGTCAGCCATATAATTATAATCATAAAAAAATTAAATTACTAATTATAATAATTTTTATTAATAAAATATGACTAAACGAGTCAATTAAACGTGTAAATTTTAAATAGAAATTATTATTAATAGTGCAAGATTCAGTTTGTTGATTGTTGATTGGTATATAATTGTCATTGGATTTGTTTAGAACAAAATTAACCGACAATATTGGCGGTTCGACCTACCAAACTTACGTCTGATGTCCTTTCTCACATCATCTGAAATTGAGAGACCGAACCGCACTTGAGCTCTCTATTAAAAAACTTCAAATTTGAAACCTTGTCTGAATTTTCTCTCCCCTTTTTGGGTCTTTCCAATTTATTTGTTTTTTAAGAAAACAACTAAATTAAGAAAGTTTAATGCGACTTGGACTGAATTTTTGAAAAATTGCCAAAATGGCCGCTAAAAAAAAAGAAGCGTCTACAAACTCTGAAGCATCAACAATATCCCACAGCAATAAAAGGGGCCGCACAACCATCTTTAGTTGAAAGGAGAGATACCAAGCAATACACGCTTGCTTGTATTCATCTTGATCCATGGACTGCTGCTTTCACAAGTGACTTTCATGGTTAATGCCACTGATTCTGTTTCTGGGTCTGCCTTGGATGGGATTTCTTTGCATGTCGTCTCTCGCAAATAAATGTAAATGCCACTACCTTCCTAATATTTGCGTCTCAATTGCAGTACTTGTTTACAATGTTGCCCCCCACTCGGGATTCTTTCTCCCTATATTAGAAAAAAAAAAAAAACGAAAAGGTTTGGACCTTTCCATGGTGAAGGTCATGTTGAAGCGAAAGGGAGACAGTAACTGTAACACCATGGCTGGTCTGCACCATTGAGTCTTTTGCTAATGTCTAGACTTTGAGACAGACAGGGTTCTTGTACACATCTTATGCAACTTTATCCCATCATTTCAGAACATGTAATGGAAATCACCTATAGTTTGAGGGTTGTCAATTGGGTGCACAACTGGCGCTTTATCATAGATCCAGAGATTAATTTAATATCAATATAGAGGATATTTACAGTTGTGTGAAGTCCCATTTTGCTTTTGGTACATGTGAGGCTGGACCTTTGTTTTTTTTGTTTTTTTTTTTTTTTTTCTTGTTTTACTTTAGAGGCATCAAACCCAGCATTACAAGCAACAGTTTAATAGAACCATAGGGCCAAGAAGTTCAAATTAAATTGAAGTTGAATTTTATATGTATATATTACTGAGACAAAATTTAATTTTGGAATTCACATATCAAGTCAAAGATCAGTTCAACGCTGTTTCTATTTTATTTTACTTTATTTTTTTTTGAGCAAATGCTGCTGTTTAATATTTTAATTCAATGTTGTTCGATTATTTTTCCTCATGCGTCCATGAATGGATCCTTTTCTTCTGTCCATCCAACTTTCCCTGTACGATGAATCACATTTGCTCTCATGAAGCTCGGCAACTTGAGGCAATATGTAATGCGAAAGAAGAAAAGGATAATCGCCCTGGAAAATATAGATTAAATATTAGATGCTTTCTCGCTTACAGAAAATAATAGATTAATCACGTATTAAACTCTAACAGAATCAACGGGTTCTATTTAATTAAGGGCTCAAGGGCAGCTACTATGTGATTAAGTCAAACCTGGAGATGGAAGGGTCGATGGATGATCAACATCGCCACATCAATGTTGAAGACCTCCCCCTCAATCGCTGCTGCTACCGTCACTGCAATTGACATCACCGTTCACCTCACCACTGCCAATACATTATAAAACGAAAGTTTCGAAAGCTTATGTTCACGGGATTGTTGACCAATCTGGGTTTTGGGATCAATGGATTTTCTAGGAATTATCTGCCGTTGTCACCGACAGCAAATGGAAGACCAGATGGATTGATGATTGGTAATATAAAAATTTGGTATTATAGTTAGGTAATATTCTCGCGTACTAAATTCATTTTTGTGATGAGATTGAAGACAAAACACTTGAACATCCACTATTATACCATAATTATGAACGTTAGTCAATAAATTAATCAGTAATTAAGAAACATATACTCTCGAGATTGGCTTCTCAAACTGAACATGTCATTCCCTTTTTTTTAGTATATTGAAATTAAAACTAACATTTTGTACGTATTTGAGCATGACAATCAGAAGATGGTGTCATCATTAGATGACATGTTGCGGTGCTGATTTGGGAAAGCAAAATTGAATACTGTCTAGCAATACTTAAGCGGCACAAAACACATGAAAAAGGATGTGATGTCTCTGCTCAATTCTCCAATCTAAACTGATTATTTAGATAGAATAATTATGATAAAAAAATAATTATGCAAGTAAGAACACATAAAAGAATTGATGTGATTCAACTTTTAGATCTACATCAAAGATATTTTCATTAATTAAAAATGAAAGTTGGGACTCAAAGATGGTTAGAGATACCACTATAGTCTCAACCATAAACGTCCACCAATAATTGGAAAACGTTGTTTTTAAGACTCCATGAAAAGTCAAAATCTTTAGATTGTGAGGAAGGCTAAAGCTTAAAAAGAATTGACAGAAGGGCACCGCTAAAAGAGGAGTCTGCAGCTTAATTTATATTAAGAGAATATTTTATTATAAAATAACAGGTGATTTACGAGATATACTCAATATAATTCATTGTCCAATTACCCCGCATCTTTTGACTAGTTAAATAATAAAAGGTTTTATAATAAATTGAATCATTTAAATTTTTATAAAGTAAACCATAATTATTTTTAATCAAATATTAATAACATAATAAAATAACACTTACCTACTAATTTCTAGTTTAATATTAATTTTGAATTAATTTTAGGAATAATCTCGATTAAATTATTTGAATAATTAAATGGCTTGATTTCGCTAATGGAATCCTATTAGGTTCCCCCTTGCACGAGGTTAATCACTTTTAAGGATAGCACCTCGCCCACGACCTCTTCGTACCCTACATTTAGTTGTAACATTCGCAATAGCTGTTCACCACCGTACCCTTCCCGTTAAGCAAAATGTTAATTCGTGCAAACATATAGATAGCAAGATCAAATGTTAAATTGGAGGTGTCCGGCCAAATTGTGAGTTTTTTCCTTTTTCTTTGGGTTTTTCCAGTCTCTTAGTATCTTTTAAATTCGTCAATACTTCAACGATTGCCAATTGGGAAAGTTCAAGCAGAACTAAAGACTCTCGATCGTAGTTTTAGGGTCGGATAGGGTAACAAATTGCTTGCAAGAGCGCACTTAGGCTGCAAAAGTCTTCAGTCAATGTCAAAGTGAATACCAAACCCCCAATGAATCACAAGTAGAAAATGAAGTCCGCGTCTAAGAACGTGTCAAACCTTCTTTCATTTTTCTTTTTAAGGTATTTTTTTTTATGGGTTTGACGAATTCTTCTTTCTTAACCAAGTTGTTACCATTATTGCAATTGTCTTATATGGCGTATAAAAATGGCACATTGTTTGATCAGGTTTCCAGTAGCTAGAAGAGGCAAAAACAATGGGCGGTTCTATTTCATTGTGGCTTACTCTTTTCTTGATTCAAGGGTTGCTTTTATCATGTAATATTATTGGTTATAGAGGGAAGGTTGCCGGATGGCAAGCTCCTTCAGGTTCTTCCTCCGAGGCAGGATTTTCCAATGAATTTTCCTCCTCCTTGGCAAGTAGAAGGGTCCAACCATCTGCTCCACTACCAACTTTGCTCAAAACTCCTACTCATTTCAAGAGTCCTCCTCCTCGGCCGCCACCACCACTAGTACGGGATCAAGTACCACCACCCGTACGGTATCAAGTGCCACCACCCGCGCGGTATCAAGTGCCACCACCCGCGCGGTATCTAGTGCCACCACCCGGGCGGTATCTACTGCCACCACCCTCACGTCGGTGATTGCAATGTTCTCATTATTCAATATTTCTAAAGTAATAAACGATCGAAAATACAGGGCCCTGGAAAAGATCCAACCATCAACTCAGTGTATTCACTACTCTGACCAGTAGTGCTTCACAGACCGCCACCACCACCGTGTCCACAGGGATGCTAGAGGACGTCTCTCAATATATGTTTGCCTTAATATAGAATGCTTTTGATTTTCAAGCCTACTTTGTTTGTTTAACTACAAAATAGATCGCAGGCAAGAGCTCATGTTATCATGACTCAAGGAATTTTTCTGGGGAAAAAAGAGTTCTAACTGTTTTGCTAACTTTAATCAAGAAAAGTTCCTCGAGAAAAAAAAAAAAAAAAAGGTAAAAGGAAAAAAGCAAAAAGAAGAAGAAAGGATACGGGAGTTGGGGGGTTGGGGTAGGAGTGAACAAATATAGATTATTCTCAAGATCTAGGCAGCTGGGAGGCACCCCTTGGTTACGCCTGTAGTTGCTTACTGGTGCGGATATTTGATTCGGGAGAATTCCTCTCTCATAATCGTAAGCTTTAACATCCTGTAATTCAATTTTTGCTTGTCCCATTTGGTAGGAGTGCATGCCAATGTCCCTCCCGTGGCACGGGAACCTTAGAACTCGAAATATCAATATGATGCTAGCATAAAGGAACGAGCTGCCATAGCTTTTTGAGTTCTTACTGAAGAAATTAGAAGTGTATAGGGCCCGCAGCAAGAGTAGGTCTCTTCACTCATATGCGGGGTAAAGCATGAACGTACGCAACAAGATTTTTTAGCAGAAATATAATAAACTGGTCTTAATGCTGACTCAGAGAACCAGAGAGTCAACTGACTCTTTCGGTCTACAGCCATCAATCAATTGTGACGCGCCTCATTGATGGTGCTCACACCAATTTTTATGTCCATACACAATATTATCCTTCCTACATTTCTCAGAATAAAATATTTGAATAACGTGCAATTTTATGCTAGTTGATCTATATCTTTGTAGTTGATAAAACCTATCAATAAAGAAATAACTTGGGTTAGTCTAATTAATTGATAAGGAGAGGACGTCGCTCTCCTCGTCACCAAGATTCAATCTTGGTTGAAACTACTCGATGAATAAAATCCTGAATACACTAATAAGTTGATGTAGGAAGTGTATTAATTGATGTAGAGATTTAGTTTTGATAGACGCGATAGCTGTTCCAAACATGCACTCACTGAATAAAAGAAAAAAAAAAAACTAATGAAAAAAGAACTACAAATATATCGAATATTCCATATATTCTACTTGAGGAAATAACATTACAGTTTACACCAGTTTATATGTAAACATATAACAACCTAACTTTAGAATCTTCCAGGCACTTGAATATTTTTAACTACCCACCCACATGTTGTATAAAGTCACTTCGATGCCGTTTGAAGCAAAAGCAAACTATTTGACGTGAAAGTTGGAATATAGAGCTTCAAAATGCGGGTTTGAATATTTTACACCTATCTCTGGAGATTGGACTGTGTAGTATGGCCACTTTTTTTGACCACTAAGTTTCAGAATTAGACTCCAAGCTATCCAAGTAACTTCGGCAATCTTTCTCCTGGAGAAAACTTGGGCATGGTTAGGTGGTTAGGTATCTTTGGAAATTTCAAATTCCCCTTTTTTTTTTTTCAATTATTTTATTTTATGATGATAAATATATTGGCTTTTGCTTTTCCTCCATCGAGAAAGAACTTAAAGTCAGAAATTCTCCTACTGCACTCCTCGGATTGAAATTAAATTCAAGAGTGGGCAAGCAACTATGGAACATGAAGCAAAAGGATAAAATTCATTGTTATTTTTATAGCACAGCATGGACAATTTAACCCAATTTTATTTGGCTTTGCAAGACAATTATAGGTGGGAAAGAGGTGCCAGCAAAAATTCTCATCGATGAAGTAATTACAATTTCTAAGTTCCATCCTTTCCAAATTTCATTACATCGGAAATTGCTTTTCCTTGGTGCCAGGAATCAACTTGGATACAAACCTGATCAGCTTAGTGGGCCGACATCCTTGTCAAGTTTATGATCCTTTGGATGCTTGCATGAACAAAAAATGGGCCCTACAGATGGGCATCCCGATCCGTTGCCCGTGGTCTTATTGTGAGGTTAAATGTACATCTGACCCATTTAAGAGTAGGTGACTTTTGCTATATACATCAAAATTTACTCTAACAAAATCTTTCTTTGTGAAATTGTAAGATATCACTTATATTTTCTTTTCATATTTTTGAAATCAATAAAAACAAATGCGCGAGTGGTAACAGGAAGGGTTGGTGACTGAGCGTATGGACGCCAATTTGAAAAAGAGACAACAAAAGAGTATACGGTAGATGGGTTGGATTGTGAAGTGCCCATCTCATGAAAGGGGTATTTTTCTATGGGCCTCGTGAGTTTTTCGGTACTCTATGCTGTCGTGTTATACGTCTATCATTCAATAATTTTTCTCGACTAAACACTATTTCTTCGAGGTTATGGAAAATGAATTGTACAAAAAAAAAAAGAAAAGAAAAAAGAAAATATGTATCAGAATTTTGAAGGGAAACAAGTTGTTTTTGCAAAGTCATTGACACGCATATTGATCAAATTAGCAAAACCTGGCCTAACCACGAAAGATTGTGCACTTTTGTTGGAAATGGAATGGCTATAGCTGGAATGTCTAACATATTAATTTGGAGCAAAAAAGCTCAATCCATTATAGCACTCCAGGTCAAAAGAAGAACCTGCACTACAAGACCAAATAGCTGCCGAGGGACACCCTTTAGTTAAAACCCACTGGATCACACAACCAAAAGGGCATATAAGCACCTTGGATTTTCCAACCCGACACGCCTTCAGCTATGGCAATCAAATCCTACATGCTTGCATTCATCCTGATCAATGGACTGTTGCTTTCACAAGTGACTTACATGGCCAATGCCACCACTGCTGTTCCTGGGGTTGCTTTGAATGGAATCTCTAGCCATGCATCTTCTCGCAAAATGTTGCGAGTGTCCAGGAGGGTCGGACCGCCCCCACCTCCTCCGCTGCCCAATTTCCTCCGGCATTACTCTCCCCCACCTCCCTCTCGACCACCGCCTGTTCCTCCGCCGCGTTGAGTCTCCTTCCGTGGGCTTACCAGTCCCCACTTTGCTCCTCCCCACCATCTTATTGTGTCAGTTTCCTCTCCCCTGGCTATTTATAACCACATGACTATCATATATTCAAGTGTTCCATTTTTCAGTGCTGTTCCTCTCTATTTTCCTTTTCGGTTTCCTTTTGAGGATCGCTATGTCATCTTTGTGTAATAATTGATGCTGGAGCAAAAAAAAAAAAAAAGAAGCCGATAAAATGATGCATAAAGGCCAGCTGTTACTCTCTCTTCCGCCCTCTCTCAGTTTTCTTTTGGGACAAGCACTAGTGTCACTAGTTGCGCCATCAGTTGGGTGATACAATGGTAGGGCTATTTGATTCTTAATTTTGCTAACCAAGTTCAAATATTAGCATTGACCAGCTTAAAAAATTATTAAAACTTACTTTAAATTTGTTAGAGCATAATAGTTACGATACTATTATTAACTAGTAATTAATTATGAAATTAAAGTTGACAAGTTATATCAAATTATACTGAAATAACATTTAATTTTAAATATTATAAAAATATTATATATAATTAAAAATATTATTAATAATAATTACTAATCAGTATATTTTAATTATTTATATAGTGAAATATTTTATAATAAATTAAATCATTTAAAATTTTATAAAATAAATTATAATTATTTCTAATCAAATATTAATAATAAAATAAAATAAAATTTAATTATTAATTTTTATTTTAATATTAATTTTGAATTAATTTTAGAAATAATCTTGATTAAATTATTTAAATAATTAAAGGGTTTGATTTCGCTAATAGAATCCTATTAGGTTCCCATGCGGTTAATTAAGGATAGCACCTCGCCCACGACCTCTTCGGACCCCTGAGGCGTTCGCAATAGCTGTTCACCACCACACTGCGTAGCCTTCACGTTAAGCAAAATGTTGTTAATTCGGGCAAACATGTAGATGGCAAGATCAAATGTTATATTGGAGGCGTACGGAAGTTTTTTCATTTTTGTCAAAGTGAATACAGCTGTATACCAAACCCCAAATAGTGAATCACAAATGGAAAATGAAGAACGTGTCAAACTTTGGAAAATGAAGTCCGCGTCTAAGGACGTGTCAGACTTTCTTTCATGTTTTTTAAGCTATTTTTTTTATGGGTTTGACAAATTCTTCTTTCTTAACCAAGTTGTTCACCATGATTGCAATTGTCTCGTATGGCAGTCTCAAGTATAAAAATGTCACATTGTTTGATCAGGTTTCTTGTAGCTAGAAGAGGCAAAAACAATGGGTGGTTCTATTTCATGGTTGCTCACTCCCTTCTTGATTCAAGGGTTGCTGTTATCATGTAATATTATTGGTTATAGAGGGAAGGTTGCGGGATGGCAAGCCCCTTCTGGTTCTTCCTCCAAGGCAGGATTTTCCAATGATTTTTCCTCCTCCTTGGCAAGTAGAAGGGTCGGACCATCTCCTCCACCACCTCCTTTGCTCAACACTCCTACTCATTTCAAGAGTCCTCCTCCTCGGCCGCCGCCACCACCGTCACCGCCACCGCCACCGCCACTGCCACCATCACCACCACCACCAGTACTGTATCAAATACCACCACCCTCACGTCGGTGATTGCAATGTTCTCATTATTCAATGTTTCTAAAGCAATAAACGATCGAAAATAGAGGGCCCTGGACAAGATCCAACCATCAACTCATTGTATTCATTACTCTGACCACTAGTACTTCACAGACCGCCACCACCACCGTGTCCACAGTGATGCTAGATGACGTCTCTCAAGATAGGTTTACCTTAATATAGAATGATTTTGATTTCCAAGGCTACTTTGGTTGTTTACCTAAAAAATAAATTGCAGCCAAGATCTCATGTTATCATGAATCAAGGAATTTTTCTGGGGAAAAAAGAGTTCTAATTGTTTTGCTCACTTGAATCAAGAAAAGTTCTTTGAGAAAAAAAAACAAAAATTAAAAAGAAGAAGAAAGGATATGGGAGTTGGGGGTTGGGGTAGGAGGGAACAAATATAGATTATTCTCAAGATTTAGACAGCAATTAAAACATGGGAGGTAGCCCTGGAGTTGCTTACTGGTGCGGATATCTGATTCAGGGGAATTCCTCTCTTATAAACGTAAGCTTTAACATCTTGTAATTCAATTTTTGCTTGCCCCAAATGTCCCTCCCGTGGCACGGGAACCTTAGAACTCGAAATATCAATATGATTGCTAGCATAAAGGAACGAGCTGCCATAGCTTTTTGAGTTCTTATTGAAGAAATTAGAAGTGTATAGGGCCGGCGGCAAGAGTAGGTCTCTTCACTCCTATGCGGGGTAAAGCATGAACGTACGCAACAAGATTTTTTACCAGAAATGTAATAAACTGGTCTTAATGCTGACTCAGAGAAACAGAGAGTCAACTGACTCTTTCGGTCTACAGTCATCAATGACTCAGAGAAACAGAGAGTCAACTGACTCTTTCGGTCTACAGTCATCAACCAATTGTGACGCGCCTGATTGATGGTGTTCACACCAATTTTTATGTCGGCTAAATGTGCATAGTGTACACGCCATACACAATATTATCCTTCCTACATTTCTCAGAATCAAATATTTGAATATCTTTGTAGTTGATAAAACCTATCAAGAAAGAAATAACATGGGTTAGTCTAATTAATTAATAAGGAGAGGACGTCGCTCTCCTCGTCACCAAGATTCAATCTTGGTTGAAACTACTCGATGAATAAAATCCTGAATACACTAATAAGTTGATGTAGGAAGTGTATTGATTTACGAAGAGATGTAGTTTTGATAGACGCGAGAGCTGTTCCAAAGATGCACTCACTGAAAATAAGGAAAACAGAAAAAACTAATGGAAAAAAGAACTACGAATACTTCGGATATTCTACATATTCTGCTTAAGGAAATAACATTACAGTTTACACCAGTCTATATGTAAACATATAACAACCTAACTTTAGAATCTTCTAGGCACTTGAATATTTTTAAGTACCCACACACATAGTTGTATAAAGTCACTTCGATGCCATTTTGAGCAAAAGCAAACTATTTGACGTGAAAGTTGGAATATAGAGCTTCAAAATGCGGGTTTGAATATTTTACACCTATCTCTGGAGATTGGACTGTGTAGTATGGACATCTCGAGCCACTTTTTTTGACTACTAAGTTTCAGAATTAGACTCCAAGCTATCCAAGTAACTTCGGCAATCTTTCTCCTGAAACTGAAGGAAAACTTGGGCATGGTTAGGTGGTTAGGTATCTTTGGAAATTTCAAATTCCTTTTTTTTTTTTTTTCAATTATTTTATTTCATGATGGTAAATATATTGGCTTTTGCTTTTCCTCAATCGAGAATTAACTTAAAGTCGGAAATTCTCCTAGCGAGAGGACTTATTCATACTAGTTCAATCCTGGGATTGAAATTAAATTCAAGGGTGGGCAAGCGACTGTGGAACATGAAGCACAAGGATAAAATTCATTGTTATTTTTATAGCACAGTATGAATAATTTATTTTTAACCCAATTTTATTGGCTTTGCGAGACAATTATAGGTGGGAAAAAGGTGCCAGCAAAAATTCTCATCGATGAAGTAATTACAATTTCTACGTTCCATCCTTTCCAAATTTCATTAAGGCGGAAATTGCTTTTCCTTTGTGCCAGGAATCAACTTGGATCCAAATCTGATCAGCACAGAGGGCCGACATCCTTGTGAAGTTTATGATCCTTTGGATCCTTGCATGAACAAAAAATGGGCTCTAGAGATGGGCATCCCGATCCGTTGCCCATGGTCTTATTGTGAGGCTAAATGTACATCTGACCCACCTTGTATATGCCAACAAGGTTTTAGACTGCAATTCTATGGATGCATTAATGAATTGCATGAACAGAAAAGAGTTTCTCATCTCTTTCTTCATTTATTAGATTTTGACGCCACCAACTCAACAAGTTGGCATTTTCCTATTGCATTAAATAGTTGCATTTCAAACTATAGTCTAACAATTTACCAGGGGAAAAAAATAGAAAAATGGAGAAAACTATACTCTAACAAACCATCCACTGGATGACACAATAAAAGGGCATATAAGCACCTTGGATTTCCCAACAAGACACCCCTTCAGCTATGGCAATCAATTCCTACATGCTTGCATTCCTCCTGATCAATGGACTGTTGCTTTCACAAGTGACTTACATGGCCAATGCCACCAGTGCTGTTCCTGGGGTTGCTTTGAATGGAATCTCTACCCATGCATCTTCTCGCAAAATGTTGCGAGTGTCCAGGCGGGTCAGACCACCCCCACCTCCTCCGCTGCCCAATTTCCCCCGCCGTTACTCTCCCCCACCTCCATCTCGACCACTGCCTGTACCTCTGCAGCCATGAGTCTCCTTGCGTGGGCTTACCAGTCCCCACTTTTGTCCTCGCCACCGCCAGTACTATCACCACCATCTTATTGTGTCAGTTTCCTCTCCACCGCCTATTTATAACCACATGGCTATCATATATTCAAGTGTTCCATTTTTCAGTGCTGTTCCTCTCTATTTTGCTTTTCGGTTTCATTTTGAGGATCGCTATGTCATCTTTGTGTAATAATTGATGTTGAAAAAAAAAAAAAAAGCCGTTAAAATGATGCATAATGGCCAACTGTTGCTCTCTCTTCCCTCATCTCCCAATCTCCTTTTGTTATGACAATAGGGTAAGCACTCGTGTCACTAGCTTCGCCATCAGTTGTGTGATATAATGGTAGGGCTATTCGATTCTTAATTTAGCTAACCAAGTTCAAATATTAGCATTGACCAGCTTAAAAAATTATTGAAACTTGCTCTAAGTTTGTTAGAGCAGAATAGTTATGATACTATTATTAATTAGTAATTAATTATAAAATTAAGACTAACAAGTTATATCAAATTATACAAAAATAATATTTAATTTTATTAATCATAAAAATATTATACACAATTAACTAAAAAAAATATTATTAATAAGTTATATCAAATTATATTGAAATAATATTTAATTTTATTAATTACAAAAATATTATATACATTTAAAAATATTACTAATAATATTTATTAATTAAAATTTTTTAATTAATTATATAATAAAATATTTTTTTAATAAACTGAATCATTTAAATTTTTATAAAACTATGACTATTTCTAATCAAATACTAACGTTATAAAATAAGACTCAATTACTAATTTTTATTTTAATATTAATTTTAAATCAATTTTAAGAATAATCTTGATTAAATTATTTGAATAGTTAAATTGCTTGATTTCGCTAATGGAATCCTATTGGGGTCTTAATCACTTTTAAGGATAGCACCTCGCCCACTACCTATTCGTACCCCACATTTAGTTGAAGCATTCGCAACAGCTGTTCACCACTATACTGCGTATCCTTCACGTTAAGCAAAATGTTGTTAATTCGGGCAAACATCAAATGTTAAATTGGGGTTTTGCGGTCAAATTGCAAGTTTTTTCCTTTTTCTTTGGGTTTCGTCAGGGAAAGTTCAAGCAGAACTAAAGATTCTCAATCGTAGTTTTAGGGTCGGATAGGGTAACAAATTGCTTGCAACCCTACAAAAGCCCACTTAGGGTGCAAAAGTCCTCGGTCAATGTCGAAGTGAATACCAAACTCCAATAGTGAATCACAAATGGAAGATGAAGCCCGCGTCTAAGAACGTGTCAAACCTTTTTTTCATTTTTTTTTTAAGATATTTTTTTTATGGGTTTGAGGAATTCTTCTTTCTTGACCAAGTTGTTCACCGTTATTGCAATAGTCTTATATGGCACCCTCAAGTATAAAAATGACACATTGTTTGATCAGGTTTCTTGTAGCTAGAAGAGGCAAAAACAATGGGTGGTTCTATTTCATGGTTGCTCACTCTTTTCTTGATTCAAGGGTTGCTGTTATCATGTAATATTATTGGTTATAGAGGGAAGGTTGCGGGATGGCAAGCCCCTTCTGGTTCTTCCTCCAAGGCAGGATTTTCCAATGATTTTTCCTCCTCCATGGCAGCTAGAAGGGTCGGACCATCTCCTCCACCACCTCCTTTGCTCAATGCCTCTCCTCATCTTGGTCATTGAAAGTCACCGTCACCGTCACCGCCGCCGCCACCGCCACCATCACCACCACTACCAGTGCTGTATCAAATACCACCACCCCCATGTCGGTAATTACAATGTTCTCATTATTCAATATTTCTAAGCAATAATCGATCCAAAATAGAGGGCCCTAGAAAAGATCCAGCCATCAACTCAGTGTATTCACACCAGGAGTAGTGCTTCGCAGACCCCACCACCACCGTGTCCACAGTGACGCTAGACGACGTCTTCTCAAGATAGCTTTACCTTAATATAGAATGCTTTTTATTTCCAAGGCTACTTTTGTTGTTTAACCACAAAATAGATCGCAGCCAAGCGCTCATGTTGTCATGAATCAAGTGATTTTTCTGGGGAAAAAAGAGTTCTAACTGCTTTGCTCTCTTCAATCAAGAAAAGTTCTTTGAGAAAAACGAAAATATCAATATGATTGCTAGCATAAAGGAAAGCCGCCATTGCTTTTTGAGTTCTTATTGAAGAAATTAAAGTGTATGAGGCCCGTGGCAAGAGTGGGTCTCTTCACTGACAAATGTGGGAAAGCATGAACGTACGCAACAACATTTTTCACCAGAAATATAATAAACTGGTGACTTAGAAAACCTGAGAGTCAACTGACTCTTTTGGTCTACAGTCACCAATTTGGACGCACTTCATTGGTGGTGTTCCCACCAATTTTTACGTTGGCTAAATCTGCAAAGTGTACACACCACACACAATATTATCCTTCCTACATTTCTCAGAATAAACTATTTGAATAACGTGCAATTTTATGCTAGTTGATCTATATCTTTGTAGTTGATAAAACCTATCAATAAAGAAATAACATGGGTTGGTCTAATTAATAAGGAGGGGACCTCACTCTCCTTGTCATCAAGCTTCAATCTTTGTTGAAATTACTCGATGAATAAAATCCTGAATACACTAATATGTTGATGTAGTTTTGATAGACGCGAGAGCTGTTCCAAACATGCACTCACTGAAAAAAAGGGAAAAAAAAATATGCTTACATATTCTACTTAAGGAAATAACGTTATGGTTTACACCAGTTCATATGTAAAAATGTAACAACCTAACTTTAGAATCTTCCAGGCACTTGCATATTTATTAGTATCTACACACATAATTGTATAAATATAGCAATATATGTGTATGCTTGTTGAGAAAGAGTTTGATAGTAAAGTCACTTTACTGTCTTTGCAACATGCCTAAAATCAACCCTTGTCTATGTTAAAAATGAGGGATAAAGAGCAGTTGCACTTCGATGCCGTTTTGAGCAAAAGCAAACTATTTGACGTGAAAGTTGGAATATGGAGCATCAAAATGTGGGTTTGAATATTTTACACATATCTCTGGAGATTGGACTATATAGTATGGACATCTCGAGCCACTTTTCTTGACTACCAAGTTTCAGAATTAGACTCGAAGCTATCCAAGTAACTTCGGCAATCTTTCTCCTGAAGGAAAACTTGGGCATGGTTAGGTGGTTAGGAATCTTTGGAAATTTCAAATTCCCTTTTTGTTTTTTTTCAATTGTTTTATTTTATGATGATAAATATATTGGCTTTTGCACTTTCCCTCAATCGAGGATTAACTTAAAGTCAGAAAATCTCCAACTGAGAGGACTTATTCATACTAGTTCAATCCTCGGATTGAAATTAAATTCATGGTTGGGCAAGCTACTGTGGATGTGCTCTTGAAACATGAAGCACAAGGATAAAATTCATTGTTATTTTTATAGCACAGCACGAACAATTTATTTTTAACCCAATTTTATTAACTTTGCAAGACAATTATAGGTGGGGAAGAGGTGCCAGCAAAAATTCTCACCGATGAAGTAATTACAATTTCTAAGTTCCATCCTTTCCTAATTTCATTACATCGGAAATTGCTTTTCCCTGGTGCCAGTAATCAACTTGGATCCAAACCTGATCAGCTTAGAGGGCCGACATCCTTGTCAAGTTTATGATCCTTTGGATGCTTGCATGAACAGAAAATGGGCTCTACAGGGGGGCATCCCGATCCGTTGCCCATGGTCTTATTGTGAGGTTATATGTACATCTGACCCATTTAAGAGTAGGTGACTTTTGCTATATACATCAAAATTTACTCTAACACAATCTTTCTTTGTGACCCATTTATATTTTTTTTCTTATTTTTGAAATCAATAAAAACAAAAGCGCGAGTGGTAACAGGAAGGGTTGGTGACTGAGGGTATGGACGCCAATTTGAAAAAGAGACAACAAAAGAGTATACGGTAGATGGGTTGGATTGTGAAGTGCCCATCTCATGAAAGGGGTCCTTTTCCATGGGCCTCGTGAGTTTTTGGTATTCTATGCTATCGGGTTATACGTCTATCATTTAATAATTTTTCTCGACTAAGCACTATTTCTTCGAGGTTTATGGAAAATGAATTGTACAGAGAGAGAAAAAAAAAAAAAAAATATATATATATATATATATATATATATATATATATATATGTGTGTGTGTGTGTGTGTGTGTGTGTGTGTGTATCAGAATTTTGAAGAGAAACAGGTTTTTTTTGGAAAGTAATTGACACGCATATTGATCAAATTAGCAAAACCTGGCCTAACCACGAAAGATTGTGCACTTTTGTTGGAAATGGAATGGCTATAGCTGGAATGTCTAACATATTAAGCAGAAAAGCTCAATCCATAATAGCACTCCAGGTCAAAAGAAAGAACCTGCACTACAAGACCAAATAGCTGCCGAGGGACACCCTTTAGTTAAAACCTCAACTTCGAGTCCATTAAATAAGATTTCGGGAATATATGAAAATTGGTTTATTAAATAATTTTAAACAAAAATATAATAAATTTTTTACAAATGAAGATTAAGAAGATATGCAAAACAAATACTAACTCATTGTACTCATCAATTTTAATTAATATTTTTTTTGATAATAACTAATAATTCTGATAAGTAAATATATACTTTGTGTTTATTTTACATTGTTTTAGAATTCAGTTTCTTAATAAACCAGATGAACCCCACATTTTGGGGAGGGGCAAGGCACGTGTAAGTTTTACACTAGTGCTTTGTGCCTCTATTATTACTTTAAACTCTAGCCACTAATCCTTAAAATTCCCAATTTAATCGCGTACTCTGCTCGCGGACAAGGCAATTGCAAGTATCACAGTTGACGTTCTTCCCCTGTTTCAGGGAAGCAGCCTATTTCTTTGGACACCAAATTGAACTACACACATAAATCGGTAAGTATTAATATCAATAATGTGTATAAGACCCTACATTCAAGTCCTGTTTTGCAGTCCCACGTTTAATTACCAGTGAGTCTAAGATAAAAATTGAAAAATGATAGCACATATGTTTGAATTTTTGTAGTTGTGGACCAATAGCTATCTATAAATGTCACAAATCACCATTGTGTTAGAGTGCCATATGCTCAAATGATAAGCGCTTTGAAAAAGAATAAGCTTAGTGAAAGGAGAATTGTCCAGTGTTCCTCGACTAACAAAGGTTTGATCAAGGCCCACACGGTAAGTGGAAATTTGTTGACCGTTGATTAGCTAAAAATGCGTGGCTATGCATCTCCATCATAACGAACGAAACAACAATTGAATTAACAATATGTTACAGGACTCAAATTACAAATGACGCAACAATTAAATTAGCAATAGCATATTTATAATCAGCCAATGTGTACGATAACAACCAATATAATGAGACCATAAATGTGCAATCAACAAAACCTGGATCCATGGAACGAAGTCCTCAAATTAAAAGCACACAGCAGCGGGAGTGACCAAGGATCACTACTCCCTGATAAAATTACTAAGAAAATTAAATGTGTAGTTGGAGTGGTAAACTGACTAGTTACAATTTGACAGACACATGATGCTAAAAATGAAAGTGATAAACAGAATGTGGGATGCAAAACTGATGCATCGGGTGTTGATGGCTGATGAATATATTTGTTACTAATTTCTCTCGGAGATTGCCAGAAGCTCCTCCAAGTACTCGGACCCCAAGTCCTCTAGCACCACCGCATTCTTCGTTGTTATAATATCTTGCTCCTTCTTTTTTCTGCTCTCTTCCTTTCTCTTCATTGAATTTCTCTTTTTCATTGCCAAAACAGGAGAGTAACCCTCCTGGAAACAGTACCCCATTTCTTGAAGCGACTCATAAACCTTCTCCACAGGAAAATTTAGCGTAGCCATTGTGCCTCTCATTGAAAACGCCGCTTGATCGTAAGCCAACGCGGCGGCCTCCGCGGTGTCAAACGTTCCTAGCCAGACCCTGACTCCATTCCTCGTCGAGTCCCTTATCTCCGCCGCGTATTTTCCCCACGGCCTCCTTCTTACCCCTCTGTAAGCAATTTCCTGAGTTGGTTGCTCTTCTGCATAAGCATAACCCTCTCTTGATGAAGTCACCTCTTGGTCGTAGTTTGAGTTCATGGCGGGTGGGGCTTGATTGAGAATTCCCAAGAGAAGCATTTCTTGGGAGTCATTTTCATTGAAGGGAAGGGGTTGGTTGCAAAAGTTGTGCATGTTATTGTAAGATGGGAAGAATTCAATGGAGTTGAAGGAAGAAGAAGATGATTCAGAAGCGAATTGGGAGTTGGTGTGATATTGGAAGGATGAGGAATCCATTGTTTTTTGCTTTTTCTCCTTTTGTGGGGTTGCTTTGTTGTTTAATCTTTGAATGAGAATTTTGTTCTTCTTCTCACCATTGGAAGCTAGTGAGTTGGTATTTGGTCATACGACGAGCTGAAGTGTCTATATAGGCAGGCAAACATTCCAACTTGCGAAGCGACAGATGTTAGATAGACATGGGGTCATTGGTGGGGCCCAGGAGGAGGCATGGGCCCTTGGTAAATTGTTGGTCGTTAATGGGACCCACTCAAAGACTTAATAGCACGTGCGTCAAAGGGACTCATATTATGAGACAATGGCGGCCTTGTCTTTTTTTTTTTTATTATTATTTTTTAATGTGAAACTTTGCCTCTCTCTCTCTTTCTCTTTCCTCTGTCCTCCTTTAGAAAATACACTAGCAAACTTACGGCTTCAATACCACAATGTTGTATAGTTTTTGGACTAGCACGTTCGCCTACAGATGAATGTCATTCATAAAAAGGATCGAGCCTGGTCTCCGGTTGTGTATTGACCAATAATTGATCGTTTGATCCCTTTATCGAAAGCAAGAATTTCGCGTATCTATCCTCTAATGTTCTAAAGTTTCGCATATCTATCCTTTCGGTGGAAAAATGTACTAAGTAGCTGTCGCTTTTCTCGACCACATATGCACGAGTGGCTGGGTTTCCATTAGACCCTGGCGGGTTTACATTCTAAATCCATGTGTGGCCTCATGTTTGGTGGCATTTGAACTTTTGAACCCCATAATGTAGGTTTTTGTTTGTTTTAAAGTACCCCAGAGAATCTTTGACATAGCAGTACTTGGACTTCAACTGAGATGTTTTAAATAAGCAATGTCACACGTGAAATAGGTTGATAATTTTGACTATGTCAAGCACACCATCGCATAAGATGTAAAAGGATATTATCTCTCAGTATAATAATTTTGTAAATCCAAACACTTTTTCAATGAGTTAATTTTAATAGTATAATTTATAATCAAATATATTTTATTTTTTTTATTAATTTAATTTATATCATTATAAAAATAAATTTTATCTTAAAAAATAATAATAAATAAAAAATTTGTAATATTTTTTTATTTTTTAGAAAATTTTATTTTTTGTATAATATTTTAATCTCTTCTCTTGTAAAGTTTTACTTCCTAATATTATTTCTCAAAACATATTTTATATTCAAATAAATTTTTACAAATAATTTTAAAAGTAATAAAATTTATTATTTTATTATATATAAAAGTAAAGTTACATATATAAAATTTAATACAATAAGAACCTCATTCCCAATACTCTCTTACTTGCATTCAACATTTGATGAGCTCACTAGTCAAAAAAAATATTTGTTTATTTGTGAAATTTGTTACTTAGAATAGGCTAGGATTGGTTTTATTTAGTGATTACCCTTTCTTGGACCATTTTTGAATGACTCCTACTATTTTGGGCCCCCCAATGTGTCCTAAAGAGTCAGGTGATTGGCTCACTTGAGGAATGATGATGGCCATGGTGCCACTTTGCAAGTGGCTCTACAGATTTCATGCGGGGCAAACTTGTGAGGACAGGGTTATTGCTTTGTGGGGTTATACGTAGGTTATTGCTTTGTGGGGTCAAACATATTTGGCGAGTAACAGCTGCTTGCACTCTCGTATTTGTCTTTTGCTTTTTTAAGGATATGAAATTAAACATTAGACTTAGATTAAGAATTTAGATAATTCGACTATTAAATCTTATAATTAGTGACACACTTTTGTATTTTGTTAATTATAAAGGAGTGGTTAGTTTCTTTGGTTGTTGGGCAAAGAATGAAAAATCAACCCAATTGATATTAGACGAATTGTTAATTAAATTATGAGATCAAACAAGGAACTGCTAACTACAAGCGATTGGTAGGACAAAAACTTGTACGGAGAAATCTGATTTCAATTAAAACTGCAGAGGGTTCGTGAAGAATGGTGTTTCTCAGTATGTCTTGATTTATTCTTGTTAATTAAAGGAAATTTAAAAAAAACATGGGAGCATATCTAGTTTTATATAATAAAATCGACCCAATGGAAAAGGTACACTATATTTTAATTCTGCGTGTGTCCCACGCCTATTTTGACTCTCCAGGAATGTGCATGAACCTTTGTTTATGTACAAACCTTGCTGACAAGGAGAGCTTTTTATGGCTTTGGAGCCTCTCTGCTCACATTCATTCCAGGTCTCTGTTTCTATAAATTCCGCATGTTGGTTTCATGTGACCAATTGGATAGGACTTTTTTTTTTTTTTTTTTTTTTGGGTGGCAATGATCATTAGCTCGGTCAAAACTTTAGTGCACATAGGCGTTGGCCAAAAGGTCAATGAATCCAACATTGGCCTCATTTCCCTCTGAACTGAAGTCCACACAGAAATGCACATTCATCTTGCAATGTTTTTGGCTATTATTAGAAGGTAGAAATAAAAATTTGGACAGTACACAATATAATAAGTGGCTGAAGGAGCTTAACTTGATTTAGATTTTACATGTTCTGGGGCAGCTCATGTCTACCTTACGGTATGTTCATCCTCAAATAATATTTTGAGTCTCCAATTAAAAAAAAAAAAATTCATCATACTGTATTTTTATTTTTTAATAAATATAAAATTTTATATTCTTCGACCAAACTTTTTAATATATATTAAACTTGATTAAATGAATCAAATTTTAATATTGTATCAAATAAATTAATATGCAAAATGCCAAGTCATTTTGTGAACACCCCACTTCCCACCACCCCCTTTGGCGGGGGAAACAAGTTTGGTATGTATCCATTGTCCCTTACTTTTATTTCACTCGACATTTCTACCAAGAACGTAAAATGCTTGGTTTATTAGAGACTCAGTCAAGGATCAAAACATAAAAGGATACTAACCAGTAGAACTTCGAGAAATATCTGAGGTTCCTTTGACCTTCAAATCACATCAAACCCTTGGTCAAAAGTTTTTGTTTGGACCTAACCAATCCTCGTTACTTTCACTGATGATTGATAAGACAATAAAAAAAACATTTATCAACGTGAAATTCACCTTGTCTTCTCCACTAATTCATGTACCCCTGCAAATTGTATTTTTCTCCAACAACAAACTGTGTTGATGTCATTGCTTACCTCAAACTTTCATAACAGGGACTTGAAGTTCCGTGTCAAGAGACTGATGTCACTATGCATTGGTCAACCTCTGAGTCCATCAGCTTTAAGTCACCCAGAACAGCCTCTCCTGATCCAGCTTTTCCAAGTCCATTAGCACGAATACCAAATAAGGTTTAGCACTCGAGTCTCACGGGGTCGAATGCTGTCTGAAAAATTCAAGATCACACCGACACATGCCCACGGGACTATCACATGTTCATTAAAATTTTACTACCGTGAAATTCCTGACCCAGCACAAGTTTCTCGCGATCCGTGCCAAATCAATTCTCTCTTCCTCTTTTAACTACTCCGTTGGCCCTATTGACTTGATATTCGGAGAGTCAACACCTAAAGCCCCCCGACCCCGCCCACTCAGTCCTCACTTCGTTTTGCAAATTTTGGATGAGTTCATCAGCTCGTGACTCCATTAACAAGTCAATAAGAGAGAAACCTTAGACATATTGTAAACCCTCCACTGTCAAAGTCAACGATCCGCAGGAGGTTATGTCATTGCTTACCTCATATTATTAGTTTACTCTCAGAAGTTTGATGTTTGAAAATTGTTCTTGATTTATTTAATTTACGTGTACACCACAACAACACTAACATTGGTCTAAAACCAATTTCTAAAAAAGAAAATTGAGAGAGAAAAAAAAAAAGAAAAAGAAAATATCCCTGAATATTCAAATTATGGCCAATGCCTATGGGTCCAGAAGTAAGGTTAAGATGGTATACAATGTTAACGAAATCTCAATCTGTGATTTTTAGATGGACGATTATGGTCTTTTTATTCGTATCACATTGGCACTCATTGTAGAACCAGAAGTCATCATATTCGTTTGAGATCAAGAACTAAGCGTAGTCAAAACCATGTTTGACTAACACTTCAAACAATTCTTTGCAGCCTAGTCGAAAGCAACAGGAACAAAATCATCACGTGGTGATATGTAAGTTGCAATTGGACCACTAAAGCACTTGTTGACTCAATATTATAATCATCACGTGGTGATATCTCAATCAATTCCTTTTGTTTTTTTAAAGCTTTCCATCAAGTAGCATTCATTTATCTATCTTCTATATCTATAATATTGGTCTTATGACAACTCAAAAGGGAATGAACCAAATTTGTTTGATTCAATTAACTCATACTCTATTCTAATATTTAAGATCAATAATAAATATAACAAAATAATTATTATAAATAATTAAAAATAAAAAATAAAAAAAAACGTATAATTTATAATATTTTAACTTAAATTGAAAGTTTACAATTATTCTTCAAAGTCTATCTATTGATAATTCAATATCATTAACTCTTTAGATTAACTTCATCTTAATTATAGTAAAGTTTTTGTAAAATTTTAACAAAAAAAACTTATAATTTTTTATAATTTAAAGATTGAACCTCTAATAATTTTCTCTATAATACTCTTACTTTTTTATAATTTCAATTAGAATACTATTATTTTTTTACAATCTTAGTTTTTTACTTAAAACTCTTGTTTTTTCTTTCTTCTGATTTTTTATGAGCAAAATACAAATTTTTTAGATATTTTTTCACATTTATTCCATGTTTTCTCATTCACCATGTTTGCTAAAAAAGAGTTATATAACCTTTTTATAAACAAATACAACAAATTAGTCATTGAAAATGATTTCTTTCCAAAAAAAAAATAACTTTTAAAATAAAATTTTTTTTCTATGAGGTAACAATATTTGGACTGGTTGACTTACTCAAAATTTTTGTAGCTCTTAGACTTATATGCTTTTAATTTATTTAGTTTTATCAGTTGATGACAGTTGTTGGAAATCTTTATAACTTTACTCTTTTCAACTTGATCGACCAACCCAAATTTTTTGTATCTTTTCTCTTTGTAGTTTCTTTGGTGTTGGTAGATTGTAAACATATGTCCAATTGACAGACTCAGTTTTTTTGTTTATTTTTCTCTTTTTTCTTTGATTGCTAACTAACTAATAAATGTTATAAGTCAACTAATTTTAAATTTTTGTCAACTTTGAATCTTTACAATTATTTTTTATCTTTCTTTAAAATCACTTAATATTTTATTTAATATCTTTATATACATAGAGATATAACAAAAAACAAAATCCTTGTATTATTGTTAGTTTATTTAAAATTGAAATTAAAAAATCTTTTCATAATAAAATTAAATCAAAATAGTAATAATTCTAGAAGAAATATTTTTTATCTAACAAGTAATTTAATTAATCAAACGTAAGGGATATATTAAAATATAGATTCATAAAATATAACACATTATCATATTATTATAATATCTCAATAATCTATTTCTTTGACTACATATATAACTATAAAATATATATGTATGTGTATATATGAAAATGTTAAATTTCGAATTTATAAATTATTTTATGGAATTATCATTTTTTGAGAAAAAAAATCTAATTTGACTCTTTGTAGGAGAATAAAGTAATTTTTTTAAAATTTATTTAATATTTAAAAAGTAAAATTATTTAAAATAAAAATATATCAAATTTGAATTAAAAATATCTAATTTAAACAATTACTTAAATGACTTCTTGTCAAGTAATTGTTTAACCAAATTATAATATTATCTAAATTTAAGATATTTTATGTAATTTTCTTAATTTAAGTAATAAGTTAATTAAAATTTAAAAATTAATAAAAAAAATTATATTTAAATTAAAAATATTAAATTTGAATAACTATTTGAATAAATCATATTATTATTTAAATTTTGAATCTTTTTATATAATTTATATAATTTAAATAACAAATTATTCAAATTTAAGAAAAAGTAAAAATATATCAAATTTAAATTAAAAAACTATATATTTAAGTAATTAGTTAAATAAATTTTAATATTATTCAAATTTAAAATTTTTTATATAATTTTTATAATTGTAATAAAAAAATTACTTAAAATTTAAGAATTAATATCAAAAAATTATATTTGAATAAAAAATTTTAATTTAAATAATTAAATAAATAAATAATATTATTATTTAAATTTTAAATTTTTATAAGTAATTTATATTATTTAAATAATAAATTATTTGAAAAAATTTTATTTGAATGATTATTAAAAATGTGTGGAAATTAATTTAATTTTTTAAAAATAAAATATAAAAATTTATATTTGAATAACTTATATAGTTTAACTGATTAATTAAAAATAAATTGACTAATTATTCTCATGTTTCTAGTGTCTTTCTTTTGTTTCGTGAGAGACCATAAGTTCTTTTTTTTTATGTCATAGATATATTTTGAGCTGAGTTAATTTGTAGATTCATGTCGAAGATGTTTCTCTCTTTGCACCACGACAATGCTAAAAATTGAAAGAAAGGACGAGTCTTAGCGCAACGGTAAACTTCATTGTCACCCACCAAGATGCTAACCTCCGTCGAAGGGATAGAAATACCCCAATAGATGCCTATTGAATCGGTCCGGTGTGTTAATTGTCTCTGCTGTGGGAAACAGCACCACGAAAGCGACGATTAGTCCTGTAATCCTCAGGCTGCAAAATGGTGTGCTGCTACGTACATTTTTGGAGGCAACAAAACCAAAGGGTTAACATTGGATGGACAGTTTTCCAGAAGTGAGAGTCCACCACATATATAATTAGTATTAGAATATTACTAGGTCCGTTTAGCCTATTTGTGGTTGCCCCGCAAATAGGTAGAGCTGGCCAATGTTCTGGCGAACTCACTGAGCACAGTCCTGTAGTAGGATTGATCTCCGCTCGGTTTTTTGTTTATTGATTTGTTGAATTGCTAGAAAAACGAATCATAAAGGGAACTTCTATTGAGAAGATCACAAAGATACAACTCTGCTAACAAGCTGACAATTAGACAATGACTGATTTTTTTTATTTTTTTTTATTTTGGTTCTCCAGATTAGTATCCAAGTGCACAGTACTCAATGCTCTGACACTACGGAATCAAAGAAAGAGTCAGTTGCACATTTTGGTTGTTTAGAACAAAAGCGGTATCTGTTCCAGCGTCATTTGGATAAAACAAAAAAAAAAACTACTAGATAAAATGTGTCTATTTACGAATAGCTAACATCAAACCTGTATTTGATTATTTATGATATTATTATAAAAATATTATATATTTTTTTAAAAATAATTTTAAAAATATAATTTATAATTAAGTATATTTATTTTTTTATAAAAAAATTACATAAATTTTAATTATAAAAAATTTACATAAATTTTAATTTAAAGATAATATAATTAAATATATAACTTAAAATAATTATTTTTAAAATTTCAATATACTCAAAAAGTTTATATCAAAATGTATGGTTGATGAATGTCTAATGCCACGTGCAAAGCCAGAACGTGCGATCTGGTCCTTCATTGGGGGAGAAAAAAACAAAAGAAATTTTCTTCGAAATATTTTCTTGAATAGTTTTCTCACAGAAGGAGATAGCTGAACTTACATCCACCCATTCCAAGATCCAGGATCCCACTTGGAGCATCAATATTTGTACATCGAGAAAATGTTTATTGATTATTTTTTAGATAAAATATGTATTCTGGCAAATCAGATCAGCAAAGTCGGGCAAGATACTATAAACTTGTCAACAGGGTCCTTAAGATCCACCAGATTGACATTTTCGCCACCTCCCAAGTTATTTCAAAGCCTGAAATGAGCAAGTGTAGGTGTGCCATCAAGTCCTTTGGAGGTGTAATAGGTGGCAAAATCCAACACTGTTATTTCCTTGTACAATGGGGGATTGGAATCTGATAACAACTCCTTTATTGGACCATAAAGGATGTTGGATGGCTCAAAATGTGTAGTGAAGAAGCATGCCACTGATATTCTCGGGCCTTTCTTGTTAGCCAGCACCCTGTGCTCAGCACTCTTGAACTTGTCATTGGATATAAGCTGCTCCAATAAAGTAGCAAAAGTTAAATGTTGCTTAATTTTTTCGCAAGAAGAAAATTTTCTCTTGCAACTTGTGAGTTGGGGCATGTAACAATACATGGAATATCCGTTCATTTCCTAAGCATGCTTAGGATGTCAAAAAATTATCTTATACTGCACCAATGTCCTGGAGGGGACGCTTGGGCTTCCAAATTGGCCTAATGCTATCAAAGATTTCACTTTTTGCAAACCACAGATATCAATGATCGTTGAAGATCGATTCATTCAGCAATCTAAACAGATGGAAGAAATCAATTGTGCTGTACTTTTTGTTTCTGTTTACCTGCAATAGGTCTCCGAGATTTATTACCAGAGCACCTGGCACTGGAGGGATATACCCACATGTTTTGGTGAAAAACTTGAAGGCCACCAACTTGATCTTGCAGAACGATAGTGAAGAAATCAGGATCTGAATGTGGGGTTACGCCCAGAGTTCTGTTAGGCTCGGGGCATGCAGGGAAGTAATGGCACGTCAGGTGTTGACCTTTAGCACAATCCATGTCAATCAAGTGATTGGGCTTGAGCCCAAGTCCCTCTGTTAGAAACTCAAGAAGTGTAATACCCAAACTTTTGACCTGCATTGTATACTCGCTTAGTATCTCCCTGGAAAATGTCAATAGGCACTTATACAGTCAGAGACCAAAAAATTTAATCAAGGGAAAGAAAAAATTCCTGTATTTAAGCAGGCGAAGTTAATAAAAATGACAAAAATACGTATCCCCCCTAAGTGAAATTTGTTCAACTAAACCGTTGCACTTGCAATAAGAATCAAATCAAATTATTTTGCATTTTGTTATGAAAATAAAGGTCACAGCTTCAAGTTGCGGAAACAACTACTCTGACAACAAAAATAAGATTGCCCTGCATGCAACCCTTCCTTAGACTTCTTCCCGATCATGCAATCAATAAAGTTTTTAATTATATTAACTTACTATAAGGTCAATATGTATATTCACTTTGTGGACTAAACTCTAGGAACATGGATTTACGCCGTGAGTTTGTACATATGCTTATTTTAGTCCACGCCAAATTTTCATTTTAGTTGCTGGCAGCTCAACGATCAATAGATGAAACGTCGGGCTAACCATGTAAATCGGGTTTGATGCTGGTATGGAATCCAACCCGAGGTATGCATCTTGGCTCCATACATCTCAAGCTCGCTCCTACAAACTGCCCTTGCTTTTTGCAATCCTAATAACAACCAAAGGAACTTTACCTGCAAACTGCTGGCAATTCCTGAGGATCAGGGGCATTCGGTGCCATTTCACATATCAGTGTATCCCTCCAATTTGCAGCTTTACCCTGATAAAGATCAAAGTTGCTGTTGAACTTCACTTTCCTGTTGTTGTCACGCGAGTAAAACTCCACTTTAACCTCCTTTGGCTGTTCATGAAACCTTCGAGTTCCATCAATCATCTCACTCAGAACATCATCAGCTATTCCATGATTCACAATTTGAAAGAATCCCCATGCCTCTGAAGCCCTTTTAATTTCTTCAATTATTTCCTTACGTCGAATGCCATCTTTGTTCACGTCTTTGAGGTCTACAACTGGGATTTGGAGACAGGCTGCCGGATCTGAACGTGATCTCTCAGGAAATATTTCATCCGGCGTTACAAAGATGGAGGGGATTTTCTCAATTCCCGCATCCACAAGCCCCTTAACTCCAGCTTTTGATTCGTCAAAACCCTTGAGTTCTTTTTCTCTATCATAGTTCTGTCCGTTTTCGGCTGAATTCATTGGCGGATTCATGTTCAACAGACTGAAACAAGTTTTTCTTTTAAGCTGTTTGAGTGCTCAACAACTGGTAGCTTGAGACTTTTGAAGGTGTCTTCAACTCTTCCCAGCCACAGAAGCTGAGGAGAATTTATGGCTTACAAACAGGCAAAGTTTGGATAAGCAAACCTACCAGCAGCTAAGCTTCAGTTGACTTTAACGAAGCACGACAACGCACTGATGAGACAGAACAAGGAATAATGGACCACAGAGCTCTGCCGGGCCGAACAGCACGACGAAAATAAAGTCGATTTGTAGTTAATGCTCAAGGCTAAATACTTGAAAGGAACATTAGCCAAATAGTTTACTTCAGTATCTTTGCCCAAAAAAAAAAAAATGATAAAGTTACATCAGATAGTAAAACTAGAATATGCAAAATTTATATTCTAATTATTATATTTGTACAGTTGTAACACTTACAAAAATACTTAAAATAGGCACATATGCATGATAATTTTTATAATATCTCCTTTAAATTAATTTGACATATCTCAATTTATAAGTTCTGTAGCTTTATCTCTTTTTCATAGCAGACTTTGTCCCATGTGAAAAATAAAAATAAAAACCCCAAAAGATATAAACTACAAATGGGACAAGAATTGAGATATAAGAACAACAAAGGGTCCAAACAAGGAATTGGAGGGACGTCAGCCCATTGATTCAAAAACCACTCTTAAGTATAAACAAGGGACCGGATTTTTCTACAATTATTGTGGCAAACTAATTTTTTATTTCTAGGGATTCCGTTTGTCCCTTTATTTTTTATGTTGGGGGGATCGTCCACATTTGGTTGAATTATTCCATTTTGCAGCTGCCACACCTAGTCAATGTTTCTGAATAATGGCCTATATAAGGATTGATCTCTTATATATATATATAATTAATTGATTTTTTCGTACTTAATTGATTGATACCTATCTCATCAATCAAAAACTCTCGACCTGACCAACATCTAGACATTGCTGATGCACCAAACGGTTGGCATATTTCTCCATTGTTAGAAGGTAGAAACCACATTTGGACAGTACACAAATATAATAAATGGCTGAAGGAGCTTGACTTGATTTAGATTTTACATGTTGTGGGACAGTACATGTCCATCATACGGTATGTTCATCCTCAAATAATTTTTTGCAATCTTCTCAATCTACATAAATATTCAAGTTTGTAGATAAAGCCTCGTATATGTTTATTCTTTAATAATATGAAATTTTATATTTTTTAATATATTTTTTAACATATATTAAACTTGATTAGTATATGATAACAATAAAATTAAACTGAAGAAGTCAAACTCACTTATTAAAACCAATAATATTAGGCTGAATATATGAGATTGAATGAAAGACAAAATCATTGAGTGACAGCCACGAAGAAAAAGATAAATGAAATTTTAATATTGTAACAAATAAATTAATATGCAAAAAGCTAAGTAAGGAATATGCTCTCTGTCAAGAATCTAACATAAAAGAAGACTGACGAGTAGAAATATCTGGGGTTGCTTTGACCTTCAAATCACATAAAACCTTGGATGCCGGTCTGAAGAACCAAAATATTTAGCAAGCAGGCTTGTCTGAGTGGCTTAAACAGTTTAACCGATTAACTAAAAGTAAATTTACCAAGTTACTCTTATGTTTTTGGAGTGTCTTAAAGTGATTAGAAAATCCTTCTCTTGTTTCGTCAGAGACCTAGAGTTCTTTTTCTCTGTCATGGTTCGATATATTTTAAGCTGAGTTCATTTGTAGATTCATGTTGAAGATGTTTCTCTCTTTGCACCACTACAATGCTAAAAATTGAAGGAAAGGACGAGCCTTAGCGTAACAGTAAACCTCTGTTGAAGGGATAGAAATACCCCAATAGATGCCTATTGAATCGGTCCGGTGTGTTAATTTTCTCTGCTGTGGGAAACAGCACCACGAAAAGCGACGATTAGTCCTGTAATCCTCAGGCTGCAAATTGGTGTGCTGCTACGTACATTTTTTGGAGGCAACAAAACCAAAGGGTTAACATTGGATGGACAGTTTTCCAGACGTGAAAGTCCACCACATATATAATTAGTATTAGAATATTACTAGGTCCGTTTAGCCTATTTGTGGTTGCCCCGCAAATAGGTAGAGCTGGCCAATGTTCTGGCGCACTCACTGAGCACAGTCCTGTAGTAGGATTGATCTCCGCTCGGTTTTTTGTTTATTGATTTGTCCAATTGCTAGAAAAACGAATCATAAAAGGAACTTCTATTGAGAAGATCACAAAGATACAACTCTGCTAACAAGCTGACAATTAGACAATGACTGATTTTTTTTATTTTGGTTGTTCATACGGCCATCCAAGTGCACAAACTCAATGTTCTCACACAACGGAATCTAAGAAAGAGTCAAATGCACATTTTGGTTCTTTAGAACAAAAGCGGTATCTGCTCCATGGTCTTTTGCTTATTTCCTGTTGCACAACCTGAAATGATCAAGCGGAGAAATGCCATCATCAAGTCCCTTTGAGTTGTAATGAGCGACATAGTCTCTCATCAGAATTTCGCGGTACAAAGGGGGATCTTCTTCTGACAGCAACTCCTTTATCGGACTATAAAGTCTATCTGATGGATGAAAACGCGTTGAGAAGAAGCAAGCCAGTGATATCCTTGGCCCAATATGGTTAGCCAGCACCCTATGCTTAGCACTCTTGAATTTTTCATTTGATATAAGCTGCCCCAACAAAACACAACATAGATAATAAGCCCCAAGCAGAACATAAACAGTATATGGATTGAATGATGATTGGTGGATAGATTCAATTGTTTATGATTACCTGAAGCATGTCACCAAGGTTGACAACAAGAGCTCCAGGAGTTGGAGGGACATCAACCCATTTGTTATCATAAAGAACTTGGAGGCCACCAGTGTGATCTTGCAAGAGAATGGTAATGAAAGTGGGATCTGTATGTGCAGAGATTCCCATAGTTCGATTGGGCTCAGGGCATGCTGGATAGTATTGGCATGCAAGAAAGTGCCCTTTAGCACAGTCGATGTCCATCAAATGATTAGGTTTGAGTCCAAGGGCCTCTGATAGTAACTCAAAAAGGGTAAGTCCCAACTCCTTCACATGAGCTGAGTACCGGACCACTGTCTCCCTGCAATGTGTGGACGGACATTTGCGCATGTGGGTGTAAGAAAAAATGAAAATTGATGCGCTACGAAAGCGTAAACATGGTGTTGATATCACGCTAGGAAAATTCAAGGTCTAATACCTCCTGCACCTTCACGCTTCCGTACCCCATCAAGTGGTAGTGCTATTAGAACTTAGATTTGCTCTGCTTGGTACTGTCTCCCAAATAATATGCGCATGACTTAAAATGACCAAGTGATGGGAACTAAGAATTACCTGCAGGTTTCTGGAATTTCTTCAGGAGCCGGAGCGTCTGGTTCCATGTGAAAATATATGGTATCTCTCCAATTTGCTGCTTTTGCCTGATATAGATCATAGTTGCTAACGAACCTCACCTTCTTTGCATCATCACGCGAAAAGTACGCTATTTTCAGTTCCTTGGATTGTTCGTGGAATCTGCAAACCCCCTCGATCACTTCACTCATAACATCACTTGGAAAAACCCCCATGTCTCTGAAGCCTGTCGAATTTCTTCAACAATTTTTTTGTGGAGAATACCATCTTTACGCAAATCTTTCAGGTCTATCACAGGGATTTTGAGACTGCAGGTTGCATCAGAATCTGATTTGCCCAGGGTGACTTCATCAAATGGAATCACAAAGATGGAAGGGACTTTCACAACTCCAGAATCAACAAGCCCTTTAACTCCAGCTTTTGATTCATCAAATGCCTTAAGTTCTTTGTTTCTATCATAGCTCGATCCATTTAGAACTGAGCTTTGTTGCATGTTCAACATCTCTTTTGTTTGTAGTGTGCCAATTTGTAAAGAATCTTGGGGTTAATTGTTGGGAAAAGATGCAACTTCTGTGACACTAAACCAAAACAGCACAATAACGACACAAACCACCCGACCAGAAAAACCAGAATATAGAATATAGAAAATGACCTCCCTAAATTAAAATCCTAGTAATCAATGAAGAAACAGGGGAATTAGACTATAATGAATATTGAGGGAATGGAATCTTTAGCTTAACTTTTTGTGCGTGCACAATACACATTTGATAAATTTCTCATAATAAGGCAATGCTGCGATGGACACCATACATATTACTAATATTAAGATGGTAGAGACAACTGAAAAGACTTTTGGGCGTGACGAAAGCTTACGGTGTTGCAGTCCTCCCTACTGCAATCGGAAGACACCAAGAAGGCTTTGTTTTCTCAACCATGAGTTCTTAGCTGTCATGTGGACGGCTCAAATGAGATATAATTGATGAAGGAAAGATTGTGATTGCACTAAAAAAATATATAATAAAAAATAATGAATTTATTATACTAAAAAGTAAAATGACCAAATATAACAAGTGCCTACTTTAGCCAGTGCATGTGTGAGCCACTCCATTAGTGTCTTTATTCACATGCTGAATAGTGAAGCTTTCAAAGCGATGACAAGGCTTGGACGTTTTCTGCTAGCTGTCCCAACGAAGAGCAGAGCATGTGGTGAGACTGGATAGCTTGTACCGCTACTCGACAATTAGATTGAACACAATTACGTGCAACAGATCTCCCAGAAGCCCTGTTGCAACCATACCCGGATGGCTAAAATCTCGAGAATGTCAAGGGGAAAAAATTTGGTGAGTCCCTTTGAGAAGGTAAAGCAACATGTCACGGAATGAGATTGCAGACACTCTAAACCCGTGCGGCACTAGACAACTTCAAGGAGAAAGTTGCTAGTAAGCCTAAAGAGAAAGAGAGAGCAAAATTAAAGAGGGATTGTAGAGGCTTAGAGAAGGAGAAATTGGATTGATGCTTTAATGCTTGATGATACAAATGAATGAGATTTAGGGTATATATAGCCCTTAGCTTTGGATCTAGAACCTTCCTATCCTAGATATTTACAAGGAATATACTAGGGAATATTACATTCTAGAATTATGTACAGGGAATATGTTGGGGAATCTTCCCAAGTCCTTCAGGCCTTTGGTAGTGGGTTTGGACTCCTTTGATGGATTGGGTCTGCATTTATTGGCCCGTGACATTCTCCCCCACTTAATTCAGCGACGTCCTCGTCGCTGCTTTGTCCTTGTAGCGCTGGATTTCGTCGGGGAATTGTCATAGTGTGTTCTCTCGTTCCCAACTGGCCTCCTCGTGAGGGTGTTCCTTCCATTTCATAAGGTACTCCGTATAATTGGGTACACCCCTTTTTCGGATCCTTCGATCTGCAAGAATGCTCTCCACTTCCTTGTTGAAGGCGGTGGTAATAGCCATTGGTGCTCGTTTGGATTTGTTCCTTTCAGGGTCTTCCATGTCTTCATGGTATGGCTTGAGGAAACTCACATGGAAGACATGATGGATTTTAAGGTTGGGCGGAAGTTGTACTTGATAAGACTCTCCCAATGCACTTTATGATTGGAAAAGGGTCTTCGTACCTTCGAATTAGCCCTTTGTGGACCTTACGGTGGGACTTGAATTGTTGTGGGAATAGCTTGACAAGCACTTTGTCTCCCTCTTGGTACTCAATGGGCCTCTGTTTGTGATCCGCCCATTTCTTGATCTTATGAGCAGCTTTGTCTAGGACAGTCCGAGCAATATCGGCTCGCTCATGCCATTCCTTTGTGATTTGAAATGCCATAGGGCTCTTGCCACTGTATGTGGAGGTCGTGGCATATGGTGTCATATAGTATGGGGCCAAGGCAGGGGGCTTGGCATTCGGTTCCAACTCAATTTCATAATCCGCCTCATACCTAGGTGGGAGTCTCTTTGGCAGCTCTTGTGGCGTGACGTCCTTGAACTCTTTGATGACTTGTGCCACTTCGTTAGGCAAGGCAACCTTGGGGTTGACATCCCTGTCGTTGAGTTTACGGATGGTAGCAAGGTAGCTTAGGTCAGATTTCATACCTCGCTTGAATTGTAACGCAGATAAGGCCTGATCCTCCAATCGTCGAGCACGTTCCGCAAGTATGGTGCAGGCCTTTCCTCCCTCTAGTATTCCGAGTGAGTTGGAAGCTGGGAATAGAAAGGCTTGTACCTTATCAAAGAACTCCATGCCTAATACCACTTTGAAGTCGTCCATGGGGACTACGGAGTAATCGATACTTCCTTTCCATGCACCAAGGGTTGTGGGGACGCCTTTAGCAATGCCAGCAATTGGTTTTGCTGGTAAGTTCACTGCTTTAAGGGTTTCGCCTTTACTCGTTAGCTTGAGGCCAAGCCGCTTGGCCTCCTCCATGGAAATGAAGTTGTGGGAAGCTCCGGTGTCTAGCATGGCTCTAGATTGCTTCCCGTTGATGGTGATTTGGACGTACAGCAAACCCTTATGGTCGACATGGGGTTGTGCGCTTTTCCCCTTCATGGTTGCCAGGATTCGAAGTGATCCCATCTCGGTCTGACCTTGCTCATCTTGTGAAGAGTCATCTTCAAACTGGCTCATGATGGCGTTGAGGGTCTTGCGCTTGGGGCAATCCTTCATCCAATGGGAACCATTGCAAATGAAACATGGAGTTTTTGGTTTGGAAGAATTAGACTTACCTCGATCATGCCATTCGCCATGTGACGAGGCTTTGGCCTTCCCTTTATCCTTGGACCCTTGCTCCTTGCGTCCGGATTTCTCTTCCCCACTTTTACCCTGGTTGGATCGTTTTTCCTTGGATTGGGTGTTGTATTCCACGAGAGACTCGGCGGCAGCAATGGCGTCATCCAAGCTTTGCACATTACGTCTTTCTAGTTCAACTCTAGCCCAATCTTTCAATCCATCCATGAAGTAGAAGAGAGAGTCTTTATCAGACATGTCCTCAATCTCAAGGATGAGGGTGGTGAATTCCTTGATGTAGTCACGGATGGTCCCTCCATGCTTTAATCGTCTGAGACGACCTCGAGCTTCCTTCTCGGCGTTACTTGGGCAGAAGTGCTTCTTTAACTCTCGTTTGAAGTCTGCCCAAGTGTCGATTGAGCAAATGCCTTTGCCAATCTCACCATGCTTGCGACGCCACCATAATTGAGCGGCATCTCGAAGGAATGTGGGGGCAGTGCAGATCCTAACTGCATCATCTCGAACAAACTTGGCTTCGAAGTATTGTTCTAAGCCAAAGAGGAAGTTCTCTACTTCCGTAGCGTTGCGAGTGCCATTGTAGGTAGCTGGCTTAGGCACTTAAATTGTGCTAAAGTTGGTGGTACCGGTGGAACATGAGCCATTAGCAATAACTTGTTTGTAATCCGCACGGACATCATCCACCTCACGTTTAAGGTCTGGGGTTGTGCGCTTTTCCCCTTCATGGTTGCCAGGATTCGAAGTGATCCCATCTCGGTCTGACCTTGCTCGTCTTGTGAAGAGTCATCTTCAAACTGGCTCATGATGGCGTTGAGGGTCTTGCGCTTGGGGCAATCCTTCATCCAATGGGAACCATTGCAAATGAAACATGGAGTTTTTGGTTTGGAAAAATTAGACTTACCTCGATTATGCCATTCGCCATGTGACGAGGCTTTGGCCTTCCCTTTATCCTTGGACCCTTGCTCCTTGCGTCCGGATTTCTCTTCCCCACTTTTACCCTGGTTGGATCGTTTTTCCTTGGATTGGGTGTTGTATTCCACGAGAGACTCGGCGGCAGCAATGGCGTCATCCAAGCTTTGCACATTACGTCTTTCTAGTTCAACTCTAGCCCAATCTTTCAATCCATCCATGAAGTAGAAGAGAGAGTCTTTATCAGACATGTCCTCAATCTCAAGGATGAGGGTGGTGAATTCCTTGATGTAGTCACGGATGGTCCCTCCATGCTTTAATCGTCTGAGACGACCTCGAGCTTCCTTCTCGGCGTTACTTGGGCAGAAGTGCTTCTTTAACTCCCGTTTGAAGTCTGCCCAAGTGTCGATTGAGCAAATGCCTTTGCCAATCTCACCATGCTTGCGACGCCACCATAATTGAGCGGCATCTCGAAGGAATGTGGGGGCAGTGCAGATCCTAACTGCATCATCTCGAACAAACTTGGCTTCGAAGTATTGGTCTAAGCCAAAGAGGAAGTTCTCTACTTCCGTAGCGTTGCGAGTGCCATTGTAGGTAGCTGGCTTAGGCACTTGAATTGTGCTAAAGTTGGTGGTACCGGTGGAACATGAGCCATTAGCAATGACTTGTTTGTAATCCGCACGGACATCATCCACCTCACGTTTAAGGTCTCGTAACTCAACTTCAGTAAAGGAACGATCATTACATACCTCTCGTCGGATGTCGTCGAGATCATGCTTGAAGGATTGACTGATCTCCCGAAGGGTGGATTTCACCACGCGAGTGACTTCCCCGAATTCTGTCTCCACATTATCAATTCGGGCAGCCTGCTCCTTAAGGGCTGGTTCTATCCTTGAGAAGTTTTTCTCCAACTCTGCAACATGGAACTCTGAGGCCTCTATTAGAGCGGTTTTTGATTTACTGCGCTTTGTGATGTAGGTGCATTGTTCCTCTCGACTATGACTTTGCTCCTCCACACAAACTTCATTGACGGAAGCCATCTTTGGTGCTTAACGGTAGCAACCAAGGCTTTGATACCAACTGTCACGGGATAAAGTTGCGGACACTCTAAACCCGCGCAGCACTAGACAACTTCAAGGGGAAAGTTGCTAGTAAGCCTAAAGAGAGAGAGAGAGAGCAAAACTAAAGAGGGATTGGAGAGGCTCGGAGAAGGAGAGATTGGATTGATGCTTTAATGCTTGATGATACAAATGAATGAGGCTTAGGGTATATATAGCCCTTGGCCTTGGATCTAGAACCTTCATATCCTAGATATTTACAAGGAATATGCTAGGGAATATTACATTCTAGAATTATGTATTGGGTCTGCATTTATTGGCCCGTGACAAACAGCTCCCCTGCACTATTGCAGAAGATCACACCAAGACCGGCTTTTTCATCCCTCGTCACAGCATCTGTATTAAATTTTGATATAACTAGACGAGGGCGGTTACCAAACAACCTGATTTTGTTGTGAATGTATTTGAGGTTGCAATGTGATGTTTCTTTCTTGTAATCCCAATATGAAGCAAGAGCCACACATGTACCATGATATGCAGTAGGAGAGTTCTTGTCCATAATTAGTACATCCCATCTCCTCCATATACTTTTAGATCATTCATCATCACTCGATCTCATATTTCCATAATATCAAGAAACTCTACAAGTGAAGCTAAATAATGTTGGTACAGAGCTCTTGATTATCCTGGAAGTTGAGATAATTGTTTCAAGTCGTATATCAATGTTACTCCCTTAAGGCAAAAATCACCTTAACTAATATATAACAAAGGTTTATACGAATTTTCAGATAAAATAAAGTATATTTGATTATAGGTTACATTTATTGAAATCAAGTTCTATACTATTAGAATTGTTCTTTGAAATATTTATAATATTTTTGTAGTAATAATATAATAATCGTGAATCCTTGATTTGAAGATAAAGAAACTAAGAGAGGAAGGAAGAAATTTGATCTATTATTATTTACGTATGTACACCAGACCAAAGATGTCAGTTGACTAAGGCAGTTAGTTAATAAATAACCTATTATTTTACCTTTATTTATTTATTAAAGGTCACGCTTATTACTCAATGAACATAAAGTCACACTTATTACTTAACGAATACAATAAAATCAATGAACACAATAAATAATCATTTGAGAGTTTAGACCAATGTTGCATCTTTGCTTGCATTGGAATCCTAATAGACCAATGGTTGCATCCTTTGCTTGCTATTAAAATCCCAATAGCCACAACTTTTACCTTTAGCCACAACTTTTACCTTTATTTATTAAATGTCATGCTTATTACTCAGCAAACACAATAAAAATATTTACTTTTATTTATTCAAAGTCACACTTATTACTTAACGAACACAATAAAATTACTCAATGAATACAATAAATAACTATTTGAGAGTTTAGACCAATGGTTGCATCCTTTGCTGGCATTGGAATTCCAATAGACCAATGGTTGCATTCTTTGCTTGTGTTAGAATCCCACTAGACACAACTTTTCCTGCACTATTTAAGAGTTTAGACCAATGATCACATCTTTTGCTTGCATTAGAATTCCAATATCTACAACTTTTCTTGCATTAGAATTTCAATAGTCACAACTTTTTTTTTTTTTTATTTGAAAATTCTAACAAAATTAATTGTTTGAGAGTTTAGATCAATGGTTGCATTCTTTGCTTGTGTTGAAATCCTAATAGTCACAACTTTTCCTTCTTTTTTATTTGAAAATTTCAACAAATACAAATTTGGTGATTCGATGAGCTCACATGTCCAGGTGATAAAAATAAAAAATGTTGCATAGACGCCAGTAAGTTGACACCATGCAATTGATTTTACATTTTACAGGATTAGTCTTTCGATTCATGATAGCAACAATGGATTGGAACTACAATGTGTCTTTTCTCGATTACACGAAGCTCATTAAAAATTGCTCTCACGTTCAGGCAACTTCGGATCTTGTGCGCTAGGAGTTGAGCAAGCAATGCTGCAATATTTGACCGCTAAGAGACGAAAACTAGCATGCTGTTCTTTATGAATGTCTAATGCCACATGCCAAGCCAGAACATGCGATCTGGTCCTTCAATGGGGAGAAAAAAAACAAAACAATTTTTTTTCAAAATATTTTCTTAAATAGTTTTCTCGCAGAAGGAGACAGCCAAACTTACATTCACCCATTCCAAGGTCCAGGATCTCACTCGGAGCATCAATATTTGTACATCAAGAAAAGAAAATGTTTATTAATTATTTTTTTAGATAAAATATGTATTCTGGCAAATCAGATCAGAAACGTAAGGCAGAATACTATAAACTTGTCAACAGGGTCCTCAAGATCCACCAGGTTGACATTTTCGCCACCTCCCAAGTTATTTTAAAGCCTGAAATGAGCAAGTGCGGGCATGCCATCAAGTCCTTTGGAGTTGTAATAGGTGACAAAATCCAACACTGTTGTTTCCTTGTACAATGGGGGATTGGAATCTGATAACAACTCCTTTATTGGACCATAAGGGATGTTGGATGGCTTAAAATGTGTTGTGAAGAAGCACGCCACTGATATTCTCGGGCCTTTCTTGTTAGCCAGCACCCTGTGCTCAGCACTCTTGAACTTGTCATTGGATATAAGCTGCTCCAATAAAGTAGCAAAAGTTAAATGTTGCTTTGCAACTTGTGAGTTGGGGCATGTAATAATACATGGAATATCCGTTCATTTCCTAGGCATGATTTAGGATGTCAAAAAATTATCTTATACTGCACCATTGTCCTGGAGGGGACGCTTGGACTTCCAAATTGGCCTAATGCTATCAAAGATTTCATTTTTTGCAAACCACAGATATCAATGATCGTTGAAGATCGATTCATTCAGCAATCTAAACAGATGGAAGAAATCAATTATGCTGTACTTTTTGTTTCTGTTTACCTGCAATAGGTCTCCGAGATTTATTACCAGAGCACCTGGCACTGGAGGGATATCTACCCACATGTTTTGGTGAAAAACTTGAAGGCCACCAACTTGATCTTGCAGAACGATAGTGAAGAAATCAGGATCTGAATGTGGGGTTACGCCCAGAGTTCTGTTAGGCTCGGGGCATGCAGGGAAGTAATGGCACGTCAGGTGTTGACCTTTAGCACAATCCATGTCAATCAAGTGATTGGGCTTCAGCCCAAGTCCCTCTGTTAGAAACTCAAGAAGTGTAATACCCAAACTTTTGACCTGCATTGTATACTCGCTTAGTATCTCCCTGGAAAATGTCAATAGGCACTTACACAGTCAGAGACCAAAAAATTTAATCAAGGGAAAGAAAAAATTCCTGTATTTAAGCAGGTGAACTTAATAAAAATAACAAAAATACGTATCCCCCTAAGTGAAATTTGTTCAACTAAACCGTTGCACTTGCAATAAGAATCAAATCAAATTATTTTGCATTTTGTTATGAAAATAAAGGTCACAGCTTCAAGTTGCGGAAACAACTACTCTGACAACAAAAATAAGATTGCCCTGCATGCAACCCTTCCTTAGACTTCTTCCCGATCATGCAATCAATAAAGTTTTTAATTATATTAACTTACTATAAGGTCAATATGTATATTCACTTTGTGGACTAAACTCTAGGAACATGGATTTACGCCGTGAGTTTGTACATATGCTTATTTTAGTCCACGCCAAATTTTCATTTTAGTTGCTGGCAGCTCAACGATCAATAGATGAAACGTCGGGCTAACCATGTAAATCGGGTTTGATGCTGGTATGGAATCCAACCCGAGGTATGCATCTTGGCTCCATACATCTCAAGCTCGCTCCTACAAACTGCCCTTGCTTTTTGCAATCCTAATAACAACCAAAGGAACTTTACCTGCAAACTGCTGGCAATTCCTGAGGATCAGGGGCATTCGGTGCCATTTCACATATCAGTGTATCCCTCCAATTCGCAGCTTTACCCTGATAAAGATCAAAGTTGCTGTTGAACTTCACTTTCCTGTTGTTGTCACGCGAGTAAAACTCCACTTTAACCTCCTTTGGCTGTTCATGAAACCTTCGAGTTCCATCAATCATCTCACTCAGAACATCATCAGCTATTCCATGATTCACAATTTGAAAGAATCCCCATGCCTCTGAAGCCCTTTTAATTTCTTCAATTATTTCCTTACGTCGAATGCCATCTTTGTTCACGTCTTTGAGGTCTACAACTGGGATTTGGAGACAGGCTGCCGGATCTGAACGTGATCTCTCAGGAAATATTTCATCCGGCGTTACAAAGATGGAGGGGATTTTCTCAATTCCCGCATCCACAAGCCCCTTAACTCCAGCTTTTGATTCGTCAAAACCCTTGAGTTCTTTTTCTCTATCATAGTTCTGTCCGTTTTCGGCTGAATTCATTGGCGGATTCATGTTCAACAGACTGAAACAAGTTTTTCTTTTAAGCTGTTTGAGTGCTCAACAACTGGTAGCTTGAGACTTTTGAAGGTGTCTTCAACTCTTCCCAGCCACAGAAGCTGAGGAGAATTTATGGCTTACAAACAGGCAAAGTTTGGATAAGCAAACCTACCAGCAGCTAAGCTTCAGTTGACTTTAACGAAGCACGACAACGCACTGATGAGACAGAACAAGGAATAATGGACCACAGAGCTCTGCCGGGCCGAACAGCACGACGAAAATAAAGTCGATTTGTAGTTAATGCTCAAGGCTAAATACTTGAAAGGAACATTAGCCAAATAGTTTACTTCAGTATCTTTGCCCAAAAAAAAAAAAATGATAAAGTTACATCAGATAGTAAAACTGTAATATGCAAAATTTATATTCTAATTATTATATTTGTACAGTTGTAACACTTACAAAAATACTTAAAATAGGCTTATGCAACCCATATGCATGATACTTTCTATAATATCTCTTTTAAATTAATTTGACATCTCCCAGTTATCTCAATTTATAAGCTCTTTTAGCTTTATTTCTTTTTCATACAGACTTTGTCCCATGTGAAAAAAATAAAAATAAAAAACCCCAAAAAATATAAACTACAAATGGGAGAAGAATTGACATGCAAGAACAACAAAGGGTCCAAACAAGGAATTGGAGGGACGTCAGCCCATTAATTCAAAAACCACTCTTAAGTATAAACAAGGGACCGATATTTCTACAATTATTGCGGCAAACTAAATTTTTATTTCTAGGGATTCGGTTTGTCCCTTTAATTTTTATTTTGGGGGGATCGTCCACATTAGGTTGGTTTATTCCATTTTGCAGTTGCCACACCTGGTCAAGATTGGTCCCTTAGTATCGTCAGAGCAATGTTAATTGATACTTTCCGAAAAAAGTAAAAAAAAATAATAATAATTGATGCTTTCCTACAAAATATAGTTAATTGATTGATACATTTTATATCAGCATATCTCTCATCAATCAAAAACTCTCCGCGTGACCAACTTGTGGACATTGTTGATGCCCCGAGCTTCACACAGAAACGGCTAGCATCGTTACGCCATTGTTGCTCGTACTGGATGGCAAACAAATTGTTGACCCCATAGCCGTACTTGGTGAATTATTAGATTCTAATCTATAAGCAAATGTTGTTTATACATCATGCACGTTCTACACTAAAAATCAGCGCGAATTTTGAGTGAACTAATTTTATATGTTGCTTATGCACTTTTAACATAGGAAGCATTGCACAACCGAGTGAACTACATGTTTCAGTAGTAATTCTTCCCAGATGATTGCAGTTGAAAACAGAATAACCAGCTAGCAGACCAAACTAGATTGACAAATAAGCAGACCAGCAAAGTTTAGCGTGCTCGAAGTATGGTTTCCAAATGCATCATGTGTAGCCTGTCGACAATTGCTAAAACATTAAGTTGCTGAGATAATGTCCTGGCAATGTTAATGTTATTAGCTTGCAATAATTACAGAGATATGATGACACTCCCTAGTCGCTCGAGAGAGGAAGACGATCAGAAAAAGGCTGATTTTCCATTTTGGTTCATAGGAAAATTGCCAATCTTTGCTCTGGTTTTTTTCCCTTCTTATTCACCATTATGCAACCTGAAATGATCAAGTGCAGGGATGACATCGTCCAGTCCCTTCGAGTAGAAATGAGCAAAATAGTCTCTCTCTAGAACTTCCTTGTACAAAGGAGGATTTTCCTGTGACAGCAAGTCCTTTATCGGACCATAAAGCCTACCTGATGGATAATAACGTGTTGTGAAGAAGAAAGCCACTGATATTCTTGGGCCAATCTGGTTAGCCAGCACCCTGTGCTTGCCACTCCTGAATTTATCATTGGATATAAGCTGTTCCATCACGATACCAAATTAGATCAGCCTCAAAGAGCTAGGCCAGAAACAGTATCAGTATTGACAACATAAAATCAGTAAGTAGATTCAATTGTGCTGTGTTCACCTGAAGAAGGTCACCAACATTCACCACAAAAGCACCAGGAATTGGAGGGACATCAATCCATTCATTTTCGAAAAGAACCTGGAGGCCACCAATGTGATCTTGCAAAAGAATGGTCATGAAAACAGGATCTGTGTGTCCAGAGATTCCCAGGGTTCGATTGGGCTCAGGGCATGCTGGATAGTAATGGCATGCCATATAGTACCCTTTAGCACAGTCAATGTCAACCAGATAGCAGGGCTTGAGACCAAGTGCCTCTGACAAAAGCTGAAAAATGGTGAGTCCTAAGCCTTTGACATGTTCTGAGTACTCGATCACTATCTGTCTGCAATGTGAAAGGACATTTGTGAGTGGAAATTGAAAACTATGTAACATTTAGTTCTAACTTAATGAAAAATGGGAACCAAGAATTACCTGCAAACTTCTGGAATTTCTTCAGGAGCCAGAGATGCAGCCTCGGCAAAGAGATATAAACTATCCCTCCAGTTTGCGGTTTTTGCAACGTAAAGGTCATTGTTGCTGATGAATCTCACCTTCTTATCATTATCGCGTGTGTAGTACTCCATTTTCACCTCCTTTTTTTGTTCGTGAAATCTGCACACTCCCGCAATCATCTCAGTCATGATGTCATTGGATACCCCATGGTTCACAACTTGGAAAAATCCCCATCTCTCTGAAGCCTGCCGAATTTCTTCGACAATTTTTTCATGGCGATTGCCATCTGTATGAAAGCCCTTCAAGTCTATCACTGGGATATTGAGGGCAGAGGTTGCACCTGAACCTGATTTCTCAAAAGGTACTTCACTAGATGGCAGGACAAAGATGGAAGGGATTTTCACAATCCCAGCATCAACAAGCCCTTTAACACCGGCTTTTGATTCATCAAATGTTTTTAGTTCCTTCTTTTTACCATCACTTGATCCATTTACAGTTGAGTTTAGCTGCAGATCGGAGTTCAGCATCATTTTGTTTATGATATATCAGCTTGCAATAAATCTTGTACTTAATGAGGTTAGGATACACTGTCAAAGAGAAGAAAAGACTTCAATGGCACCAAAGAAGAACAGTAAGGACAAAGGTGAAAGGATAGTAATCACACAAAAGTCGAGAAAGAGAGACGACCTTAACACTATGTTGCAGAATTGTTGCGGAGGAAAACTTGCAAGCTTACAGCTTTTGCTTAAATTAGTTAATCCCCATTTAATTACTTTGTAAAATGGAGCATAAATATGACTTCCCTCAATTAAAGTCGTAGTAAATGAAGAAAAAGGAGCTGAACTAATCAATATTGAAATTCTCACAGAATCAACACAAAAAGTTTGAACATAATCTATACTTAAATTTGCTAAATTTCTCACAATCACACCATGTTGCAATGTAAACACAATTACAAAGGATTAAAGTAGAGACAAGAAAAGAGTGATGGGAATTTTAAGGATGGCTCAAAATCAACACAAAAAGCTAATGCAACTGACATGAACCTAGAAGAACTGCCTTCTCAACCATGAAGTTTACGCCATCACCTTGTTTGCTCAGAAAGAGATAAGATTGATAAAGCAATCTGATGAGAGTACAGGGAATACACGGCTCTAGACTTTTTGTCTGTACTGTCCGAAGACTGATCACGAGGTCATACCAGGAATATTCAGCGTCCAGAGTAGGCCAAGAATAAAAGAATCAAGTGCGTGTGCGAATGGCCGTCGCAAATATTAGATGTAGGTAGGTTAATGGGCTGTGGTCTAAACTACTAACATAGTAGTGCAGCCATGGTAGCATGACCTAAAGGTTTTATGGGTTAAGGCCCAGCACAGCAGTTAATAATGCATGCATATCTGCAAGAGCGGGTTTGCTTCTAAATACCATCTCCGTGCATCCTATACATGGACAGGAATAATTGATTATTCCCTCTTGTCCCATGATCTGTGACCCTTCAAGTGGATTGAATAAGAGACTGTAAAATATCACTTTTATTTTTTCATTTTCCTTAACGAAAGGAAAAATGGTTTGCATCCAAGTTTAGGCTGTTAAAAATGGGACAATTGATAAACCAAGGCAAAACCTTTTTCTTTTTTTTAAAATTTTTTCTCCATTTTCTTATCTTCCTCTCCCTCTTCTCCCTCTCCCAAACAAAGGCTTGAAGTGTTGTCTGCAGGAATACCACTCATCAGTCTTCCCGTCACACTGTAAACAACGCTGGTTAATTCGTCCAGGGTGAAACAGTCTTACATATGGCCTCTGATTATTTATGTGGCACACGACATGGAGCTGGTGCTATTACAATTGCCACCATTGAAACCGTTGCCTAATTTGCATTAGAAGGCAACAGTTTTGAAGATTAAAAACCATTGAATTAGCCTTTTAGACCTAAAACAACGGTTTTATGTTGTCTAAAGTTACTCTCGAAATTATGCTAGTTCCCACCCAAAAAAATTCTCTTGCGCTGGTAATATCCAAATTCATCCAAGCCATCATCTTCAATTCCACCATGTTTCAGTTCATCACGAATTCCACCATCTTTCCTCTCCTCAACTCTCCAGTATCTGACCACAATCTTCAATGACAGTTTGTTAAGTCGACACATTTTGACTGCCCACCTTTTCCATTTCCTTTACAACACTATATCCATCGGCAACTTGACGATGACAACATGCTTTCCTGTCAGGCCACAATGTCTTCTCAGTGCAAATGAAGAATCGTGAACCATTAGTGTTTGGTCCAGCCTTTGCATTAGAAAGAATACCAGGCCCATTATGCCTCGAACTTAAAGCTTTCATCTGCAAACTTTGCCCCACATATAGATTCTCGTACAATACCATTCCCCCGTGTGAAATTTCCACCCTGACACTCAAAGCTGGGGATAATGCGGTGGAAGGTTGAGCCCTTGCAGTGTAGTGGCTTTCCGGATTTCCCTACACCCTTCTCTCCTGTGCAGAGGGCACAAAAATTTTCAGCGGCTTTGGGAGTAACATCAGCAAGGGGCTCCATCTTTCATTTTGCCAATAAAAATGTTGAATAAAACCTTTGAGATTGACATATTGAACAACCAAATTTAGACACTGCAAAACAATAAAACAGAAACAACAATTCAGTAACTAATCTGACTTAACAAGATTGCATATAAGTTTGATTCCTATCAACAAAGCATACTTCAAAGACAAATCAGAATCAGAGAATTCCTCCCATATTCCTGAAAAACTTTATTTCAGACCTATACATGTTTGGGAGATGAAAATTCATCCAAGGGTTTGAGATTCACAATCAAAGACCTAAACAAACCTACCACTCATGTCATGCATAGATGCAAGGGAGAAAAAACTCAGAAAAGTTAAAGAAAAGGCATTCTTTAATACCCATTTCACATAATAATTCTCCAAACGAAGCAAAAAAAAAAACATAGCAACCTGTTTGAGGCCTCATCAAAACAAGAGATTTGGTAGGCACTATAACTATCGCCAACCTCCAATGCAAATTATGCCATATATGATGCCCTTGCTGCAAATTGGCTTAATTAAAAGAGTTTCATTACACACACATGGTCAGGAAACAAAAAAGCAGCCAATGTACTCTAAAATTTGTTCTCATACAATTTCTAAATGAACAAATTAAGAAGACAACAAATATGGCAACTTGTTCGAGGCATTGTCAAAATGAAAAACAGATTTGACAAGCACGGAGAATTGCTACTGTTATCGCCAACCTTCAATGCAAATTTCGCCACTATTCAGGCGCCCTTGCTCTGCAAATTGGCTTAATAAAAACTAAAAGATGACAACAAAAACATTTACAAACATATGCACCGATTCAAACATGAACTAAGCCTACAAACTCACAAATATACCCATATTAACAAAAATAGGCATTACTCAAACACTTATATACAAATACAATTACAGATCGCCAAAGGGTCAGAAATGTGCATCATCAATACCAAACCCACCAGCAAAAGAACGAGTTATAGCAAAAGGGTTCTTCTTTGATGGATGATTTACAATATTGCACAGTTTTTGAGCTCACAGATCTTTAGAAAAATATCAGCTGCAAGCCTTCGATATGTGCTTTTACACACACAAACACAATTATCTGTCTGTTTATCTTAGAAAGGAGAAGCCTTTATTGATTAAAGACTCAATTTCTTATAAGGGCTGGAATGAGATAGAAAGCAGAAAAATGAAGTACTCACCTTTGAGTTGAGAATGGACCTGGAGACGCTGCTTGATTGGAAACATGGGCTGAAAGGGTTTTAGCTGCAAGTTTTATAGGCTGAGGAAAAAGGGTTTCAGGGTTTTATCTTTGAACCCCTCCTTTTTGCGATGTCATCCCTAATCTTTTCGTAAATTTCTTTGCTTGCTTCCCATATTGCTTAAATTCACGCGCAATCTTTCAAATTTGATGTCCCTGGTAAAAACATTTAATTAATAAGATTTCAAATTTAAGTCGAGTGTTTTCAAAAAGATTATTGAATATTACAGAATACTTTAAATTCTGAAGACATCTTAAATTTCAAGTCTTTTGAATTTCAAGTTAATTAAATTTCAAATGATTTTAAATTGTTTCAATTTTAAGCATTTCAAATTGAATTTTTTTAGTCAATTTATTAGTCATTTAACTTTTATTACATATCTACTTAAAAGTTAAAAACCAAGCTAGTAATTAGAAGTATAATTAGCCCTATTCAATTTTCAGCATGCCCTGCATCATCGGACTGACAGGGCCTGCTGAAAAACCAAGCCAGGGACTGACAGTCAATATCCAGAACAATGACAAGCTAGATCATAAATTAGGATCCATTGTGCTCCTAGACTGGAGAGAAACCTCCAGAACCCAGTTGGCCTTTGGAGTTCTCAGAGTTATAACACTAAATGTTTCACATTTGTTCCCAGAAAAAAATGTTCTACATGGGAATGCATGTCAGTTGAAACGTTCTCGAACAATTCATTGTTAACCAAGCCATTGTTCAGCCCGGCGATCTCCACTGCCACCAACAGAATGCCGAATACTGATCTTCTCAGTGGCATACTTTTCTTGAAGCCATTCAAAAGCAGTCACATCCAGTTTCCCAGTTACTGATTTCCCTTGCTTCCGGCGTGTTTGTTGTTCTCGTATGGAAGCCCAAAGTTTTTCAATGGCATCTCTTTGTTGGGATGTGAACCTTGCAACATTGTCAAAGGCATGCTTTACCAAAATATCTATTGCTGTTTGGCACCTGAGTAGAAAATGTTCAAATTCTTCAGTCAAAAATCTAGCTTATTATGCTGGTCAAGATCCATAAATATGACGAATTTTCAGCAGCAAGCATAAAGGCATAAACTTTTACCATGGAGTCTTGTAACGCCGTGCAGCAATCTCCAAACAACTAATCAGGGCTTCTCTCTGAGATCTTAGGAATCTCTTTGATTCTTCCTCCTCTTCCTTTTTAATATTGGCTGCTGTATCTTTCTTTCCCTTTGGCCTTTCATCTTTCTTCAATATGCTTGGAATAAAAGCATCAAGCCCGAATGGATCAGACTCCCTCTCATTGTCTTCAGCTGGAGAACCCAGATGTGCATCCTGCTTTCTCTCACCATCTACATCAGTTGTTCCAGTCTCATCTTTTAGAGCAGCAGCTTCCTCTGTGTCATCATCCTCCGTTGCAATAGGAAGCTCAATGATAGCATCTTTTATGCATGTGGCACTTTTTGAAAACTATATGATGGTCCAGAAAACCATTTGCAAAAGCAATTTTTAGACAAGGTCAGTACAACAAATTTCATATTTCCCAAGATAACATACGGTTAGTTCAATATGAAAAAATCAGAACATAGAAAGAAAAGAAAAGGTCAAAGACAAGCAAGCTAGCAATTACTAATTATTGGCCCATGCTTTACCTAAAAAAGAAGCCACGACTAGAAAAATTAATTTCTAAATGTTACCACAGAAAAATAACATAGTGATAATAAGCAATGCTAAAATAAGTATGACAACAATGAAGAAGCGTCAGGATCTGCTATGCAGTCTTTGCAATGAGATCTAAGAAAAGTAAGGCACGTACCACAAAGCTGTCATCAGTGAATAAGTCATTTGCCACCACTGCTCGAATTGTCCATTTAGCTAATATTTGCTTCTGCTTTTTATTAAGGAACTGCATGAAAAAGCAAGTCAATTAAGCCTCTATGCTTCAAAGGAGAGCTTTCTTCTAATTGACAAAATGAAATCTCAAATTGCAACCACACGCATCGTACTTACTTCAGATGTATCTTGAGCTGCTGAGAACAATGCATGATAATCTGCCCGCACAGAAGGATCAGTACAAGAGGTATTTGAGGACATCGCTGCCTCAAGTATGGCAAAGAAGTGGTCACTAGTTCCTGGCTTCACACTTCCAGCCTGAATCAGTTGTATGGCAAGCTTAGAAGCCTTAGCAAGCTTTGTTGGGTTCTTGATATGAGATGCGATTTTCTGCATTGCCTCTATAATTTGTGCCTCCGATGCCTCAGTTGTGGTTTTAAACCTCAACCGTTTTGATGAACTAATGGATTTTTCAGTTTCAGAGTCTGCGAATTGTACTAGAAAATTTAACTTCTATTTACAAATAATTACTAGTTTCAATGCATAAAAGATAGAGAACTGATATCTGAGTTTCTAAAAGAGCATTATTATTACCACAAAATAGGTCTAGGTGGTGAAAAAGATGTGTTTCTTTCTTTGATGATGAGGAATTTGGCAAACCCCGGGTTGCTAGCATGACCTCACCACTGCAGTTTCCATGGGGAATTTGAACATGAAACTATGTGCCTAACCCATGCAGTTCCAAGTTTGCCATAATGACTGGTGGTGAAAATCATGTTGTCCTCGATCATTCTAAGTTAAGATTTACTTTTTCCTTCCAGACCCCCTCAAATCAACAAAAGACGCCTATGAACTACAAAAAACAAAAACCCTGCGACCCAGCAAACACAGCAAGAATAACCCTAAGAATCCTATAATCCGACGTGGTTCCTAGATATGTAAGAAACTTCATAAATATTCAGACAACCAATTCATGAAGCCAATTAATCATAAAAGCGTAGTCTTTATAACCTCAAAGCAACATGGGTAGAATTCTACCGAGGTTGTCAAACCACTTCTCTTGCTTCACAGTTAAAAGATTCCCCTTCTGAACACACCAAAAACAAGAACACACCCACAAAGCAAAACCCAACAAATATCTCGGAAAAGAGAAACCCGCGAGCAAGAATCAAAGTGGGCAGTAAATAATCCATGAAAGATTGCAGAAAGTTACCATCTTGCACTTGTGGGTTGGTTTCTTGGGGTTTGGGGCGCTTGAGGGCACTTTTCAAAACTGGGTGGGGAGGTGCTGGGGCTGGAGATGGCTCTATCGCCGCGGTCTTCAATGCTCCACTCCCTTCTAATTGTTGATTTTGTTGCTGTTGATGAGATGGTGGTGGCAGGCCTTCAAACAGATTATCACCCATCCTTTTTTCCTTTTCCTTCTTCTCTCTTGGAAGTTTGGATTGCTTCAATACAATCTCTGAATCTATTGATCAAGAATCAAAATTTTAATTTTGTGGATTGCAGATGATTTTTGTGCTGAATTCAATCATTTTTGCAGGAAAAACATTTGCATCGCTGCTAGGATTTGGATTGGGCCTTAGCAATCTCAAGCGTTTCATATCTCGGAGGCCCATTTAGGTTAGTGAGATTAATTTGAGGTCTTTGTTAGAAGTTTCTTGGGTTGGAAAAATTGTTTTTTTAACTACTGGAGGAGTCAGGACAACTTAGCTTTTTGGGCTTTGAAGAGCCCAATACTTAGGTTCTGGCGCAAAAGATTGACTGCAGCAATAAATTTTGTTTATTTTTTTTATTTTTTTATTTTTTTATAAATTAACAAATTTTTAAAAAAAAAAAAAATTAACAATTACCTAAAAAAAACTATTATATTCCCAATAGTGCAAAAATTTGTATTTCCATAAATATTACATATATACAATTGATTTAACATATCAATAATATATTTTTATATAATTTATAATTATACATATTTAATTACTAAATATATATTCGTAATTAATAATAAAATAAAAAATATATATCTAATAGTAATAATTCTTTTTTTTTAAAAAAAATTAGTCAAAAGTATTACTTTTGTGTACAATGAAGCTCCCAGAGAGAGATCTTACTTGATTGAATCTACAGAAGGGACTTTCTTCTCCCTCCCACCCACCTCTTTTCCAAGAAAACAATGGAAAGGTAATTTACAGTTGCGTGCAAGAGGAGAAGCCAATAAACAAGTAAGACTTTGACAACTAACTATGCAATAGAATGGAAAGTGAGATGTCGAATATATATATATATATATAGATAGATTGCAACAAGTTGGAGCACACACCCCTCCGCCTTTAGATTTAAATTTGTAGTGGGACACTGGCAGGTTTTCAGAGAGCACTAGCAAAAGCGTGAAGTGTGAATTTAATTAAGTTTATAAGGCGCAAATGAAAGTACGAATAGATTAGTTAAATAATTCTATGTAAGAATGTTAATGATTGGAGCATAAAGATTTGGCAAGGAAGGCAAGTCGGCGAAGAAATTGGTTGATAAAAGATATAAAAAGCTATCACACCAAGAGACTGGTTGACATCCGAAGGTGCCGGATGAACATAAACCATAACAACTAAATCCTCTAGTTACAACTAATAATTAATTTTCTTTTTTTTTTTTTTTTACAAATATTAAAATTTAAAACTTGATCTATTTCTATCTCACTCTAAACAGTCATTATTCTCCCCTTTTTTTTTTTTTTTAATTTTTTTTCACTTAAAAACATTTGATATTTAGTTAATTCTTAAGTTTTACATAACATTTTAAATGAATTTTTTTTTTTTTTGTTTTTTGGTTTTTGATTGAAAATCAAGAATTCTATTGGCTAAATCCATGTAATGCATAAATCTCTATGTGTGTCGTATAGGAGGCTAATCTATAATAAATAATGATGACTCTCTCTTTTGATAAGCCTTTGGCTCCCAGATGAGATTCACCAGTAAAAACACCATGTGACTTTATCATTCTATTGTTTTTGCAAGACCCCCTTTTTCTTTTTCTTTTTCTTTTTTTTTTTTTTTTTTTATTTTTTGATAAGTTTTGTATGGGAGCATTGTGGTGTGCCATTCCAATGAAAGAAAGCAGGCGGCAAAAAGATTATTGAATATGAATTAAAGTTGCAAAAGTCCAACGTCAAATAAAAATTTTGGGTGGCCAATGGCATACAAGCAATGCAATTGCAATAATTTATACAAGTTACAATTATCTATTATTACGTTGTTCGCAGTTAGTACCTACATATATTATTATTATATACAAATCCTATATTTATATATTATCAATTTGACACAGCGTCCCTTCAAAATGTCAGAACACGAGAGGACGACGTGCATCCCACCATTTTATATTAAGAGCAGCCAGCCCCACATCTATACAAAATTTTAAAAATTCAACTAACCATTAAATTGAAGGATTCAAAGATTTAAAATTTAATGAGTTCAATCGTTTCGATTAAAATTAAATTAATAAAATATATTTAATGTTAAAAAAATAAAAATTTTAATATTTATATATATTGTATAAAAATATTAATAAATAAAATATAATTATATATAATATAATTAATAATATATATATTTATAATATTTAAATAATTTAATTATATATATTTATAATTTAATATAAATAAAATTATGTAAATCTTAAAAATAAATATTAATATATATATATATATATATATATATATATATATTAAAGTTTTTACAAAATTTTTAAATTAATTAAATAAAAAATTATAATTAATTTATTAATTTATTATTCATCCAATTATTTTATCATCAATTTTAAAAGTAATAATTTTTAAAATAAATTAGATTAATTTATTATTTAATTTTTAATTTTATTAATTTAACTAATCGATTTAATTTGATTTTAAAATTCTTGTATCCAGAGCCCTAATTCCTAAAGCAATCATCTTCTGCTCAATTCTCATTCCCCTATAAAATAGAAATGAGCGTATCAGAAACAAACGAACATATTACACTGCTTCCAAAAAAAAAAACCCTCACATATTATACTGAGAGTAAGTTGCATATATTTTTAATTTTTTCATGTAAAGAATGAAAACCATAGGTATACAATAGTTTAATGCAGATTTGCATCTATCTCACGGCTTCTATATATTCAACACTATTGGAGAGGTGTAGATATAGAATAAGAATAAAGATAAAGTGAGAGGTGTAGAGACCCTGAAACCATATTATACTGGGAGAAAAATACAAGATCTTCGACACACCACAATTCAAGGCAAACACAAAAACACATCCATATGCACACAATAATGTTAATCCAAGATAAGAGGCTCTTTAGGGTCGTTTTCTATCTGTCCTGAGTTCTCTCTCTCTCTCTCTCTCTCTGCTTTACTTCTAGCTTCATTTTTTCTAGGTTTCTATATATATATATTAGCAACTAGCCACTTCCTTTGTTCCTTTCTTTTGAAAAGAAGTGAAGCAAATTGATTTTCTCTTTCTTGTTATCTCCACTTCATTCATCGATTTACTTCCACTCCAAAGTATAAACTTTATAGGTAGATGTGTGCTAGAGTTCTACGTTGATGTGTTTAGATCCAAAAGAAAAGTTCTAATCTTGGGGTTGATTGATCCCTAGTTGTAGATCACCTTGCTTATTGTTTAGACAACCATGGCGAACCCGTGGTGGACCGGGCAAGTGGGGTTGCCTGGATTGGAAACCAGCTCATCATCATCTCCCATGAAGAAGCCAGATCTAGGTATATCCATGTCCAGTAGCAGGAGAGAAGCAGAGGGAGGCATGCGAACAGAAGAAGATCAAGACGAGGAAAGAGAGCATAGTGATGAGCCTAGAGAAGGTGCTATAGAAGTCCCTGGTCGCCGTCCAAGAGGCCGGCCGCCGGGATCCAAGAACAAGCCAAAACCACCTATTTTTGTCACCAGAGACAGCCCTAATGCCCTCAAAAGTCATGTAATGGAAATAGCTAGTGGGTCTGATGTTGTTGAGAGTTTAGCTTGCTTTGCAAGAAAAAGGCAAAGAGGGATTTGTGTGCTTAGTGGAAATGGTATGGTCACAAATGTAACCCTCAAGCAACCTTCTGCACCTGGAGCTGTTGTGGCACTTCATGGAAGATTTGAAATTTTGTCGTTGACCGGAGCTTTCTTACCGGGACCAGCGCCTCCTGGGGCAACTGGATTGACCATATATCTAGCCGGAGGACAAGGTCAAGTGGTTGGGGGAAGTGTGGTTGGATCACTTGTGGCATCAGGCCCCGTGATGGTGATTGCAGCAGCTTTCTCAAATGCTGCTTACGAAAGATTGCCTTTGGAGGAGGAAGAGGAAGGTAGCGGCGGGGCTCAAGCGCATCCTAGCGGCGGCAGCGGTGAAGGTGGAGGCGAGGGTATGGGGGATCCGGCCACATCAATGCCTTTGTATAATTTGGCCCCAAATTTGGTGGCTAATGGGGGGCAATTGAGCCATGAGGGATATGGATGGGCTCATGGAAGGCCACCCTATTAGAGAAAGTCTCAAAGAGATATGCTATTGGAGATTCATCTTAGCTCATGGGGCTGAGCACTTGGGAATCAACTAGGTAAGTTAGTGAAGGAACAATAAAGAAAATTCGTCATCTGTGTGACTGTGTGTCCTGTAAATTTCGTATTACTCCTGTGGTCATGTGCCTTCAACCTTTTAATTCTGTGAGCTTGTTTCTTTCTTTTCTTCACTTAATAGACTAACTGAAACTTGAGTTTCAATTTTCCATGTCTTTTGTTTTATTTGATTCTACAAATTGAATGAAATTGTGCATGCTTCAGTCTTTATAATTGATGAAATTGTCCTTGCCGATCTAATGGGGCTCAGACCAAACGGTCTCTGCCAAAATAAATCAAACATCAATTGTAACGAGAAACTCTGGCTTCCCTCTATGCTTGACCAAGGTATTTTCAGGATTTTAAACAGTTCTAAATCCTCCAATTCTGAGTGTAACTCAATTGCTTCCTCTACAATGCTTAATTTTACTAATGGAACGTCTCTTGCTGTTTCTCTAAGTTCTTTCCTAGATGTCCAACATCCCTTCAATCCTGAGAAAACCTTCCTTCTCTTCTTCCCTCATCATCTCTACTCTGAAGAATTCTGAATATATGGTGAAAACTCTCATAGTTTCATTACCATAAGTCCATCACACACACACACAAAAAAAAAAAAGAGTATAATTTGTAATACGATACACTATTTCAGTGCTTGATATGTTTATATGTCAATGTTAATTAAAGAACGTTCCCAACATGTGGCACTTGTAGTGTTTGAAAATGGTTTGATGTATCTAATTTTATTATTGTTTTCACAAAAAAGAAAAAAGAAAAACTGTTTCCTCAACTTGAACTTATAACTTAAGGAGTTATCATACTTCATATGCCCATATTAGTGACTAAAAAAATGCAATCCGGATGTCATATGACATTATAACATGTTCTCTGTCACCAAATCCTCAACAGCGAGTGTACTTCAACAATGGCACATGCTTCCATCAATGAAACATACATGATCAAGTTTAGCAGTGTTTCTCCAAAAAGGGAAGTAAGAATTGTGTGAGAACATGTTAGTTGATATGATCGCCTAATTAAAAGTCAAATGATGGATTTACTAGAAAATTGGAGAATATTTTTAACAAATAGTGTTAATGTGATAAAATAATTTTGGATAAAAAAAAATGATACTTAAATCAAAAAGTTTATAATGTAGAGGAATAATTAAAAAAAAAAAAAGGGTCTTTCAATTAAAAGTCATTCTAACATAAAGAGCAATTCTTAATTTAACCCTAACTAAATGTTAAAGAAGAAGTGACGGATGAGAGGGAGCTTTAAATTTGGTGTTTTGACAGTGCAAGGAAAAACTACTGTAAGGTAGAAGATATAATTATGAGGCATTTCATCTTCTCTTCTTCAGTCTCAATCAATTGTTAAGACCAGATGCAGTTATTATGCAGATTATATATTTCTCTTTTACAGTCGAAAGCTGTGAAAGTAAGGAAAAGGGGTGACAGTGCCATGTGTCCTCACAAAGGGGAGACTGCCTTGAACAGTGGTTTGCAGTGGTGGCGCGCGGCAGTTTTGGTGAAGGTGGCAACTCAAGACTACTGAATTTGCAACTGCAATTTGGCCTTGCATTCCAGTTGAAACTTCATTTTTCTTTTTGCGCAACACCCTTTTTGAAACTTTTATCTTGGTAAACTAGTCCAAATGGAAGCTTTTTTCCTTTCAAGGCATATTCTTTGGTCCGCCCCAATTTGGTAGTCACACATTATAAAGTTTGGTGAAGTGTTGTGTATACCATTTTACCATTATTTTCATTAAAAGACTATCTTTCATAACTCCAACTTGTGATTTCTAATTTACATTGCAAGTAATCTTATTATTATATCAAAACTTATCTTTCAACTGAATAGTCATAGAACTTGTATATTAACATTAAAGTTTACTGTCTCATCATTTTTATCCGCTATATTTTGACTTCTACCTGCAAGGGGCAAAACTTTATTGAGAATTTATGTTCCAGTAATTCAATCCTTTATAATTGAAAATACCTTTGAAAGACAGCACGAAAATAAGATTATGCAAAACTCATTATAATACCAATCATAGATCAAATCAACTTTATATTGGCTCATTATAGAAGTTGCCAAGTTGCGGACTGCAAGAGTTTCTGGCTGACCGATGAACTCCCCGCACGGATGGCTATTCCAAAGAGTCTAATTGCCAGATTTTAGAATACCTGTAAGTGCCTTAGACAAGGTGCCAAAAACCTTGAAGTAGCTAAGTGAAATTTAATTTGAGTCATAATGTTTATGAGTTTCATTATTTAATAACTATCAAACTATAGATGGGGTGTGTTCGTTTTTGCTGTTTAATGTTGCTATTGTTGTTTAGTAACAGTCACCAGCAACAGGAACAAAATTCATTCACGCAATCCATAGATACCTTGATGCTGACTTTGGAAGGAAATGGATGTCTAAGAAAGGCTCGCATTTGTCTGTTGCATACATAATCATGAAAATTGCATCCTTCTTTGTTTCTGGAATCAGATCTTAGTTTGCAATCCGAATGGGAGAATTGTGATGCTGTAGAAGATAAGCTCTCATATTGATAACAAGTTGCTTGTGTAATTGGTCGGCAAGAAAAGGGCACTGAGCACAAATTCTGGTTAAGATCAGTATAATGTTACTGAGAGGATGTTTTGTTGACACTCAAAAGGATCCAAGAATTTTCAGCACCATAAAGGACCCCTTTTCACATGGATTCACATGCCATTGTGATGAAACCCCATTTTATTATTTGCTATATCCTAGCCACTTGCAAAGATACAACATTCTGTGGTAAAGCAGCAGTGCACTCTGTGCCCACCTTTGGGTTTAATAATTAAACCTATCTCACTTTAATTAAAATAATCACCAACAGCTCCTTGCTTTTATTGTTTAAAGGCTCCCTTTCTATGGTGTTGTTTTACCAACGTTTTCCAACCACTGTCGTATTTCAAAAGTCCAATTAACCAAGTACAACACTCCCACAAACAAAGCCAGCATTAAAGAATGTGGACCACCACAAGCCTTATTCAAATTAATTACAGATAAGCAAAGTGGCAATTAATTTAATAATAAGGATAAGGCGGGGGGAGGAGGGAGGATTCACGCCCCCAGCAATGAAAATTTTACACCATGTTCAAGACTTCCCATGTCCTCAATGCTGCAACGATGTATTAAAATAGAAAATCCCATTCGTCGCATGCTTCTTGGCGTAGAGTGCACGCTACATCCCCCCGGATTAGGTGCCTCTTGACCTAACGTTTTGTGTGAAAGGTTGTGCTTTCATCGTCAGCTCCGTTTGTTTTCATCTCCAGGTATCTCCCCTTGCCAATTGCAATGCTTCGTTTATCTCGGAGAAGTTACATGGACGTGTCTTAAACCAAAGTTTATACTTTATATTAATATAACCACTAATTTTATTTTTTAAAATTCCTCGATGCATAATCAAAATTATTAAATATGGTCCCCAAATTTACATTTAAAATTTACACTAATATAACAAAAATTTGTTTCTGCAATACATTAAGTTGACTTCGTCTATATAATAAAGCTTTATTTATATTTGTCACGTTAATCTAAGGGTTTCAATTTGTCTAAGAAGCATGAATAATTAATGTTTATCATTAACTTGATTAATCATATTTACAGTGATATGACCACGACATCACTCTTAAATTATGGCCAGCTTCTTGGCAGCTAGCCTTCCTGAACGAATATTGTATTGATTAATAAGCGCTATCTTGAATTGGAATTGGTGTGCAAGTCCAACTAAAATACTTTAAACCCTCTCTTCACCATATATGATATGATATGATATGATATGATACGACGCGACACCAACGATTTAACCCTACAGTAATACAAACTGAACAATGCGATATTGCAAAGAAAAGGGTTGATGGTATGTATTTCTGTTCCTTTGTTTGTGTTGAGTCGCCGGCAGTTTAGAGAAATTTGAATTGTCTGGTCTACAGATATATGTCTAATTGGATAACTATGTTACAAGACAAACCATGACATGGTGTGTACCCAAAAAACGAGCACGCATCCCATAGCACGACAAATAAAGAATGGTGTTATGAGGAAATTGTGGAACGCGCAGCGCTACTCTTTGACAATGTTTTCACCTCCCTTGCCATAGATTTAAATAGGAGACTTTCGGTTTGAAATTTAAATTCTTAGGTCTCAACTGACGGGCTATCCCCTCGTTGACTATTTTGTTTTATTTTTTTTTTTTGGTTACGTAACTCGATTTTCGACGCACCACTTGTTCATTGTCCTACCTCTAGTCCCGTACATGAAGCTATAGTTTGTAACTGTTTTATCTTGATTGCAATTAAAAGAGGTCAATACACATATTGATCGATATCCGTTCATAGATTTTGTGGGTTTTTTCCCTTTTTTTTTTTTTTATTTGGGGTTTTCCTGATCATCTCTTTCATATATTTTGACTTTATAAATTAAAATATTTTAAGAATATATATTTTTTTAATATGTGTTGAATATAACTTTATAATATGTTACAAAATCAAGAGAGTTTGTTGTGCATTTATAATAAGTTAAAGTATAATTATAACTAATAATATAAATCAAAAATTACTAATAATGCAAACAACAAATGTATAATTGATTGTTATAATAATATCAATTTACTTTCATCTTTCTTGTATAGAAAAAAGTTGTATCTATTTAACATTTTTTTTTTTTGTAAAAATAAAATATAACTTAAAAATTATTTGAAGTAGTTGTTTGATTAATAATTTAGTACATTTATTTTTGTATTAATCTAAATTTGAATCATTTCATGAACATTTATCCTAACAAATTTAAGATAATTATATAAATTTAATAACATTCAAATAGTAAATTTTTTATAATAAAAATTGAATGACGAATCCAACGAATTATTTTCACTTTCATTTTCTACTTACAAGTGCAATTAATGATATACGTGCAATGAAAATTTTGTTCTTAAAAAGAAAAGAAATTAAAAAAACAGAGATAAGAATTAGAAAAATTGGGTGTAAAGGTGTGGATGTTGAGGGGAAACGGATCAATTTGTGGTAGTGGTAGCCTAATGAGAAGCTGATTGCAGAGAGGACGAAGCAAAACACGGGGGGCATTAAATCGAGGAAATATGGGTCCCATATTTAGATCTACGTTGACTTTTCAAACAAAACATGATAGACGGTGATGTTAGCAATCTTAGCAACACCGGCCCTCGCCACCCCCCCCCCCCCCCCCCCAAAAGACCCGCCCGTGAATCCGGCCGGCCCCGAATCCGGCCATCGTTTGTCCGTTTGCATCCTGTGTTTGGATTAGGAAACTAGTGGACACTTTGGTCAGAGTCCAACTCCTGGCTTCCCCACGGTGAAAACAAAACATTATTGAAGACCCCACCAAGCTCTTGTCCCATGTGAGACTTATATTACAAGAAAATTAATAGACAACTAATCTAATTTAATGACATTGTTGTTGTTTATTGAGCTCTAAGTCTTGGATTATGCTTAACAAAAAGCTCATTTTTGTTTTTTTTTTTTTTCCTTTTTTTGGATCCCAATTTGGTGTGCTTGCGCATACATGGAATGATTTGTCACAATATTTGCAGTTTATCTTGAAACCCTTTACTTAGTTATGAATTTTGTTGGATCCTTTTCGGTTTCATTGGCAATCAGCAGCCTATGGATTGAGGGTCACATTCTAAGTCGCCCGTCCTCTTGTCTTTTGCTTGAACCAGACTCTGGAAAACAAGAGGTACCTGGCCAGAGCTCCAACTTTCAAATTATAGCATACAGTGAATTAATTTAATCCATCTTATAGACACAGACTTGAATATTATACTGCCATAATAATTATTTTAATATATGATAATAATTAACGATAAAAATTGTAAATTTACTTTTAACAATTATAACCGTATAGCATAAACTTTTGTCTGAACGTTCTTGACTTCATTACCAATTCGAGTCAAGTTCATATTGATCTGATTGCTGTTTATTTGGACGAATTCTGTGTGGTTTTGAGATTAATCCGTTGAAGCATCTAAAGGGAAACCTTGTGGAACTTGACAGTAGAAAAATGGCCAATGCGGCTGACCCTAATCTTGGTCAAAATGGCATTTCATCTTTTCCCGGGGCAATACCATTAGTATTAGTAATGGATAGGGTAACAATAAGCCTGTTCAAGGGTGGACTGGGCCGGCCTGGCCACACAACCAATTTAAAGATACAAGGTAACCAGATGATGTAATTAATACAAGGACAACAAATTCAACAAAATTTAGTATGCAACTTGAGAAGAATGAACAATCAAACAATAATCAATCACCCTTTTCCCAAATAATTTCGAATTCCCATCAACTGAAATCATTTTGGTATGGCAACCATGCGGTGAATCTCGGAGACCCAAAAGGGCATAGAGTCACTCTTGTCCCTCTAACCATCAAATGGAGCAAAAAATGCTGACTGAGATGCCATTAATCTGATAGGATTCCATTAGCCTTGTCCCTGTAAGTGAACTTGTCATGTAACATTGGCATGAGACAAATAAGTACCAATCTTGAAAATGACCTCAAGGAATGCGTCTGCACTGCCCCCATTTACATGGGAATTGGCTTTTGGAACTTCCCATGAACCCATACCCTTAGCATGCTTTTCCCTTTTCGGCGATTTGTCGAGTTGATGCAGCAATACTCCAGCTCAAGCTGCAGTTACACGGTCAAACCAATGCATTAGTCAAAGACAATCTCATTATTGAATATAATGTCCAGCACAAAACCTTCTTATTTAGAGTTTCCCTGCAAATGATGAACATAAAGTTAATCGGGGACGTAGATATTATATACAATAAGCAAATTAAGACAAAACAAAAGTATTCTATGTCAAATGATTGTAAAGGGCCTTTTCTGCTGCAGATATTTAACACCAAAATATGCCAGCTAAATGGAAAGTGATGGCACATGTCATCATATACAGCAAACTGCACTGAAATGAAAACTTTTTATAGCAATCCAAAAGAAGAGTCAACACCTCCATGAAGCCTGCGGCCACAAATAGATCTCTGACTGTATCCAAACAGAAGAAATAAGAACGAGTTCCATCTGCTCGCATGTACTCTCGAAATCCCACTCTCTGCTTTGACTCAAATCGTAACATGGTCATGTCATATAGCCCTAAGGTTAATGAAGCCAACCACTTATTAGTACAAGTGAGACATCTTCATAGGCAAGCAGTGAACAAATGAAAGGAGGAAATTAGGGATATAGTTATCTCTGTGGATTAAAAAGAATCATGATTGTGTACTCAACATTAGACTAAGTAGTGCAGAAGTTCCTCAATGAGACCCCTCAAAAAAAAAAAAAAAATGATTGTCCATTCAGTACAAGTTGTTAATCAATTACCATAGTCCCTAAATAAGAGAAAGCCTCCTGGTCTCAAGACAGAAAAGCACTCCCCAATGGCTTTTGGCATTCTTTTCAGTGGCACTGCTGATAATGTAAATATCTGTCATAGCACAATAAAAGAAATAAAAAATACTTCAGTATATGAGAATTGCTCACATCAGAAAACAAGTATTCAAGATGTGTCAGGTTGATGAGCCAAAAACTACCCTCTCTTTCCAAGTACATGACTATACTCTGATTTTGCTTTCTAGGTCAATTTCTAAATTAAGGGACACTTTCTTTTAAGTAACAGAATGTTACATGGACCAGCATAGGCTCAAAGTGATTTCTTTTCCATTATCCACCAATAAATCAGAAATTTTTCCCCATGAAAAATGTCATCTTCCCTCACAGAAAATCAGTGGCAGCCTAAGATAGACCAGAATAATGATAAAACTGTATGAAATTTATATAATATACCATGCACTAATTTATCTGCTAATTTTCCATGCCACACCCAGATGCCACAACACTGTACATATTAAGTTGGGCATACCAAGGTAACAAAATCAACCCTGCCAATGCAACAACTGCCTTCTTTTGATGATCTTAGGCCTTCTCCATCTGCTGCACCACTCTCCTTAACATCTAGAACAATATAGAAATCTCAAGATTAAGATGCATCCATGATTGACAAAGGTCCATCAACTGATAAAATCATAACAAATAAGTAACCTGAATATTTTTGTTGTTGTTTTTGATGACAATCTGTTTGGCAAGAATCACAGAGCAACCACTTCAGGAACCCAGTGAATGTAAAATCACAGCAAAATGGTTGGAATCGATGTTCAACTCTGGATATATCAGCTGCATCCACAATTTCTTTAGCCCTCTCAAGAGTTTTCTCACTACAATCACAAGCATATACAATGATGGTCTTGTTGCCACTGCAAGACAAAGACATTTTCACAAGGATGACAGTTAGAATATAAAAATATTATTCGTAGTAAACAACAGCTTAATAAAATATGAGGAACTAGTATTGAAAACTCCCATAAACAGAATGTGTCCTAACGTTTTCATGAGCTATGCGACAAACTTGCACTTCTATGTTAACACTGTAAATTCCTATAAGGTGATTTGGCTAACAACCATTTCATTTCAAATCAAGACTCAGTGTCACATTTAAAAAATCCTACTTGCATATGCTGTCACAGCATCACTGTTAATTCAAAACCTCATGTCTTAGTGATACCCCACAACTTGTTTTGTGAGAAATCGCACTGTTATTCTGCAAGAACCTACCCTAGGGACCTCGTGTACTGGGAAAGTCCTTTTAAAGGGCATTCCTTTTACACAAAATACCTGCCTTTCATGACAGTGTTGTTCTGCAAGAACCTATCCTACCCTGTAATCCCCTGAATGAACATAAACTTGCAGTCTCTCCAACTCTACCCTGCATCTCAGTTATTCCATCACTACCATCATGCAAAAAGCCCCCACCCCAAGGTAAAAAGATAAAAAAAATGCGGAATGCAAAATATACACATTAATAACAAGCAATTAGAAAAAATAAATGGGACTGCAAGCTGATATCAAATCACAGAATTAAGACAACAGAGCAAAAAGACAAGCTTTTCTTCAAAGCAATACCGTAAGATTGGAATTACAGAACTGCCATTGCCGCAGCCAACCTCCAAAACCTTGGAGAAATTTCTACAAGAAACCAACTCCGGAAATTCCTTCAGCAAATATCTCCTCTCCTGCAAACACACTAAATCAACTAGGAAACCTCAAAAAAAGATTCTCTCTTTTCTTTTAAATTTTTAAAAAATGAAAACCCCATTTGCATAGAGTGTCTTGGGACCTTGAAGAACTTGCCGGATGAGTGGCGGAGGTGGAAATTTTTCCATGCCTTAGAATCTTCACTTTCTCTTTCTTCATCATTTTCTTCGAGTTGAGTATTTTCTCCTTCTTGTTGTTGTTGCTGCTGTGAAGTGAAAGGTAGTAAGTGGTATTGATAAGATGGATTTGTTTCAATTTGTTGTTTAAGTGTTTCCCAATCGAAGTCTTTCGAATGGTACTCTGTTTTCGTTTCTTCTTCTTCTTCTCCGCTCATTTTCTTTCCTTTCCGGCGGTGGCTGTGATGGCCTAGAGGCTGCGCTTCGTTGGCGGGTGTTTTTGGTGGTGGTGGACTTACTCGTATCCGGCTCCGGTCTCCCAAATACCCGATAACCCAGTTTTGTCGTGCGTCTACTGGATTTGACTTAACTATTTGTTGCGGACTTAAGCCCATTTGCATTTTTATTTTTTTTATACCCACATCAAACGGGCTGAAACCGACAAACCCAGCATTAAGTGGGCCCAATATGATAATCATGTTTCTGAATCTAAGCAGGTTGCAGGTTGTACAATCTTGAAATGGGCCCCAACACTTGTTCATATCCACAACCGTGTCGCATTCCTCACTTACACATCATGGAAAACACTGTATGCTTGATGCATTCACAACATCTATGCATCAGCTTATCGATTTTGCTACATACCAATATGAATCCAACAAAATTTAATATCACACACTTGTTTTTTTGAATTGGTATTTGTAGCTATTATTTGCAAAATTTGTTATTAAGAATAAAATTGTTACATCTATTAAGTGACAAAACGAAAAATTCTGTTGCCAGTCCATCAACTTGGGCAAGAATCAGCATATCACATGCATGAATTGTGCATAACATGCAGACCATAATCCAACTAAAAGTTATTGTGTGCTTTCTTTCACAATTATTGAAGAGCACAATGATTATGCTCCCACACCAGTCCATCTGAAGTAAAACCAGATCACTCAAAAGATTTGTTGCATTGTCTCAAAACATTAGTTAAAAAAACTGGCATTAGCTTGCAACAATGATAATTGAAGAGCACAGGGGTTAAGCTCCTATACCAGTCCATCTATATGTCAAAAAGGCCAGCAACCAGATCACTCAAAATATCTGGTGGCATGGCTAGAAGGGTGGCATTAGCCTGCAACATGCAGTCCAATGTAACATTCTGTCATCGAATAGCTCCTTTCAGAAGACAAGTTAGGCAAGTTCAGGATAGAATAGCACAATAAGTTAAAAAATGGTTTCATTTTGTCGTATATTTCAGTATTCTGAATCATATTCAAATTGGTGTCACTATTTAAACAAGAGATGAGAAGCTCTTGACCAAGTCATAATCCTTTCTGATCAATTTTAAGTAGGAAAGCTCAAATTTGGAAATGAATAGCAAAAGTTGCATTCTGTGTACCATCATCATGTGATTGCTATGGTTACAATCTCCACGAGAGCCCTCAGGGGAAAGCTGATGGAAGACTCCCAAAGGATAACCACTGCCAGATATCATTGGCACATGTTCACCCAGCCCTTAGCAGAACTCTTCGAAGTTCGTCCGCCATCTCCTGTAGTAAAACAGGTTTCCGAATCACCCCATTCATTCCCATTTGCAGGCATTTCACCAAGATATGGTTCCCAGAACTTGTTGTCAGGGCTATAATTAATGGCCAATTACGACTGCAGAACTTCCGGATCCTCGTTGCTACTTCAAACCCATCCATTTCTGGCATGTGAAGATCTAAAATGACTAGTCTGAAAGAATTTTCAGAGGAACTAAGACAACTTAGGCATTCAAACCCTGATGAAACTGCAGTCACTTCACAACCTATCTTCTCAAGCATCTTCTTGGTCACTATCCGGTTCATGCCATCATCATCAGCAAGCATAACCCAAAGGCCTTTTAACTGAGGAATGGGACTTGGTTGTTCTGATGAAATTCCAGAGGCAATCAACATTCTTCCATGAGATGGTCGGGTATGAAACCTGAGAACCAAACCTATGCTCTGTGCTAAACCCCAAGAGTTTTGAGACATCCAAATATTACCTTCCATCATCTGTAAACATTAAATTCAAATAAATATTGACTGCTACCATGTCACATTGAGGTTGTTGTGGATTAAACAAATGGCTACGGATTAAGTACCTTCAGAAGTAAACAGTAGCCAGTGTGTTCACATCAAAACAAGCTTGAAACTGTAGAAAACAATTTGGGGGCTTTGCCTAGAGAAAAACAGATTTCATGCAACAAATATAAATATTGAAAGCCAAGAAAAAATAGGCATGCTTTGGTGCAAAAACAGCAGTAGTTAGTGCCGAAAAACTTGTTCAAAAGCAACTGACAATGTTCCACATCTAACATTACTAGATGTAATTAAATGTTTTAGAAATATACCACCCATTCTCATTACATATCCATCTGCCATGTGTTCGATCACCAACAACATGGAACCACTAAAAAGCATAACAAAAGCAGGAAATCAAAGGTTAAAGATGATTGTTGGGGCACTCACATGCACAAGCTTTTTGCACATTCTGAAGCTCAAGCCCTCCTTAATTTTGTCACTGTTTTTTCTATGGCCAGAAGAATGTGTGGTTGTTATTGATATATCTGACAGCAAACTCCCCTTAGTAACCCCAAACTCAAACTTTATAGATACATACTCATCAGGAGCATTAGGTTTCTGCATCCCCAACATTCTGCCATTCTTTTCCTGGCCACTACTCTCTAGGAAGACTCGAAATATGACAGTTTCACCTCCATCATAAAGGTCCAACAGATGTCCAACCATATGCAAAATCACTTGAAATGTCCTTTTTTCGTCCCCTATCACTAAATCAGGTAAAGAACTCAGCATGTCTGTTTCAAATCCAAAGCCTTTATATGCACACAAGCACTTGGCAAGGCAAGAAGCTTCCTTAATCATGGAGTGCAGCCGAAAAGGCTTCATCTCTAAGGGGAACCTTCCATCATCCTTTGCTGAAATCTTCATCACATCATTTGTCAGAGTTGAAAGAACATTACTCGCTTTAACTAATGTATCAACAATGATCCTCTGTTCGAAGTTCATATTCTCATTTTGGAAAATTGAAAGTAGGCCCAAGATTGAGTGCATTGGCCTCCTTGTCCCATGGCTCATAACCTTTTGAAATGAGTTCCTTGCCTGACTTGCCATCATTGCATTTTTCTTAGCCTGTTGTAGAGCATGATTTTTCTCACTCAGCTGTTCCCTCATTAGCTGAGATTCCTCAAGAACTGCAGCATGGGACAAAGCCACAGCTAACTGATCTGCAACCACTTCCACTATTTTCATATCTTCATGGGTCCACATCCTAGAATTCACACCAGGAAGAACTAAAACCAACAGTGCATAATGTGTATCCACGAATTCATGTGTCCCGCCTTTGAAATTTGAAACATGAAAGATAGGCATCCGGATTGCTGCCACAGCACCTGCATCCTCTGACTTACCACCAGTTGCAGCACCAAGCGGTGAGTCTGGCCTCAAAATCTTCACCCCCTTGCTATTTTTTATCTCCAACACATCCATGTCATTGATAGGAATATGGAGGAGATCATTGTTAGAAGTTGCTTTCAATTCATGAGTGAGATTCATCTCTGTTCTTTTCTCATTTGGCATCCATACGGCACAGTTATGCAAATCCAAAGTCTTAGAAAGCGCAACAAGGGTGGTATATAACATTTTGTGCCTATCAAGTGACTTCCTGATTTCTCTGGTTAGCATTCGAACATGCCAACTTGCTTCCTTCTGCCTTCATAAGCCCAACCTCCTGGTCTAATTCCATCACATTTTGCCTCAACAAAACCTCTCTCATTTTCACTTTGAGAAGAAGAGGAATCAAAGTTAATAGTGTTATGGCAGTTGCGCATGAGACCAAGGCCGTTAAGAACTTGGCAATGGTGAGGGACAACATCAATTGGAACGAGTGTGGCCCATAATAGGTCCATCCATTAAGGAGATGGGTCAATCCACAAAGAACAATGAATGCTATAAACTGGAGAAGGACCCATTTGAATGGAACATTGGAGCAGCTAACAAAGTACAGCAGTTCAATGGGAATTGAAAAGTAAGCTACTGCAATGAAGAAATCACTAACTCTCTGACACTCTAGAATGCTCTGTATATTCCAATATCCCTCATCATCACAATTACAATTCATTAACTCATTATCCATTGCATAAGATACTGAGATCATAAGACATGAAAATAACAAGTACCGAGGAACCAATGTTCTTGACATTGCACCACACTTCGGGTATTTTTGCTAATTAAGAAAAAGATAACTGATTTTTCATTACTCCTAGAACCCCAAGTTTGAATTCTCATTCCCTCAACTAAGCTACTCAAGGAAAGCCAAAATCACACCATATCAGAACAACTATCTGCAACAGTTCATGTTCCATAAATATCCCCACTGGTACTTGTCCCAAAGGGAACAAAATGAGAACACAATCAGCTAGATTTCAAAATCTTACAGACCCGTCTGGTCAAAGCTCCATAATCCCACCCTTCACAACAACAACACCATTATTATTTCTTTCAAGTTGCTCTAACTCTATTATTCTTGTTGCTATTTCAGCACTTTTCTAGTGTTTCACATGACCCTACAACAACAAAACATAAAATCAACAATCTGAATGGACAGAAGGAGTTAGATATCTTAGTAAGAGGCCAAAACGGAAAACAGGAAGATAGGAAGAACACACCTTCTGACTTCGGTGTGCCAAGACCACCTATCCAAGCTTCTTTGTCAGTCTCCAACACCAAAAACCAAATCTTTGATTCCAATATATGTGCTTTCCCTCTCCAAGAGAGAACAATTACAATGAAATTAAAAAAAAAAAAAAAAAAAAAAGGAACCCCCTTTCTCTCCTGAAAGTAGAAGCAGGAAATTCAAGCTACAGTGAATATATAGATAAACCCCACTAAAAGAAACGACTAACATAAAGAAAAGACAAGGAATAGCCTCCTCCTTTGTAACAGTGCAGATATTTTTGTGCCATCCCAAAAAATTTAAAAAAAATAAAAAAAGATAAAAAAAGTGAGATATTTCTATTTATATATAGATATATATCTTGAATAATGATTAGATCTTCTAACACCTCCCCTCTCCCTCTCTCCCTCTCTCCCTCTCTCTCTTCCTGGGTCCAGAGAAATCGACTGTGGGGCCTAACGGGGGAAAGGGACTACAAGGCAGTTGTGTTGTGTCCGAGAAAAGCAGAAACATATTTTCTTTCACACTTCCAAGACTGGGTCCGGGGTTGAACCTCATGCAAGTGAAGAGAACCTAGACACTATGCATTTATTATATTAGATATACACAACCATGGGCAGATTCTTCATTTGTCCTCATGTGCTTTCGGCGATACTTTCCCCAAAAATATGAGACGATCCTTCCAAAGTTGGCTAACTTGGGATTATAACCTTAACATTTGACAGTCTATTTCTGTTGTTCCTTTTGAGCAAGATATCTCTGCTGTTATTTGAGAAATAATGATCAATGTAAATTTCTATCTGTTTTTTTTTTCTTTTTTCTTTTTTCTTGGTCTTGATTATGACCTCTAAAGTTTAGTATATTATATGCGTATTAAGACAGAATTATTTTTTAAATTTGTAAATCTACACAATACATTGTCCTAATTTTTAGTATTTTATTTCATATTATTTATATCATACATTCAACAAAGTTTAGAAATTAATATTTTATAATTACTGCATGAGAGCCATGCAGGCCAAGGGGGACCGAATCCAAAAGTCTGCCTCACGTTTGAACCACAATATTTAAATTTCCTAGTAACATAATTAATATACTCAGGATTTTATAAGGTAGTAAAGCCGAGCTTTCTTGTAGTTGAAGCAATGCTCAAAGTCTCATGTTTTCATTTTAAGAATGTAGCATAAAATTTATAATAATAAAAAATATTATTATTATTATTATATAATTTATAACGTAATAATTATTTAATAAAAATTTATTTTTTACTAAGTACAATTATTTCAACTCCTTGGTTTCTTGACAAAGAATTGACACTCTAGTTGCTTCAAACTAAAAAGGCCCCTGAAAATAAAAATAAAAAAATAAAAAAATAATTACTTGCTTGATCTTATCCAGTAGAGCAGTAAATATAAATCATGATAAATCATACCAAAATCAACTGAAACTTTAGAATTCGAATCTCAATTGAAGTCAATTAATTTTTTTTTTTTAAAAAAAAATAAAAACCCAAAAACATGTATCTCAAGTAAGTGTGCACCCACTAGATAGCCCTTTGAGAGCACAATGGTTAATTTGGAAATAAGTCCGAATCAGCCACAAACTCCAGCATGCAAAACCGAGTGAGGAGCACTAGTAAACGATAATTTACAGGAACGAAAATGATGGCTTTCTAGACTCAAGTATGAGTTAACAGGAAGTATAGAGTGCAGCTAATCTGTACAACGGCAAAAGTTAAAACTTCAGGAGTGAAACAAGTTCCACATGCATCTTCAAGTTAACATAACTGTGTATTGCAGTGAGAAATGGAAGGAGAGAGAAGAATGACCCAATATTTTATCAAGCACAAGACCAGTTTCTACTCTGGAAATTGCTCAAAGTCACCATTTTCTGGAGATTGATGCACTCGTGCTGAAAAGGCATCCGCACCAATTCTCCAATCATGTTGTGGAGGTATCATTTGCATTCCATGGTGTTGAACTGTGTATTGATTTCCTGCAATAGTTTGAAGATCATCATTCCCCTGAACCAGATTCCTCCCAGAAGACTCAACAGGAGAGCGGAATCCAATGCTAGGCATCGAAGACCCAGCAACTGGAGATGGCAACTTGCCCACTGAACTATCTCCTTTTACGCTTGCATTAGCATGCCTCTTCTTGTCAAGCAAGAACGTGCCAACAATGACCTACATACATATAATTTATGGTTATGACATAACAGAACAATCTGTTAAAAAGATAGCTGGAGATTAGAATCTCCAAGGCCAGGACACACACACCCACCACCTCTCTCACATGGAAGTGCAGCCATGTGCACATCCATGAAAATCTACCCTTGCTCGAGATTGTTTCTATAGCTCATAAACCGGATTTTTCTTTAAAGTGACTGTATGTTTAGGCAAATACCTGAACAGGACCGGCAGCCTTTAAGGGTCCACCAACTCCTCCTCCAATGATCTGGCCATCTGTATTAGATAGACATACACTGAGTCCACCTGTTCTCCCTCCAAGATCAGTGCGTACATAAGATCCAGAGAGTGAAATGATCTCAAACCGGCCCTGTAGATAGAGTATGAAAGAGAAAAAAAAATATATTATTTTGGATGGTGGGGTCAACAATAGTTTTACTAAAACTTCCTACTGCACTTCAAAATATCAAGATGTCTCTGAGGTCGCAAAAAATTCATTATAAGCTATTCAGCTTTTATGAAAATAGCACTAAGCCATTTCATCTTTTCAAAATCCTAGTTATAAATAAAAAATGGCATAACCACCAACAGGTGGGCACGTATCTGAAATTTAAACTGCTAGTTCTTCTAACATAAACAGGTGCCTGTGCTGACTGCACAAAAAATGTTTATTTTGCTGCATAAACTTGTGGATAAATTTGTATAATGTTTGAAAATTTACTGACATACATATTATTCCTCAAACCCTTTTTTTTCACATATTTTCAAACTACATCACTAATCACTTGACAGATGCATAAAATTTTTTAAAGCCAAATTACTGAACAGAAACAAATAAACCGCACATCAGTTCAGTTTGATTAGGAACCAAACAAATGAAAAAAACTAAATAAACTACAAGCCTGTTCAAACTCTTTGTCCCATTTGTAAGTTTCAGTTTTTCCCCCCTTCAGTGTCTATTGGAATTCAATTTTGCTTAGTCTTAAATCTAGTAAGCTCAGTTCATTCTTACATTGACACCTATTTAAATTTACATGAGAAAGGACAATGTACGAACTTGCAAAGACAAGCAAAACAATACACAATTACCTCATATGCAATGTTGCCTCCTGACATTGCCGGCTGACGCAGAGACGCATTAGATATAGATCCAGAGGCAGACAGAATGCACATGTCACGCTTGCTTTGTTGCATGAACATCATAAGTTTCTGGCCCACATCCTATCAGCATAAAATAAAGCATGCACAAAAAGGCAAGTTGATAAAGCTGAATAGACCCATTAATCCTTTTTTCATTAGAAATACACTCAGTTATTATGGCAACTAATGACTGATTGGTGTAAAAGATGAGTGACAGACATCATACATTTGTCCACAAATTTTTGAGATTTAAGTCTATCAACTGCCCACCTCCATCTGATCCTTCACCTTTATCATCAAGTGCCCAAGTGCCAAAACTATTGAACTCAGCCATATAATGCACATCAATTATGAAATTAAGTTCAAAGTTATGCTTGTTATACCCAAATTAAAATCTAAGCCAGGATTTGCTTTATAAAAAATATTTCTTATAATCATTTACTCAGTTTAAGAGCATAATTACAGCAAAAGACTTCCATCTTTGTAAGTGTGCAATCAAATATAAGGTGTTTTCCTTCTAGTTACATATCCAATCATTTACAAACTTATGTCATGTGGTACAGAGGGAATCAGACAATAAAAAGGTGAATATAAAGATAAAAGGTTCAGAAATCTTGCAAAATTATTTTTTAATGCATGATCCCCCTGGCCCCTGCCCCGAACGAGGAAAAAAAAAAAAATAGTTATGTATCATCCTCATTGAAGAACAATAACAATCCACAAGATTATCATTCAAGACTTTTGGAGGTTCCATACCTCACCAGCAGTTACACTAATAACATGTGGACTAAAACCCTGCCCGGCATTCCCTGTATCAACAAACATGTTACCATGAGTGCCCTCATTTCCAGTATTGACTTAAACTACTAATTGATCAGAAAAAGATCCAAACATGAAAAAATTAACTGTAAAGATTTGTACAATAACGCTTTCAAGGCATGATAGCATGGAATTTTCAACAGTTGAACTATAAGGCAACTTCAAAATATAAGAATTCTCAATAAATAAAGTGTAGAGACATCAAGAAAGATAGCAAAGAGCTAGTCCATATCTTAATAAAGATCTGCTCCAATCTGATGAAAAAAACTGCTCATCAACAGTAATGTGGACACAAATGAAAATAAAAGGCCAACATTCAAGAGTGTTATCTCATGATGTCTAAATTTCTAAATTACTTATGAGTCTTATGGCTTTGACCAGATAAAACTTTTATCCAACTCCCAGACAATGCCCAAAAACCCTTACCTAGTCAAGTAGAATGAGCATGCATAACCTTTAAACGTCTACCAAGCAAAGCACGAGGAAAAAAAAAGACAAAATCAGATTTAAGCACATTGCATCAAGCTCCAAAAAAGTTCCAAGTAAAGTTAATAAGCCCCATAACAGTTCATAAAGAATTTGTATCTGACCATCAAAGAGAGAAAGCTCAAGTACTTTGATACAAAGCCTCGTTTAGAAAGCAACAATCATGATGAAAACACAGTTGGAAGAAAACAAAGTTTCTGCCTTTAGTGCTAGTAAAAAGCAATTAACTCCTCGTAAATCCACATTCACCACAAGACTACCACAAAGTAAAGTAACTGTGGCAATATCTCACTAAGTGCAACTAGTTTGAACTTGGGAAGAAACCACAAATGGAAAATTTGCATGCCTAAATGCAATGCATATTTGTCTATGTAAGAAATTGCCATAAAAACCCTAAAGTTCAACAAATCCAGACACACAAGCAGTCAAAATAAAGAAACTATATCCTAGCATACAATTCATTACTACATCGGAGATTTTGTAAATTTAGAAACCAGCAAATGGGCAGTAAATTAGAGGGCCCGTCTTCAGAGAGATCAAGTATTGGAAACTCCTACCACTCACCACCACATCACATGCCCACCAAAAGACTTCAATAAAGGATACAGATAAAGCAAAAGAGTAGCACAAAATGGAATATGCATAGAAACCTCTCAAGTTAACAAAAATTGCCACAAGATCATGAAAAGTCTGAAACTTTACTTAACACCCATTAACAAAAAGCATCCAAAAACAAGAGGACTCGAAAAAGAAGGCAGTTACAATGACGGACGACACAATTCAACCCCATAAGAAAACCAAATTCAAAGAAAACAAAAAACAAAAAAAAAGAGCCCACAAAGAATTAGAAAGGCAATAAAAACCCACCTAGAGCAAGTAGTTGTTGTGACTTTTTCGACGAAGCAGAGTACGAAGAGGAGGAAGCGGCGGCCTCCCTCTTGTCCTTTGACGCAGAATTCGAGGCCGCAGCCGTCTTCTTCGCCGCCAGAGCTTGCTCCGGAGTCCCGTACTTCCTCGGCCGGCCCCGGTTCCTCCTCGGCGGGTGCTCCACCGGAGCGCTCGTCACCGCAGCGGAGGAGGGCCCCACAGAGTGTGGGTACAATATGGGGGCCCCACCAGTACCAGTTTCAGTGCTCGTGTTGTTGCTGTTGTTGTTGATGGCGGAGGTGGTAGTTGCAGTATTGCTAGGTGGCAGAAGGCCATTGGTCGGCGAGGAGGTTGCGGTGGTGGTGGGCGTGGCTAGGTAGCTGAGAGGGTGGGGATGGTGGTGCTGGCTCTCGTTTGGGTCCATTTTAGTAGAGAGAGAGAGAGAGAGAGAGAGAGGGGAGAAGAGAGAGAAAGATATTTTTTTTAATTTTTTTTGTTTTTGGAGGAATTGAATTTTATTTAGGATTTTTTAGGGTTTTTATATGGGAAGATGGATTGTCCACCGTTCGATGGAGGATTAACTAATATCTTTGACTTTTGTATTTGAGATTAGAGTTGCAATTTTAGATTTTTTTTTTCTTTTTAAACAAATCCGTTTTTAAAATTTGAAAAGAAATCAAATTATTTATTTATTTTTATCCATATAAATTTAGATACCTTCGATTATTAAAATAAAAAAATTAATATAATTTATTCACGATGAAATATTTATATAATAAATAAAATTTATTAAAATAAAAAATAATAAAATAAATTTATATAATATAAAATTATAAATAAATTATATTTTTAAAATATATAAATAAATATAACAAATACTTAATACAAATAATTAATACACAATCGATATGACATAATTTTTATTAATTAAAAAAAATTAATAAAAAAATTTTAAAATCAAATAATCCAAACACTGAGAAAAGGTAAATGTGAAGGTGTTATCCAGCATCTTAGAATGTCTTAATGTCAAGTAAACCAAAGAAATAAAGACCTACTTTATAGGTTGGTAACACTACCAAACCTCATTCAGAAATGATAGATGTCTCAAAGCTATCACACCCCACCAGCATAACTATCAAAAAGAAGCCATTTTGTGATGGAAAATTGTTCCGGGAATACTAAGAATGCCTCACAAATTGTGGTGGCTTCTTCCGTTGATGGTTTATTTACAAAAGTAGGGCAAGAGTTGGGTCACATAGGCCCTTCAGGGTTCATCCTTTGGTGCTTCACTGTCCCTGGTTTCCGTAGCCGAGGCAACATTGCGTAAGTCCTTGAGTTCCTCTAACTGCAACTCAACATGGAGTGGAAATATGAGTCAAAAGGGATCACTCAGTTCAGATGAAAAGGTTAATCAAAAGCAGAATCAATATGATAAGGTCATATGGTTTGAAGACAAGGATCCCAAACAATGTCCATTACAATTGATGCAATAAACACAACAATGTTCCATCCACAAGCATTCAAGGCTGATGGGGCATGCATTCTGTAATTTAGATTGTAAGACATGAAGTCTACTGGCGGCCATAGCATCACTCGCTTCAACACAGAAATTTCTAGCATGTCTTACATCAACAGCATATCACCCTTTACCACTAGGAGCCAATGGTCAGCAGAAAGTTATATTCTGTCAGCCAATCCACTGTGATTTTTGGATTACATGTGCAGCATTTGTTCTCTTTTTTCACCAGGTTGTTTATTGGTAAAGCTACTTTTCTTCAAGCTACTTAACAATTAGCATCAAACAAAGATTACAAGTTCTGAATCTTCTCTGAATATTCTTTTGCAGACAAAAACAATGTGATGCCAAAATCTCAGATCATTGCTTAATTTGTTTGAATTCAGTTCACGTGTGCGCACGTGCGTGTGTGACAGTGCCCACCTAGTTATCAAAATTTATACTTACACAATTGAGTAACATTTAGAGAGTCACTTTTTACTCTTTTTTTACCTCCTAAACATCATATACTGTGAAATTGCGCTTACAATTCTATGAAATATAAAGATACAATAGCTCTTGCCAATTTACATGATCACATTTGGCAAATGATGCTCCATAGTACATGTCAGAGTCATTTAAGACAAATCTCACCTCCTTACAAGTTTTTTGATGCGCTGCCAAAAGTTCATTATACCTTGTCTGCAAATCATGCATTTCAGCTTGCAGCTTTTCATATTCCGATATAGTTGGACCCCCTAACTTTTGTTGAACAAATCTGTGAAAAACAAGTTCATCTTTAACTACAATGTAAACGCACATTAACATGAGTGCATTCATGTGCATTTGAATCACTATTAGTAAGGAAAAAAGTACTGAGTGAGAGAAGATTTTATGTACAGCAATCATATGTAGTACTACAAACAAGATGCACACACTCTGGCAGAAACACACATAATGCCTAATTTTTGTTGTCACAGAACATTCCAAGACACTTTCCATGAATTTAGGTGTCTGGCATTGACCAAAGCTTGACTGAGAGACGACATAACCAACCTCAGGCATCAGGATGAGATTTTGGTCAGTAATTGTTGGAGGAAACTCACTGCATTATTCAATTTTGTGATACACCAACAACATAATAGAACATTTCCTACCCTATTCAGCATTATTCACAAAAGCTAGCAAAATTGAAGCTAATTTTATATAGAATGTTTCCCATATCACTTTCCTTCTATGTAACTTCTCAATGCCTAGAGATCAGATAAATGATACACTTCACACATAACATAAAAATGAGAACTTACTCGAGGGCAGAAGAAGGTTTCTCATTTTGCTCATACAACGCCACCAGAACTGCATTAGAAAATCATAATTTTAATATATTTATAGGGAATTCAGCGAACCCCATATGATTAGTACACGTCACATCAACAGGAAAAAAATAATAAATAATAAATTTAAAAAAAAAGTGGACCAAGAACGAACCTTTAGTTAGAGCATCAAGAACTCCACTGGACTCAAGATATTTTCTGAAAGCTTCCTTCTTTGCCTCTTTTTCCTACATTCCAATGAAAACGGGTGTTGATGAATGGACAAAGATGAGATCTTGGCAAGTAGAAACACAGTTAATAATACAGTCTTCTGCATGAAAGTGAAAGCCATTCTAATACAAATGTCTATATAAACACATACCCATTTGCTTTCAGTGTTAAAGATTTGTAGAGAGAGATTGAATTACCTCTTTGTAACGCATCATGATCTACTTGCTACACTTCTGGTTTTGCCAATTCTCTTTGGGTTCACCGATTCTGCTTAATGAAGACGGTTGATTGAGAGAGAAAAAGATGAGCCTGAGGTAATTGTGGGCCTAAGGAGAACGATGGTTAGCATGCGAAAAGGTCCAACCCAAACAGTGGCAGATGGTTCAAGCCCAATACAGCAATTATTTTTGGACATACATTTTCTTTCTTACCAGCTGAGACTTAATTTCCAAATTTACAATCTTGAAAATGATTCCAATGTCATTCATGACTTGGTAATTGGTAGTGTGATTTCATTTGTGGATATGGATGCTCACTGTGATGAATATGTAGTACTTTAAAATACATTTTCTAACACTTTCCCATTTGAAGTACTAAGTTTATTTGTGAATTTAATGACTTTTTATGTGCAAAATAAATGAAAATTTTCTTCTTTATTTTCTTTCTTACTTTTTGAAAGGTGAACTTGAGAGAGAGACAGAAAGCCAATTAAACCAAAAAAAAAAAAAAAAAAAAAAGCAAAATAATTAATTATTAAGCCCCCATGGAATTATATAAGAAAATAAATTGTGCACGTTTGGAGAGAAATTGATGCACGCACAAGTTCCTTTTCTGCAGGAAAATGCTGGCTAGTTGTAAGGCTGAACAAAGAACCAATACATCCCTGATTCTAACATTAGACTATCTACCTAAAAGGATTTCAATGACCACAGCTATAATGTAACAGAAAGTGAATGGTTCCAAAATTGGAGAAACTTGCAGAGTGAATTTACATATCGTCAGTGAAGAAAGATCAACAAAGACAACCGTTCCATGGATGCAACAGTGTTATTTAATCGGAATGTGGCAGCAAGAAACTGAAGCCCGAGTTCTCATGAATAAGAGGTGGTGGTTCATTGTCCGAGATGTCAATTTGTTCCATCGATTTTGATAGGTCACCTACTGAAAATGGAAGACTGCAACAAGAACAAAAGAATTTCAAATATGTCAGCAAGGTCAAGGTCAAAATATATAGCTGCATATATGGCATTTAGCCATGTTCCATGAGCTCCAGAGCGTTGGTTTTCTGCTAAAATTTTCTACCATTCATACTGTTGATCATCCTCTATTTATGTACTCAAGAACGTGTGATGAGATAAAAGAACCCCCCCAACAAAAAAAAAAAAAGAAAGAAGAGCCTTAAGGAAATGGTGAATGGAAGCCAAGTGGTTGAATGCTGCAGCTAACCTCGAATCATCATCTAAGAGGAAAGAATTGCCGATGGCATTATTCAAATCTTCTGTCATCGATGCTCTCCTATTGGATATAACCTGGATGAAACATTTGCAGGGGAAAGCGCCACAACACAGCCTCTCCTCAAATTCAACAAATCTGAAAATTTACTCCTATTCTCCTATTCACTCCCATCTGACAAGGATGAACTTAAATTGATGCAAGTAATGACATTGATAAACATACATCTGGGGACACACTATGTGTGCCATTCTTGTTATCCCAGTACATTGTACTGATTCAGTATAGCTGCTGTATACTGAGAACCTGTAATGGAAGAACTAATTTGTTTATGACACAGTAAGTTGCCAGTAGAGTAATGTTGCATATTTTCTTATTCTTAAATTTACTTCACCCACCGGGCTCAGGTCATGGCTGATTTCATCCAGTGTTTTCTTTGGCTCTTGATGTATGACCTATATCAGAGAGAACTAGCTTAGGGTGTGTGTCTCTCCTTTTCTGGCTTTATTGCATGTAAGTAGAAGAACAAGCAGATTAACAAGGAAGTGAAAAATATACCAGAAACCCCATAGCCTGTCTAATGTGTTTGAGCTCATCCCAGGCCGAACCTGCATACTGCATTAATAGTTTTTCTTATTGGTCAATATGGGAGTCACAACCATAAGGTGCAATGAAAGAGACTCCAAGATACCTCCTCTGTTGCCTTGTAACACAAATGTTCCAACTCAGCCAATCCAGCCTTAACATATTCACCATTGCTAAATGAACAGCACTCTCACCTCAACAAAAGGTTGCCAAAGAAAAGTTCAGGCAAATAAAAAAGAACAGCATTCAGGTCACATACAAAAGGAACTTGAAAGTACAGAGAGAGAGAGAGGAAGCATCAACTCGGTACCTGTTCAATAGTTGAACATTGATAAAGGAAAATATTTGAGTGAACACCTTACAAACTAAAAATGGGGGTACCTAGAAAAGGAATTACACAAAGAGGGGAGGAAATCAGGAGAAGCTTTTTTTACATAGGCAGAAGTGGCTTGAAATGTAGGTTCTATAACTACATCAAGGATGCATGAAATAAATTACTGTTAATTGTCTGTAGGACAGAAAGCTGTGATGAAGGAACAAACAGGAGAGGCCTCCCTTACGTGATTTGTCTTCAAAGTGTTTAAAAAGTTTCCAAGGCTTGTCACAATCCCTTGCCAGTGGGCAATCAAAGCCTCCTGAGCTGCAGTATTTGTAACTGAACATGCGCCCTTAACTAAGCTTGCTCTGGATGTTCTTGGTGCCTATGTAAAATCATATTGAAAGAAAAAGCTAAGAAGTATAAAGACAACTTCTTTAATCAATAATCCAGGTCTTCCAGGCATTTATAAGATATACCTGAATGCACAATCCGGGCAAAGGAGAAATTTCCTTTTTGAGATTGTCCCTAATCATTCCATAAATTTTTTCTACATATGCTGTAAGTTGCCGTTTGAAAAGCAAAGCTGGCTACTTGGCTTCAACTTGCCACCAAGCATCCACTCCACCACCAATGCTGCCATTTATTAGGTCAAGATTGACACCTTGTGGTGTTCCACAGAAACTCTAAATGAAGATAACAGCTAACACCTGAATTAATTAAAGAAATGAAGCCTACCTAGGGGCTTTATGTGATTCCAAAATAATAATTGATGATTAGCTGTGTCATTCTTCCAAATAGAGTAGCAGATGATGATCAAAGATGTTGTGGAGCCATTCCTGCTGCACCACTAGCTTTTAATGTGCACTGTAGTTGTAAAAGAAGACTCGAGGCATTTGATAACCAATATGCCAGGTCAACATTGTTGTCCTGTGTCTGATGGTCAAATTGCAACAATGTGTTAGAAGATGCACCCTCTGCTGGAAACAAAAGGGTGAATCAATGAAAATATCAGTAGATAAGTTTTTGAATTCCAAACCTCTATAGCATGGCCTATCGTCTGAATTATTCGATTAAAGACACTGGTGCACTCAACTTCAAATGATCTCCATTGCAAAAGGCATTTGTATATGATGCAGGCAGCAATAGGCCTGTTCCCTTGGAATCCTGGGTGTTATGCTATACACCAAATAAGTGATTCCTGGTTCTCCTGTTGTATCTCATTCAGAGATTTCTGTGGCTTCTCCTCTTCCCTTTGGTTTATTGACACACTATGCAAGTCCTGAACCATTTGAAGATGTGGAAGGAAGCAATAAAAAATGTCAAAACAACAGAAAGAAACAGAAATATTGTTGTTTCTCTTCTAGCCTGATTACAAAAGTGAAAATTTGATTGTGGAGATAACAAACTGAGGTAGTTTATGGTTCTCCACATGTAGAGATGTAAGTATGTATTTCATAAGTTTGTGGCCATATTTTCTGATATAAATGTAGTTGACTGTGTAGAGTTGTTACCATGGGGACTATTTTTCTTGACATACTACCTGTGCAAGGATTCCTGGAGTTGTTGACCTTCTTCTCTGTTTCTTCATGTATTTTCCATCTATTGTCAATTATCTCCTGGGCTTCATTATACTTCTTTTCAGTATCCTCAGCTCTTTCTTTCTCTGATTGCCATGAGGCCTGAGGAGGCACAAGAGAAATGAACAGATAGTGAGAACATGACAGGATGCAATTAGCACACAATCAACCCCCTAGAAAAAGGCCTTTGAGAATTCAAGTCTTTTCAACATTAGACAAGTTAGATTTCCTCATCTTTCTAGTTGAAACTTCTCACCTTCAGATTTTCAACTTCTGCTGTTAGAGAATTAATCTTCTCCATATCTTCGACAAGCACTTGTGTCTCCTTAACAACAGGAGGCGCATTTTCAATAGCCTTCTTTGCAGCCTCTTGTTCTTTGACAACCAATGCATTTGCTTCTTTTATTTTCTATTCCATTTCTTCCAATAAACTTGGTATTTTGCTGCCTTCTGTGCCTTTGCTTCTTCTAAGTCAGTCTGCATGCATGTTTTCAAGCACTGGCATGAGCATATATTCATCAAGAACTATCAGTTGGACAAATTCTTCAGAATGATGGGGATCAGAAACGATAGTGTTTGAAGATATCAGATCTGGACAATGTGTCAGCAGATTTATAAATTGATGCCAAACTAATTTCCATTTGGTGCATTATGAATCTAAATACAAGTCCTCAAATAAGAAATATGTGACAATTTATATCAAGACCATCCTTATGGATGCCTGTCCGGAGAAGACGTTACCCTTAATCGTTTTTCCAATTGCAAGCACCATGTGAGTTCCTCTACTTTTTTTCCAAGCTTATTCTTGGCTTCTTTTAGTGCACCCATATCCCTTGCTTCCTGTAAAAATTTGAAATGGATGTTAAAATTCAGAATAAAATATTTAATGAAAGAAACATTGAAACAGGTTCAAAGGATTCAGGAAGAAAGAGGAATTTTTCCTGAATAAGGCTCATATCCATATATGCTAGCCTTCAAATTAGCATGTGGCTTTGTGTTTATAACCAAAATTCCTGAGGTTTCAATCCTGGTTATTCTTCAACTTAATGTTATGCCCTTTTCTTCATGGTTGGATTACACACATGTTTCTGGTCACAGATTTTGAAAGAACTGCATTAGCAAAAGGCTTTTTCAGTGCTGACTATTTTGAGTTTCCTTAGCTCCTTCCAGGCAACTCTTCCTCCACATCTGATTTGTGAGACAATAGCTCCTCTCTGTAGCCTCTTATAGTAGGTAGCAGCTCTATGGAAGTGCCACTGGGCCTACCATTTTGCAGTCCAAAAAAAAAGAGCAAGGTCTTTCACAGTTGGATACACAAGAAAAAGCATTCAAGCAATAAAGAATCATAAAGGAGGAACCTGAACAAAGATTGCAGCTTTAGTCAACTTCCTAAATCTGAAGTTCTTATGAGCAGCCATTGCCCTTAAGCCCGATTGCAAGGAATGTGCAGAGGCCTGGAGTTTCTTGTAGGCCTGTCTGGCTTCATATCTGCATACATCTTTCTGAATTTTCATAGCAGCTGCCTCTCTCTTCATATTTTGAAAAAGTTTGCAAGCCAATCTTCCTATAAATCATAAAAGCTATGTTAAAATAAGCAAAGATGAAAATAGTAGTAAGAAGAAAATAAAGGGATAGCAGAATTGAAAAGAGTAAGAAAACCACTAGTTTATTATTCTAAAGAGGCAGCTGTGAAATCTTTAAGAAGGTAAATAAATGCAATCCAAAATTGTTGTATCACCTCTCCCTACTGATTGCATGAATATTGCTCATTGCAATTTGATAACATGAACAAGTCCCTGAAATGCACTTTTAATTCAATCCTATAGGGATGAAACATCAAAATGCCATTGTATTTTTTTAAATGACAATTTGAACAATCATTTAGTTGAAACTGATATAATAGTACTAGCAGTTAAAAGAGATCAAATGCAACAGTTTGAGCATTCCACCTACCTTCTTCCTGGTTGTAGTCTCAATCTCAACGTCCTGTCCAGTAATTGTTGTTACCTGTCCATCTACCCAAGCCAAGTCTGCGTCTTCAACCCAGACCTGAGTACCCACAATGATATTATCTCTAGTTCCCTGCAAAATCAGATGTGAAAGGATGATTATACTGGATAAAGGTGCACATAATTTCCATAATGCACCACATAATACACCATATTTTCTTCCACAACTTCATTGAAATAATCCACTAATGCATCTCATGGAAATTCTCTTACAAAACTTTAAGTTCTACAAGCTCCTGGATATCATCAGACATTTTAAAGTATTAAGCATTTACTGCTCAGGGAACTAAATCAATATCATCGAGTCAAACACAGAAGTAATAACTAGTAGTAAGCTTCTAAGCTTCACAATATAACAAACACTTCCAATCTAGTACTTTGTCAACTTCAACACTCCAAAACTCCATTTCCAATCAATTTCCAGCAATAATGAATTGTTTGATAATGTGAAATTTCCCTTTGCAACATTCGGCTTAACTGTCCAAAATTGTTCAACTTAACTGGGTTTTGCCATCATTTCAAAAGACAATCTTGAAAAAATATACAGCATATAAAGCCAAAATCGAAGCAACCCACAATGGAATATACAAATTAATGACCATAACATACTCCAAATCAAGAAAAAAAAAAAACAATATAATCTAAAATCTTACCATTATTAATCTTTTTTCAGTCCAAATCTGGGCTGCCAAGATGTTCCATGTTGATAGACAGTGAAGATCAAACCATTCAACTCAAATAGCTCAAAATCTTTGTCTTTCTTCTTGATCACAAAAATTCCATGGGTAGAAGAATGGCCCAACTGGGCCCCTCAATCAAGAACCTTTTAAAAACTATCATGACACAAATCAAGATTCAAGAAAGCAACTTTCATGGAAACAGTAAGGACTAAGGGGACAGTCAGTGACCCAATAAGCAATGCTTGCAATAAATAAACAAAACCCAGTTCAAAAATGGCATAAAAAACAAGAAAAACATATAGAAAGAATTGGGTCAATCTTTGAGTGAAATAAAGATTATTCTTTTCTTCTTCTTCTTCTTTTTCCTACTGTGAGAGGAAGGGGAAAGGAAAGATTGGAGAGTGGAGAGAGAGAGAATAGTGTTGAATGGTTTCCGAGAGAAAGATGATACATTCTTCACCTTTGAGTTCGGTTTTGCCTTCCTCTTGTTTCGCGCCAATTCGTGGGTCCTACTCTCTCCTCTCTCTCTCTCTGTGACTAAGAAGCTTCTCTCTTTTTTTCTCTGTCCCTTTTCAACGGTAAGCTTCTCTCTTTTTCTGTGTCCCTTCTCAACGGTAAATTTTATCTTCCTTTTAAAAGATTATAATTCAAAATTTTTAAATAATAAGATATTTTTTGAAATATTTATATTTTTCTTTCTTAAACAATTTTTCAGTGTGCTCTTTCTCATAGGAGAGGATGTATTAATTGTATTCATGGCTCGTCCCACGCAACTCTTTTTTCGGTTTTTTTTTTTCTACAAATGAAAAACATAATTATGAAAAGAAAAATTTTGTAGTTAACACAATGAAAATAATATAATATGTAGTGAAAAAATTATTAAATTTAATAAAAATAAAAAAATATAAATTGTGAATTATACTATATATTTTTTATTGTATTATAATATAATTAAATTTATTATAAAATAATATCAAAAAAATGTTTAAACTTATAATTTATTTTCGTTTTTGTATTATAAAAAAAAATTCAGAGGATCAACGAGAAAAAAAACAAAAGTTTCTTTGGCATAAAAGGCGAATCTATTGGAACCATAAAGGATTTATTTTTAAAGCACCGATTCGTAGCATTCGAAGTCAGCGCGATGGAAACAAGGCAGCCATTTTTGAAAGTTCAACACTTGACTGCCACCAAACATAGAAATTGGCTCTTTGGTGGCGGTCCAAGCACTTTCCCTGGTCGTCTATTAGCTTGTTTCGTCCTTCTTGGAAGCTCATGCCCACGTCCGTAGACCCTTCTTACACAAGCCTATATAAGCAGAGCAAACATGGATCAATGCGGCACAGTTGAAAGGAAAATGGGCAAGCTTAGTGATCAGCGTTTGCCTTATCAGCTCAAGGTTCAAAAAGCCATCAAGCACAGGAGGGAACTAATCAAAGTTAGGTACATTCCCAGCCCCAGTCTATTTAAAGCCAGCAATGCTGCTGAGTTCAGGGCAATTGTTCAAGAATTGACAGGGAAGGATACCAGAGTTCAGGATCCTGATCATCATGATTGTACAACTAGCAGTGAAGAAGAAGGTAACCATGTTCCAAATTACTGGACTTCAGGATTGGAAATGTTCACTGAAGGCACCGAGGCTGGGTCTGCCTGTGGCACATCTTCATCACTGAATGTAGTTGAAGACAGTTTCGCTTGGTTAGATTTTTCACAGAGCTGCCTAGGAATTCAATCTCCTTTTGTTTTTTACTGATAAAGCCATAGGTCTTTTCTCCTTCCATTGTTTCCTTTCCTCCTTTTTTTTTTTTTTTTTTTCTCTTTTTTCAAGAAGAATAAGTAAAAAGTTAATTGTAAACTTTTTCAATTTTTGTGATGTATCTTATACTTTTAAAGTTTTTCATTCAATTCTCAACATTTATATTTTATTTTAATTTAATATAATTTTAGATATAAAATAATCAATTCATTATCCTTATATTAAAAAAAAAACTTCAAAAAAGTAAAATTGGTTTAAAAATAAAAATACGATAAACATGTATATTCATATTAATTTATATATTTTTTATATACTTAATAAATAAAGTTAATAACTAAATTATTTTTTATTTAAAATTATCTTAAAATAAAATAAAAATATAAACATTTAAAATTAAAATGAAAAATTTTATAAACATAAGATTATATTGCAAAAGTTAAAAAATATTTAGGACTAATTTTATATTTATCCTTTTTTTTTTTTTGTTAAAAGCCACATAGTATATAATTTTTTTTTTATTGAAAAGAAAGCCATATTGGTATTAGAGACGGAATGTTGGAGGCTTTGAAGTCCTACTTCTCTCGTGGTGGCCACCCAAGAGAGTTGTGGGGCAGGTCCAAGGTGGGACAGCACTAATAAAAATTCCCTCTCCCAACCCAATTAAAGACGAAAAAGAAAAAGTCATCGCATAACACTTGTTCCCACCTTCGTACAATTTATTTTTCATTAAATTTATTAATCAAATATTATTAAATTTGACTAAATTTTCTCACATATGCCCCTCAATATTAATAAGAATAAAATTTAACATTTTTTTCTACATAAATTTCTATTTATTAAGAATTAGATGAAAATTTTGAATTGATGATAATATTAAAAAAACAGTACACCAAATCACCAATAGTTAAATTCACTTCTTCAATTCAACTAGACCAAAAGAATAAAAAAAAAAAAACAATAGTGTAAATGGTGTTTATTAGAAAAATTGTATAGTAATTTAGATTTATCAGGCTGAATAAAGAGCAGGAGAACTACACATTGGACATTGCAAGTTTTTTTGGTTTCTGTCCAACACCTGCCTGGATGCACACCAAGTTGCAACTATATTAGAGAACAAGGCCACAATGCTAGTCGTTATGGGTTCCTATTCACGCTGGTAATTGAAGACGTTCGTTCCTGCCATGTTCAACTTGGAGCATGGTACTTAAAAACGGATGAAGCCCATCCACGACCGACGCATCCGGCTTTGTTGATTGGACTATACCGTATTTAGAACTAGTTTGATACAGATAAACCTGATTACGTGCTTGGACTTGCTTTCTTAATTCACGGTAGTTTACTCCTTATATTATGCTTACCGTTTATAAGCACAAATGTCTCACCAGGTTGCCGAGGATTTTGGGGTCAAGTCAAGTCCTCCCGTATGCTTTCGCATCATACAAGTCTTCTAAGCAACAATTCCTTTTAACAATTTCTTTTCTAGATCAACATCCTGACTAAATACTCCCTACTTTCAGATGCTTGCAGAACTATTAGGCCCTTCAATTAGTCTTTACTTCTCAGTTCCCATCATCAGCACCTTTCAACTAAAGTGTTTCACCCCCATCACCGCTATGGCATCCAGAGCTCCCACCTCGACATTCACTGGACCCTGCGCTCCCTATATCTTGCTTGCTGCTGCCTGCCATTGCCAGTGCTCTACCTGCAGTGTCACGGCCAAAGTCAGGGAACACTGCAGTTCCAAGTACTCCACTGCCTCCTGCAGTGCTGGCCTCGCTTTGTAGCAAGTGAAGTCCTGAGCTTCCACCAGAGCTCATTCCAAGTTGGCTGTGCAATTGTTGCTGCAGTGCTGCGTATGGTTGTTGTGAGTACGGCATGGAGGAGCGTGTGGGTAAAAGGGATTGAGTCATCATCTGTTGAGCTTGTTGGTGCTGCATGTAGAGTGCTCCTGGCTGCATAATGCCAGCAGGTGTGTGCTGCAAGAAATGCACAGATTGATAATAACTTTCAAGTCTTGGAAAGACATAATTCTTCCTTCAGTAAGAAGCAAAATTATTGTCAAATTTCAGAAACAGAATTTTTACCTGGCTATGCATAGTAGGTGGTTGGGGCTGAGAATCAGCAATTGCAGCCAAGTACATGAGATTTCTCTGCAGCCTTGCTTGGTTCCTGTATCAACAAAGAATCAAAGTTTAGCACTTCAAACATCAGAAGTCACCAACTATTTTACTATGCGTCGTGCTACATATCTCAGTGTGCAACAACAGTGTTGTCACAGCTGTTACTGCAACAACATTAGCTCCAAATTAAGAGGGTTTACTTCTGCTGCCTGTTTTGCATTTTTTTTTTTATCATCAACAATCAGTTCTTGACAAGTCATATTCCTAAACCACGAGTGGGCATACCATGGTACATTGGCATGGACTCAACCATGGACTTGACAACTTATATATACCAGATTGCATTCTTGAGACAAAACTACTTCCAGAACAACAACACAACAATACGATCACTGTATGTGAACATGAGTAATTAAATGTAGATTTAAGCATTGAGGCATGCATGCCAAAATGTGAAAAGGACTTTTCATGTTATGCAGTTTTACACATTTGATCAGATACTCAAAGACTAGTATCTCATAAATAGAAAGACTCAAGTGGTGCTCCCTTGTATACTATGTGCAGCTGTCTGCTATCCACAATAAATTCAAATTCTCAACATGAAACTTAAAAGTGCTAGTGCTTACTCTGCACACTCACTGAGTTTCCCTGAATTCTGGCTCTCAACAATCTTTAAAATCAAGGACTTGTTCTCGTCTAGATACTGCAAGCTTAGACAACAAAACAATGCAAATGTTTACTTATAACATGGCAGAATTAACAACTAGCAATAGAGAAACAGTAGTATGAACTCTGTCTCAAAAAAAATCCCCTGAAATATTTAAGTTGCACAAAATACAAGGGGAAAAAGGAAGAAGAATGAATAAGCAAGGAAGGAAGAAATGTAGCTTCTGTTAAGCTCAGTTAAATTATTCCTCGAGCTCCAAAAGGATTGAGTCTAACATAATGATGCTCTTGTAAGCATGTAAAGCTGTTAAGTCATTGACTAGCCGAATGGGACAGCACTAATTAAAGTTGACCTAGAATATCACAGTAATATACAGAGACACAAAGACGCCACTTTCAAGTTTTCAGCTTCCTACAAGCTGAACCAAAGTGAGCAGAATAATCAAAAACATCCAACATGGAACAACTGTTCTATGTCACACAAACTGCCAGCATGGGTACATTCAAATGTATAAACATTCTTACCAGCCTATCAATGTCTTACCAATGACTGGATTTTTGTATGTTACATATCCAATATACAAACTCCATCCCATAAGGAACTTTTAATTTAATTACCAACTCTAACACACATCAGAAACAGAAGCAGCACCAAACTAATCTTCAAATCCATGTTCACTACAAGCTAGACACAATTAAGCAAATTAAGTGCTGCTATGTGCCACATAATTGAGAAGAAAGATCATCCTATTACATTTTTTTTTAACATTTTTCCTAGTTGTTACTTCCCTAGGAGCCCACAGGGGACAAAATCACAGGATTTTCACACGCATACAAGAGAAGAACCTGTACAATTTGTCCTGCTCAGAATCCCATTATATACCATTGTAAAACACTTAGGTTTCTTTAATGAGATATTCATTCATATGCAACCAACAATAAGGACTAGCGGAATCTCATTTCAGTCTCCAAGATGGAAATTTATGACAAAGATCAATAGCTCGTCATGACAGGAATAAAATGCCGCAAGAAAACCACTCAGAAAGAGACCATCTAGAAGGATCACATAGGCAATAAAAGTGAACATGTCCAAACAAATTACTCCTGTAAAAAGAGAAAGATCAGGAGAGGACAACCTGCCAAAACAATATCTTCAAACATTGCAGCAGAAAAAAAAAAGATATTTTTTCTGCATTAATCTACCAAACTAATAATGTGTATGGTAGAATCAAGGGCAGATACAGAAACTCATGAAGTGAGAAAGAAAATTACCAAAACTTCCTGGATAGTGCTGCAGGAGCCAGTTCATGGTTTTCTTACCTTGACACAGACACAAAGATCCAAACTTTCTAAGCCAACACAAAGTCCGACCAAAGTATTATTCCAGTCTTTGCGATAATTGGAATAGTTTGCATTACTCGGCGGATCATTGTACAATTTTAGTGCTTCTTCTTTCACAGTCAATTGCATCCTTCCAGTTCTAGTATCTCCTTTTCTTTTTAGTTAGGATATAATAGGAAAACTTATTATTGCAAATCAGCAGTTCAACAACACCAAATGACCTATAGATCCATTTGATTTCAAAATGAAAGGGAAATACTAGCAGAACCCTTCTGTATTCTGGTCATTAATCTACAAAGAAAAAGAAAAAGAAAAAGAAAAAAGAAAAAAAAATCCTTCCTTTGTGTTTTAACAAGTCAATTCTATCAACCCATTTCGCAGCAACAAATCCCAACATATGTACCTATGAATCTCCAGATGTTTAATCAGGATGTCACTCAGCTGAAGTTTGTTTATGCATTCTGATTTTAACAAATTAGTCATGAGTCATTCTTAAACAAGAGAACCAACAATACAACTCAAAGGTTTAGAATAGACCATCCTCTTTGAGCTTGTTAGTCTGGCTCATGGCCAAAATCTTTCAAATCAAGGAATGGAGGGCTGGTGAGAGCCAGGAAAAAAAAGAAAATAGTTAACAATAGATTTTTCTATTCAGTTAAATAAAAGGCAAGGTTCCAGCTCTTTCTATGATGATGATGTTGTTGGTAATAGCAGCAGATCATTCTTAGCATGGCCAGATAGGGAGCAGACATGAGATTTTAAAAATAACAATGAGATAAATCAGTATCATACTTAATATGGAATAGACAATGAAACATAATTGAGGAACCCCCAAGAAAAAGTTACAACAATAACTAGCAGGAAGGCATAAAAAGTGTGGGATGCTGACATCGGCCTCCATATATGGGTAATCATAACACTGGGATTCTACTGAGAACAAGAAAAATGGAGAAAAGCACAGAAAAACAGATACAACAGTCCTGTAACATGACCATTACTCAAGACATAAAACTGGGGCAGTTTAATAGATTGGTTTCATCGTCATCAATGGAAGAAAAGGTAAAGACATCAATATTACAATGGCAGCTTTAAAAGATGTCAATCATAAGGAAACAAACAGAAGACAACTAGAGAAAAGAACCAAAGAAGAGTAAAAGCTATACCATCTGTACATTAAAATAAAAGAGAAGAGAGGAGAAGAGAGGACCTGTTGAATATGATCAGTGGTCACGTTGCTGGGATAATAGGCTGCCATCATGGGCTGCATCTGCATCAGGTGCTGCTACGTTCCTTACTTGTATGCCTAGCAAGCCAATAACGTTCTCCCCCCCCTCCCCCTCTCTCTCTCTCTCAGAACTGCTAAGGCCTAGATACTCACTGCAAGGTTGCAAGCAAGTAAAAGAGATGCCTTTGCCCTTTTTCCTGTTTTCACTTTCTTACCTCCTCCTCCGCCTCTCTCTATCCTCCCCACTCTACACAGGCACAAGACAATGAGATTATGAGCTCTAGTAGCTATTATGCGAGAAAGGGCTTTTGGGGGTTTGGTCTTGTCGTTTTTTGGTACTTGAAAAGCGCTCTCCCTCTCTCTCTCTCTCTCCCTCTCTCTCTCCAAAGATCAGGGTGTCACGTGAGAGAAGGACAGATGGAAGAAAGTGTGAAAGAGACCTAAGCACGCTAAGACTAAAAGCGTACAGAGTACTGCTAACTGTGTCGTGCAGTAAACTAGTGAACAAGCCCGTGGTAATGCTTTGCAACGTGTAAGTAGGGGAGGTAGGATTCACATTTTAACGTGACAGTGTGTGTCCGCCGGACTTTAGACCAAAAGCAATGTTCCAAGCTTTGGTCCAAAAGCTCTCCTCAGTGTGTCACCAGTCCAGCTGTTTTGATCTTTATACCCATGCAAACTATCTCGATTCAGAGTGAAGTTACAACACCACCACCCCCACCACCTTATTATTATTATTATTATTATTATTTATATATATTTTTTATATTTGTGGCCTATATAATTAATTTTGATTATTTATGGACAATTGTAAATGTGCGATTATCGTGACAGCATAACATAACAATTTTTTCTAGCTCCCGTCTATTTTGCGCCAGAAAATTCGTGTCCGTACAACATTTTCGTTTGTTTTATGGTTTAGGGAAAAAGTCAGTATATTTTTTAAGATGTCACATGAGCATAACACATTCAATACACTATCTAGATTAGTCTATGTGCTGTTGCTGTCCTAAACAGTTGCTTGACCAAAATCTTGGTTCCCGTGGCATCTACTGAATGTGTGTGGATCATTGTCCCAATTCAATTTTGTGTAACTGGCTCCTGATTAGATCCTGTGCACTTGCTATAAAATAGGGCAAAACGTGCACGCTACTGTGCTGCTGAACTAAAAAAAAAAAAACTGAAACCAAAGTGGACAAGAACAAAAAGAAAAAACGGGGAGCAGAAAAACCTGGTTTTGTTAGAGTTGCACGGTTTCAATTGCCATGGCACATGCAAATCATCTGAAAGTCAGATATTTTGAAGTGGGACCCAAGAGTTCACATTTTCACATGCCTTCGACTGCTCTAGTCCAGTCCACATCGTACTGATTATTTTGTCATACTTCTGTTGAAACTTAATTAATTATGATATTATTATTATATAAATTATTTTAAATTTATTTATTTAAAAAATATCATATAATAATAATTTTATACACAAAAATAATATAAATATTATATTCTTATATAATAATAAATATTTAAATTTAAAAATAATATTAAATTTAAAAACTACTTAATTATTAATTTAAATTAACTTCGATACACCCCACTTGGCAATAGAGAAAACACCAAAGGTCAAATTGACGTAACACTTGTCTACTTTGGCCACCGCTTTAAGGATTCCAATGGCGAGCTTAATCATGGTCTAATCCATCACCATCCACCAAGCAGAAACACAAACAGCAACAACCAATACTGCTACATGTCTTGGTTTTTGGTATAGGTGTCACAACCATTCTCAGGAAGGGGTGATTTTGCGGGGTCAATGTAGAGCGGAAAGCGCAATGGTGATAGGTGGGCGGGGGGGAGGGGGGGGGGCGCGGAGGCGATGCTTCCAGCTAACGAAACATGACGGGTGGATAGGGGTATCTCATGATTGGTGTGCTCAAATTCCAATCCTGTCTTTTCATTTCACTGCTTTTGCAATCTATGGGAATAGATGCCTGGTGCTCGCCCTCCTGTCTTCCCCCCACCCCACCCCGCCACAAAGAAGCCTCTTGGGCTTCCACGCGCCCTATGAAGTTGACATCATTCATGTTTGATTTTTTAATGTAGAGACTGGTTTGCTTGCAGGGCATTAAGCAAAGAGGTAATATTAATGCACATCAACTTTAATGGAGTGTGTTAAGTTTTAAATGACTCCTCTTACTATGGTTTTCAATTTTGAAGAGGGAAGAAGAAGGGGTCAGAGGGAGACCACAGGCCTTTTTTTTTTTTTTTTTTTTTTTTTTTCCTCGTTTTTCAGCTGAGGGCTGTGCCCTCTACCCTCTACCCTCTCCCTTTTGAAAATGGTAAAAACATACTGGATTCCGTGTACAGTAAATAATTGGGGCGTGTGCCCCAGATGTGAGTTCCATAATGGTCCACTGGACCCGTGAGTCCAACGATCCCTGGCATTTTCGACTTCGGCAATGTGACAGTTTCCTTCCATCTAATATAGTGCATTATTTTTTATTAATTAATTTCAATTAAAATTCAAATTTAAAACTTTTACTCTTAAACGATTTTAATTTCAGTAAACTATAATTTATTGAAACATTAATAAGTGATGGTGTATAACTATAGTAGGTAACTGCCTTTTTATTTTTTTTTTAAATTTTATTCTAAAAGATTCGTCATTTAATTCTTCTCTATCTTATAAATCCTCTACTTAATGAACAAAATTAAGCTTATATTAGAGGGACCGTGTCATGTTGTATACATCATAACATTATTAAAATTGATTTTGGGATGGAAATATCAATAATTGTGTAATTTAATAATAAAATAGATAAATTATCAAATTTTAATAAATAGAGTTCAAATTTTGACACCAAGGAAAAGTGCAAAATCAAATTTTGTGGTTGAGATTTTGAATCGTGACGTTTTGAAACCTTGGATGTAAAAATTAAATTAAAAAAAAAGGGACATAAACAAAAACAATTACCCTGTCCCATCACTTTGGTCATTGAAAAAAATAATAGTAAATAAAACCTTGTGCCATCTTCCATGCTTGGAGTGCGAGAAGGAATAAATGCCTAGCTCATGCTTGCCTCAGCATGTCCATTACCTCTACTTAGTGTTGTGAAGAAGAAAAAGGTTTTGAGGCATGGTAAAAAGAGTGCCAATGCTTGTATACTCTTAGGTTTTGCGATAAAGAATAAAAAAAAGATGAGAAAGGGGGACCAGCTAAGGCAAAAGAGTGTACTTTTGTCGCAATTCACAATCTCACATGTTGCATTTTCTCGCTAAGCATTGTCACCGCCGACAAGTGAATTCAGATAATCGATTTGTGCATGAAGCCTTCAATAATGTTATTTTTGCATATAGTAACAATTGTACACATTCGTGGGTTAAGATTTCCGTTTCCATGTAAAATTTGACGATATTTTATGCTTATCCGCCCTTTCGTTTTACACAATTTGGTGAAAAGCTTTGCCAAGATAATGCTAACAAGTCATACATATGCCAAGATTCTCAATTTTGATGCAAACCCAACTTGCCTTTTGCTTTGCCAAATCAAGTTTTTAGTTATGCAGTGCTAGAGGTGCTTTTTCTTGGCTTTTTGGTTGGGATATATGAATGAGCACCTACCAATACCATGTATGGGATATGTGACAGGCCAAAAAGGGATGAGCTAGAGCCATTGATGTCCCATTACTGCAGGTGAAAAATATTGCATAAAGAAAAAAAGTTCATGACCTCAAAAATAGCACAAAGATACTCTGATTGTGTGGACTCTATTTAATTAAAAAATAATAAATTATTATTATAATTTTAAATTATTAGGCGTAAAATTAGAATGATAAGATAAAATATGTAACTAAAATTTTTAAAAAAGAAAATTAAAATTAAAAATATCATTATTTTTATTAAATGAGATCTACAATTGAAATATCCTCGCATTATTTTTTCAGGCCATGTAGTGGGATCCATTGCATCAAAACACGCCATTTCTTTTGGTGGGCGAGATTGGCAATTTCTAGTGCGCAGCTGTGCATTTGACCAAAAGAGGAAGAAAAAATACATGCAAAAAAGCAAAGGACGGTGACCTCACATTGTATCCCCTCGAAGACAAATTACAAACCATTTCCATGCAAAGTTTTTGGTGTAAGCCACTCTAGTTTGGTTGGTGAAGGAAGAAGCAAGGTGGAAATGGTCACCCATGGCATACTTGCAACTCTAGTTTGGTTGGTGAAGAAAGGAGCAAGGTGGAAATGGTCACCCATGGCATACTGGCAAGAATTTGACTTGCACGCTTAAAGGGTTCCACGGACCACCATTACTTCCACATGACTAGCGGTCTATTGTTACACGATTTGGTATAAATAATTTATTCAGGTTTAACGTATGAATCTTAATAACTTGGCCCTTTTGGTGATGTTTTAGAAAGATGTCGAATCAAATTTATTCTCCTCGTCTTCCAAAGCTTTGCCAATATAATATAGCTCAAGGTCCATGGCGAGGCAATATCATTTCTGTACAAAAGCTGGAGAAATTGTAAACAACAAAAGGGAATGAACCAAGAATTAGAACATCAAGTCATTGATAAACAAATTTCTATCACTTTTTATCGATTCTGTAACACAAACACGCCAAGTTTGTCTTCGGTGAATGCGAATAGTAATACAAGGAAAAGAAAAAGAGGGGAAAAGAAAAAAGTCAAAAAAGAATGAGACGGTGAAGAAAAGTCAATTTTTTGTTTCGCTTATATATACATCTTCAAACAAAGGTTTTTGGGCCATTGTGTAAAGATTTGATCTATAGTTGCTTGGAGTAAGAGTCCAGTTACTCTATCATTAGACCCCACAGCTCGTGACATACACTTTCAAAAAAGATAGATCATTCTAAGTTTAGGAAATAAAACAAGAGATTTGAATCTCGTTAGAACTAAGATGTAGAGGCCGCTGCAATCTCCATGTCAACATGGGGCAAGTAAGGTTGTGCACGAGCAGGGTGGCCGGCGACGTTCATCTCACTTAACGTGCACCGGCCTCTGCCACGTCCGGGAATGTACGTGCATGCCGACCCCGTAGATGGCGGCACCTTTCCCCTCGGAAGAGACCCCATTAGAAGACTTTTCTCCAACCATTCCCCTCCTTGCAATGGTCTGATCCCCAATACTTGTTGAGAGCACAATAACAGGAAAACAATGGTAATGGAGGTTGCCATTGACAATTGCTTATTCCATTGAAAACCCATTTGCGACGTGAAGATTGATTGAGGCTTCAATTGTATGATGGCGAACAATTTGTATCAGGGATAGCAAGACTGAGTCTTGAAGATGATGAAGAGGGTTTAAGAATTTTGGTGACAATAGTGGAGATGGATTAGGTTGGTATTTATATAGGCAAATAATTGTGCGTATTATAAGGTTTGACCTTGGAAATCAGCGTAAAATATTTTCAAGTGTTGACATTGACTAAAGGCCGCGGATTTGAAGTTTGAATGGAAGGGGTCTAAATCAAAGACAAGGGTCCTTGAGCAACAATCAACGGCACCATATTTTCTATTGGTTAGCCAAGGTTGAAAAAGTCTTAATGTTAGTGGCAATGTGTTTTTTAATACTCAAGACATCTAACCAGCTTAACTACAATACTAATTGTCGTCGACAAAGGAAACATTTTTTAGTATTTGTCCAAATCAACCGTTGTCCAAACTGGTGTTTTCCATTATAATTTCTGCCGGTCAATTTATTTGAATTTGGCTGCACTTCCCGTCAAATTTGGATGCGGAATATTAATTCTAAATTGCACCTTTAACAAACTTCTGTCGCATTCAAAGCCCCGTTATCAACTTAGCTATCTTGCTCCCGGAATATATGGCTGTGACAAATTCTCAATATGGGAGACTGGTAGCCAATCTTAAATGTCTCCCAACAAGCTTATTCCCTAGCTCTTTAAATCCCCTTACTCTTACTTTCATCCGCAGTTCGTAGCTTTAAAAATATGCTTGGAAAAACGTAATTATGCTGTATTAACAATTTCTAGTTTCCCAAACCTATCATAAAACCGTGAAATAAAAAATGGGTGTCCTGCTCTTCACTCAGCTTGTAAACTACGAACCAAAGACTTCCTTTTTGGCTGTCTTCCAATTCCACCGCCCTTTCTAATCTCAATGTACCAAAATCTTTTGCATACCGCCTGTCCCATCAACGATAGGTGATGCAATTTCTGTCACCCTGGAAGACAAAATCAATCTCGAGAAGTTTTCCATTGCAATGAATGCCATAAAGTCTGCCTTCATTATCAATGACATCATTGTAACCCGCCTGATTGGTTAATCTATCGAAGTCCACATTCCCTCCCTTGATGACTTCAGGAACGCCAATTTTCTATCGCTTCCAGATAGTCCCACCGCAGCATACTCATCAGCCGCAGACCTTGAAAATATGACGGCTATTTTTCTAATCCTTAATTCAGACACTAACAGGTCTAGGGGGTTCATTTCCTTGGGAATTGTATTGCGGTTCTAGTGTGACATTCAACTCGCAGCTTGTCCTCTCCGGGAACATCATGTGTATCCCGAACACCTGCCAACCAGCATCTATTGGAAGACCCTCCGCCATGAGTGCCAATATCTCTTCTGGCAAATCCTCCCGGCAGCTCCGTGCTCCGACTCCTTCCGCTTCCTTGCGCTTCTTTGCCATAATTTCTCCGGAATGTAAGGCTCTGGCAAAACAAAAGCGAGGAGAGGTTTGAGCTAATAGCACACGTACCTACTGATAATAATCCTTGCTAATAGAATAATAAATAATTAATGATATAATACGTACCCGATTATGTCGGATTGTAGTTGCCAACTTCCAAGCCGCCAAAAACCCTGTTGCCAATACCATTTTTTTAATTAAAACCTCGGTTGCATCCTGTCGTAGCTGTTCATTCCCCTTACGGAAGGTGTGCGAAGTGCGAACTCAAAAGCGCTTCTCTACAACCCCGAACCAAATTGTAATAGTTATGAGTTTGTGGGTCTCCTGCCAAGAGACCATGCAAGGCCATTTGTGACGCACTATGCTTTGAGAAGATTTTATTTTAGGAAAATAGAAAGAGAAAAATAAAATTAATATAATACAATTTTAATTTGCAAAATAGTATAACTTTCTCTTTTACTTGTGAACTTTATCTGAATACTTACGGAGTAGGCTAATCACGAAAATCCCTGTTGCAAAGAATTTTTTTTTTAATGCCAATATCCAAGAGAATTTTTATTATTATTATTAATGGCTCTAGCTATTGTAGTCATATACTTTTTTGTTTTGTTAATTGTTCTGGAGACTCAAATTTTACTAAAAGAGAGTAGTTGTTCGGCTTTACATCAAAAGACCATTGGAGACTTTGAATATCTGTAGCTATACAACAATTCAATTGTATCACAAATAAAAACTGCAAAATCTTTTGATATTTTTCAACGATTCATCTATCAATTTTTCTGTTTAAAATACTGAATATTTGAAATCTTTTTCAACCATTAGTTCCTGAATTTTTCTGTTCAAAGAAAAAAAAATTCTTTTAACAAATATGAAATTAAAGAAATTACATTCACCGTGTCTCATTGGTCAAAATCTCATGAGACCCACATTCGCACAGGATCCATATTTGCACATTATAAGAAGTAACTACTTTCAATTCAGAAAGTAAGCACAATCCCATAATCAGATTGATCTGTATGGACCCAGTTTCAAGTAAACTATAAAATTCCTTTACATTCAAAAGTAAACATGGTAGGGTGCGTGAGTGTGATTTATCCGTTTGTAAGTACCATCCTCTAAGTTGAACACAGCAGAAAAGGAGGTGCTCAATTTCAGACGTGGATCCCAGTACATATGATAAACATTGTCACAGTGTTCTGTCAGATAGATGCAATTTGGTGTGTATCCTGGCAAGTGCTGAGCAGAAACAGAATAGTTGCAACATCTGCTGGTCAGGAACAACATTCTATCCCCTAAGCTCCCAATCTCAACCAATTTGGGGATCTTTTCCTCTTCATTCAGCTTGTAAACTTTGAACCAAGTATCTGGATTATTTGTTCTAAACTCAATGTACTTGTCAAGTAAAAGCAAATCACCTGCCGACTCTACCAAAGTCTTTTGGATTCCACCAATCCCACTAACAATAAGAGATGCAACTTCTGCCACCCTGGAAGACAAATCAATCCTGACAAGCTTACCAGTGTAATGAACAGCATAAAATCTGCCATTATAATCAATGACATCACTGTAACCAGCCTGATTGTTATCTATTGGAGTCCATATCCCTTCCCTGGATGACTTTAGGAATGCCAGTTTTCCATGGTTGCCATACAGTCCCACCGCAATGAACTCACCGGCCACGGACCTCGAAAATATAAAAGCCATTTTTCGAATCCAATCCCCAGTCCTCACTTGGCCTGCTCCCACATAGTAGTATTTATATAATTCAATCATGGACACCTCTAGGGGATTCAATTCCTCGGGAATTGTTTTTCTCCGGTAACCCAATGCTGGTTTTGTGAGAAATTCAACTCTCATCTTGTCCTTACCTGGAACATAAGGCTTCTCACGTACCAATGCCAACCTGCATTTATTGGAAGAAATATCTGCAGGATTCTTGTTTTTCTGTTGTACGAGATAAATGATGCGCGTCTGGAAAGTGAGGAATGGTCGAACAAATTCTTCTCTGGTACGGAACCCCTTCTGGATTGTTTTGTCCTCAGCGGAGAGGTTCAACGCGGGGACCCTGAAAACTCCATTAAAAGTCCTTCTGGCAGGATTCCTAGCACAGGATCGCCATGCACTGCTGACTGCGCAGAATCTTAGTAAATCAACGTTAGCATATAGACGCTCTGCTATGAGTGCCAAGAGCTCTTCTGGTAAATCACCCCAGCTGCTGGGTGCTCCAACCTTAACCTTCTTGTTTGCCATAATTACCATGCAATATGAAAGAAGACCGGACACAGACAATGGCTTGGCAAACCAAAGGAGAAGGAAAAACAGAAAGTGAAGTATGTATACTAATTTGAAGTTATATAGACCTATCTGTTGGGATTTATGCATATATATATATATAATTTTTGGTCAATTCCAAGTAGAATTCTTTTCATTAATGGCTTTACCTTCTCGAGTCCGAACAGAAATAGGACTTCTCCAAAAGCCTAAAAGAGGCGCCCCAGGTGTGTTCTAAGCTTTATTATTAATTAAATTCCAAGCGAACTGCATTTTGACTATTTTGGAATATTTACTTTCCTTTATATTGGAATACTATGTGAATTTCTCGGTTAAGCCTAGGCGTAGGCGAAAGGATAATTGCACTTCTTCAAAACACTTTCAAATTGAACTGTTTGCTACACTTTGTTTTTAGACAAACAAGACAACAAGTGCACATCAGGATCTTAGATATTCATCGGTGACCACTAACCCGTTTGAAGTGATCGAATGCATACTTTGATCGGTTAGATATTTATAGTCATACGGTTTTGATAATTTCCTATCTTTCTTTCAATGTAAATTCATCGAATTTTCAGTTTATTTATATCTGATTACTTAGAGCTGCATCCCATCGCTTCAATCTCAAAAACTTTATATAAGAACAAGTGAATGGGTGTTAACCAACCAATTTTCTTATTTTAGATTGTTTTTTTGGAATGTCATCACTCCTTTTATTAAAAGTTTCGGAGTACCAATACAAGTACCAAGCCTGTTAAATCAGAAAGACCCAATAACTCTGCCCCTACCATGCTGTGGTTACAATGCCCGAAACCTGCAGCTCTTGGATTTTGGACGGAAACTCAGGTCACTCAATTATGATCTTTAATTACATATTTATAGTTGTCATTTATTAATCAGGATTATGTATCAAAAGTAAAGATGAGTGCTTCAGCCATATCCGTTTGTAAATTAAACCCAATTACCTGCACCCAAAAATGAAAAACTGTATTGATCCAATTATAAGTAAATTAAAAATCATGCTCTCAAAGTAGCCAAGTCGAGTGCATCAGTCAATCATATCTGGTTGTAAGTACCATCCTCAAAGTTGAACACGGCAGTAAGGTTGGTTCGCAATCGCAATCGCAATCGTGATTTCCAGTGCAGATGATAAGCATTGTTGCATTGTTCTGTAAGATAGATGCAATTAGATGTGCATCCAGGCAAGTGGTGTGCAGAAACAGAAAAGCCACAATTGCTGGTCAGAAACAAGATGCTATTACCCAAGCTCTGAATCTCAACCAATTTGTGTCTCTCTTCTGTCTTCATCCTGCTTATAAAGCTTGAACCAAGGTTTTGATGATTTCTTTGATCTAAAACTATTGGTCAAGGTAGCATCAATGTACTTATCAAGTAAAAGCAAATCGCCAGCGGACTCTACCAAAATCTTTTGATGCCCCCAGTGCCTTCAAGTTTTTAAATATGGGTTAGGTTCAATGTTTGATTACTCACTGGTATGTACAATTTTGTACTACTTGATGTGCAGGATGAAGGAAAGAGAGTTGCTTCTGTAATTCGTTTCACTTTCACCAACAGTCAATCCTACTAATTTTTCTCTTTATTCAGAAGAAACAGAAAGATGACATATATAAACCTGTTTGAAAATGGATTCAAATGAACCCGCATCCCCTCATATTGATTGCCTTTCTCCATCCATTTTGAAGCACACTGGCTTACTTAAGCCACTGACTTCAGGGACACAACATTATCGTCTCAAAATTCTTTTTTGATAAGTAATCGTCTTAGAATTATTCATTCAATTCAATCACAAAAACATATTTAGTGGCACAATAGCCTACCCGGCAAGCAACAGGAAGGATATTTTTCCTTGTTCCACCAGGGAAAGTATTTCCAGCCTAAAATAAACGACCATTCAATGGGAGAAGAAGGGAATCATGGGAGGATAAAAGATATTAAATGGGAAAAAGGGAACAATCGGATAAAAAGAGACTGTTGTTGTGAGGCCTATTGGGACACAACGATTTTTTCTGGTTGAAGATGCTTAAACATATTGACCAGTAGAATAATTAATAGTTCACCAACAATTAAGACAAAACAGCAACATGCTAAGCATGTTCCTAATCAGGACCATAAACCTCTGACAATTACTTCATTGTAGATGATATAAAACCACCTGCTAAGCATGTTCTTTACTTCAATATAGCTCACATTAACGGCTTTCTTAACCATTGTCGTAAGATTCCAACAAGAATTGTTGGCGAGACAACAAAAAAACAAAACAAAACAAAACAAAAGGTATTGTATACTCAACCTTACTCTTATTATCCATTGATTTTCACGAAGAGCAGCAAGACACAATTATAAATAAAAGAAAGTATTTTCTTATTTTATATTGTTTCTTACAATGATATTATTTATATATAAAAAAAAAACTCCACCTGGCATTTAGATATATGTATTTTCCGTCAATCTCCTATCTTACAAAAAAATAAAAAAATGCAAAATAAACCTATTGGAAATGTGCTTGGTGAGCCTAAATTCTCTCTTTCGATGGATGGAAGGCTTATTTGGTTTATGGCCAGAGTCTATTCAACTCATTGCAATAAGAGAGTTGGAAACGCAAATTAAAGTAGCCCTTATTTGTTGTGACCATAATCAGAGTGAAACACAAATCAAACCTTGAAAAAAACCACATAAACGTAAACTACTCACGTGCAATATAGGCTAGATATTTCGCAGTACCATAAGAAGAAAAAAAAAAAAAACGAGAAACGAAAACAGAAAGGAAAAACTAGATTTATTTCTCACATACTTGTCTGCGCATGATATGAGTATACTACTGTCAATTCAAAAAGCTTATTGAAAGACAATGATGGTATCAAACAAGGAGAGGAACAAATTCAGGTGCATCAGTCGCACCATAGTTCTATCCGTTCGTAAGTACCATTTTCTAAGTCAAACACCGCAGTACGAAAGGTTGTCAAATTCCAGCGGAAACTTTCGCCCAGATGATAAGCATTTTCGTAGTTTTCTTCAAGATAGATGCAATTTGGTTTGCATCCAGGCAATTGCCGAGCAGATACAGAAAAGTTGCAATATTGACGGGTCAGACGGGTCAGGAACAGCATTCTATCCCCCAAGCTCTGAATCTCCACTAATTTGTGGGTCTCCTCCTCCTTTTTTAGCTTGTAAACTTTGAACCAAGACTTTGGTGTCCAAACTTTAATTTTATGGATGCTGCCATATCTTAAGTATTTGTCAACTAAAAGCAAATCACCTGCCGACTCTATCAAAAACTTTTGGAGACCACCCTTCCCCCTAACGATAGGCGATGCAATTTCTGTCACTTGGAAAGGCAAATCAATTCTGAGAAGCTTTCCGGTGTAATGAACGGCGTAAAATTTGCCATTATATTCAATGACATCGTTGTAACCAGCCCGGTAGTCATCTATCGAAGTCCATATTCCTTCCCTGGATGACTTCAGGAATGCCAGTCTTCCATCGAGGCCATATAGTCCCAACGCTGCGTACTCACCAAAAGAAGTTGAAAATACAAAAACTATCTTTTGGATTATTTTTGTTTGAGCACTAAATTGACGTAGCCAAGTGACAGGACTTCCTCCCAGAAAGTAGTATTGCTTATATAATTCAGAGATGGATACATCTAGGATGTCCAATTCCTTGGGAATATCTTCGCGCCGGTGACCCAATGCTGTTTCTGAGAGAAATTCAACATGCAACATCCTGTCCTGTTTCGTACCTGGAACTTGAGGCTTCCCAACCAATGCCAACCAGCTTTTGTCTGAACAAGAACTATATGTTGTGTTCTCGTTTTTCTGTCGGACGAGATAGACGATGCAGGTGCCAACCTTGTATACAGGACAAGGAAATCCTTCAGTTGTGTAGAAACTCTCCAGGATTGTTTGATCCTCCCTGGAGACGATCACCGGTGGCACTCCTAAAGTCCTTCCCGGAAGAATTGTTGCGGAGGATCGCCATGACCTGCATGTGGCGCAAAATCGTTGGAAATCAACGCGACCAGACAGACGTTCCGCTATGAGTCCCAAAAGCTCTGGTGGTAGATCAGCCCACCTCCCCCACCCGCTGGCTTCAACTCCTGTCGCTCCCTTGGTCTTCCCTGCCATTATTACCATATGAATTGTGAATGAAAAATCGGACGCAGACCCTGTCTTGGCAAAACAAACAGGAGAAAAAGGGTAAAAAAATTAAAAACAAAAAAAGAAATCGAATCAAAAGTCGCTCGGCCAGCTAAGATGTTTATATGCTGATTAATTGACCACATCGGATTGGGATTCTTAAACCGTGAAGAACTCTGCTGCAAGATTATCGCTTTTGTCTTTTTTATTTTAATACTCCAATATCAAAGAAAATCTCTTTTGTTAATGTATTTTACCTTTTTGTAGTCCAGAATCCCTGTGACTTTTTTATTCTTGCTTTAGTGTAATTCAAGGGCAAATTATATTTCATATCTTAAATTTAAAGGGTAATTATATATTATATTATAATATATATATTTAAAAAATTATTAAAAATAATTTGTAGTATAAATGCAATAACAATAGACACTATTCTTCGGTGTCTATTATTGTTGATAAAAATTAAAAAATATTACAAATATATCATAAAAAAATGACACAAAGTCAACAAAATATTCCTGATTAGTATCTTAACTATCAAAAAAAAAAAAAAATCACAGTAGAAATTCAGTGTTGTGCATGCTGGAAGCCGTGGGGTTGTGCAGCAGAAAAAAGTATACTCTACTTTCAAGTAAATATACTTTTTTTTTTTTTTTTTCAAAAGAAGTATTGTAGAAAGAACATATTTTTCTAGGAAGAAAAAAAAACATATTTTCTTCTTTCAAAGATGTACTTCCCCATATCGGATTGAACTAGTTAAAGCCGTACAAAAAAATCTATTGCAAGATTATCCCTTTTTGGCTTCTTAATTTTATGCCAATATCGAAGAGAATCTCTTTTATTGACGGATTTACCTTTTGCAATCCGAATCAAAATATGACTTTCTTTTCTTCTGATGTCTTTCTTTGATTCACAATCAAAACATGTAATAGGACCTCAATGGCCTATACTCTTATGATAGACTGTGAGACGGTGACCACGATGCATAGAATTTTTCTCTGGACGGCCTATAGGAGTGCATGGTGAGCAAGAAAACGTTACCGTTGCATTGGTTTTCCTACTGGCCTTTCCCATGCTCGGTGCATACAAGGCAACATGATCACCAAGGGATCACCTAAAAGAACTGGAGAATTACCTAAAACCACATGTTCAACAAAGAAAACCACAATGCACAACCCTCCAAAAATAAAAATAAAAAATAATAATCCAATGACATAAATATTCTTTTATTTTACTAACGCCAATCCTCCGTATTTCCTTCTCAATCCTCACGCCCCACCCCCCGCCATTTTCTCGCTTCTCCCCTCGTCACTGATTTCGCAATCCTCTCACTCTATTCTAGTGATAATTTTGCCCTTCTCTCGTCCCACGACTCCTATATATATATATGTATTTTTTTTTTCCCTTTTTCTTATTTGTCGATCTTCTCCTTCAGTTTTTTACCCTCCAATTTTCAAATTTTCGTTGGCCTGCAAACTCAAATAGAAGAAAAGATCAAAACTTTATGGTTTTTAGGGGCTTGATCCATACTATGTTGTCTCGTAACTTGTTCTGTAATTCAGTTTTGATGGTTTTGAAGGAGACCCAGTTGCTTTTCTGGATTGCTTAGCTTGTTCAAGGTCGGTTCTTGGATTAAAGTCTGGATCTGGAGTTTATTGTTTTTGATTTTTCTTTTCTTGGAGGGTTTTTGATTTTTGGGATTACCTTTTAGAATTGTGTTTCTCTCGTAGTTTTAATCAATACCCAGTTCTTATTTTCGTTTTCTTTCTCATGCTGCCGTGTTTTTCACCTGGTTTTTCGTTTTTTTTTACGAGTAACTTAGTTTTAGTAATCTGTATTCTTGCTTCCTTTTGATTTGTGAATTCAATTTTTGTGGGTCTTTGCATTGATTGGCATGTTTTGGTTTAATTAGTAAATACGTCATTATTGTCCTTGGTTTTGCTGTGGAACTAAATGCTTTATTGCGTTTGTTTGGTAATTTCTTCCTTGTTTAGGCATTATAGTAACTAGGATTTTCAAGTTTGTATTCGGAAAATTCTATAGTTTTCAGTAACTCCCGCTTTCTGTGAACAGAAAATATAAGTTTTCTTTTTTCACTCTTCTGCTAGTCATCATCTGGTTTGTACAGATTAATATTTCTTAGAGGGGGATTTGGAGGAGTTCCTTTTTCGACTTTTGTGTAACAATGTCAATTGAATAGTTGAGACTTGAGAACTTGGGTCAGGGTACTTTCATGTCTGCTTGTGTGTTATAGTTGATAAGCTATTGGGCTTTTTGATCATGCACCTGAGAATAGTTGTATCAAGAATTGAGCTATTAACTCTTGATCACACATCACGCATCAGATGGGAAGTCAGCGTCATGAATGCTTCTTTCTTTCTTTGTTGGCATTGCAGTTTTGCTTAAATGGATGATTCTAAAAGATTTTCTGTTAATTTGGTTATTTAACTTGGAAAGTTGTCTCCCCAAAGACAAGAGTAACTAGGCATTGTTACTTTGGATTTCTTATCTTGTTAAATCAATCTGTCTTTGCATCTTTAATAGGAATTTATTCTTCTGCTATGTATATTTTTGCTCATGTTTGGTTCTTTGCTTTGAGTTATAATATATGATATTTGGGACAGATCTTAGAACTCACAATGGATCCATACACATGCAGTTATACCTTTGGAAGGTTAGAGTGGAAATTCAATTTACAAATTGGTATTTTGGTTTTGGTGCTCAGTTGTTGTAGCTGTTCATGATTTGTGTTTGATTACAATGACTAGCCACGTGTTGATACTTGGGCAAAGTAACAATTTAGGGCTTGGGCAGAATTGGCTGTTTGCCTTGGGTCATAACCATTGTTTGGGTCTGGGCCAGAACAATGACTTGGAATTGGGACAAACACAGGAGCATCATTTGGGTTTGGAGGAAATCCATGATCGTGAACTAGGATTAGGACATCATCATGACCATGAAATTGGTCTGGGGCGGAGCCATGACTATGAAGAGGATGCTGGTCACAGCTAACAGGCATGAGAATGGTTTGGGTGTGGATCAAAAGTCCAAACATGAAGAGGATGAATTGTCTCTTCCTGAACAAACCCACAAATGTGTTTTATCAGAGCACCATGAGTTGGTGGTTTCTGAAAACCAAGAGCTTGATGAACCTTGAGCTAACTGCGGATCAGAATCAAGACTTGTCATTGGACCCCACTCACGATCTGGCTCTTCAGCAGTCTGAGCTTGTAGTTCATACACCTGTCCTGCAGTCATGTACTCTTGCTCTAAGTCCTAATTATGAGTTGCCAGTGGGGCAAGAGTTCCCGGATGTCATCAGCTGCCACATGGCATTGCGGGATACAGCCATTGTGCTTCACTTTGAAATACAAACAACAAAATCTGACAAGACTCATTTCACAGCTAAATGTGCAAGTGAGGGATGTCTGTGGTGCATACACACAGCAAAGCTCCCTGGTTTTTCAACTTTCACAATTAGGACCGTCCATGAAACCCACACCTGTGGAGGGATTGCTTATCTTGGGCATTAGCAGACCTCTGTTCAGTGGGTTGCCAACTCTGTGGAACAGCGGCTTAGAGATAACCCCAATTACAAGCCAAAGAGGATATAACATAAAAGCAAGCCTGGAGAGGGAAAGAATGCATCATGGCTGTCATGCGTAGATCCTTTGAAGAAGGGTATTGCTTGCTTCCAGAGTATTGTGAACAGGTTAAAAGAACAAACCCTGGGAGTACTGCATCCGTATGGAAACACAAGGGATGATTGCTTCCACCGTCCTTTCATATCCATCTAGGCATCCATTTATGGTTTTCTGAATGCTTGAGAAAACATGCCAAGGCTTACAGACAGGCAGAGAGGCATCGTAGATGGGGTGGAAGCAAATTTTCCAACACCTTTTCATGGATTTTGCATGTGTCACTTGAGTGAAGGCTTCCATAAAGAGTTCAACAACACAATGCTGGTCAACCTGCTGTGGGAAGCTGCTCAGGCATTGATCATCATTGAGTTTGAAGAAAAAGTTCTAGAGATTGAAGAGATATCACAAGATGCCAGATATTGGATTCAAAGAACTCCCCCTTGATTATGGGCCACTGCTTATTTTGAAGGGACCCGTTTTGGGTGTCTGACAGCTAATATAGTTGAATCATTGAATACCTGGATTTGGAAGCCTCTGGGCATCCCATAATTCGGATGATGGCATGCATTAGGAGGCAGAACCTGGTTCAATGAACGCCCAGAGACTTGTATGCAGTGGACATCAATTCTTGTGCCTTCTGCTGAGAGACACATAGCAGAGGCTCTTGAATGTGCACAGACATATTAGGTTCTTCGTGCTAATGAAGTCGAATTTGAAGTTATTTCCCAGGAAGGAACAAATATTGTTGACATTCAAAATTGCTGTTGCCTTTACCGTGGCTGGCAGCTGTATGGTTTCCCCTGTGCACTTGCTGTTGCGGCACTCATCTCTTGCAGGCAGAATGTGCATCGGTTTACTGAAAACTGTTTCACTGTAGCAACCTATTGGAAGACATAGTCACAAACAATTCATCCAATTCCAGATATCAGTCTCTGGAAGGAATTCTCTGATGGGATTTAAACACAAGTAAGGTTGCTGAGGTCGTCGTTAACTCACCAAAATCACTTCGGGCACCTGGTTGACCAAGGAGGAAATGTGTCCGAGCAGAAGACAGTGGGTGTGTAAAGCGAGTTGTGCATTGTGGCCATTGCAATCAGACAGGCCACTTTAGGACAACTTGTGCAGCCCCCATCTACTATGCGACTCTGAAGATGAATGATTATCATCTTTGGGACCTCGATTCCTGTGCAGAAGTATTTATTTTTCTTCCCCACGTTTGTTGCAGTAAACAGATTTGCGAGTAGAAGCATAGTTTTTTTCCTTTTGTCCTGACAGTTATGTGAATTGCATATGTAGTTTTAATCTAGAATGGCAACACGGTGATCTTTTGTCACTTCAATGCAGACTCTACGGAATGCATTAGTCAACAATGTAATTGAAATACTTGGGATCCCATTTTTGCCGGGCAAGTTTTCTAATCCTGGTCAAATCAGACATCTTATTAAATCAAGGGTGCAAAGGTGAATTAAGCAGCAATGATTCTATATTCCTTGATGATCTCTTTTACATAATATCCAATCACTATGCCTTTTGTGTTGTAATTCTTTATCATATCACTGGATTTATTCTGCTTATCCAGAAGGCTTTCGCCTAGAATATATGATGTTTAAGTCTCAATAAAATTAATTTTATTTTTTATAAGATTAGTTCTTTATTTTATGTATATATACATATATAATTGGTCAGCTTGTGGAGAATGTGAGTTTTGCTTTTTGATTTTACTAAATTTGCCACTCAACAAGTTGGCAAGGAGATTAATAGAGTGGCTCATGTGCAGGCAAAAGTAGCACCATCAAATGTAAGAGAAGTTTGTTTGGTACAAGGCTCGTCTAAGGCATGTTTCCTCTCCGATGGATAAAGGTTCACGCAATTTTCTTACGTATATGAAGATTTTTATCTTTTTCTCGACAATATATATATATATATATATATAGACACGCAGTCCACACAATCGGTGGTATCTGATTCTAAGCAAACGCTTGCTTTCTACATAAAGCAAAACAAGAACAATAAACTTGGTGGTATCTTCAGGATTAGCAAGGTCCACACAAATGGCGGTATCTGATTCTAAGTAAACGCTTGCTTTCTCCACAAAGCAAGTACAGAGCAGTAAACTTGGCTGAATGTGAACGTAAATTGGAGTGTCTACGCCATGAACTTGTTATCATCAGTTCTACGACGTACGGCCAATGATGGGGATGGCGCGGAATTCAAAGCAGTAATCAACGAGTAGAAGATATAATGGAAAAGGGTATTCTGTGCTTAACGCTAGTGAACGAACAGAATGTAGAAATAGCAAGACTTCGGTATGCCTAAAGTAACGTATTTGTTTGGGTTGGTTCTTCGGGAAGAAAAAGTGGTCAAAAAGAGTTGGCTAAAAATTACTTTAGCCCTTTGTTTCACTTTTTTTTCTTTTTTGCGTGTTTGGCTTAATGAAATTCCAACAGACATGGGGACCTGATATCATGTGATGAGATACCCTATTCAAGCCCTTAATAAAATTCCATTCCAGCCTTTGGGCAATAATGATTCCAATTTTTCAAATCATCAGATGTCTTAGATGGGAAACAAGACCAAATCAGTTTGGCCAGGCTGGGTCCAAGATCCTTATACTTTCTATCTTCAACCGTGTTTTATGTCTAGTTGGCTAGATGCTCCTCATGCTTTGAATGATACAGGTAACATGCCTAGAGAAAGCTTTTTAGCTAGAAAATGAGATGAGAGCGCATCCAGTGCGTGAGGCTTTGGACAAGGGTACATAATTCCTTTGTTTCAGCAAAGTTGTTTTCGCCATTCAAAACTATAATCACCGGTTACATTAGAATAATATTTTCGTTACACCAAAGGCTTGGCCTTCAAGAAGAAAAAAAAATGAGATGTCATATTTAAAATCAGAATCAGACTCTAGATGAAAGCTTTTAGCAAGAAAATGAGATGCTCTATTTAAAATCGGAATTAGATTCTATTTGAGACCTTACTTTATATGATACCTTGAATCACTCTTCAGGAGATCTATATAAGTGCAAGTCTCGAGCACAAAATGGCATCCCACTTGCCAACCCCATTATCGGAGATAGAGAGATGAAAAAGTTAGGAAAACAAGTGTTCAATGCTGTATGGGAACTGTTCCCAGAAGAGGTAAAAAGTTCACAACTCGAAGAGGGTGATCATATCTATGTCTACAGGGCTAAGGGCTACTCTCATCATGGTTAGTTTCCTTTTTGCTTATAAATGCTTTTTATTCTGAAGCTTCCTTCATTTTCTTCTCTCCATATAAGAAGTAAAACTCCATGTATTCTATATGCATTAGGCCATGAATGACCGGATCAGCCTTGATTATGACTGTTGTGTCCTTTTGTTCGCCAAAACTATAAGCACCAGTCATGCTAGCTAAATCGCATTTCATAAAATTGAGGTGGTATTATAATAGATATGAAAAAAATAGCAAGCAGAGGCTCTAATTTCTCCCACCATTTTGTTCTTAATTGCTATGCCAGGAATATATGTGGGCAAGAAGGATGGAATCCAGTTTGTCATTCACTTCAATAAAGGCATACCGCCTTGCCCAAAATGCAAGCATAAAGCCAATCATGAGGCTCAATTGATACTCACCTGCCTTGATTGCTTCCTCTATGATGACGTCCCATCCTCTAAGTCTAAGTCTAAGTCATTGTATCGATATCGCTACGGAGCATGCAAACCAGCTCTCCCTGGCTCTTGCAACTCTCTGACAGCAAAACCACCAAAAGAAGTTGTAAGGACTGCCTATGACTTGCTGGGAAATGGATTTGGAAAATATGACTTTCTCCTGAACAACTGCGAGGACTTTGCGACATTCTGCAAGACAGGAGTTGCCAACAGTTCTCAGGCAGAATGTGCTGCAAAGTCAGCACTAGCCGGTAGTGCCGCGCTTGTTGCAGGAGGTGCAGCGCTTGCTGGATTCTGCGCTTGGTTCTATTTTCGAAAGAATGAGCAGAAGAAGAAGAAGAAGAAGAACAAGATGGAGGATACCCAGAAAGAATAAGTGAGTCCTTGCACCGAGTTTATATAAATATATGTAAATAAAATGTCCCCATAATCTCGTAGGGAGTCTCGACGGTGGACAGCAACGAGATGGTTAATTTCCTCGATATTTCTTCGTAATAGCACCTAAGAAGTTGGCATTTATAATGCTTAATAGAAGCAATTTAAATGCAAATATTAATAAATAATTCAATTAAATGAGTATTAATATTTTTATTTTATTTTATTTTATTTTTAATAAAAAATTAAATTATTAATAAGTATTAATTTAATTTATAAAAAAATATTATTTTATTATAAAAAATAAATTTTACATCTAACTATTATTATTCTAATTTAATATACATAGTAAATCATAAAAACAGTGTACATAACACAAATAGAAAGCAGTACACAAGTACATTAAAGCTTGGGTAACAAGTACATAAAGATTGAATCATCAATATTTGGTATAAAGCGATGGGAAAATATATTGCTACTCTCTTACGACTTGGTTAAACATTATTAAACTGTAACAATTAATTTCTGTTCTTCACCTCACAAATTAAATCTTTAGGTGAATTACATTATTGGCAAACCTGAAGTAGATTTCCGTGGGCCAAAAATGTCTCACAATGTAGCGATATTTTGCTGGGACAGCCTGATCCTTTCCAACTCCACGTAAACTTCTCTCATTGTAGGCCGATTCTTGCCACTCAGGTTCAAGCATCTTTCTGCAAGCCTGGCAACTACTGTAATCGCTTCTTCCCTGCCCTCCTTTGCTATCCGAGCATCAAGCAATTCAAACAAATTATTCTCCTCCATTGAAACCAGAAATGACGCCACCAAACTTTCTTTGTGATGAGAATTAGTCGAATGGATGGGTTTTTGCCCGGTTAATAATTCAACGAGGACTACTCCAAAGCCATAAACATCACTTTTCTCAGTAAACTGACCGGACCGGAAATACTCTGGATCCAAGTAGCCAAATGTGCCTTGTACATTAGTTGACAGATGTGTTTCATCGTGGGAAATTGATCTGGCAATGCCAAAATCCGACACTTTGGCTCTACATTTCTCATCCAAAAGTACGTTCATAGACTTGACATCTCGATGATAAATCGGCAAGTGGGCCTCCGAGTGGCAGTAGGATAGAGCATCTGCAACGTCTGCGGCAATCTGAAAACGCATTTCCCAAGTGATTAGTAACTTTTGATTTGGTTCGTTGAGAAGTTCAAAAAGTGTTCCATTTGGAAAGAACTCGTAGACTAGTAATGGAACTTCTGTCTCCAAGCAACACCCCAACAGCCGAACAACATTTCTGTGCTTAATCTGTGATAAAATTACTACTTCATTGACAAATTGCTGCAGTTTGCTTTTATCAACCACTTTAGACCTTTTGATAGCCACGACTGTTCCATCATTCAACATTCCTTTGAAAACGGTTCCCTGACCTCCTTGTCCAAGGATTCTATCCCCATTGTAGTTGTCTGTAGCTTTTTCGAGTTCTTTTGCTGTAAACAACTTGCTTCTCTCCACAATACCATCACCAGATGATACTTCTTGTTGCAACAATAGACCACCATTCCGTTCGAAGTACTTTAGCTTGATGTGCTTTTCATTTCTTTTCTTGACTGCCTTGTAGATCAACCATGCAATTGCAACTAGTAAGACGACACCAAGGCCTGCACTACAACCTATCACAATCCAATAATTAATAATTTAATTTACCTTGAGTTAGAACAAGTGAAATTAAAAAATTTAAAGAGTATGCATACCTGCAATGATAACTTTAACACCAAACTTTTTTTGGTAAGTGTTTTGCAGGTAACAATTTGTGTCTCCCTCGCTCTCGTACCCAGCGGGACAAATGGAGCAGTTCTTATTTTCTGGTGCATTCACGCAAATGATCTCACAGAAATATGTTTCTGGATCATTGCAAGACTTATCACCATCTGTTAGCCAACAAGTTGTTGCAAGTTATTCAGCTTTTGCAAAAACAATGCAACTAAACATGAAAAGAGGAGCTAGTATAAATCTATAAAGCATCATCATGCCAAGGAATATGGGAAAAGAGGAGCTGTATGTTACTCTAGTGAAGGATTGAATGCATATACGTCACTCTTGTGAATGGATTAGCCGATTAGTATTTTAAGCCTAGAGATAAAGAATGCTACAAATGTAATGGAAATCTTGAAGTAAAGGGTCTTCCCTGCAATTTACAAGTTTCTTACAACACATGCCACGATCTCACCTTTAGAATCTTATAACTCAAATATGTTGGAGAGCCTAGGTTCCTTGATGTTCAAGCAACCTCAAAGACCGTGAGAATTTGCTCCTCTTGCTGTGCTATCCAGAATTACGGCACTTGCTGATCAAGCTTCAAGACTTATTTTTGTTGTAATCTTTTAGTTGTCTTTTAATGTTTAAAGTTAAAGAGAAAGTTGTAGTTGAACTCAATTGTCTCTTTAGTTAATTTGTTAGTAGAAGTAGGTAAATCCCATCCCTTTTTGTTTTTTCTGCCTTTATATTGCTGTCACTCATAAACATGTTGCTTCTTGAGCCATCTTTGTTTATCTTTTTGGTTAAGTAAAGTTAGTCATACCATGTTTAATGATTGCACCGACAAGAACTCCTTAAAAGCAAGACATAAGTGCAACACTAAATGCTACTGTACAGTTAAATTTGGGATTTTGAGTTGATAATTATAAAAATAAATTTAAAATAAAAATACAAATTAATGTAAAATATAATTATTTTAATTATTATATGTAAAATCCTTTAGTCACGTTTTTTATTTAGTAGATATTAATATTTCCATGGTTAATTAGCACGATCTATCACAACAAAACCAATATGAAAGGAACTAAATCCAGAATCAATCAATACCTTGACATCCTTCATACAGGAAATTGTCATCCACGGATGAACTGCAAATACGCACATAGCTCAAGCCCAGGTCCTTCCAACAATGGCCACTGCCACTGCAAAGAGTCCCTGAACTGTTCTCAAAGCCATCTTCATACCCCTTGATCACGCCCCAGTCTAGCAGTGCAGGAATGTGTTTCATGCCTTTCTTTACCTTTGGAATCACCTCACTGTAGTCAAATTTCTCATGTTCAGTAATGAAAGCCCACGTGCACTGCTGTTCGTGGCTCTCATTCACCGTGTTCACGTCCACTTCGAAATACATGAGGTCCGGTGGAATCACTGTCTGGCAGCACTTGCCACCATAGCAACCGTGATATTGTTTGCTTTCATTTCCATTGCACAGTGACACACACCCGCCAATATATTTCTTGTCATCTGCACGCATGTATACAAACTGGTCACAAGCTACAGATACAAACCTGTTCTCTTCTTCTGAATAGTTAAACGGGGTACTTTTTAGGTTGACTCCCTTGTCATGGTCAGAGAAATTGTTGCAGCTCACTGTTATGACAGGATTGTTGACACGAACGTGGCCTGAGCGTGAAATGTTCAGGATTTCCATATTGATGTTACTTAAATAGGGCCTTAAAGTGCCTGAAGAGCTATTGCATGTAACAGCAAAACCCTTTTTCATGTAACAGCCTTTGCCCATACCAAAGGGAAAAGGAATGACCACGTTGCCACAAGTTCTGTTACACTGATGATTTCCTGGAGATTCTGCTACTGCCATTAATGATCCTCTGGCAAGGAATACAAACAAGATGACGCGAATTGCCAACTGGACCACCATTTTTTTTTATCTCTAACTCTCCCCTTGTAATTTCTTGAGAAGTTTTTGCGTTGATTATTCATTCATTGTCATGTTTGATGCAAACTCATGTTGATTTATTGTTAGTTTGGCTGGTTGGGGCTGCCTGTTAAAAAGGGATAGTGTGGAATGGGCCTGCGAGGCAACCTACTCCAAACTTTAACAAAAGTGAAGGCACTAGTTAGTGCGTCAAAAAGAGATTTGAAAGCTACCATGAATGAAATGTAGGAATATGCAGAAAATCACGAGTTTACTGCTCAAAAGAACATATATCATTTGTCCCAATTCAGAAGAATACGGTGGGCTGCCTGTTAAAAAAGGCTAGTGCGGGGGAAAAGGGAGACTGAGATGGACATGACTGGAGCCAACCTACTCAGAACTTTAACAAAGGTGAAGGCACTAGTTAGCGCATCAAAAAGGGATTTGAATGCTACCATGAATCAAGCGTGTGAATATGTAGAAAAACATAGTTTGTCTGCATTGACTTGCAACATAAGGTAAATGGAACCTCGCAAAATTCCTAAGAAAGCAGTCACTGTTGTCTGTCAACATTCTCTGCGCTACTGTCAGCACACTTAGCAAAGCAATTGAGAAAAGACACGATGAACAATTAGGAAGACTATAAAGGCGTACAATTTCTGACCGTTCAAACCCAGTAAAAATTTATTGAGATACATGAAAACAAAAGGTTCTCTGAATTCTCAGATAAGATACTTAGCAGACATCATGCAGTAGAGAAGTATCACCACAAACAATGTTGCGGGTAGAAGTACCTCAACGTGGAATCACTATACTCTAGGAAATGAAGAGGCGTCCCACGAACCATTACTGTTGTAATGGCCGTTGCAATTTTGCTGAATGGGATATATGATATCGCTTCAGTATCGGGGGGTAACAATACCTGCATTGGTTGCACAGTTGTTTGGACATGGATGCAGATCCGCTGGTTTCAACTGTCATTTTCCCAGGTACTCCTCTAGTTTCCTGTATCGTAACAGTTGCCCCACTTGCATGCCGGATGTGTAGCTTATATTTGCACCATCTGTCCCAATAACAGCATCGGCATAGGATAAGGGAATTTGCATCTGCTGTGTAATCTGCAGCAGTAATACCCAAAGACTAGTGAGAACCCCCGCGACAGTATTTTTGCCCATTGCTTTCAATTTCGAGAAGCGAAGAAGACAAACACCACATCAAATGTTCACAGCACACCATATCCTTCATTTTTTATGCTTCTCTGCATTGTCACATGCTAACAATGTTAATAAATAATTAAAACATAGTGCCTAAAACTTTTGCTCACCATACATCTTTGAGGTTAAAATTGCAGGAAGAGTTACCGTAAAAATTGCCACATTAAATGAATATTATACGTGGTTTTAAATCCCAATGAAGATTACAACAAAAATTATGATTATTACATTAAATAAATATTATATATTAATTATTAAAATTTTTATAATAAATAATAAAAAATAAAAAATTATTTTATATAATATTTTATAATAAATAATAAATAAAAATTTTATATATATAACATTTAAATTTATAATTTTTTAATAAAAAAATTATTAATAAATAATTATTATTACGATATTTATTAAAATTATTAATATTTTTATATTAAAAATTTATTTATCTATATTATTATTATAAAAATATTATAAATATTTTTAAAAATAAATTTAAAAATATAATAATTTTTTAAAAAATTAATTTTTATAATATAATTTATAATTAAATATATTTTATTTTATATTATAAAAAAATTATATAAATTTATATTATATATTAATAAAGATAAATTTTATTTTTAAATAAATAAAATTAAATATATAATTTAAAATTATTATTTTTTAAATTTCAAAATAATCAAATATTTTTTACCAACCAAGAATTCTCCAATCATGTCAACAATGTCTCACATTACGATAAATTTTGCTGAATTTACACATAATAAGAGAAAAGAATTGTGAAACAGAGCGCGAAACTGAAAAATAACTGTGTGATCATAGACGGAGCTGATTGGGCATTAGTTGATCCATGGACACCCAGGGAGCTTCTCTTCCATAGGCAGATATACCCTGGTGAGGTTGCTTTTCCATTGGAGGAGGCAAGTCAGCAGGAGGATAGTAATTGTTAACTTGCCGTGGAAGTGGCATATATTGAGGATTAGGTCCTCCATAACCAGGGCCACCGGCACCTGCATGAAGACCTTGAGGGGGCCCCATGATTGATGATGATGAGGTGGCATATAATCCATCTGGGAGGTTGGCGATTGCATCTGGCAAACAAATGATGGTGTCAGTAGCACACCTAAAAGAGAATAACTCATGAAGTGAGAAAGAAACTTAACCAAAACTTCCTGGATAGTGCCATAGAAGCCAGTTCATGGTTTTCTTATCTTGACACAGCCACAAAGATCCAAACTTGCTAAGCCAACACAAAGTCCAACCACAGTATTATTCCAGTCTTTGCGATAATTGGAAGAGTTTGCATTACTCGGAGAGTCATTGTACAATTTTAGTGCTTCTTCTTTCACGGTCAGTTGCATCCCTTCAGTTCTAGTATCACCTTTTCTTTTTAGTTAGGATATAATGGGAAAACTCATTATTGCAAATCAGCAAATCAGCAATTCAACGACACTAACTGAGCTGAGCTATATATCCATATGATTTCAAAATGAAAAGGAAATATTAACAGAACCCTTCTGTATTCTGGTCATTAATCTAGTGAAAAAAAAAAATTCCTCCCTTTGTGTTTTAATAAGTAGATTCTATCATCCCATTTCATAGCAATAAAGCCCAACATGGGTACCTATGAATCCCCGGATGTTTAATCGGGATACCACTCAGCTGAAGCTCGTTTATGCATTCTGATTTTAACAAATTAGTCATAAGTCATTCTTGAATAAGAAAACCAATTGTACAACTAAAAGGTTTAGAATAGACCATCCTCCTTGGAGCTTGTTAGTCTGGCTCATGGCCATAATCCTTCAAATCAAGGAATGAAGGACTGGTGGGAGCCAGGAAAAATTAAAAAAAGAAAAGTTAAGAATAGAATTTTCTATTCGGTTAAATAAAAGGCAAGGTACCAGCCCTTTGTGTGATGATGATGTTGGTAACAGCCGCAAATCATTCTTAGATGTCCGGATAGGGAGCAGACATGATATTTAAAAATAACAATGAGACAAACTAGTATGGTACTTAGCATGGAATGGACATTGAAACAAAATTGAGGAATCACCAAGAAAAAGTTACGGCAATAACTAGAAGGAAGGCATAAAAAATGTGGGATAGTGACTCGGCCTCCATATATGGGTAATCATAACACTGGGATTCTACTGAGAAAAAGAAAAATGGATACAGAAAAATTAAAAAAGAGAAAAGCACATGCTTTGATCATCATTGAGTTCGAAGCAAAAGTTCTAGAGATTGAAGAGATATCTCAAGATGCTGGTTATTGGATTCAAAGAATTCCCCCTCGATTATGGGCCACCGCATATTTTGAAGGGACTCGTTTTGGACATCGGACAGCTAATATCGTTGAATCATCGAACACTTGGATCTTGGAAGCCTCGGGTTTTCCATAATTCAGATGATGGAATGCATTAGGAGGCAGCACATGACCTGGTTCAATGAACGCCAAGAGACGAGTATGCAGTGGACATCAATACTCGTGCCTTCTGCTGAGAGACGCGTTGTTGAGGCTCTTGAACGTGCACGGACATATCAGGTTCTTCGTGCTAATGAAGCCGAATTTGAAGTTATTTCTCTTGAAGGAACAAATGTTGTTGACGTTCGAAACCGCCGTTGCCTCTGCCGTCGCTGGCAGCTGTCAGCTTTACCCCGTGCACATGCTGTTGCGGCACTCCTCTTTTGCAGGCAGAATGTGCATCGATTTACTGAAAGCTGTTTCACTGCAGCAACCTATCGGAAGACGTACTCGCAAACAATTCATCCAATTCCAGGTAAGAGTCTCTGGAAGGAATCGTCCGATGGGATCCAAACACGAGTAAGGTTGCTGAGGTCGTCGTTAACCCACCAAATTCACTTCGGCCACCTGGTCGACCAAGGAAGAAACATGTCCGAGCAGAAGACCGTGGGCGTGTAAAGCAAGTTGTGCATTGCGGCCGACGCAATCAGACAGGCCACTTTAGGACAACTTGTGCAGCCCCCATCTACTATGCGACTCTGAAGATGAATGATTATCATCTTTGGGACCTCGATTCCTGTGCAGAAGTTTTTATTTTTCTTCCCCACATTTGTTGCAGTGAATAGATTTGCGAGTAGGAGCATAGGTTTTTTTTTGTCCTGACAGTTATGTGAATTGCATATGTAGTTTTTGTTGGAAGTCCTCAAGCCTTGCAAGATGTTGACATGGTGCCGAAGTATTTTACAGGCAGCTGAATAGATTTGCGAGTAGGAGCATAGTTTTTTTTTTTGTCCTGACAGTTATGTGAATTGTATATGTAGTTTTTGTTGGAAGTCCTTAAGCCTCGCAAGATGTTGACATGGTGCCGAAGTATTTTATAGGCAGCTCAAATTTTCAAAACAAGATTTTATTTTTATATATTTTTAAGTTAATAAGAAATTATTTTTTTTATTATATAAATAATATTAATTATTTTTAAAAAAAAATTTTGTTAATATAAATTTTAAATTAAATTTAATTAATTTATTAAATAAAATATTAATAATTTTTTTTATAAACTTTAAAAATAAATTTAAATTAATTTAAATTTTTATATAAACTATCAACAATATATTTAAATTTAAATTAATATAATTATATAAATTTATATTACTTTAAAATATTTTACTTATATGTATTGAAAATAAAAAAAGATGATAGAATAAAAAAATCTTTTGATTATCAATTTAAAGATCTTTTTTTATTTTTTCTTTTTTGCTTAATACTAAAAATTTTTCTAATTTATTTATTTGAATTATTGTTGTTAAAATCCAATAATTAATATCTAAGTTTAATTACTCTATTAGAAACCTGTAAAGATTAATCTAAAAGAAAAGAAAACACCTAAAAGTATTTCAAATAATATACTTGTAATTTTTTGGAATAACATTCTCTAGTTTCTCACCACCAAAGTTCAATAGAGATAATTACACTTAGTGGTCAATCATGATAAATACATATTTTAGAGTCTTTAATCTATTGGAGGTCACTGAGAATGGTACTTATATATCCCCTCTCCCTATTAATCCAACAATGGCACAAAAGAAACATCATAGTGAGCAAGTTTCAAGGCAGTATAAAGCCTTGACTTGCATTCATTTTGCTATTAGAAAAAGTATTTTTAATGGAATCATGGCTTGTGATGCAGCCAAAGAGACATGACAAAGGTTGAAGAAAGAATTTAGAGGTAGCTTGAAGACTCAAAAATACAATTGTTAAACCTTAGAAGGGAATTTAAACTATTAAAAATGAAGGAGTCTAAAACTATCAAGAAGAATAATGACATATTACTAAAGGTGATGAACCTATTCAAGGTTCTTAATGAAGACTTCTGTGACAAGTTAATTGTTTAAAGAGTCTTGGTTAGCATACCCAAAAGGTTTGAGGTTAAGATTTCATCCCTAAAAGACTCTGAAGATTTAAACACCGTCATTTTGGTGAAATTGCTATATGCTCTCCAAGCTCAATAGCAAAAAAGACAAATGAGAAAGGAAGACACTAATGAAAATGCCTTCTAAGTCAAGCAAAAACATAAAAGCACTCAAAAGAGAAAGCAAGGATCAAAGTAGGAAAGGAAGATTGCAAATGCAAAAGTAGAAGATAGAAAACACTACTCATCATGTAAATACTATAACAAAACTAACCATTTGGCTAAGTTTTGTTGGAGGAGGCCTAACATTGTGTGCACTTTTTGTAAGGAAAAAGGGCACTTTGGGATCTACAAGAAAAAGCAAAGTCAATATTAATAAGGTCTACTAACCAAGATAGAAGTACAGGTGGTAGATAATGATCGATAACTTGAGGAACAACTTTTTATTGCTAGCAGTAGCATTTCTAAAAAGGCTTGTGAGACATGACTTGTGGACAGTGGTTGTACAAACCATATGTCTCCAAACCTTGATGTTGTCAGGACTTTGGATAGCTCCTACAGCTCCAAGGTCAAGGTGAGCAATGGGCAGTTTCTACAAGCGAGAGGGACTACTGTTGTTTTCACTCACTTAAGTACTAAACTAATATCTAATATTTTGTTTGTACCTAAAATCAATCAAAATTTTCTCAGTGTTGGGCAACTTTTTAAACATAATTGCTCTCTTATTTTCAAAACTAAAATGTGTATTATTTATTTTAAAATGACAATAAGAGTTTAGAATAGACTACTGTGAAATCTTTACCCCTATAACTAGAATGGATACTATTAAATTACTTATTGAAATTGCAACACATAAAGGATAGAGAATTTACCAATTAAATATGAAATTTTTCTTCCTTAATGGTTTCTTTTTAGAGAAAATTTTTGTGGTGACTTATCAAAAAAAGTTAAAAAAATAAAGTATACTTACTTAACAAAACCCTCTATGATTTAAAGTAAGCCCCAAAGGTTTGGTATAATAAAATCAATAATTACTAACTAAAACTTAGTTTTAAGAGGAGCAAAATAAAAATTACCTTATATATCAAGGTATAAAGAGATCAAATACTTTACATCTCATTATATATTGATGACTTATTAGTCATCAAAAGTAGTTAAAAATTTGTTCAAAGATTCAAAACTAAAATGAAGAGAGTTTTTGACGTGTCACAAAATTCCTTTTTACTTTTACAAAATCCCTCTTAGTTTTAATCTAGAATGGCAACATAGTGATCTTTTGTCACTTCAATGCAGACTCTCCGGAATGCTTTAGTTAACAATGTAATTGAAATACTTGGGATCCCATTTTTACTGGGCAAGTTTTCTAAGCCTGGTCAAACCAGACATTTTATTAAATCAAGGGTGCAGAGGTGAATTAAGCAGCAAGGATTCTATATTCCTACTTGATCTCTTTACATAATATCCAATCACTATGCCTTTTGTGTTGTAATTCGTTTATCATATCACTGGTGTACATTGCAAAAAAAATGGCAGTAAAAAGCAACAAGATTTATTCTGCTTATACAGGAAAGTTTCGCCTCAAAAATAAGTTATTTATGTAACTTGAATGTACGATGTCTAAGTTAAATGAAATATTTTATTTTTTGTAAGATTAGTTATTTATTTTATATATATGCGTATATAATTGGTCAGCTTTTGGAGAATGTAAGAGTTTTGCCTTTTGATTTTACTAAATTTGTCGCTCAACAAGTTGGCAAGGAGATTTATAGAGTGGCTCATGCCCCGGCAAAAGTAGCACCATCAAATGTAAGAGAAGTTTGTTTGGTACAAGGCTCGTCTAAGGCATGTTTTCTCTCGCATGGGTATAGGTTCACGCAATTTTTTTTACTTATACGAAGATTTTAGTCTTTTTCTCATCAATATATATATACATAGACACGCAGTCCACACAATCGGTGGTATCTGATTCTAAGCAAACGCTTGCTTTCTACATAAAGCAAAACAAGAACAATAAACTTGGTGGTATCTTCAGGATTAGCAAGGTCCACACAAATGGCGGTATCTGATTCTAAGTAAACGCTTGCTTTCTCCACAAAGCAAGTCCAGGCTGAATGTGAACGTAAATTGGAGTGTCTACGCCATGAACTTGTTATCATCAGTTCTACGTCGTACGCGGCCAATGATGGGATGGCGCGGAATTCAAAGCAGTAATCGACGAGTAGAAGATATAATGGAAAAGGGTATTCTGGGCTTAATGCTAGTGCTTGAACAGAATGTAGAAATAGCAAGACTCCAGTATGCCTAAAGTAACGTATTTGTTTGGGTTGGTTCTTCGGGAAGAAAAAGTGGTCAAAAAGAGTTGGCTAAAAATTACTTTAGCCCTTTGTTTCACTTTTTTTTTTTTTTTTTGCGTGTTTGGCTTAGTGAAATTCCAACAGACATGGGGACCTGATATCATGTGATGAGATACCCTATTCAAGCCCTTAATAAAATTCCATTCCAGCCTTCGGGCAATAATGATTCCAATTTTTCAAGTCATCAGATGTCTCACATGGGAAACAAGACCAAATCAGTTTGGCGAGGAGGCTGGGTCCAAGATCCTTATACTTTCTATCTTCAACCGTGTTTTATGTCTAGTTGGCTAGATGCTCCTTACGCTTTGAATGATACAGGTAACATGCCTAGAGAAAGCTTTTAGCTAGAAAATGAGATAAAAGCGCATCCAGTGCGGACAAGGGTACATAATTCCTTTGTTTCAGCAAAGTTGTTTTCACCGTTCAAAACTATAGTGACCGGTTACATTAGAATAATATTTTCGTTACACCAAAGGCTTGGCCTTGAAGAAAAAAAAAAATGAGATGTCATATTTAAAATCAGAATCAGACTCTAGATGAGAGCTTTTAGCAAGAAAATGAGATGCTCTATTTAAAATCGGAATTAGATTCTATTTGAGACCTTACTTTATATGTACCTTGAATCACTCTTCAGGACATCTATATAAGTGCAAGTCTCGAGCACAAAATGGCATTCCACTTGCCAACCCCATTATCGGAGATAGAGAGATTTAAAAGTTAGGAAAACAAGTGTGCAATGCTGTATGGGAACTGTTCCCAGAAGAGGTAAAAAGTTCACAACTCGAAGAGGGAAATCACATCTATGTCTACAGGACTAAAGGCTACTCTCATCATGGTTAGTTTCATTTTTGCTTATAAATGCTTTAAGTTGCTTTTATTCTCTGACAGCAAAACCACCAAAAGAAGTTGTAAGGACTGCCTATGACTTGCTGGGAAATGGATTTGGAAAATATGACTTTCTCCTGAACAACTGCGAGGACTTTGCAACATTCTGCAAGACAGGAGTTGCCAACAGTTCTCAGGCAGAATGTGCTGCAAAGTCAGCACTAGCCGGTAGTGCCGCGCTTGTTGCAGGAGGTGCAGCGCTTGCTGGATTCTGCGCTTGGTTCTATTTTCGAAAGAATGAGCAGAAGAAGAAGAAGAAGAAGAACAAGATGGAGGATACCCAGAAAGAATAAGTGAGTCCTTGCACCGAGTTTATATAAATATATGTAAATAAAATGTCCCCATAATCTCATAGGGAGTCTCGACGGTGGACAGCAACGAGATGGTTAATTTCCTCGATATTTCTTCGTAATAGCATCTAAGAAGTTGGCATTTCTAATGCTTAATAGAAGCAATTTAAATGCAAATATTAATAAATAATTCAATTAAATGAGTATTAATATTTTTATTTTATTTTATTTTATTTTTAATAAAAAATTAAATTATTAATAAATATTAATTTAATTTATAAAAAAATTATTTTATTATAAAAAATAAATAAATTTACACCTAATTATTATTATTTTAATTTAATATAAATACTAAATAATAACAGTTTACATAACACAAATAGAAAGCAGTACACAAGTACATTAAATCTTGGATAACAAGTACATAAAGATTGAATCATCAATATTTGGTATAAAGCCATGGGAAAATATATTGCTACTCTCTTACAACTTGGTTAAACAATATTAAACTGTAACAATTAATTTCTGTTCTTCACCTCACAAATTAAATCTTTAGGTGAATTACATTATTAGCAAACCTGAAGTAGCTTTCCGTGGACCAAAAATGTCTCACAATGTATCGATATTTTGCTGGGACAGCCTGATCCTTTCCAACTCCATGTAACCTTCTCTCATTGTAGGCCGATTCTTGCCACTCAGGTTCAGGCATCTTTCTGCAAGCCTGGCAACTACTGTAATCTCTTCTTCCCTGCCCTCCTTTGCTATCCGAGCATCAAGCAATTCAAACAAATTATTCTCCTCCATTGAAACCAGAAATGATGCCACCAAACTTTCTTTGTGATGAGAATTAGTCGAATGGATGGGTTTTTGCCCAGTTAATAATTCAACGAGGACTACTCCAAAGCCATAAACATCACTTTTCTCAGTAAACTGACCGGACCGGAAATACTCTGGATCCAAGTAACCAAATGTGCCTTGTACATTAGTTGACAGATGTGTTTCATCATGGGAAATTGATCTGGCAATGCCAAAATCCGACACTTTGGCTCTACATTTCTCATCCAAAAGTATGTTCATAGACTTGACATCTCGATGATAAATCGGCAAGTGGGCTTCCGAGTGGCAGTAGGATAGAGCATCTGCAACGTCTGCGGCAATCTGAAAACGCATTTCCCAAGTGATTAGTAACTTTTGATTTGGTTCGTGGAGAAGTTCAAAAAGTGTTCCATTTGGAAAGAACTCGTAGACTAGTAATGGAACTTCTGTCTCCAAGCAACACCCCAACAGCCGAACAACATTTCTGTGCTTAATCTGTGATAAAATTACTACTTCATTGACAAATTGCTGCAGTTTGCTTTTATCAACCACTTTAGACCTTTTGATAGCCACGACTGTTCCATCATTCAACATTCCTTTGAAAACGGTTCCCTGACCTCCTTGTCCAAGGATTCTATCCCCATTGTAGTTGTCTGTAGCTTTTTCGAGTTCTTTTGCTGTAAACAACTTGCTTCTCTCCACAATACCATCACCAGATGATACTTCTTGTTGCAATAATAGACCACCATTCCGTTCGAAGTACTTTAGCTTGATCTGCTTTTCATTTCTTTTCTTGACTGCCTTGTAGATCAACCATGCTATTCCAACTAGTAAGATGACACCAAGGCCTGCACTACAACCTATCACAATCCAATAATAAATAATTTAATTTACCTTCAATTAGAACAAATGAAATTAAAAATTTTAAAGAGTATGCATACCTGCAATGATAACTTTAACACCAAACTTTTTTTGGTAAGTGTTTTGCAGGAAACAATTTGTGTCTCCATCGCTCTCATACTTCTCATACCCAGCAGGACAAATGGAGCAGTTCTTATTTTCTGGTGCACTCACGCAAATGATCTCACAGAAATATGTTTCTGGATCATTGCAAGACTCATTACCATCTGTTAGCCAACAAGTTGTTGCAAGTTATTCAGCTTTTGCAAAAACAATGCAACTAAACATGAGAAGAGGAGCTAGTATAAATCTATAAAGCATCACCATGCAAGGAATATGGGAATAGTTGACACCAGATAATGGCAGTTACTTGAGACTAATATTTCCTCCTTTAATGACTGTTTCAATGGACCTCATATTGACTCTACCATCACAAAGGACAAGATGAGCGAATTCATATAGGTTACTCTACTGAAGGATTCTTGTGAATGGATTAGCCGATGTAATGGAAAACTTGAAGTAAAGGTTCTTTCCTGCAATATATAAGTTTCTTACAACACATGCCGCACTCTCACCTTTGGAACCTTATAACTCAAATATGTTGAAGAACCTAGCTTCCTTGCTGCTCGAGAAACCTCAAAGACCAGGACAAGTTGCTCCTGTTGCTGTGCTATCCAGAATTGCAGCACTTGTTGATCGAGCTTCAAGACTTGTTTTTGTTGTAATCCTTTAGTTGTGCTTCAATGTTTAAAGTTAAGAGAAGGTTGTAAATGAACGCAATTGTCTCTTTTAGTTAGTTTGTTAGTGGGAGTAGGTAAATCCTATCCCTTTTTTTTTCTTTCTGTCTTTATATTGCTGTAACTTAGAAGCATGTTGCTTTGTTAACCTTTTGTTGCTTATTCTTTGGTTAAGTAAAGTTAGTCATACCATGTATAATGATTGCACTTGCATTGTAAATGAGAAGAACTCTTTAAAAGTTAAAAATCATCAATGAAAGGCTGACTTTTACTCAGTTTACTGTTAAAACCTTTTTTTTCTTCCATTCTCTAGCTTTGTTCTTTTAGTAATATCAGAGCATTTAAGATCATCGGGGGGCCAAAACACAAGTGTGAATTGAAAAAAGGTAATTGCAAAAACCAGAAACACAAACTACCAAGGAAAATTAGAACCTCTAAAATGACAACTAGTTGTTTTCCTACCTTAGCACCTTCTGTATTATCAAGAGAAAATTATGTCATCTGAGTAATGAAAATAAGGACCTACCTTAAACCTTTAACCTCTAGAAGATTTTAAAGGATAGAAGCTAGGTTCATGAGCTTCCTTAGAACTCCATCCTTACATAAATCAAGCATCAAAGTTAAGAGACTACCAAAGTCTTTAATGCTCTCACCTGTGTCCATTATGTAATCTCAAAAGTAAACTTCACTAAGATTATGGCTTGTGAATTAGTCAAGGAGGCTTGGGATAAGTTCAAGGAGTAGTGATAAGACCAAACATATTCAGGTTCTAAATTTCAAAAGGGAATTTCAAGTCCTAAAAATGAAGGAGACTGAAATTGTGAAGCAATTTACATATAGGCTCATAAAGGTTGTAAACCAAATCAAGGCTCTTAGGGGAAGACTTAAGTGACCAAAGGGTGGTTAAAAAGGTCATTGTGTGCCTACCAAAGATATATGAGTCCAAAATTTTTTTTTTAGAAGACTTAAAAGACCTTAGCAACTTTACCTTTGTTAAACTTGTCAAAACCTTGCAAGCACTAGAACTTAAAAGATAAATCAAGTAGGAGGAGACTAGAGAGGTTACACTAATGGTGAAAGGGAAAGACAAAGGTCAAGCTAATAGATCCAAAACTCATGAAGATGAGAAAGACAAGGAGAAGAAGGAGGGAAGTGAAAGAGAATATGAGAGAAAAAAGGAGTTTGGTCCTTGCAAACATTACAAGAGAACTAACCACTTGGAGTGGCTAGACATTCAATACAATATTTGTAAGAGGATGGGACACATGGCTAAGGTTTGCAAAAACAAGTAGACCATATAGGTAGATACTCCACATTAAGCCTAGGTTGCAAAAGGAAAACAAGAAGAGGAGTTGTTGTTTGTTGTAACATACAAAGTTACAGAGAATGTTTCAAGAATCTGACTATTTGATAGTGAAAGCACTCATCATATGACTAATGAAGTAATCAAATTTAAAACATTGGATCAAACTTTTGAATCCAAGATGAGAATAGGTGATGGAGAACATTTTAAAGCTAAAGAGAAAGGAATTGTTGCTTTGGATACCTTATCAAATATGAAAAGTCTTACAAATGCATTTTATGTTTCAAAGATTAATTAAAACTTACTAATTGTATGTTAGTTGATAGAAACGAATTATATTTTGTTGTTTAAAAATAAAAAGTGTAGAATTTCTGACCCTAAAGACATGAATTTTTTATTATTAAAATGTAAAACAAAAGTTTTGTTATGAACTATGAAAGCAATAAATCTATCTTAACTCTCTAGATGATAATGTCCTAAGACTAAGACATCCTAATTTCTTTTCCTTGAAACCAATGCATGATCTAGCTTTAAATGTGCCTACAATTCAAAAGCAAGCTCTAATTTGTGAGATTTGTCAAAGAGAAAAATAATCACAATTGCCTTTTCCTCTATCATAGTCTTAAAAAGCCATAAAGAGGTTGTAACTCATCTATATATATCAATATAGGCCAATAAATGCTCTCTCCTTAAATGGCAATTATTTAATTGTCTTGATTGATGATGCAACTAGATTATGTTAGATCTATTTCCTAAGACTCAAATTTAAAGTTTGAAAGGTATTCTTTAAATACAAAGTTTAGATTAAAAAACAGGCAAGTTACAGCATCATTACTATCAGGTTTGAATACATAGCAAACAAGATCAATAAGTTTTGTTTTATACTCCACAATAGTATAAAGTCAATGAGAGAAAATAGGACATTAATGAAGATGTCAAGGTGCCTATTTTTTGAAAAAAAAATGCTCAAATGCTTTTGGGATATGACTACTAATATTGTAAATTACTTATATAACATACTTCCTATTAAAGCATTGAAAGAAATAACTCCATATAAAGCATGGTATTGAGTCAAACCTTCTTTGTATCATCTCAAGGACTTTGAATGTGTCTATTACATCATAATTCATGAAGCAAAGACAAACAAACTTAATTATAAAGGATAAGGTGGTGTCTTTTTGGGATATATCAGCCAATCAAAGGCCTATATGGTCTATAACCTTAAAATTAGAAAGATAATTATGAATAGAAGCATAAGATGCAATGAGAATGTTGGCTAAGACTAGAATAAAAGCCAAACTAATGAAAAAGAGATCACAATTAGTTCAAATTCTAGTTCCTTAGTGGCAAAATAAACACTAAAACAAATCAAGTAGTTGACTTTAAGAATGAGCCAATGAGAAGAACAAGACCTTTAACAGATGTTTATACAAGAGGAAATGTTGTTATACTATAGCTAATAAGCTTCTTAAAGGCCTCATAACTAAATGCTTGGAATGATGCTATGAAGGAGGAACTAAAAATGATTCACAAAAACCAAACTTAAAAGTTGGTTGATAAACTTATTAACAATTAGAGTAAAATAGGTATATATAATAAAACTAAATGTAGATAAGACAATCAATAAACTCAAAGTTAGGTTAATGGCTGAAGGGTACTCTTAACAGTTTGGAATTAACTATATAGACCTTTGTCCCTATTACATGGCATGACACAATCAAGTTGTTAGTAATTATCAACTTCAAAAGGCTAAAAGGTATTTTAATTAGATATAAAATCAACTTTCCTAAATGGAACCCTTAAAAAATTGATTTGTGTAAAACAACCAGAAGGGTTCCTTATCAAGAGAGCAAAAAATAAGGTTTATGTATTAAGAAAGGCTATTTAAGGGCTAAAGCAAGCCCCTTAAGCCTAGGATAACAAGGCGAATGCTCACTTGCTTAAATTAGGCTTTTCTAAAAGTTAAAGTGAGGCTATGATGTATACTAAATTAAAAGGAGATGAGTTACTAATTGTCTTCATTTATGCGAATGACATTTTGGTCACTAAAAGCAATAAACTCTTGATTAATGACTTTAAGATGCAAATGAGAAATGTCTTCAAGATGACAAACCTTGGTGAGATGAACCTCCTCTTAAGAATGGAGGTTTGGCGAACTATAAATGGCATCTTGATCAATCAGATGAAGCATACCATTGAGTTGTTGAGAAAGCACAATATGACAATTTTAAAACTAGTTCCAACTCCTTTAAACCTAAGAAAGAAGTTTTGTAAAGAAGATAGTGTAAAGAAAGCTAATTGTACTACCTTTAGAAGCATGATTGGAAGCTTATTGTACCTTACAACTACTAGACCAAACTTAATGCATACCACTAATATCCTATCTAAATACAAGCAAGCACTAAGTGAGACTCATCTCAAGATGGCTCAAAGAATTCTAAGATATGTTGAAGAAACTTGCAAATTTGATGTCTAGTTTAGAAGATCAATAGAGGCCAAAACTATTTGGTTTTCAAATAGTGATTAGGTAGGTAGCAATGATAGCATGAGAAGTACAACAGGTTACTTGTTTACATTAATATCTAGTGTCTTTACTTAGAGTTCTAAGAAACAAAAAGTCATTGTACAATTCACTATGAAAGTATAATATATTACTATTATTGCTACTATTGCTATGATGAATCATGTAATTTGGTTAAAAAATATGTTAAATGACTTGAAGTAAGAACAAAATGAAGTTACATTGCTACTATTGCTATGATGAATCATGTAATTTGGTTAAAAAATATGTTAAATGACTTGAAGCAAGAACAAAATGAAGTTACATTGCTACTATTGCTATGATGAATCATGTAATTTGGTTAAAAAATGTGTTAAATGACTTGAAGCAAGAACAAAATGAAGTTACTGAGATCAAGATTGACAACTAGAGAACTATTGCTATCTCCAAAAATCTTGTGTTTTATGGTAAGACAAACCATCTTAAGATCAAATTTCACTTAATTAGAGAAATGTAGTAAGAAGGAGAAGTGGACCTAACTCACTACAGTTTAGAAGATCAAGTTGTAAACATTCTAACAAAGCCCTTAACTAGGGGTAAATTTGAGTACTTGAGAGTGAAATTTAGCATGACCATTAAGGAATCAAAGAACGAGAGTGTTGGAGAACTTAACTTCCTTATTATTCAAGCCACCTCAAAGACTTTGAGATTTTGCTTTTATTGTTTTGCTATCCAAAATTGTAGTTGAGGATAACTTACTAATCAAGCTTCAAGACCTGTATTTACTATAATCTTTTAATTATGCTTTAATATTTAAAGTTAAAGGAAGGTTGTGATTAAATTTAATTGTCTCTTTAGTTAGTTTATTGGTCAAAGTAAGTAAATCTCATCCTTTCCTATTTTTTTCTATCTTTATGTTACTATAACTTAGAAGAACATTGCTTTTTTAACCTTCTTTGCTTAATTTTTGGTTAAGTAAAGTTAGTCATATCATGTATAATGATTGCATTTGTATTGTAAAGAAGAAAAAACTCCTTAAAAGCAAGAAATCATCAATGAAAGGCTTAATATTACTCTCTAACTTTCTAGTTATAGTTAAACTTACTATAAACACCTTTTTTGGTTTCCCTTCTCTGGCTTTGTGCTTTCAAAATAGTTCAAGTGCCTTTCATTTTCGTTTTAATGCACTATACAATTATACTAACATAAGTGAGACACTAAATGTTATTATACTATTAAGTTTGAGATGTTTTTAATATTTTAATTGGTAATTATAAAAATAAATTCAAAGTAAAAATAAACATCAATGTAAAAAAAATAAAATTATTTTAATCATTAAATTTTCAAATTTTTTCTTTTATTAACTTTTTATTTAATAGATGTTAATATTTCCATAGTTGTTTAACATGATCTATCACATTATAACCAACATGAAAGGAACCAAATCTAAAATTAATCCATACCTTGACATCCTTCGTACAAGAAACCATCATCGTAGGACAAAACTGAACTGCAAATACGCACGTAGCTCAAGCCCAAGTCCTTCCAACAATGGCCACTGCCACTGCAAAGAGTCCCTGAGCTGTTCTCAAAACTATCTTCAAACCCCTTGTACACGCCCCAGTCTAGCAGTGCAGGAATGTGTTTCATGCCTTTCTTTACCTTTGGAATCACCTCACTGTAGTCAAATTTCTCATGTTCAGTAATGAAAGCCCACGTGCACTGCTGTTCGTGGCTCTCATTCACCGTGTTCACGTCCACTTCGAAATACTTGAGGTCCGGTGGAATCACTGTCTGGCAGCACTTGCCACCATAGCAACCGTGATATTGTTTGCTTTCATTTCCATTGCACAGTGACACACACCCGCCAATATATTTACTGTCATCTGCACGCATGTATACAAACTGGTCACAAGCAACAGATACAAACCTGTTCTCTTCTCCTGCATAGTTAAACGGGGTACTCTTTAGGTTGACTCCCTTGTCATGGTCTGAGAAATTGTTGCAGCTCACTGTTATGACTGGATTGTTGACACGAACTCGGCCTGAGATTGAAATTTTCACGATTTCCATATTGATGCTACTTAAATAGGGCCTTAAAGTGCCTGAAGAGCTATTGCATGTAACAGCAAAACCCTTTTTCATGTAACAGCCTTTGCCTATACCAAAAGGAAAAGGAATGACCACGTTGCCACAAGTTCTGTTACACTGATGATATCCTAGAGATTCTGCTACTGCCATTAATGTTGCTCTGGCAAGGAATACTAACAAGATGACCTGAATTGCCAACTGGACACCCATTTTTTTTTTTTTTCCTCTGACTCTCCCCTTGTAATTTCTTGACAAGTTTTTGCGTTGATCATTCATCCACTATCGTATTTGATGCAAATTTATGTTGATTTATTGTTAATTTGGCTGGTTCTCTTTGTTTCAGCTAGCATACCGTCAATAAAGTTTCCTGATGAAAGGAACATACATCATTTGTCCTAATTCGGAAGAATACGGTGGGCTACCTGTTAAAAAAGGCTGGTGTGGGGAAAAAGGAGACTGAAATGAACATGACTAGGAAGCAACATATTCAGAACTTTAACAAAGGTAAAAGCACTAATTAGTGCATCAAAAAGAGATTTGAAAGCTACCATGAATGAAGCGTATGAACATGTAGAAAAACACAAGTTTTCTGCATTGACTGGCAACATACACTACGGAACCTCGCAAAATTCCAACGAAAGCAGTCGCTGTTGTCTGTCAACATTCTCGGCGCTGCTCTAGTCACAGTTCAGATATGATGAAGGCGTGCAATTAAGAATGTGCGTACAATTGAGAAAAGACATGACGAACAGTTGAGAAGACTATAAAGGCGGGCAATTTCTGACCGCTCAAACGCAGTAAAAATTTATTGAGATACATGAAAGCCAAAAAGGTTCACTGAATTCTTAGGTAAGATACATGGAAAACGTGGTATAGTAGGGAAACGTCACCACAAACAATGTTGCAGGTAGAAGTACCTCAATGTTGAATCACTGTACTCAAGAAAATGAAGAGACGTGCCATGGACCATTACTGTTGTAATAGCCGTTGCAATTTTGCTGATCCCTTCCATCTCCACGTCAATTTCTCCGTCTGTAGCCCTCTTATTTGTGATGCATGATCGATTGTTGTTTGTCAAGATTAGCAACTGCCATAATGGCTTCTTTCACACCCTCCTTCGCTACTAGAGCATCAAGCACGTCGGACAAGTGAGCACAAAGTAAGAAAGCAGAAAATAAATCATGAAACTTGGTTGATATTTAGACTAGTTAAAAAGATGAAGTATTGACCGGTTAATAGTTCAACAAGAACGACCCTGCAAAATGCCCCACTCGCGTGAACACTCGAAACGCTTTTTGATCAGTGGCCTTTGATCCAAAAGTATCTTTGTGGACTTGATATGTCGGTGTTAAATCTGCAATGGGTTGTTGGAAGGACGACAAAGCATCCGCCGCGCTTATGGCCACCCTTTAAACGCACTTTATGAAACAGCTCGAAAAATAAAGTTAAATTTCGTGCTAGTCTTTGCAGTGAGAGTGACTCGTCAGAGCTGAATTATTGGAACTTTGTACGGAAAAGAGTTGGCTTGGAATTTCAGTTACATGAGTAAAAGGTCTCAGTCTGTGCAAGAAGATAGTTGTGACGATTTTGAACACGACCTCCCACAAAAGATTTTAGTCCTCACCTACTTACAGTATGAACAGGTAGATTCAAGTTACCGGTAAGGAAAACACTTGAAAGAGAAAAAATGATGTCCAACAAGAGCAAACAAATGGGAGACTCGCGGATAACATAAAATGCATGTCAATTATAAAAAAAGAAAAAACAAAACAAAAAACTGTCTTGCCAAACCCCATGGCTAGTGCACACAATGGTTCTAAAAATTTAACTCATCCGAAGACAGAATCTAGAACAATTGTGGGGTACGATGAGAGTACATCTTAAATTTGTGGCCCCTCGATCTTGATGAAGACAAAAACCACACTAACAGGCTTCCTGCTTAATACCCATAATTTGCGCCATAAACAGAGCCATAGCCTCCAGTATGGCCTGCATGCACTTGGTGAGATGGAGGAGACGCATACATAGAACCATGAGCTGCATATGGATTATATCCTTGGTCTGCAGACCCAGCAGTTTGTGGTTGGGTAGGAACAGCAGCTTCTGCCATGTAATTCTGCACCGCAAACAGGACCATCAGAATACAAATAATCCACCGCACGCATAAGCTTAACCACAGATATGCCAAAACTCGTAACTTGAATTCTAAAGAACCTATTTGGCTGGGGCATAATTATTGAAATGAAATTATATTATAAGAGCTCATAATCCACAAGCTCAAAAAAGGACATGTCGCCAGCCACCCAAAGCTGTCTTATCTGTACTGCATCAAAAATCAAAGCAGCTCAAGTAGATTTCAGGGGTGCCCAGATAAAAAAAGAAGGTAGCTCATGTCAATTTTCCCATGCAGTAAAAATTATGATGCCCATATTGACTTGATACCGATTTGGCTATAATATTTGATAAACTCATACCAAATGGACACACACTTGAAATGCCATTGTCAAATAACTAACTGAAGCTTTACAAATCATTGATTTGCAATTATGCAACATGATCTTATGGCATTAGTATCAACATCAGAGGAGCTCAATTCCATATATCCTACATAAACAATTTCACACATTAACAGTACTTACCAAAAACAAAAGAAAACGAAAATCTTATATCATAAACCTAAGATTGATTTCTAACCTACAACAGATAACCCAGAGGGGAAACCAGTAAACACAGATTAAAATGCTGTCCCAAGCAAGGGCAAAACATACAGACAGATAAAAAAACATATTCCCAGATTGGCTAAAACAAAGTACCTAGCAAAAGAATGGGAAATATGATATCCCTTCAGTATCTGGGAGCAAAAAAAGAAAACGAAAATCTTATATCATAAACCTAAGATTGATTTCTAACCTACAACAGATAACCCAGAGGGGAAACCAGTAAACACAGATTAAAATGCTGTCCCAAGCAAGGGCAAAACATACAGACAGATGAAAAAACATATTCCCAGATTGGCTAAAACAAAGTACCTAGCAAAAGAATGGGAAATATGATATCCCTTCAGTATCTGGGAGTAACAATACCTGTATTAGTTGCACAGCTGTTTGGACATGGGAAGCAGATCCGCTGATTTCAACTGTCATTTCCCCTGGTACACCTCTAGTTTCCTGTATTGTAACAGTTGCCCCACTTGCACGCCGGATGTAGCTTATATTTGCACCAGCTGTCCCAATAACAGCATCAGCATAGGATAAGGGAATTTGCATCTGCTGTGTAATCTGCAGCAATAATACCCAAAGACTAGTGAGAACCCACCCAAAACTATTCTTGCCCATTGCTTTCAATTTTGAAAAGTGAAAAAGACAAACACCACGTCAAATGTTCACAGTACACCATATCCTTCTTTTTCTTTGCTTATCCACATTGTCACGTCCTAACAATTCACCAATCATGTCTACAATGTCTCACATCATGATAAATCTTGGTGAATTTATCAATAATAAGAGTGTGAAACTCAACAAAGGGCAAAACTGAAAAAATAACCTGTGTGATCATCGACGGAGCTGATTGGGTATTAGATGATCCATGGACACCCAGGGGAGCTTCTCTTCCATAGGCAGATATACCCTGGTGAGGTTGCTTTTCCATTGGAGGAGGCAAGTCAGCAGGAGGATAGTAATTGTCAACTTGCCGTGGAAGTGGCATGTATTGAGGATTAGGTCCTCCATAACCAGGGCCACCAGCACCTGGATGAAGACCTTGAGGGGGGGCCCATGATTGATGAGGATGAGGTGGCATATGATCCATATGGGAGTTTGACGATTGCATCTGGCAAACAAATGATGCTGTCAGTAGCACACCAAAAAGAGAATAAATTATCACAACCCCAAGGAACAGCAGCTTACATGCATTTCAAATAAAGGAATTATACTCCGGTCAACCAAAAACTTCCTCAAATGAGATGCAATCAACTCCACAGCCTTGTGCACACCAGCTGGATCTCCCACTACTTCAACAACTCTATCATCTTGAAGAGCAAAAACTGGAAGATCCTCTGAAACATTCATTTCAGAAAAACAAAATAAGATCACAAAAGACACCAATATGAGTAAGAAGATCATTCCACACGCCAGCAGCAACATATTAGTCAAGATGTGCAATGAGTGCAAGGAATTTTCCTCAAAGAAATGAATAATAAACAGGGCAGTCATTCAAACATTGAATGAGTAAAGGATACATCATACTATTAAAATAGTTATTAGTTTGACAGAAGAAACCTGCACCAAGGACTCTGACCATACAATTAGATGCTTCTTGAATCGATTTAACAGTTCCTCCTTGTTTCCCAATCAAACTTCCTGCTTGTGAAGCTGGAACTAACAGCCTTGTTGAAGCCTTCAATACAGTGCCTTGTGAAGCATGAGAAGAATCACCCTCCAAACCATCTACAATGCGTTTGTGAACCCTCAAAAGGCCATCCACAGCAGGAGGAGAAGAAGAATCAGGCTCCTCCTTGGCTGATACCATTACCTATATAGAATTATTTACCAGGTTATACACTGATTGATATGATGACATATAAGACAGAAGGCACCTAAAAAGCTATAGAAAAGATATGAAAAAAATTAATAATAATAACTCAAAACCACTAAACTGAATAAAAGAGCACATACACACAGAGAAACAACCTTCTAAACAACATCCTGAATTACGCTGTGCAATTGGTCAATCAAATCTTGCATATCTCTACTTCTCAGATAAAAGGCACCAATAAGTCCTCAAACCGCATCAAAAAAAGATCCAGGATGCATAAAAACCATGCAAGTTAAACCAGGAAAAGTAGAAGTAAAATATGATTTCATCATAAAAAAAAAGGGAGAAAATCAAATGAAGAATAAGTTTCCTCTTCTCTGAATTATTGTGAATTGCTATTTATTTTTCCACATTTTGTATTAATAAAGTATGTTCCAAACAACCCTAGGCATAACTTTATGTTTCCAATAACTTTTTATGCTTTGGGAGCTTAGTTGTCATGAGCATGTTTACCCCATTTTAGAAAGCAGTCCACCATTACTGGTATCTTCTGCAACCCTAACACTTATAATCAGTCCACCATTACCAGTATCTTCTGCAACCCTAACGCTTATAATTAGCATGCTTGTTTTACTGTTTTTTATAATTTGTGGCAACAAATCAATCATCTAGGTTCCGGATTTACCAGAAACAATGTAGAGCTTCTTCACAAAGTAGTTCGACAAGGTATCCGAAAACATTCAAATCAAACTTTCAGCACTTTGAAATGCTCAGCTGATCCTGCAATCTGGATCTTTGGTTCTTCAAATTTTGGGTACTAAGGATGAACCAATGATTGATTCATGCCTTTAAAATTTGCTGGGAAGAACCTGCAGAGACTCATTTTGTTATTGCAAAAAAGGAATTCTCTCATTATGTTCTGGAATTTTTTATGGCACTTCCTTACAATTCTTCCCATTACAAAATCTTTTATAATAAAAGTTCACAAAATCTCATCCTAAATTTCCCTCCAAGATTTCTTTCTTTAACAACAGGCATAAGATTTTCTCTTTGGAATCAACAGTACATCAAAGGTGACAGGTCACAGTGACCTATATACAAAATATCATAATCTCAAATTTCTCAAACACCAAAAACAGGAGAATAGCATAAAATCCCAAGAATTAGATATAAAAAGCATTATAATATGATATCTACTATAGATATAACAACCTTTTCTTTCTCTTAAATCTTCTGTATTTAAGCATCACCTGCATTCAGAATTTGGGTCACTAATGTAATTATGTCTTCCATTGATACAACACTTATTGATTACTGATCAGTTTCATTTTCCTTTTACCACGGTTTGGCATCTATATTATTCTTTCCCAGAAAGTGGCTCCCCCATCATTAGCATTAAGTTCTTAGCACAGATATTAGATAATAGTTGGAAAATGATGTGCTCATTTAACACGGAAGGCCAGACAAGCAGTAGTAACCAATAAACATAAGAAAAACTTAGAAGAGGTGGCACATAAATGCAAATCTATATATATATATATATAAGTCACATATAAAACATGCGCACAGAGGTTGGTGAGATGACACAGAACAAGAGTCATAGAACAAGAGAGAGAGGAAGTGAGACAAATATGTGTATGTTACAACCAGATGCATACAGATAAAACCAAGAAATACCCAAAATTAACCCATTCATTCAAATTAGTGCCTTCACCTTTGTTAAAGGTGAACTTTAAATGACCAGTTAGCATTTAAATTATACTGTTCATTCAAAAGTAAAAGAAGGTAGGAATGAACATACAGCTCTTTCTGTTGTCCCTGGAGGTCCATCCAAAATTTTAATCCTAGCTCTTGTCTCTTCAACTATTTTCTTGATGAACTCCCCCTTCCGTCCAATTATACTACCAACTTTTTGGGCAGGAACCAGCATCCGGAATACACTCTCCCCAGGCCATCCAAGCCACTTTTTTTCACCTCCTCCAACTGTGGTCTGTTCATGTCCTTGTTTTTCCTGATCCTGAAAGTTCTCAGGCATTTGCTCAACAGCATCACCAGTAAGATGCTCTTCGGAATCATCCTCAGGATCATCTATGTGATGCTCCACCTCATGCTCAACAACCAAGCCATGATCAGCAGCATGATCCAAGCCCTGGTCAGCAACATTATCTAGATCATGGCCTGCATCATGATCTGCATCATGCTCTGTAGCAACAGCAGGATCTACACCATCAACTGTGGTATGATCTACATCATACTCACCCACACTTTGATCAACTTCAGCCATAAATATTATGCTAAACAAAAAGAAAAAAAGGCAGGTATTAGAGGAAAACAATTCAAACAAGTCAATCAGCAGCAAGAGCTATGGATAGCATGCTGTAAACAATGTCAGCTAAATGACAATTATTTCTAAATACGGAATGCTAGCATAATATCTTCATAGCAAACCACAATAAAACCATGAAAATCCATATGCAATTAATATGCCCTCTAGTGTTAACCGTCCTGTCCCACCAAACCCAACGGCTCAGTAATTCATTCAGCCATATTCAAACCATTTAATACTTGAATCCATCAAATCAAAATATTTCATTACCTAATGCAAGCCAATGCCAGAAAATTCATTTTGATTACAAATCACTTGAAACCAGAATACAACAGGCCAAACTTAAAAAAAATAATAAAAAAAATTTAAATAAAAAAACCTTAATAGCAATTGTTCTGCAAACTTTAGCTAAAAGCACAGCAATCGCCACAAACCCCCCCACCATCCCTAAACCCACTAAAAACCAATAGTACCAAAAAAGCTAAAAACAAGAGAAAGAGAGACAAAACAGATATTTCTCCTACACTGCATGCGTCAAAGTAACGTAAATCTACAACCACACACACACACACACACAGAGCTTATCAAGAATCATTTAAAACCCCAGTTTCTCAATTCTCATTCCACCTATCTCCACTAAAAGAAAAAGAAGAAAGAAAAGAAACCCAAAACAATAAACACTACCAAGAATCCATTAATTTACTTTTTCGGTACATACCAAGAACCCATTAAAGATCCGAGCTTAAAAACCCTAAAAGCCAAAACTTTTCAAGATCAAGAAGAAAAACAGAGAAAAATACACGCAAATTCAAAAGAACCCATTTGTGGGTCGACCCTAAAAACCACTTGTAAAACCCTATAACAAACGAAGCAATTACAAGAAATCAATCGAACACATTCACAATAACATCAACCCCAAAAACAACAAAGAAAAAAAAAAAAATAGGCCACAAATAGTGAAAAAATAAAGAAATAAGAAATAAAAAAAGAAACAAGAAAAAGGAAATTCCACGAAGAACGCTTCACTTACTTGGAAAATAAATTAAAAATCGGAAAATTGGAATCTGGGGTTTGGTGGTAAAGAAGGCTTGAGAGACTGATCGAATAGATGTTATCCTTTGCGAATGAAGATTTTTTTTTCTTCTTGTTCGGTCCTCATAAAATCTTGAATTTATAGAGTGTGACCCGTTGACTGTTGAGTATCGAAATGACGAAACTAACCCCAATATTTCCGTAGCTTTTGAGTTGGGTCGGTCATTGATACTGGGCTTTAAAATGTGGGCTATACCGAAGAGGTTAGCAACGGGCAATAATAAAGTACGTGAGTTTGTACGGTATGAACACGTTTTAACAAAATATATTTAATATATAAAATATTTACGAAATTTTAAATTTCTTAAATATCCAATAAAAGGAAATATAAATCAGCTGAGCCCAATAGACAACTCTTAGTAATAGCGAAGGCATGCATGAAACCTCTTAGTTGGCTGTTGTCAAGTTCAATCACACTTCAAAGAAGTAACAAGGAACATGCAGCCGAACTCCCCAGCTTTTGATGGCTGTTGTGCCCCCCAAGCATTTGAGATTGGTCTCGTAGGGCTAAAAAGTCATTACAGATCCATTTTTATTTTGGAAACTCGGGTTGTTGGGGCTCGGATGGCTTCGGTTCGAATGTGGTCTGGTACCCAGAATTGGTGCTTGTGAGTCAAAACGAAAGCCCATTAATAAATAAATAAATAATTGGGTCACTTCAGAAAGTTAGCTAAGTTGGGCCAGGATTGATCTTGACATGTGGAAGCCAATTTACCAGAGATTTTGGGCTGCTGCCTTTAAGCCATTTGCATCTGTGCGTCCAGTAAGTTGGAACAGAGCCAGTTTGGTTGGAACATGTCCCCATCGGGTAGAGTACGAATCAAGCCCATCCACGCAGCTCGGCCACACAAATTTTCTTCTTCGTCTTCTTCTTTTTTTTTGTTTTTTTGGGTGTAACGAAGCATGGAAAATTATAACTTATAAATTAAAGTTAAAGGCCATAATCCACATATTGAAAGTTTTGTCAACAGGGTTCCAACCACAGATTGCTACTGAACTCAACACACATTGTGGCTGGCAGCATGCGGTCCCAGACAGAAAGGCTTCAGACCCTAAAATGGATTCGGCATTACCAAAGTTGGGTCAGACTCTGCTGACCCTTTTATGTGCAAGAAGGAAAATGGATCGCAGAACCAGATATCACACGTGGGAGAACGACTGTCGGTGACTGAGGTCGACCGTTGCCAGAGAAAAATCGAATGGGGACAACAGTATCTTGTTCTACAGTCATGTCATGTCACAGCGTGTGGACACAATGAGATTATGGAGGAAAAAATGCATGTGTCTCGCAAGAACATGGACACACGTCCTCCCCACCCTACAAAACACGGAAAAGAGAAAACAAAAATGCTAGGAGGGGGACAAAGAATGATTCCGTATTTCAGAATTGTAGAACAAGATCCACGAACAAATTAGCCAATTGTCTTGTAGTGCATCATTTTTCATTGAATTGAAAACAAAAAGTGAAGTGCGGCACTAAGTAAACCAAGCACATTACTCTATTCTAATATAAAGATTATATGTAATTTTATATGAAAATAAAGATAAAATTACGGTGTGTTCTGCCATGGATGTGATGCAATGGGCATAGATTACAAAAAGGACAATAATATTTTTATCTCGTAAGTCAAGAGGAACCTTGCTTCTTCATCACAAGTTATGATAGTTGAATGGGACCCCTTCTTTTTTTTTTTTTTTTTTTATCTCTTTCCCGTCCATCATTCCAAGTAAGCTTGCATGTCTCAAATCCTAGGTTGATCCATGTGAGATATGAAATTAAAATTCTTTTTTTTTTTTTTTTTTTTGTTTTTAACAACCCATATTGTCTCACTCAATTAGCTTTGGGATCGTACGTGCTTCTCAATCTTCATGTCATCCATGGAATAAAATATAGACACAAATCAATTAAAATGATAAAACAATTGTCCAATAATACTTTGTCTTTGCCGTACCATATGAAGGCTACCTAGCTAAAGAATGGGAAGGAAGTTATCGCTTTCGAAATGATTAAAGCGAGATTAACAAAATAAAAAGAAACGATTCCATGGAGGTATTTGTGGGTCTGATTTAACTTATCTAATGTTCTTCCTCTATCATCACATCTTAATCTTCAAAAGAGACACAGCAACGATCATGGCTTTTTGCAAGTGGAGCAGTGCATGCTTCAACCTTTATTAGGTGATTAAGACTGGAAGATTCCAAGAGTGTCAATATTTGGGATAATCTTTTTTATTACACAAATTCGTTTTTTTTTTTTTTTTTTTTTTTAAAATTTTTTCCTTCTCAACGAAAATTTCTTGGACTCTTTGATTTTCGTTGCCTACTCAGCTTTCTGCGGTCACATTCTGATTAATAATAAAGGCAGCAATTATGATCCATTTGTATTTTGTGATTGAGATTTGACCCCAGGAAAATGGCCCATCTTTAATCAACTCCAAGTTCTTGACAATTCTTTCCTTTTTCTTAGAAAAATTCAAAAAAATAAAAAATCTATTTGATTGCTACAAAGTACAAACGACGTATAAAGAAAGATGTTTGAAAAGAAAAAGTTGAAGAAGGAAGAAACAAATTCAGTACTTCCATTTTCAAATTGATTTTCCAATTGGTATCATCATAAAAGTGCTCTCATATAGACACAATAATTTGAAATAGTATTGACATAGAAAAAAAAATACTATTTGATAATTTTTTTTTTTTAATTTGGATGCATCTATTTAATATATATTTTATATTTAATAATTATATAGATATATATATATATATATATATATATATATCCATGTTACATTTTTCCAATCATAATGTATGCCCATTGATCAAACAGCCTGCTAACGAGAAATCATATGACGTCAAGTGTCTAAGGTGGTGTCCAACCAAAGCATGATTGAATGGAATCCTTGAGCACCTGTGTTAATTAAGGAGACCAACATACAAAAGAAAGAAGATGTACCATCAAAATCCATTCAAAACCAAAAAGAAAAGGGTTAACTTCTACCCTTTTTGAGAAGAATTTTCTGGGCCAGTGGGAGAGGGTGTATCTTGACCAGGGATCATAGGCCAGACGGTCCTTTTATATATATATATAAATTTTTTTAATCTTTTCTTATGGTTTCGAGACCCCAGTTGGTAGGAAAGGGTGGATAAGCTTAGAAATATTTTAATTGCATGAGTTTTGAAAATAATTTCTGTACTAAGTTTTCTTGCACCTACCAAAGTGTCAATTTGTGTAGTTTAAACCATTGCTTAGCACTAAAAATAATAATAAAATAAAAAAGGACCATTGCTTAAGGATTAGGCAAGGTTGTTGATAAATTAGGATAGCAAATCCCCGAATGGTCAATGTTATGGGGTTAGGTTCACGTCACTCACACTTGCACTCAAAGCGCATTAATACGTTATTGTGAATTAAAGACAATGTGTATTTCACTCTCAACTTCTAATTATTGATCTTTTTTTTTTTTTATATATAGATAACTAACGATCAATTTTAGTTAATCCGCTCAACAACCACTTAAATTGCTTATTACGTTCTCTAATCCGTAATTACATCAAAGGACCTTATTTTCGAATCCTTCTTAAAATGGAAACCTAACATCAATCATTTTGTAGAGAAAATCATATATTAAAGTTATATAATAAAGTCAAATTTATGCATGTCAAAAGTAAATTTATATTGTATTGTGATGACTATTTATTGCTTATTTTAATTTTTAAATAAATAATTATGATTATAATATGCTGATACTTCAAATTAATTGCATTTAGATGAAATGTATATATAAATATAGAGAGAGAGAGAGAGGGGGGGGGGGGGGCTGGTGGGGGGAATATAGAATTTACCAAGTTGTGTTTTGTAGGTATTGAATTCTATTTGATCCGGTCCTCACGAGAGCTTGCATGACTTTGCACTTTCTTCAAGTAAGAGCACAGCATACATAAAGATGTTTATGGACCCACAAAATGTGTTGGCACAATCGCCATTCCCTTTTTTTCTTCATTAAAAAATTTTGCCGCCTAATGCTCCTCGCCCCGTCCACGCCATGAACATTTTCTAGCCATTTGGTACACCTGAATTGGCTAGGTCATCCATTGGTCCTCCTTCTTACTGTTCTTGAACATGAAAGGAAATGGGATCATAACCCCTTTTTAGCTACATGCTTACCAATTTCAATGCATCCACTCAATTTCCTTTTAGGCTATTTCATGTTACCGAGGTTGTTCGGCCATTGGGGCCAATCGTGCAGTTGTCGCCATCTGTTTTCTGGTGTAGACATTAAACATTTGGGATTTTAACCTTTCACTTTCCTTGCAACTTCATTGAAAAAATGAATTTTTCCCCGGCTTCATATACTTGTGGCATTCTTTTTCATCTAGGGGTCAAGTTTTTTCTTCTTTTTTTTTTTTTCTAGCTTAGTTGATACTTCTCTTTTGTCGCAAATAAAGATATTTGGTAGATCATATATTAGTTACCACTATCTATTGTTGGATCAAAAGTCATGATCTATTGTTAAAATCAAGTTTTTTTTAACAAACTAAAAACTCAAATTGTAGGTAAAAATGTAATTTTATTTATTTATTTGTAAACGCATTTGACATTGATAAATTGACTTATTATTACTGTATGTTACTGGTAATTTTCTTTGCCACTCAAGCATCAGAAGACAAAGCATGGTTTAATAGTGCGAATTAGGGTATGGTGGACCATTCGAGTGAGATTCAAATCGATGGCTTTGTGCCGTTTGAAGACAGAAAAAATGAGGAGAGAAGCGCGGAGGGTGGGAAGATTTTTCCACGAAAGTAGTTCATCTTTTTTGACTTTTTGGAACCTTGGATGCTGAGAGAATCTATAAAGAATTGGCAACAAGAATCTAATCCATTTCAAACAGACGTTCCAATAGGGCACCGAATTAGAATTTTATTCAATCATACCCCAGCTAGTCAACGAATTTTCCTGTAAGACTCCGGAATTTTAACTAAACCGTTGAATATTTGTCTCCTAATTTGCTTATTGTGAACAAGCTTATATGCTAGTTTATGTTGCTAGCATAGCTCCCATTATCATGATTCATATGACTTATAATATAGAATACGTATATAAAATCGTATACGTAATTCATACACGTATTTCATATAATTTTAATTTTATCATTTATCACTACACGACCAATACTCCATGTTGTGTGTCTGATTAGAAAGTTGAATCTAAATGGATGAAAATTCCATTCTGTCATTGACTATATCACCATGAGTTCTGTATTTGGGGTGTGTCCTACTGTATCGCCTTTGTCGATTTGCATTAAGCTAGATTTCAGGTCCCTCGTGACTGTACTAGAGAAGCCCAGCATTATTGAGATCATGCACACATTGCACACACTGTATTCTGCATGCAATATCTGTGGTCAGAATTCTAAATGCATCAAGTCAGATATTCAGTCCTCTTGGGAGTTAATGCTTGTCAACAACAACAAGAAGAAGTTCGTTAAATAGTAAAAGACTCACGAACATTTTTAAGGGATTTCAAGGTCATGGAATGGAATGAGGTTGTTGGCACATTTACATCTTAATCAGCTTTTTACTCAGGAAAGCATATTATGAATTTAAAGTCCAACACTTAAATGTTCTACGCAGTGTTGACTATTATACCATTCATTCTTCATTGAGAATAGGATCTAGCTTGCATTTTTATGTTAAAAATAAAAAAGATTTTCAAGGAAAATTTAATAGGGTATAAGTGTTAAATGCATATTTATAATTTTTATTATTGTATTGTAATCATGTAATTAAATGATAAAAGTATATGATTAATAGTCGTTATAATATAATATATAGTATTTTTGTTTGAAACATTTTAACTGATTTATGTTCACGTGACTTCAAAAAGAAAAAAAAAAGGGAGTTTGGCTGAAGGTAACACACTTACAACTGGCTGGCGGTTTCCCTATCAGCTTTATGGTACTGGTGACTACCGATGCATTAAATTGTATGAAATTTTAAAGACTGTGGGAGTGTGGTGTATTATTATTTACTTTGAGGAAATGAGAGAAAGGCTTTTAGCTTGATTCTGTTACAGAGCAGCGAAGACTGAGGAGGCAAATGGATCAGACAGAAATTGTCTTGTTGAAATACAAAGTGGAGGCTCGCAGGGATTCATTTCAAATGCATTGAGACTTGACCAATCAGCTTTTGGTTTTTGTTTCAGATGTTTATGACCATATTTCAGGAATGTTGACCATAAAATGGGAAACAAAAAATATCCCATGTAAATTGTCTTGTGGCCACCATTCACCAACCAATAAAACACTCAATTTCAAAAATAGAGAGAGAGAGAGAGAGAGAGAGAAACCTGAAGAGAGGATGCCAGGAATTTTAAAATCCCTGAAGTCATTGTGGAGGGAACAAGCCTAGACAGACAGCAGCACCAAGATTTCAAATGCATTACCAAAACTTGGGTTTCTAAATTTGGATTAGGACACTTTGTGTTAATTTGGATAATTCAAGAGCTTATGGACAACAGCTAGACATTGATTGTCAAGTGTCATAAATAAGTTGTTTGAATTTCATCCTCAAACTCCATTAACACTTATCCCCATAAATGCCCCAAAAATCAGATCAGCACATGCCCCACCTTTTCCCCCAACTGTCCTTTTAAAATATAAAAAATTATACCTTCAATCATATTAACATCTATTAATGTTCTCATTCAATCTCTTTTATAGGAAGAATTTACCATTTGAGTATTTTGAAATTCAAATAAAATTTTTTACATCTTATTTTAATATTAATAAATATAAAATTTATCATCAATATTACCATAAATTTCAAAATTTTTAAAAAATAATTGTGTAAGATAAAATTTAAATATAAATTAATATAAGAAAATTACTATCTTATCACCTAAACTACTACTGCAGTTTACCATTTATGGTACAATAATTAACCCACATCATTCCCTCCAAGTCTTCTCAAATTGAATTTCCTGCCGACCATGAAACGAGAATTATTGAACTCCTTTACCATTATGACAAATTATAGTGCTCCACCAAACGAAGAATCCATGGGGGCACAGCAGCATTGCACTGAACCTTGCACCCCAAAGAAAAAAAAGCAACCCACAAGCATGCCTGCCTGCCTGCCTGCCTGCTAGCATGGTTTTTGTGCCCAACACGCTCAAAATTCAATCCGAAACTGACAATTGTAAAAGCAAAGTCAGTTGCCCAAAATTCAAGTTAGTGTATACAAAGCCAAGGTGAAAACGAACTGAATTTTGCTAATCCTTTGACAAGCCTCGTTGAGTGCCTCCATAAGTAAATTATTCTATGCTGTTAAATTGATGGGTTAGCACCTTTCGATTTTTGACGTTCATTTAATCTTAAGTTTTATAAATTGACTTATTGTTGATCGCGCCATTGCGCCTACACACACACACACACCCACGAAGGGTTTCTTTATTTATTTATTTTTTTTTTTTTAAAAGGACATTGTTTGTTAGAATGTATATCATTAATCCTATGAGTTCACATAAAAGCCGCGGAGACAATCCATCTTTCGAACGCTAACGAGTTCAGAGGACGCCAAACCTGAAGTAGAATTGTCACCAAATTATTTTTATCCTATAAAAAAATTAAAAAACAACAGTTCAAATCTTGTTCAAATGAAAAAAAAAAAAAAAACCATATTATATAAAATAATAATCTAATTAATTGTGTATTATGTGTTTATTTGTATTAATTTAAATTTAAATTTTCACATTGAAATTTATTTTGACAAAAATAAGTTAAAATAATCTAAAATTTAGTGATTAAATTTTATATTTATTAACATTACAAATAAATATAAAAATATTTATTTAGTCTAATAATTTTTAAATAATATATTTTTATATAAAAAAATTAAACGAAAATAATAATAAATAGCCTAATTTTTATTTACACCGAAATATTCGTAATATAATATTATATAATAGCCTAATTAGGAGGGCCTAAAATGGTAAATTAGCTAAATGGACCGGTTTTCTGAGGCATTTTGGAAAAAAAAAAAAAAAAAAAGACAAACGTCTGGCAAAAGAAAGTTAAGGTCAGCGTGGAACCTTTGAACTTGGAAAATAATTTTACAGGAAATGATATAAAGCACAGAAAATACTCTCTCTCTCTCTCTCTCTCTCTCTCTCTCTCTCTCTCTCTCTCTCTCTCTCTCTCTCTCTCTCTCTTTTCCTTACTTTTTTAGTACATAAAAATCTTTGGTTAAGATTCGAATAAGGATTTTGGACTTTTTGGCGCAATGTGCCGCCACTTAACCCACTTCGCCGTTATTTACTTTCCCCGTCATCTAACGCCGTTTTGATCCATTTTGCAGTCTTCCCACGTGTCTCTTGCTCTTTAAATCAAAATTTAAACCAAAAGACATTGCAAGACACGTCCCTATTTGAATTGTATTTGTCAAGAAAAAAAAATGAAATAAATTAAAATTTTAAAAAATTTAATTTTATTAAATTATTTTATACTTAATATGAGAATTTGATTAATTTTTTTTATTTATTATGTAATTTATTTTTTATATTTAATTTAATTAATTTAATTTGATATTATTAAATTTTAATATTTAAATTATAAATTTTATTTAATTAAAATTTATTATATCAAAAAATTTTAAAGATTAATAATTATAAAAGATATTAAATTAAATTAAATATTATATAATATTAAATGTAAAGAAATTTATTTAAAATTAATAATTTTTTAATTAATAAAATATAATAATTAATATATTTATTTAAAAAAAAAAAAAAGAAGGTAACGTGTAAACTTGCGGAGGTTGGAAAAAGAGTAGAAAACTCGTCGTTATATATGACACCGTTAAAACTGAAAGAACCGCTCTATAAAGACAAACCCAAAGCCGCAGGGCACAGCCCAAAAAAATAAAAAATAAAAACAGTTTTAAAACCCTTCTGGCGCTATTAAAAAGCAAAATCACCCAAAGCCATTTTTCCTCTTCTTAGTAACAAGTCTTTATTTTTAGCAGAGATATAGTTAGAGAGAGAGAGACAAGACAGAGAGAGGAACAGACATTTGAAGAGGTAGATAGAGGGAGAGAAGCTCAAGATCTTGTCAGATCGAGACAAGAACTGTAAGAAAAAATTCTTACCACATTATCGTTGTTTTTTGGTTCATGTTGTTTTCTGTTAGCTGATTTTTTTTTTTTTTTTGTTTGGCTGTGGAGAAAGAAAAAGCAATGTGTCTCGATCTCTAAGGTTATTTCATTCTTTCTTTGATCTTTTTGTTTCATTGTTTTCAAGGTTTTCGAACTTCTCCTTTTTGGTTTGAGCTGGGTTGTTTTTTTTTTTTTTTTTTTTTATCTCTGTTTTCTTTGTCAATATTTTGGCTTTATTTTTGCCATTTTTTTTCCAGATTTTGAGGGGCTTGTGATGCTTCCTTAGAAGAAAGGAGGGATCTTGGCTGATTCCATCTATCTATCTCTTGGTGGGGTTTTCAAGTTAAGGCTCTGGTGATGTAAAGTTTGGTCCTTCGTGTTTTGTTGGCTTATTTTCTCGTCCTTCTTGTTGTTGTTTTCTATCTTTTTAATGTTATTTTGTGGGCTGCTTCTTCCTTTTGTTGCGGTATGGCTATATGAGTAGCTTTTGTGGATTTTGATGAATTATTTTTGGGCGCTTAATAAATTTATTATCTTTCCATTTAAAGCGTCATGTGTTAGTTGAACTCCCTTATATGTATATCTCTGTCTCTCTAACAGGTTGTTTTCCTACTCATTTTGATTAACATATGATATTGCGCTTTTTTTTCCCTTTTTTTTGTTCTTTAAAGTTTCTTTTGATGTTAGTCTTTCCCATTTTTATTTTTGATTGCCTATGCTGTGTATGAAGTGAGCTCTATGTAGATGGGTGGCCTCTTGTTTCAACTGGCTTTGCTTTGATCTGGATATATTGTTTTCAGTATTTGCTGATGCACTACTTGTTCATGTATTTAACTTCTCTGTGGGATTTTCATGGGAAAAAGGCATACAAAGGTTTTAAAAAAAGTTTTATTATGTTTGTCTGATAGTTGCTGAAGAACTTAAATACCTTTCTCTTTGGAATGTTTTTTTCCCCTTGACTCATTATCAGCAGGGCAAGGGGAACTGGGAAGGGAGTTAGTAGCATTTATAGAATACCTAACTCTTCTATGGGATTGTTAGTTATGTGTTATATGGTGGTTCTGGCTGCTGCCCCCGCCGTGCGCCTCCAGGGGGGGTGTGTGTGCGGGTGGGGTTACATTATCTCCTGTGATGTTCGTGGATTTCTTTAACATCTGTCCATTCTCCTTACCCCTTACCCTGTCATGTCTGTGTAATGTGGTTTTGGTGCGCGCATGGTTTTTTATTGCAGAATCTGTGCAACATATTACCCCAATTCAACAACACTAAACACATTGTGATAATTTTATTGGATCCCTTTGATCCCAGCATGAATTTTCTGGTTGGTGATTTTTCTTGCAATCTGCTTGATTATTTTTTTCACAGATTTTCTTAGTTTTAGTTGTGAAAGGGGGTAGTGAAGAGAGTTACCTGGGCACATGGATAAAAGTGGTTAATGTGTTCTCTGAATTCAACATCTTTGGCAGTTTCTATTTGTTTTGAGTAAAAAAGCCATTGAAAGCTGAAATATCTTTTTCATGAAACACTGAAATTAAAATTACCAATTTTCATGCAGTTTGATGGGACGAGAATTTTCCAGTGCACACATGGACAAGAAGCCCAATGGTGTTGTAATGAAGTCGAACCGTGTGTCACATGATGTAGCTCATGTTGCTCCCAGAATTTCTGAGGATACAATTGAAGAAAAGGAATATGAGAAGGAATGCACTACTGAAGACTCTGTTGAAAACTCCAGTGAAATTCATGATGTGTTGGGTGTCAAAGGCACAAATTTTGGTGCTGATCTTCCTGAGCTAAAAAACTGCAAACCTGGCACTCAGAAGTCAAGTGATGATAAAAATTCAGGTTCTACAATACCAAAATCTGGTGGTATAGGAAATGTGCATGCACAACAAACTGTTCCACTGCCTTGTGCTCCAGCAAGTGACAAGCATGCAGATGTGAATAAGTCACCCACTGCAAACACTTTGCAGTCTCCAACTGCAGCAAAGACTTCACCGGTAACTGAATGATGCATTACTGGGAAACAAGCAAGATTTCCTACTTTTCTTTCACTAATTCAGAGCCCCATGCATTCTTCTTTGGTGTTTATCTTCCTCTCTGCCTCCAAACCAATCATTTCTCATTTTATGTAGTTGCTCTAATTTTTGTACATCCACAAATGAGTGTTTGGTTCCTGATGGGGTTAGACTGGTATTACTTGTTATGTTGTCAATAAATATGTTTCAAATATTGCTTGTTTAACTTGTGGTGGATTGGCTTTAACTTAGTACTTATCTTGATCTACAAGCATTTCTTGATTTTTCTGGCATGCTACAGTGGTCACAGTACAACATAAAGTATGAAATGAATCTTCAATTGGTCTTTGAAGTTCAGCTGAAATTTAGGAAGAACAATGGAATTACCCTTAATTTAATATTGCTATAATGTTTCATTCTCATAGACTGACTTTGGAAGTTATGCCATTTCCTGCAGTCAAATTCATCTCTTACTGCAAGGAAGCTATCACAATCTGAGAATAAGCATCATCTTGAGGAAGATGACAGTTGGTCTGTTGTTTCCTCGTATCCTCTTTTGACTTGAGCAAATTTATGTTCTAACCACATATCCGACAAAGATGCGGTTAAAAAAGAAGGGCCTTCCCTTTTTTACTTTTTTCTATTCTGAGTATTGCTTTATAGTGACTGGAACAATTATCCTTAGCAATGTGTAGTACTGCTGCATCTGTGCGAACAGTTAAATCTATCACTGTTGGAACAGCTCCCACATTTAGATCTGCTGATCGTGCAGAGAAACGGAGGGAGGTATCTTCTCATCACATAATTATATGAAGCATGTTCCTTGAACCTCTTTTGATAACTCTCTTCAATTGTATTACCTCTCATAAGCTAATTGTATTTATTTCTGAATCTAGTTCTACTCAAAACTAGAACAAAAACACCGAGCTTTGGAGGCAGAGCAAACCCAGGCCGCAGCAAGGAGCAAGGTAAACTACTCTATTTCTTCATCTTTTAGATACTGCATTTTTGTACATTAAATGTCTCTCACACTTAATATGGCTCTTATGCACGGTATAAGTGCATGTTTTCCTGTTTTTGTATGTGAGTGGTTTTTGGGGATAGGGTTGTGGTGGCCAGTGGGAGGGTTTGGTGGTTTATCTGCTAGTTTCTAGTAATTCTTGGATCTATTCTCCCTCATTTTCCAGGAAGAGCAAGAGGCGGCCATCAAGCAGCTTAGGAAGAGCATGGCTTATAAAGCAAATCCAGTACCTAATTTTTACTATGAACCACCTCCACCAAAGGCTGAATTGAAGAAGGTATGCCATGAGACCTTTTGTCTTCCATTTCTATTTGCCAGCTTTTGCAGGATCATGTTACATGAAGTCTACCTTATTGTTGCAGCTCCCATTGACTCGTCCAAAGTCACCAAACTTAAACAGAAGAAAGAGCTGCAGTGATGCTATTCAATCATCTCAAAAGGATGTGGGGAAGCATTGTGCTCGGCATCGCCACAGTATTGGTAACCACAAGGAAGGTTCTACTATGCCCAAATCCACCAAAATTAAGGTTCCAATCAGCCCACAATCTACAAATGGAGCCCGCAAGATCAAAGATCGATCTAAACAGGAACATGTTACAGTTAAAGCTGTTCCTGACAAGATAACTGGCCAGACAAATGCAGACATCTCTGTTAAGTCATAAACTGCTGGTCTTTTACTAACCCTTTTAAGTGGGAAAAATCTCAAGTTTCCTTAGTTGTGATATTGGACATTTCTGAGAGAGAAATAGCCTGCTTCTTTTCAGCTTGCCATGACTTCTTCATGTGGTTTGTGTCAACGTGAATTGTATATCTTGTTACTTATACCAGTACATACCATGTCGCATAGAAAGAGTTTCTGATTCTCTCATGGACCAGATCTCTTGCTTTCATCTTATATCTCTTCTTACCTCAGTAATGTATTTTTGCTTGCATCTTCAGAAACATGGCGTTCTATAGGCACTAGATTTATGTTCGAGTTCCTTTGGAATGAATGCTCTTGTCTATTGCTTGAGGATGCATTGCTACCTACCACATTGACATTATTTTCTGAAGGAAAATGTTTGGGATATGGCATGTTTAGTGTCTCTTGGCCTAAACCACCATTTATTTTTGTTCTCAACTCTGCGACTCCTGGACTCTACATCTCTTTTTAGCATCTAATGATAATGGACAATTTGTAACTGGAATTGATACGGTTGAAGTTAAGCACATTTTGCTTGGCAGCTTCGTACTTGCCCTTCATCAGGACCAATGCCTGATACTCTGGTGTAGGCCTGCCTGTCCTACCCAATCATGCCAGCCGCTAAATTACATTAAAACTTTAGTATTGTTGCAACGAATGTACACTGTTAGAGGGGATTAAGAGAGAAGCTCCAGTCTGGGGTTGACTTTTCTCTGACCCGTATATCCATTGTATATTAACAGCAATTATTTATTAAAAGAATGAAAAAATACGATTAACGATTATGAAAATGCAATATTTGAACCGTACGAAAATTTGAAATGTGCCGAATGCAACGTTTCCCACTTAAGAATATCAATGCAACTAAGCCTGTGGCTGATATCAGCTTCTGTGGTTGGATTGGTTATCTCTTCACGCCGCTTGGTTCTCCCTCCAAAAAACAATGAACAATCGCCTTCAGTTTACACCCTCATTTACCTTTCTCTCTGCTTTCCCTCTCCAATCTCTCAGATTTCCCCAAAAGTCCCCAACTTTACTTGTCGCCTTCAATTTTGCGTCACCCAAAACCCTGACAATTACTTGCACTTCCAAACCCAACAGCAAGAGACCCTCCAATGATAGCCCCAGACCCACATCCAAGAACCGCAAGAAATCATCATATGGCACCTCAAGAAGGTCAATCCTCAAGAAAACGTTCAACCAAGAGCAGGTTGTGTTCAGTGGCCAAGTCTTTGATGAACCCCATGTGGGGATAATAGGTGGAGGCATGGCTGGCCTGGTTTGTGCTTTGATCTTGGAGAAGAGAGGTGTCAAGTCTACTGTTTTCGACACGGTTGGTCGGCTTTCTCTTTTCAGACCATGTTTAGGCATATTGTTTTCGTTTTTTGTTGTAAATGTTGCCGAGAATGTGTTAAGTTGTATATGTTTAAGATAGTTTGATCTTAGCGGTGCTCATACTTCTCCAGGGAAACCATGGCTTGGGAGGAAGAATGGCAACTAGAGTAATTGATCCTCATCCACTGATATTTGATCATGCTGCTCAATTCTTTACTGTGAGTGATCCTCGCTTTGCTGGATTGGTCGATGATTGGTTGGAGAAAGGCCTAATCCGACGCTGGCTCGGTGCAATTGGAGATCTTGAACTGGGTGGTCAATTTGTCCCTTTTCCTTCCTCGCCTCCAAGATATATTGGTGTTAATGGGATGCGCCCTCTTGCTGACGCCTTATTATCTCAGGTGATTGTCCTTACTGGTTTGTTTAGTCAATGCTTTGGGCCAAATTAAGATCAAAACCAGCTGTGCTTAGCCAAAATTTGTCCTGATTGTATAGAACTTTGATTCAATTTCAGTCACAAAAGTTGTTTGACCAGATAATTAAAGCCTTCATTTTGATTTGAGAAACCAGAAATTACTAACCTCTGAGCTGTAACCATTTTGCCATCCAAAGAAAACTATGCAAAATAACTCTTGCTCAAGTGTGACGTTAAGCAGAGGTTGCCAAGCCTGTCTAGTGGGGATTATTTTTTCTGTTGTTTGCATCAGATTGTGTAATTGCTCTCTAATTATTCGATTTCATATGTATATTAAATAGAAAGGTTATGACTGCTAATGTCTTTTAGGCAGAAATATATGAATTATCAGACAACTTTTGGAGAGGTTAAATTATTATGGCTAAGATTGCTGCTAACTTATTAGGCAACCCTTTTGTTGTCCTACATGAACCAAAGGTAACAAAGCACTACGGTCCTTATAATTTTTTAGACTCTGTTGGGTATGCTTATCTATATTTAGCCTTGCTGTAGATGATGGTCATCTATTTTTAGCCTTTGGCTATCAATTTTGTCCTGTAGGTGATGGTTGAACTTGCTGCAGACTCACATGGTTAATGTAGTGAGACCTTGCTGGATAAGTAAAGTTGAACCGTTCAATGGGATGTGGCACCTGAGTGAGAATGGAAAACCTCGTGGGCAGTTTGATGTCATTGTTATTGCACATAATGGTAGGTTGATGCCTTTATCACTACCTTTTCTCTCTATTTTGAATAAATATATATTGAGATAGATTTGACTAGAACAGATTTGACTAGGTTGATGCCTTTATCACTACCTTTTCTCTCTATATGTACACAAAAGGACCTTTCTGGAACAGATCACAATGTGTTCTATGCAATTTGTTGTATGTCTTTTGTCAGAAAAAGTACTGCTGCAATGAGATTACTCCCATGTTATTGTAAATTTTAATGCATAGAAATTGTATTTTGTCCTTTTTTTCTGTTGTCTATATCAACTCATAATACTTTGGAATTTGGATTGTAGTTTCCTCTGCTTGTAAATAATCAAAATATTTTTGCAAAATGTAAAGGCATCAATGTTTTTTTAATGAAAACTTCTTGCTGAAATTCTTCTAATTATAATGTTATCTCCTAACTTAAACTGCCATTCTTAAACCATGTTTCTGGTTTACTTATGCATTCTCGTTTGTAAATGACAGGAAAATGTGCAAATCGCTTGCTTGCTTCTTCAGGCTTGCCTCTAATAGCAAGGCAAATGAAGGTATGCCCATTAATCTTTATTTGTGTGCTGTCATGCTTCAGCTTAAGTTGTTGATTTTTTTGGACCATATGTGACTTTTTTTTCTTCAGAGGCTGGAACTCAGCTCTATATGGGCCCTCCTCGCAGCATTTGAGGATCCACTTCCTATCCCAAGTAGTGTACCTGCCTTTGAAGGAGCTTTTGTGAAAGGAGTTGATTCTGTCTCTTGGATGGGAAACAACTCTCTGAAGCTTTCAAGTTCTAATAGTAATGGTCCTCACTGTTGGACAATTTTCAGCAGTGCAGCTTATGGGAAGAGCAACAAAGTTCCACAGGTTAGTCACCGGCAAGTAGCAATTGTGGTTATCTTTTTCTTCCTCGTGAGACCAAATTGCATGTCAGAACACAATTAAGAGAGTTAAACCATTGTCACCTTGTCCCTAGTTTCATTCCAGTAACCCGCTATATGAACCAGAACTTAGATATTTAATGTTTGGGTTTGGCAGTCAAGGTTAGATAAGGTGGCCAGATGACCACAAGCCTTGTGTCACAAGTTGCAGCAAGCATTGACTTTAATTTGTGTGGTTTTTTAATAGTCTTTGTTAGTAATCAGTGTCTAGTTTTTCTTTTACCAATCCAAGCAGTGCTCTATCAGCAGAATTAAAATTAAAGTTGCTTTTCTTATGATCACTATTACATAATTTTCTTTGTGATTAGGAAAATATCCCAACTGCAACAGCGGAGAAAGTGAAGACAGGCATGCTTGAGGGTGTTGAATCTGCACTAGGACTGAGAAAAGGCTCACTGCAAAAGCCCTTTTATTGCCGAATCCAACTGTGGTAGTATTGGATTCTTAGGGTTGTTACCGGCAAATGCATTGCTAATTTGCCTTTTTATTTATTTATTTTTTTGTGGGGTTACATTCTGGCAAATTCTAATGGGAAATTTATTTGACACATTGGTAAACCAAAGCCCATAAATTTTTGTATGTGCTCAAAGGAAAAGTATAAAAGTCACGGGAAATTTTTTCAACTACATTCATTCAGGTTAATTGTTTTCTTTCTCATCAAGCAGGGGTGCAGCTCTTCCAACTAATACTCCAGGCATCCCTTGCATCTTTGATCCTCAAGGGCGGGCCGGTATTTGTGGTGACTGGCTTTTGGGATCAAATGTAGAATCAGCAGCTATTAGTGGCATGGCATTAGCCAATCATGTAAGCACAACAATGACACGCATGCTTAAGTTAGGTTTGCCAGAACTTTGGCATTGATAAATGATCACTTTCTGGAGCTACATGATGCAGATTGCGGATTATGTACAAAGCGGTGGAGCTCGTCCTGAGGAATTTGCTGTTGGTTTGCACAATGAGTTTCAACCACTTGAAAGCCATGATATTGGACAATTTTCGGGGTTGGAGCCTATGGAACAAGCCAACAAGGTTCAGGCATCCCAGTCATTATCAAGTACATGAAAATTCATGGGCCCCTTAACACCATTTAGGTTTTATTGAAGCTTGGCCAAATACTCAAAAAAACATCTCAAAGTTTCGCTTATATCTAATAAAATTTTTAAATGCTTACAGTAATTTTGGCACCATGTGGCATATTCCAAATGGTTGAAAGTCCCGCTGTTCAATGATGTAATGCCTCCCACTCAAAACTGTGCTGCTTCTCACTGCACCAAAATGTTGTGCTGTTGGTCAATTGTAATACTTCATTTTATGCCAAACCGGTGTTTCTCTGAAGTCACATCTCGGTTCCATTATTTTCTGGAGAGAAATGGATTTCATCATTTTAGCTATGGCAGCCAGTGGGTTCTATGTTCTAACCTGACTGATGTCTGGTCATTTCCCAGAACAGAGCATCAGGGTGTAATGGGCTTTGAGAGGACCCAACACCGTGTTTGGTCCTTTCTTGTGGGATTTGATTGGCATCATTCCCTTCATGTCATCGTTTTGAAACATTTGGATAGGGAAGACTGTTGTTTGTTGATGAATTACACGTGACAAAATGTTTCCTTCTCCACCACATTTGCAAATTGCAATCACACTCACTCATGATTCTCCTTGATCTTTCCTCGCTTTTCAAGATAGTAAATTGAGCTTTCTAAAGGGGATCAAGACGCTTCATTTCTGCACTCATGGTTGTCAGAATTGTTACAAGTTCCAAATTTTGACAAACTGAATTGGACATTTGTTCTTGAGAGCTGAACTGCGAATGGGATTGACAGATTGAACAAGTACTAAGCAAGCTTGTAAAAGATAAAACCGGTGAAGTCCACCGTTCTACCCGAAGTTTCCCTGAAGAGAGCAAGCTTGTAAAAGATAAAACAGGTCGTACTAGGTTGTATACAACAAGCGGGTGTCTCAATGCATGAAGTTCTATAAACTGAAAGAAATGTTATATGTAAACAGTATTACTTTTGTTTGCACAACATAAGATGTTTTCGTGATCCAAAACCTAATATGCAAAATAAGAACTATCTGTTTAAACTGAAACTTGGTATAAACAAGAATTGCAACTCCAACGTTTAGACAACGAAAAGCTTGAGACCTTATAATCCCTATAAAAATGCAGTGCAAGACAGATTCACCCAAAAAAACTCATAATTTGAAAAGCAAGTCTGGCTATTCTATCTCTGTCTCTGGTTCGAACCCCATAAATATCTATATATACATACACACACAGAGCAGTAATTTACACTCAAAAGTCCAAACAATTTCGGCTGAAGCCGAACATTTGCAAATTTTGTTGAAATGAGATGGGATTAAGGCATCCGCTACCTCTCATGTATTGGCAGATTGTGTTTCAAGGAACCTGGAATGATTATGCTCGCCTTCATAAGTGATAATAAGCATAGAAGGATCTTCAAGGCATCTCTCAACGTGCTTCCTTGCTGGGCAGCCTCTCACACAACTACATTTATAGTATCCCCTGCACCACGGGAAGTACAGCAAGACATAAAACAATAAAAAAGGGGGGGGGGGGGACTTAGATGGCTTGCAGTAAAGATTTATTCATAGAACAAAAGAGATAACATTGCATTTCAATATGCCCCAACTAAAAAGAGGGGGAAATTTAATACAAACACCTATGAGACTAGCAGCTAACCATGGGAATGTCTTATAGAAAAGCTTTCATTTAGGTATACCTTGGATGTGGAGAGCCCTTAATTGGTTTTTGCCCATATTTCCTCCATGAATGCTCATCAGGAGGAACATCTGCCATCTTGTTACTAATAGCAGGCACCTTTATCGACCTTTTCACCCTCAATTTCCTGGAGCAAAGAGAATCATGGTTACAATCAAAATGAACCAAAAGTACCAGAATTGAACTATAATGTAGGGATTTTGATTCTGACCTTCTCTTTGAACAGTGATACTTATTATTACCACCACATTTTGCACTCCCATCTTCTCCCCTGACAGAACACCTCCATGTCTGTTGTGAGAACTTAGCAGATGACTGAGGCACACCAATCCAATGGAATGAATCTCCACCAACGTTGGTCACAGTACCATCCAAGCTCAGGGGTGACAGAAATGACCTTGTTGCTGACATGGTTGGTGTGCCACTGGAGCTATCAAATTTGAGGTTTATTGCACTATGTCTCGAGTGCAATAAATCAGCTTGAAATTTCATTTTTTGCTGGTGATGCTGAATCTGCATCCTCTGCATCTGCTGTTGTGTTGAAGAAATTGACAATGTTTTGATGGCATTATTGGGGCAATTTGGAGAGAGGGCCTAGTTAGTGAGTTCATTTCAGGTGGTGGGGCTTCCAAAAAATTATGAGGCACAATTCGGAGGGGCTTTGGTGCCAAAATTGTTTTGAAATTAGGACTTTCCAGGAAGACACTTTGAGGTAAAGTTGATCTAAACTTCTTGATCTTTCTCACTCTTTGATGCCATAATCTAGTGTTTAAAAGAAACACCACTCTCTTAAACTTAAGCACAGCCTCTCGAGTCTCCACCATCAAGTTCCTATTCTGAACTTGATCTTTGGCTTGGCTCAAGCGGCCAAGAACTCTATGGCAGCTCTCAACAGCTTCCTTGTGTGCCTCTTCAACCTCCTCCATAGCCAACCTCAAAAAAGTAGTCCTCGAGTTGTTAAGACCTTTAAACCCCAGTAAACAAGAACCCCAATCAAAAAAGCTGAAACTATCATCACAAAACAAAATACTCAAAATCCATTTCCAACACTGGTCTCTACCGAGTTTCGTTTTGCTTCAAGCACAGCATCTTAGTAAAGGCTTAGAGTGAAATTAAGACTACAAAAATGAATCTAACCATTGTTTTATGCTATTTCAGAGTAGGAAAACTAGCAAGAACTCTCACAAAAGGGGGAATCAAAAAATTTTAAAAGAAAAAGAAATTGGCAACAACAACAAAAAGAGAGCTTGCAAGACTTGATCAATAAATAGTGTCATATTATACTATGCCATGGTGTGAACAACAAGCCTCAAGCTTTATTTCTGGGAGTTGTTAAGCTGACCCAAGAGAAAAACACAGTATATTCTTGTAGCTAACCTGAAGACTACACATTAATAAACCAAACAGTTTGCATGTCAGAAAAAGGATAAGGCAAAGAATCCAACAGAGACAGCGCCAGAGACAGAAGACCCTTCAGCAAGTTATGTTCAGAAGTGGCAGAGAGCAACATATAGATCGATCTCTCTGTCACCTGATGGGGTCCCACCAAAGACCAAGTTAACATATTCCCCTGTCCTTTTTTTTTTTTTCAAATTTACATATATATATTTAATCAAATGATAAAATATGCAAGTAGCTTATATATAATTTGTACATTTGTGTCAATAAATCTTAATTTTTATTTATTCTTTTTTTCAACTTTGCTTAATTCTTTCTAAGAGCCCCACTATACGAAAAATTTGATGTGAAATAGACTGGTCTATGTTACATTTATACCAATAATTGCATGTTTGTGATATTTAAATGATCGAAAGGAGATTTCTTTATTTATTTTCAATGGTCTTTTATTAATAATTTGTATGATTATTTTATTTCCACACTTTCGTTAAACTATTCCTGCAAAGGCGGGCCCAAGATTTAACTCCTCGGATAGAGAATCCCGAGGCAGCCTCGGAAGATGGAGGGAATAGATTTTGCCACGTGTATGATCTTGACACTTGTCCCAAGAAAGTCGATTGGTGGCTGATCTTCTGTTGCCTGTTTAAGTTAAAAATGGTGTTATGTGGGACCCATGAATGTCGGGACGCAGTTGATTCTAACAGAGGTTTCCCTCTGCTCCTTTCCCAGTCCAAGGATTCCTAAATTATGTTTTATTAGCCGTATTTCCTTTCTTGTAAAAAAAATAATAATAATAAAGGAAACAGTTTAATGAGTAAAATATATTTTTTATTTAGTTAAAAATAATTTATGTTCTATCAAATTTGCTTGATGCTTTTCGAGAAATTTCTTCATTTAGTTATTAAAAATAATTTATCTATTAAGAATATTTATTAAAAAATTTATAAATAAAATAGATTATTTTTTATTATTTTATTATATTGTTAAAACATATTTATTTTATTTTAATTGTTGTAAACCAAAATTAAAATGATAAAATTGAAGATTGAAATTAATTATTATTATTATTGTTATTAAAAATATAAAAAATTTTAATTCGCTTCTCATGTAGATTTTGACTATAAATAACAAAAAAAAAAATTTATTGCAACTGTAATAAAATTGACTTATCATAGATAACCGACAACTACAAAAATAACGATGGAATCTGACTACATCTCGAAAGTGACCATTTCTTTTTCTAACTCCCACTCTCTCTTTCCTTCATTTTTTGCAATGTTCGTAAAAAAACATAGCTTATATTTGTTTTAAGTGGTCATTTTTTATTGACTTTCTAATTAATTTATGTTAATTATATATATTTTTTTAGTTTGTCAAACACATGAAAACCAAGAAAAAAATTTACAAGAAAATATTTTATCTGAAACCAAATAATAATAATAATAATAATATTTATGATTTTTTTAATTAAAAATAGAAATAAAGAAACATTTTTTTGTTTTTATAATTATAATATGTTAATATTAGAAGCATTAAAATTATAAAAATATTTGATATCTTTGATAATAAACTCTCATTTACATGACATAAGATGTTATTTATTTAAAATTTTATATTACATTATTATCTATTAGATTACAACATTAAGAACCAAATATCGAAGTCATATAAATATTTAAATATAAAAATTTTCTCCTCAGGATGTTAACAGTTTAGCTCTTTCAGGTGCATGCATGTTCAACATCAAGATAGTTTAATACATACCAAATATTTGAAACGGGTCGAGTTGACCGGATCATAGAAGCTCATACTGCCCACAAAACGATGAGAAACAAGTTGAAAATGGTTATCTTTCTTTTAATCTCAAAACCACTCCCGATAATGCCATAAATAAATTACATTTAGTTTAGTGGTCACTTCTAAAATGATCTGTCATCTTGGTAAGACTGCTAATCGAAATTTATATTTTCAAGGCAATTGTCCAACAGGGTCATCTCAAAATGCTTCTTCATCTGTCAATCGAAGATGGAATTGAGATTGTTTCGAGCGTGTGACGTTTGCACCAATAATTCAGCATGAAGCTCCTGACTTGCTTCTTGTTGCATTTCAACTAATTCTTCTCTGCATTATACGTTTTATGACAATGTGTGTTCAACGATAATAATCATGCATTGCACAAACTAAATCCTCAAGTTCGAGGAGTGAGAGAGTGAATAGTTGTTAGTGTGGACCTATCAAGCTGGATGATGACAAGGATAGGTCGAAATGGATAAAGATGTGATAAATTCAAAATAGTTAATTAAAATGATTAATCACGTTTTGTGTTGCTAATCGTGTAATTAAGCTTCTAGACATTGACCAGCCGGAATTACTAGCACCCAGTGGGCAACGACTACTGACTTCTGTGATTGTCGCAGTTGTCAAAGCACAAGGCAAGCAATGTCAAATATTCTCCAATAAACAATATTGACTAGATAAGATTAATCATGATTAGCAACAAATGGGCCCCGTGATGTCTTGCAAGGTGAAAGTTTGATCAATTTGCACTAGTTGTGGGATATTTAAAATAAAATTGTGGCATTTATTGGTAGTGGTAGTCCACCAGATGTACACTAATGGATCCAATAAATAAACCTATGGTACTTATTTTGGACATGGTGAGTTCTGACCAAATGATCTAATTTCACAAGTTATCTAAGAATTCTCATGTATCATTGATTTGAATGGGAGTAATTGAATTAAATTCTCAATTCTCAGAGAGTTGTTGTGTGTATATCTGACCTTAATGCTTATTATTACTTGTTTCCATGTCATGGCATTGCTTGCTGACAGGTTTTGGATTGCTGGATATTGGAATCAAACTTACAAATATTCATCTGAAGAAAACATCAAAATGAAATTGAAGATTCTGAGAACTGATTCTGGTTCTTCTACAAGGCAGATGCATATATATAATCTGTAAGATCATATTGCAGGTGCAAGTAACTAAATAAATGTTCCAGCCATGATGAACTTGACTCTGTGTCTAAACTTCTGTTGGTAGAGTACTAGTTGCTAGGATGTTTTTGTGCAGCCTCTCCAATGATTTACACTGCAACACAAGATAGAAGACACCCCAACACAAATCAAAACACCAAAAGATCACCCTCTTGTGCAATAAAGAAAACTGGTTTTTTCATGTGTTACTTGAGTTCCAAGCTTCATTTCTAGTCATATCCCAATTCTAGTTGCACCGTGATTGCTAAGGATGTTGAGTTCATCGCCCTTTTGGGTTGGCAATCTGAGAGAATGTGTCATTAGAGTCATCAGATCCAATACTCATCTCATGATCCCTCCCCGGCCTGTGGTTACTGTAGTGTGAAGATGAGTTGCTGTTTCTTAGGCTCTCTTCAGAAGTGTCACTCACTGAACTTGTTGAACTATGCTTTGAGCCATTGGGATTATCCTGCAATTGGAGTGCAAATTTGAGATTCCGCAGCACGTCACCCATGCTGCGGCGTTCGAGTCCTGATTCAGCCAAGCACTTCAGAACCGTGTCCGTGAACTTCTTGAGGCATTCAAAGTGAAAAGCCCAATCAGCGAGACTAACCTGTTCATTGGAAGGTTAGGATTGAGGGCAGGCCTTGAACACAGTGCCTCAAATAAGACAACCCCAAATGACTAGACGTCAGACTTCTCAATCAATTGCTGCCTTTTGAAGTCTTCAGGATCCAAGTAGCACAAACTGCCTTTAACCACAGTACTAACACGTCCCTTCTCCATATTAGGACCAGTTTTTGAGAGCCCAAAGTCTGAAACCTGGGCAACCCAATTCTTATCCAAGAGAACGTTTGTGGTTTTGACATCACTTTGAATGATCGTGTACTTGGCCCCAGCGTGCAAGTAGTGGAGTCCTCTGGCAGCTCCAATGCAAAATCTCTAACCTTTGCTTCCATGACAGCTTAGTTTTCTTGCTATTATAAAGATGCTCCCTCATAGTTCCAAGTGCCATGTAGTCATAAACTAAGCACATCTCATTGGCTTCTTCACAAAATCCAATTGGTGAGACCAGATGCTTTTGTCGCAACTTAGAAAGCATCTCAACCTCAGTCTGGAACTCGTTAACTCCTTGTTCTGATTGGGGATTTGACCTTTTGATGGCTACCTTCACCGTTTGATCAATGACACCTTTATACACCTTGCCAAAGCCTCCAATACCAATGACGTTGGACTCGTCGAAATTCTTGGTTCCTTTTTGGATCTCAGGCGGTGTGAATTGCTGGCAAAGACCCTGAGCTAGCGTTGAAAGATGGCCGCTATTCCTTTTCCCAGAGATTGTTGATTTGCTTCCTGTAGCACGAGAATAAATTGGCAGCCAGGTAGATGTGTGGGAAACAGGGCCAGGAAGTCTTTTCTTCCTTTGATAAACAGCAATGCATATTGCAGCCACTAAGGCAAACCTAGCAGCCCCTCCAGCTGGTCCTCCAATCATAGTTTTGTTATTTGATTTATAAGATTTGTGTTATTCTCAGACACATCATGGGCAAGGATTGCTGACAGCTCAGGGTTCAGTCCTGCCAAGTTCTTTGCATCACTCATCTTGAATATCTCTTTCCGTTGACTGATGCATCATAATATTCAGGCTTCAACTCAGTTGATGGATGCAAGGCCACCCAAATCTCTTCATCACCTGGCATATCAGTGACAAATACAGCATAATCCTTATAGGTGGGCTAGCCAATCTTTCCTGCCAAGCCAATTATATCAGCTGGGGGATCGAACTGGGCAGTTTTATTGTTGATGTAAGTGTCAAAGACTTTCTAGTTGACCTTGGTTAAGTCGAACTCGCAGAAATGCAACCTCACGAAGTAAGTGAAATTGGCATCAACCTGGAAAAGCCATGTCAGATTGTATTGCAGGTTCAGGTCCTTCGAATTTCGCATGCCTCTTGCTGTAGCATAAACATCTGCAGGAGCTGCATGCTGCGGCAATTCTCCATATTGGATTTTGAAATTGTCCCTACTCTGCAAATCCATCCCAGTTGCAACGCCATATAAATATGGCATGTCATTGTGCCAAGTCCTTGCTAGACCACCAGAGTCCTTGTTTGGAGGAATCAACTGGCCTCCAACATTCAACCTATACATTGTCTGCAAATTCGAGCCGGTCATATAAAAAGTCTGGTCCCCAAATCCCACCATTGTCCCTGAGCCAAAGAGTTCAGGGATTGGAATCAACTCAATGCCATTAACAAAGGCAAAAGTTTCAGATTTATCTGCTGGTGTAAACGTGACATCAAGAACATCAGATGCTATGGGCGCCAGAGAATACTCTTTTATAAGGTAGGCCTGTGTAACTGCCTGAGCTGTGATTGAAGCACTAAAGTGGCTCAGGAGGGTAACACCAGCCGCCACAACCAAAAAATAGGACTTTGAGATATCGAGGCTCAAATAGTTAGCTGGATAAAAATGCAGCCTGAGCCAATAGCAGGTTTTCGACCTGATGGGGAGCTTATAGCTTGCTTCAGATGTGAAGATTCTGGCATCCATGTATGGAACTTCTGACACATTGACGAGTCTTGGTATCTGGCTCTGCCATGCGGATAATTTCTGGCAATGTACTTGACGTCTGATTCCCATTTTCACCCATCACCATCTGTGGCACCATCTTCTGAACCACAGCTCAAATACAAAGTCTGAGGGCCTGTGCTCAAGACCAAAAGGGCATTGAAAAGAACAGAGAAACAAGAAAGAGAAAACAAAATCTGGGCATTGGTGTACATGGCTGAAGGGGAAGGACCAAAAGGCCATGTATACAGGTAAAACAGGAGGGGCTTTAGGCAAGAAGATTTCCTGTAAGCCAGAAACTAATAGTGCTGCTGCTGCTCTCTCTCTTTTATTTGTTATAGAAAGTTTTTGGCCTGCCTAAGTCATTTTTATTCAGCCATGGCCACTCATGGCTGGACTAGAGAGGAGCAAACCAGGCAAGAAGAGATGGTAAATCTTTTATTGTTCTTTTATGACATTGGCTCTTTACTAACTTCCTTTCTTTTGTTAGACATCCATTGTTGAAATTGGCCTGTGGTTGAAAATTGATGAAGGAGAGCCATAATCTCAGACCTTTTTGTGATTGCTTGGTTCTAAAAGGTTTGGACATCCATTGAAATCTAGAAAAGGCTAAAATTAGTAACATTTTCCTATAATCTATTTGGGTTAACACAAGTTCCTATAATTAGAACCAGTTGCTTTTTTTTAGATAGCTGACTTGCAAACCTTTACCTTAGATTCTCCTGTCAAAATGAGCATATAATGGTATTAGTCAATGGATCTATAATGTTTATCTTTGGACAGCATAAGCAATGCATATTAGCCTGAGAATTTGAAAAGATAACAGGGAAAGACTAACAGCAGATATCAAGGCATCAATTATAGATATATATATATATACTGGGTGAAATCAATTAATAAACTTCAGTCCCCAGTCACATTTAACCACTTTAGTGAGGCATTGTATAAGGTGAACAGAAAAATACAGCGATCAAACTTAGCTAACCAGAATAGTGAACTTGAGGATTTTAGTAAAACGTCAATGGAAACAGTCCTTTGGCCAAGTGATTACCGGAAATAAACCGAAAATGAGAAAAGAAGATTGAGTCAACTGATAAAATAGAGTGATTGTCGATGAGATCTAACGCCAGAGCTAACTTTGACAACATTGGCAAAACAGCAATTTCCATTCGTCACAGGAATGAACAAACAGTTTCAACATCATAATTTTACTGCCTTTAACGTTGATATCATATGAGAAATGTAAGTTCCATGCGGTCAATAAAAGGGTTCCAGAAATAGAGATAAAGGCAGCTCATTACAACTGCAAGATTAAGATGCGACATATGATTGATAGAGCAATCAGCTGGGGTTAAAGCATCTTGCTTATCAAAAGGCTATCTCATCTCAGCAAGATGCATGGAGCAAATGTCCATTTATATTCTCAGAAAAACTTGGTAGAATCCACAATACTCGGATTAGACGTAGTGATCAGTGTGATGTGAGTGAACTCTCGAAATTAGAGAGCAGGGTGCCTGTTAGAGATGAAATGAGTTTGTTCCAAGGAAAGACATTCAGAGTGCACGAAACTCCCATCCTATGGGGTCCAAGGATAGATGGGGTTCAGAATAGCATAACCGCTTGATATCACTAGTCCCAAACATCTGGTAATAAATGGGTGTGTACGTACTTTATAGTACACACACGTATAACTACGCTAAATAACAGAATTCCGCTTGAAATAATTCCCAAAATCCAGAGAGTGTATAGCATCACTATTTCCAGGAACATTTTACAGGATCACAACAAAACTAGCCAAACAAACAACACAAGCCCCATGCTTAATCACCAGAATTGGCCAATCTAATCTAATGCCCCCAATTATAGCAGAGGGAAGTTGCTGCTGACAGTTACACGTGAATGGTTCTTACAGCAAACTAACGAAATCTCCACCTCCAACGGATAGCCGTGACAGCCGCAACCCACCCAGCTGCCTCCTTGGCTAATGCTATCCCAATTAAAAGCCTTAAGTGTCACATTTGCCTTGGGCTAGCCAGGCTTCTGTCGTTGCCCCCTCTTTCCTTCATTACATTAATATATGCACGTTCTCGAAGCTGAGCTTTACAGGATCGGTCCCATCCCATCCCAATACTCTCCGTTGCCGCGGCACGGCAGCAAACTAACGTTGCTGTCGTTGCCACGGACATCATTGTTGTTGAAAACATGAACAACACAAAGGACATGAGCAAAGAGGAAATTTATATAGATGCAATGGAGACAAAATCATTATCATCGTCGTTGTCTTCATCCTCGTTACAATCAATGAATGACTTAGATTCTGAGGACTTGCAGCACATGACGTTGGCGCCACCAAGGTGGTTAAGCAGGAAGCGGCTGTCGAAGCAGCTTTCCATGGTGGAGACAACGCGGGACATGCTGTGGGAGAGGCGGCGCCGCCAGTTCTTGAGGCAGGTACGGAGGAAGGATGGGAATAATATGGTTGAAAACGATGATTTGACAGACGAGGACTTGCATGAGCTTAAAGGGTGCATAGAGCTTGGGTTTGGATTCAATGAGGAAGAGGGGCAGCAGTTGTGCAGCACATTGCCAGCTTTGGACTTGTACTTCGCCGTGAACCGGCAGCTCTCCCCTAGCCCCGTTTCGACGCCTCAGAGGAGGTCGACGTCGTCACTGGAAGGGCGGTCGTCGTCGTTTGACAGCCCGAAGAGCGACTCAGATTGGAAAATATGTAGCCCAGGTAAAGGTTCCACAACCCCCATGCAAGAAACAACATTGTAGGATATTTGCTTCTCCTTTCTCTTTTGTTGTCCGATATGTCCTTAGACGCTGTTTCACACTATATTACATTGTTATAATTATAATTGTTGGATGCATATTCGTGCATAACAATGTGTAAACTTAAATTTGAGAGGCATCTCATAAATTAGGTTTAATGACATATTTGATCAACACAGTGTGAAATTATTTTCTCATCTCCTTCATTGCATTTACAAGTATAGTTTAAGCAAGGGCTCCATGCTCTAAGAGCATGAAGCAATGTAGAATGTTTAAATTTTTGGCCAGAGGATTGGAGGCAAGAAAAAAAAAAAAAATGTTCAAGAAGATTCTTCAATGAATATGCTATAGATGAATCAAAGGTCAATGGAAAAATGACAAGGAAACAATATTTTCAGGAGAACATGCCTGGATTTCAGTGTTAATCGGGAAATTTAATTTCTTGGGGGATCAAATATGTGTTTGTTGATGTACGAAGGTGTAGAATTTATATGGGTTTTGTTGGTCTTTGCAGGGGATAATCCTCAGCAGGTGAAGACCAAGCTAAGGCATTGGGCACAAGCTGTGGCTTGTTCAGTAATGCAGTCTTCTTAATTAATGATTCAGGTGGGGAATGGATTTTTGTGTAGGGAGAGACAGAACAAGAGAAACTAAAGGAGTGATTGAGAAAAAGAGGCTCACCGCATGACATATTACAGAGAAAATAATAAAAGTTAGGAAGAGAGGGAGCCATTGGTTAGCTCAAGTTTGCCAAGAAAATTGAAGAAAACTTAGTGTTGTTTGAGTTTGATACTTCAGGCCAGCAAGTAAATGGTGTGGCCATCTGGGGTTCTTTTTCCTTCACCAAGACCAGTGCGGATAGTTGTAGTTGGTCACTTGGCTTCCCATTCCAACTTCATTTTTTTGTTTTGGAATGCAATTGTCACCTTCAGGTTGGCAAATGCATTTTTCTTCTTCTTCTTCTTCTTCTTCTCATCCTATATTCATCAATCCTTTTTGGACACGGATCGCATATATGGAAACTCATAGGCATGTTTGTGTGTGGATATTTACATCAATTGAATGTAACATGTATTGTGTTGGTACATCAGCAGAAAGAATACATACGAGGCACACACACACACACACACACACACACACACACATATATGCTTTTAATTTGCTTTTCACAATGGAGTTCAAAGAAAAAAAAAAAAATTACTTTTCACAATAGAATTTTATACTCCAGTAGCTATTGACACTAGCTTCCTAAAATTTCAAATTTGAGTTTATAGTCTATCCAATTAATTAAAAAAATACTTTGAAATGTACCATTTAATTAACACTACCCTAAAAGTCAACTTTTATTCCATTGGGTTGACATGGCAAGTTGTTGGAGTAGAATGAAGCCATAATTTTTGATTTAGTTTTAGAATTTATTTAGTTAATGAAAACAATAAATATTTGGAGATATTGTTTTGTCAGTCAACAAAAATGCTGATTCAATGATGAAATTCCGTCTCCCACTTCAGGCTTAGAACGCACCGTTTTAGTAAAAAGAGAAAGGTGCTTTTGCATTTTCTAAACCCAAAATTGTTGGTTCCTCAAATCAATATTAGTCCCCTTTTGATGCCATGAAATACGTGCTCTTAGTTTTAAAATTAAATATATAATTATATAATTATCTCAAAATCTTTAAAAATAAATTAATATATTCCTTACTCTATAGTTACATCTTAAAAGTTATAAACCAATAATTCAGATACGTGATGGTCAAGTTAATCTAAGAAAGCTCCAACCTCACACATCTTTCTTTCAAATTTCATTTGCCATTGATATATCTTCATCATGAAACAAACAAACTTCCCAAGCTTTTTGCTGCGCAAAATCTATGCAAATCATTAATTAAGGAAAAATATGCATAAATGATAAAATCCTCGTAATAAGAGTCTCTTTGAGATTACTTTAAAAAAGGTTTCTTTTTTTTTCTTGTTAATTACAACATCTAATGATAAAATTATTGAAATTCTTAGTTTTAAACTTCCACAAATTCAAAAAGGGTTTTTGAAATTAGAAATTCTCCCTCTCTTTTATATATATATATATATATATATATATATATATATATTTTTTTTTTTTTTTTTTTTTTTTTTTACAATATGCACGCAAAGATTTGGGTTGGACCGTTTGGATAAGGCTAAGTTCCTTTCTTTTTACATTAAAAAAATCTCTTATTTTGTTTTAGAGTAATTTTAGGAGGGCTAAAAGGTATAGAAAAAAGTTTTCCTGACGTAATAAAATTAAGGTAAATACTATTTATACAAGAAAAAAAAATTGTGAACATTTTATTTTTATTTTCTCATTTATGTATATATATAGATTTTTTTTTTCTTCTTGTAAATATCATTATCACGAAATTAAATACTTATCAAATAAAATATACATAATTTTAAAAAAAAAAAAAATTGAATTACATTATTATTGTATAAAAACCTTAATAAAGGTCTTAAAAGCATTGTTTCCGTTGTCTGGTATGCTGTCCTGCGCTAGCCAGTAAACCCCAGAAGCCAGAGGGTTCTGTCCGTCTTTGTCTGCTCCTGTCTCTCTTTACTTCCAAAACCCACGAGCGACGAACATAAACATAGAATCCTACAAATAGACTTCTACTTCAATCAGCTACTTACATTGTGTTTCTCGCTCTCTAAAGTCTAAAGACTCAAAACCCCATCATGGCCCCTGATGCTTCTGCTGCTTTTGCAGGTAATACCCAGATATCTATCGGCTTTCATAGGTCTTTATGTGCGTGTGTGAGTGTAAATCTTTTGTACGTGCTACAAGAAATCTTGAATCTTTTTCCAGAAATCTTGAATCTTTTTCTTCTTTAATCGATGGACAAAGTAAAGTTTGATAATTTTTGGGGTTCTTTTCTGATTTCTTTCCAAAGTTTACAGCTTTTTTTTCCCCATAATCTTTTGATTGGGATTGCAGATAGGGAAAAGGTTCATCACTTTCTGAATGCCGCGTGTACTGGCAATCTTGATCTTCTCAAGAGTAAGTTCGCTCTTATCTTTTTTGAATCTTGGCTTTCTTTTTGCTTTTAATTTGGTGAACTGGTCTACAATTTATCGTATAATGTTGTGGGCTTTTGTTAAGAGGAGGTTCTTCTTTCTTTTTTTGAACCTTGGCTTTCTTTTAGCTCTTCCTGTGGGGAACTGCTCTACTGTTGATCCTTTAGTTTTGTGGGGTGTTCTATTTCTTTGGTTAAAAGTCTAATTTTGGTGACTGTTGTCAATAGAAATGGCTGAACAGCTAGGTGACGGGAAGGGAATGGCAGAAACTGTGGCAGGTATCAAAGATGCTAACAAACGAGGGGCACTTCATTTTGCTGCCAGAGAGGGGCAGACTGAGGTGTGCAAATACTTGGTGGAGGAATTGAAGCTTGACGTGGATAAAAAAGATGCAGAAGGTATCCATGCATGAAATTATCCAAAATTAAGAGTGTATTATTTGTATACCTTTCTCATTCGTTTTTTTTTATTTTTGGCAATTTCATGTAACTTGTCCTGTTAAATGCAAAAAGAACTGCAACAAGAAGTGTTTTCAAATTTATTGTGTCCCAAAGAAATTCCAGGCCATGAAATAGCAAAGCTATGAGTTGAATTTGATTGGGAAAATACTGTGGTAGATATTGACCCTTTGCTGATCTTTATGATTCCAATCCTAAATGATGGAAGAAAAGATGATGTTATGCAATCTAGGGGCCTCATGGGATAGAAACAAGGAACTATAATGCACCAGTTTCCCCCAAAAGGGTTTAGTAAGGGGTTATCTTGACAGGATTTTCAAAAAGCTGCCATCCTTATGAATAGAAAGTTGTGCACTTATGCTTTGAAATGCAATATGTAAACTTTTGCCACACAAGGGCTGAGGCTATGTGTTAATGGGTGAACTTCATGTCTCCCCATTTTGACCCTGCAACCAAGAATATGACCATGAAACACGCTGTATCAGTTGTCATTTTTTTATGGATGTTTCTCTATTCAAATTGACCATTGCTTTTATTAGTGAACTATTGCCTTAGATAATTTTCCAGAGTCTGCTGCTTAAATGCAGGTGAGACTCCTTTAGTTCACGCTGCTCGGCAAGGGCATACTGCTACTGCTAAATACCTTCTTGATCAAGGTGCCAATCCTTCTATACCAAGTGATTCAGGGGCCACAGCTTTACATCATTCTGCTGGGATAGGTACTCTTCTTCTATCTCTCTCTCTCTCCTTCTTCTGGGCCAGGGCCCCTTTTTGATCTTACCTTTTTGTTGATCGGTTGAGGGAGGGCACCTTCTCGTTTGGACTTTGTTTGAACAAATGCCATGGTTGTTTGCAGGAAACATTGAGTTGCTGAAATGTCTACTTGCCAAGGGCATTCAGGTTGACTCAGAAAGTGATTCAGGCTCACCTTTGATTTGGGCTGCTGGCCATGATCAACAAGATGCATTAAAAGTTTTGTTAGAGCATCATGCTGATGTAATTTTTGTTCTTAATCCTCAACTTGTTATTGTCATTTGAGAAATTTCCATATATCTGTATTCTTGTGTTTGTGTCATTGTGGTGGGTGAGCCTTTGTTACCTCATCTTCTTGAAAGGGGGAATTGAATTATTTGTTTTGCTGGGATTTACAAATGTATAGTTTTGTGCTATCAATCTGTTTTTGTGGCATCCTGTATCCTTGCCTCCTGATAGGACTTCTCCTTGGTGCAAACTGTTTGAGCCTTTGGTACATATTGGAGTTGATGTGTGGTTGTTTTAGCATGGTCATTGCCTGTTGCAAGTTCATTGGTCTTGTGTGCTCAACAGGTAGTCAACTTTCCAACAGTCATGAATTGGCATATCAGCATTACTACTACTTTATTTTTTCTGTCTCATTGTTGATTAGAATCTTATTCTTATTATCATTATTATCTTTGTATTTGCTTTTTTCGTGTAGGGTCTCTTTTAAGTTGTTTCTTGATAGGGAACTTATCCTTAATACAAGATGAGTCCATAGTCATTATGACTTTCCTTCCATTTTGATGGCCTTGGATGATTGAAAGATTTTCCTTTTTCTCACTGAGCCAAATTTATGATTTTGTGTTGGTCTTGGATTCTATCTAGTGGTATCCTTTTACATTCTTAGTAATCCAGTTTGAATGGAAGGATTTGACTGAAGCTAAAAGCGTATCTTTTTTCGCATTCTTATATTTCTTTGGTTCTTCTTGTTCATGTTCCTTACATCTCATTACTTTTTGTGTACTCCTTCCTAGTTCCTTCTGCTCTTTCTTCCCCTGCACTTTTCATTTTCTAATAATTCCCTAATTCCTGTTCCTTTTGGTCTTTTATTCTTACTTGTGCAACATCATTGGCCATTGCCATTAACAATCTGGAGGTGTCTTATTTTTCATTTATACTGTCTGGTGTTCTTTTTGCAGCCTAATGATGAAACTGAAGATAATATATCCCCATTATTGTCAGCTGTGGCAGCAGGTTCATTCACCTGTGTTGAATTGTTGGTTCAGGTATTTCCTTTGGCATCTAATGGTTTGGGCAATTTTCTGAGTTCTCTTGTGTGTATTCTTGGATTTATAGAAAATCTTAACATATTTATTCATATCATGGTCCCTTTTAACTTAAAATTTTTTAAAATTTCTTTTCTGTATGCGGTTGATATTTACCATCAATATTTCAGTTAAATGTTTGGCTCTTTTGCAAGTGGTTTTGAAACTTCAAAGTATCATGTACTTGTATATCCAATATTAATGGCAAATCATGAAATGGATTTTTTGAGTTTGTTCTTTGTGTGAGCTTGAAGATTGTGCAACAACTTTTTTGGTGCTGAGTATCTTATTTTATGGTCTATGTATGACTTTGCTGTTTCATGGCTGTTGTACTTTAATATGCAGGCAGGTGCTAATGTGAATGTTCATGCTGGTGGAACAACCCCTCTGCACATTGCTGCTGACATAGGAAGCGTAGAAATTTTGAATTGTTTATTAAAGGCTGGGGCTGATCCCAACATCACTGATGAGGTGGGATCGTTGCTGCATTCACTTAGTGGAAAGATTATTACCACTTCTGCTTTATTCTCTTGTTTGATGTATGCTGTTACTAGTTGGAGTGTCGTAAATGTCTGTTGCCATTTATATGTGTGTCTTATGATTGGGTTTATGCCAGATGAATAACTATATGCCTAATTTTTTTTCCTGCTTCTTAGCAGCTAAATTGCATAAATTAATGATCAAGCAGTTTTTTGGGGGTTTTGATGTTAATCAGCATATTTAGTTAACTTCTTGAACTACAATGTAAAGTGAGGATAAAACACAGGAATCTTGTGAATTTTTGCTGGTTTCATGTTGCTTCTGTTGACCTATCTTGTTTTAAACTGATACAATTCCCTTTGCTGACCAGGATGGCCTGAAGCCAATACAAGTTGCAGCAGCCAGAGGCAACCATGGGGCTGTTAATGTCCTTTTTCCATTAACTTCCAAAGTTGAGACCATTCCAAAGTGGACTGTTGATGACATTATTGCACATGAGTCTGAGGTCAACAAACAAGAGGTATTTAAGATCTGTAATGACTTGGTTTTGCATTTGACAAGACAAATATGAGCTCCCTCACTTGTTTCTTTGGCCACAAGTACTTTTGTTTTAGCAATCTGTTTAGAGTAAGCATTGGTTTGCAAATTCTTTTTTTTTTTTTTTCCTTTTTGGTCTGGATAATAAATGAACTATGCTCTTTTTATTGTTATGATATGTGAATCTTATTCCACATTAGTAAAGGTTCAATTTTTGTGAACTGCTTTCTTTTTGAGCCCACAAAACATGGTATTCACAATATGATTTGTTTCACTGTTATTTTATCAGAATACAAGACATGTCTGTTTATTTGTAGTTTTCTCTTCTTGGGATTCTATTGACAAAACAGATATTATGATATAATTCCAGCATTTTAGCTGTATGCTTAATTTCTTTATTTTACCTTTTAGATCAATTAGAAAGCCTCTATTTATGAAGGGCAAATTTGCAGGAAGAAAGGGAGAAGCTAAAGGAAGTTAACATTTCAAAGGAAACTGCAGCGCCTAAAGAGGATCTTCCTGAGGTATGAATCTTGCATATAGCTTTGCTCTTGACTTTTTTATAATTAATTCTAGAGTATTTATAGCACTTCTCATGATATAGATATGTGAAACTAAGCTATAGATGTGTGAAATCAAACTAGATTGCTGGAACTTACATCTTCAATTTTCTGTCTCTTGTGCTTGGTATCTTTATAAATGTCCAATATGCAATCAGGTATCACCTGAAGCAAAGAGAAGGGCTGCAGAAGCAAAATCAAGAGGAGATGATGCTTTCAGAAGAAAGGAATATCTTATGGCTGTGGATGCTTATACACAAGTATGTTATCTATCCTGTATTTGCATTTAAGAGCTAAATTTTATTTTCCTTCCCCGGTGGGTTGGTTGCTTTATTGAGATGCATCAATGGATGAGATGGAGTTGAAACGTGGTACTTTTCTTTGTTTCAAGTGTAAAATAACTGTCACCTCACCCACAGCACTTGATTTTTGACATTTTACTGAGTTTCTGTTGAATGTGGTCTTGGAAATAAGTTGGCCTTTGGCTGTTGTCTCAAAAGTGGAAGTTGATATTGGTTCTAGCAACAAGGTCAATATAAGAGTGGCTGTTCAACAGGCTAACATGCGAAATGAAGGCAATTTTCAGAAACATATGAGAAAAGAAGTTGCCCTTTTTAGGGGGTTAATTTTACTTCCCGATGATAAAGTAAATAGTATAGTTGCTTTCCCAACCACAAAATTTGCTTAGCTCTGTTGATGTGAATCAGTACTGACTTTGCATCCCGTTTGCAGGCAATTGATCTAGATCCTACAGATGCTACCTTGTATTCAAATAGAAGTCTTTGTTGGCTACGCTTGGGTCAAGCAGATCATGCACTATCAGATGCACAGGCCTGCAGAGAATTAAGGCCAGATTGGCCAAAAGCTTGTTACCGTGAGGGTGCAGCTCTGCGGTTGCTGCAGGCATTAACTCTCCTCACCTCTTTTCAGTTTACGAAACCAATATTGTAAATTATGATGTCCGGGACTCATGATGACCTTGTAATTGCAGAGATTTGATGAAGCAAATGCTTTCTACGAGGGCGTGAAGCTGGACCCTGAAAATAAGGAGCTCGTACAAGCTTTTAGGTTTGCAAACAAATTCTCATTGCCTTCCCCCAACAAACACCCCACCTCCCAACCCCAAACCCCCCACTAAAGGCATCTGCGCCATTGATGCTTCTATTTTCATTCATGTGCAAGAATATCAGTTCATTGATTTTGAGTATTTCAGTCAACATTGGGTTGCATATATTTCAATGATGCACTTTGCGTGCTTTCACAGGGAAGCCGTTGATGCTGGGAGAAAGTTTCATGGCAAAGATAAGAAATAAACATGATTTTGGGACACATCAGAGACGAAGATATTTGTTATTGTTCTTCATCTTCATGTGTTTTTAAGAAGCTGTTAGCTTTTCTTGGTATTGAAGCCACAAAATTGGGAAGTAATGAGGAGGAAAAAGCAAGGAGGAGAGAAGATTTCTTTTCTATTTTTTTAGGAGCTAAAACTTAATAGGAAATTAGGATAGGGAAATCTATGGACTATATATATATATATATATAAAATTATTTGAGTTTTTTTTTTCTACATTTATAACATGATCGAGATCAAAAAATTATTGGAATTGTATAAATATTTAATATCTGTCATAACATTAGTCCTTCCTTTGCATGGTGTAAAACATTAATTATGGGTTAATTATTTCTTTTTTATTCTTTTTTCTTTTAAAGATTTTTTCCAGTACAAGGGATGAGAGATGAGGGTAACATGGAATGAAGAGGGTAATAGTCATTAGTAAATCGTAATGGGGCACTCATTTGGCTTGCATAATAGCTGAACTGAGGGACTTTCTTTCAATGAGGAAAAAAAAAAAAAGGAAAATTGTTAATTGGTTCTAATTAAGTCTTAAATTAGAGATTTTTCTACTAATTGAGTTTAAAACGCATTGGTTTAGTGATTCTATGGTATGGTCCCTCTGCTTGATACCAAGGCACAGCCAAAAAAATCTGGGAGTTACACGTGTTAGGCTAAAGCACTTCCATATAGCATTCAGGACCTGTGGCTCTAAGCAAACAGGGACTTGAGACCAGTTATGCCCACAGGTAACGTATGGTGCTAGAGCCCATTTGCAATCTCTTTTTGTCGTAAACTTTTATTCCATTGGTGAAGGATGGCCCGTCTGCTAAGCACCAGTGTGGAACTAACGTATGCATGTAAATATACTAAACTACTTGATCATGGAAGTTGGAAAAGGTACAAAAAGTACTCAAGTGGCCATACAGGAACAAAGCCTGTGAGTATCAGGAACGAGGGTTGTATTGTGCAGTGCTGTATGACGTCTTCAACTTCATCAGCTACAGCAGCAGTAGCCGCTCAGCAAGTTTGGACTGAAGAAAAGAGGAGCTGTGGAGACAAAGAGAAGAAGTTGGGGTATCTGGTAAGTGAGTTTGGGTGGCAGGTGAGAAGATTGGCTGAAAATGATCAGGGTGAGATGAGGGAAGTGGCTCAAATACAAGCTGAAGCATTCCACACACCAGTTGCTCTCTTTGATGATGTATTCTTCCAATTCTTCAAGGTCCTTTTTCTAATCCTGTCGTCATCACATTGAATTTTCTTTTGGGGTTTTGATTGGTTAAAAAGGAGACAACCAAAAAAAGAAAGAGGAAAAAAAGGAAGAAGAAAAAGAAAAGGCTTTCTTCTGGAATTCTAAATTGATGCTTTTCATTGCCTCCACAAATTACAGGCTGAAGTGCTTTCCGGGCTTCTTTACAAACTTAGGAACTCGCCTCCAGACAGGTAATTGTGGGCCATGAGCATAGAGTATCGCAAGGAACATAAAAAAACTGACCCTTATCTAAGGAAGTTCCCTGTGCATGATGCTCCCACGCTATAGGGCATGGGGATGTAATTTGAGTTACAGTTCACTTAAGGCAGATTACAATCACTTGAGACTTTCAAGTCAACGAGGATTTAAACCTTGCTTAATCTTTTGATAGGTCATATTGATGCTTTGGGTGATTCACTGTAAAACATGACAATTATCTTACCATTAACAGATACGCATGTTTGGTTGCTGAGCCTGCAGATGACTCTTCCATATCTGGAGGGAAACTTGTAGGTATTGTGGATGTCACAGCATTTAGAGATAAAACTGTCCTCCAGTATCTCAGTGGGGCAGAGGAATATCTTTATGTTTCAGGGATAGCTGTCCCAACAGGTTTCAGGTAAGATTGTGCCATCTTAGTTTAGTGTTTAAAGATCTTGTAATGTTTGAAATGAATCCAAAGTGCCCAACTAACAGGAGGAGGAAAATAGCAAGTGTATTGCTCAAAGCCTGTGACATGCTTTCCTTTCTGTGGGGCTTTGAATATCTTGTCCTTCGGGCATATGAAGATGATTACGGTGCTCAAAAGCTCTACAGAAATGCAGGTTACAAAGTGGTCTCAAGTGACCCCCATTGGATGACTTGGATGGGAAGAAGACGGCGCGTTCTGATGATCAAACAGTCTAATTTGCACAACTAGCACCTCTATATCAATGCAGGGAATGCCAAAGCTAAGTATGCTTGGCAAGTTTGCTACTTCGTGGCAACTACAAAATCATTTGGCAATAACAATAGAATTCATTAGAGGGTTCAGCTTTGATCTCTGAGTGTAGGAAGCACATTCAATGTTAAACAATTTTCTGATCAAGCAGTACCTGCATGTGTATTTTCTTGCGAATAGCAAAAGAACAAAGCAGCAAGGCTATGATGTTTGAGACATTGGTCAATTGATCAATTGATGATGGTAATGTAGTGGCCATAGGACAAGACCTACCTCATTAATCCTCCTCCAGGTTGATGGAGTCCCCAAACTTATCATACAAAATCTTCTTTAACTGAATCTTTCTCTTCGTCAAGTTCTTCCAAGCTCTTGCCTGTCACTTCTTTCATCTCCTCTATCCTGCTCTCAACTTCTTCCTTCTGAACATGAGCAAACACTTCTCTAACTTGGAATCGAATAACATCCTCATCATTTAGAATCAACTCATTGCTCGTCTAGATTATCATTTGATTTCTGTGAAAGAGGCGGGGGGGGGGGGGGGGGGGACTGAATAAGAGGAATAATACATACGAGGAAAGCAGGATGTGTATGGTTGTGCATGTCTGACATGGAACAAGATGTAAAGGGGACAAATTTGGCATGACTAGAGATGTATTGTAATTGTAAATTGTAAGCCATACCTCCATGCAGTGCTGTTGCACTACAATGGGAAGTCAAACTGTAGAAAGGAAATCGTTGGCAACTATTGCAATTAATTTATGTGGGCAATCTTTACTGTAACAGTTGCCTCTATCGTGACCTGGGTCACATGCTTCAGTTGTGGAAACCTTTTAGTGGAAACAAGAGTAAAGAAGTATACATCCGAACCTTCTCCAGACTCCACCGTGGAGGAGTCCTGTGCACTAGAAGCACCATTTTTTATTTTTTTGTTCTTTTTTGTTTTTGGTTGTTGCAGTTAGTTTATGCTAAATCAAAAATATCAGCTTTTCACCATGCTTGAAGGAAGCTTGACATTTCTAAAGCTAAAACTTGCCCAACCACTTCTAACAACAGAAAATAACTGAAAATAGTCCCTTTGTCACTAAAAGTTCAATACACCAAATCGGAATATCTAGTGACTATCAAATCGATCCTATCAAATGGATTCAATTTCCAACTTCCACACACTCTCGTTACCCAAAAGCACCAAACTTTCATAGACATCCATATATATGCAGCAATGGAATGAATACATTCACACACCCAGCCACAACCTAAATCAAACAAATGGTTGGGGGGGGGGGGGGGAGAGGGAAAGGAAACAAGAAAACAGAAGCAGAATGAACAGGCTAACACATCAGCCAAAAGTAAGAATTAATGCTATATTTGAGCGTAATTCTCCATACCCACCTACAGAATGCAAAAGATCATCCATTTACCCAATTACATACGTGCTACACATAACAACTGCAGGATATCTACAAGTATATTTCTATAAAGTACCATCAAGTTACCTAGGCAATCTTGATCTCATCTTCAAGCTCGTGGAATCGGTTGTTAAATCTGTCAAACCTGCTGATGTTCTGCTGGTCCTCCAAGGTTACCTCTGTATCAGATCCCCCACCCTTTCATCATTCATTGCTCAACATTAATCATTTGATCCCAAAAATGAAAATAAAATGAAAAAACAGATTAGATTAATGGGGTTTTAGTGGGGTTTTTGGTTACCTGTTGCATGATTGATTCGAGAAAGTTTCCAACTTTCCAAGAAGAGCAGCAGTTTCAGTTCAACCTCAATCTGCAGACAACTAAACAAGGAATCCATGTAAAGGCCATGGCTATTCGGGGCCCACTTTGATTGCACATATCAAAAGACAAACATGACCTCATTTTTTCCAGTTTCTGAAAGAGTTCATAATTTTGTGCAATTAATTTTATACGATTATTGATCCTTCTAATATATTAATTTTTTTCGCAAATTGCTAGTTTTTTCATAGTGTAAAAGGAAATGGCACACACATTAATTTAAAGTACCAGCTGGTATTTTGGCTTTGCACTTTAACTACTTAATTAATTCCATATTTTGGTTTTCCTTTTTAGATATTAATCCTATCTTGGTTCCTTCTTTCTTAAGGAAAAGAGGCTTAAATCGCCAGAACATTAGAAGAAAAAAAGAATAAAAAAAGAAAAGAAAAGAAATGAAAGTAAGAAAGCTACAAAAACGCAGAATGCAGAAAAAGTGGAAGGATAGACAATGTCCGTAACTTTCAATCCATCACCATTATATGAAAATCAAACATTCAAAGGTTTGTTTGTCGGTACCAGGTTTTGAATTTTGGTTGTTCAGACAAAAGGCTAAGAACTACCGAGCTCATGACAACAAAATACACTTTTATATTAACACTTTTCTGAATTAACTAATCAAAGAAACGAACTTTCCTGACAAGAATTATATGAACAGAACAAAAATTAACCCAAAAATGAAAAAAAAAAAAAACCCTGCAAAGGGAAACCAGTTGGAACTTTAAGGAGCAACTTGAAAAAATCGAGATTTGGGAGAGAGTAGTAAGATTATGGGAGTGATTGGGATGAAAGGTTGTAGAAGTTAAATACAACAATTATTACAGTTAAAAACAATAAAAATAAAGGTCATTTTCTCAAAACCTGAAGCTAGAATTACGATTTTTTCTTCATCTTTATAATCCCTTGTACTTGTAACCCCAGTCCAAAATTGAGGAAAGCTGTAGAAGGAACCGTGTCAATTTTGTTTCTGATATCGGCCCTGTATTGCAAATGAATAACAGCATGGTAAAGCAAACTCTTTTTCACGCCTCCACCACTCTCCAGTAATACCTGCTATACAAACTCAACAATTGTGTCTCCTAATGCCATCTGACTACAGCTATGCCTGAATGTGCAGCAATCACTGCAGCTTACTGCATCAAGCTTCTGAAAATGGCCCAGTCAGTTGTTGGACAATCCTATGTCATCTAGCACCACTTAAGCTTTTCCATATGCAGAATAATGTAGTGTGTGCGAAAACTAAGGTCACTAGTGGTCTTCGTGTTTATCTAATGAGGCAGATAAATAGCTTAGGATGAAGCCATCTAGGTCTCCCTCCAGTACAGAGTCTGGGTCAGAGACCTCATAGTTGGTTCTAAGATCCTTTACAATCCGGTAAGGCTGCATCAAGAACAAATTGCATCATAAGCCAGTATTGTCAACCGGATTTTACCAAAACTTAATAAAAACTGCTATGCTACTGAAGCTTACATGGAGAACGTAAGTACGAATCTGGTTTCCCCAACTTATATCTGTGAGTGATTGTGTATGCTGTTTATTCATCTGAGCCTGGCGGGCCATCTCAAGCTGGTCCAATCGAGACTGGAGCACAGCCATTGCTGAAGCCTTATTCATATGTTGTGACCTGCTATCACAAGAAAAAGATTAGCATCGCGTAGAAGATAATGGCAATTCTTGACTCAAACTAGTATTGAAACTTCTATCATGCATTATTTTGCACACCTTTCATTTTGACAAGTTGCAGTGATTCCTGTAGGGATATGAACTATTCTCACAGCACTCTCAGTGGTGTTAACATGCTGACCCCCAGCTCCCCCAGCACGAAATCTCTCAATACGGAGATCAGATTCATTGATTTGTACATGGGAAAATCCATCACCCAGGATTGGAATTACAGCAACAGCTGCAAACGAAGTGTGCCGGCGCTTTGCACTGTCAAAAGGCGAGATACGTACTAATCTGTGCACCCCCACCTCTGATTTAGCATATCCATAGGCATATTCACCATCTACTCTAATTGTTGCACGCTGAAAAATCGTGGGTGTCAGGTTGGAAGCCTAATGGGTTCTCAAAGTTATTGACTCAAAATTTAAGTTTACCGAGATATAATTAGATCAAGCTGTGACTATCATCTTGTCATTCAAACATTCAAAAAGAAGGAAAAGGCAACCAAACAGGAAAGCAGTATGACTTATGAAAGCTGCAAGGTTGCTTGCTGATTTCCCTAAAAATATGGAAGTAACTCAAAACAATTACACAATTGGGTATTGAGGTAAGAAGCTGAACCTTGATTCCTGCAACCTCACCAGCCATCTCATCCACCACAGTTACTCCATAATCCCGTTGTTGAGCCCATGACTTGTACATCTGCATCACCATTTTTGCCCAGTCCATGCTCTCAGTACCCCCAGCCCCAGCTTGGACCTGGATTGTGCACCAACATAACAAGGTTTAAGTTCGTAAATTTTCAATTAAATTTGTTCCATCACCTAAATGAAGGGAACCAAAATTCAATATCTATGGAGTTCTACATTGTTCTGCTTGTTTCTTGATTTGAGAATGGAAAGCGTGTATGTGAAACAACCTCTATGTAACAAGAGCAAGAATCATGTTCTCCAGACAACAAAGCTTCAAGCTCTTTCTTCTTGATATTTCTTCTCATCTGAAGCAAAGCTTTCAATGATTCCTGGAGAAGGCAGAGCATTCTGCATGAATAAATGCTTGCATGATCTAGAAATTTTATGACTGTGCTGGCCAGATGCAAACTGGTGATGTGTTATCAGTACTTGATTACATCCATCTTAAATCTCATTGAATTACTTGTAGTTTTGCACTGCTTACCTGTTTATAACCCTACAACAAAGCCATCATCTAATGAAGAATTACTCACTACTTTAGTTCATACCTAAGGTTATTCATTTCACCATTCTATACATTTGAAAAATCAATCATCTGCTTCTCTATGCTTGATTGAACATCCAATAAAGTTGTCATAAGCATATGCCAATTATTGTAAAAATCAGCATATACAAAATAAGTTACGCTGAAAGAGCCAAAAAGTAGGACATCATTTTGCTAAATGCTATGTTGTGCAAGATACATGACAGTAAACATGAAGCAGAATATATACATGTCTAAAATGAAAAACAAGAGCCCACCGATTCTAAGTCAGAATCATCTTCTTCACGTGCCAGCTTTATCATGTCAATGTGCTCAAGCAATTCTTGCTCAAATGCCTTCACTTCTTTCATTTTACCCATCAGCAAACCATGCTCACGGCTTATCTTTCCACCATGCACGGGATCATCCCAAAGGTTTGGCTTATTCAACTCTGCTGATAAGAGGTCCAACCTAACTATCAACTTTCTCCACTGCAGACACAGATAACAACATAAGAATTCAGATCAAGGAGTTTTTCAAAAAATGAAAAAAAGATGAAATTCAACCAACAAGCATAGAATCAAATGTAGTGCAGAACATTCCCTAAATTGAATCAACGGACACAAATTCAAACTCCACATACTGCATTTGAACACAAAAATAAATTTTCTATGCCAACTAACAATTCGGGCTTAAAATTGAACTCAAGCTTACACCTGCAAACGCTTCTTGATGAATTGGATGGATTGAGCAATGGCAGCAGCATGACTCTTCCAATCACTCTCGTTTTCATCAAAAATTGTCCAATTATTAGCAGCAATCCCATCAATGGTCAGTCCATCAGACGTTGACAATTCCACGGCTGCTTGACTACTAAACAAGCAAAAACGCCCCAAATGGAACTGACCCACATTAAAACTATACGGAATTATGACCCTCGGAATGAAAAATAGAGCGATCCCGGAAATATTCTTCTTCAAAACACCATTCCCAGAAATCAAAACCGTATCTTTCTTCCTCAAAAGCGAAAACTGGAAATTTCCTGACCACGCAAAACGAGACCAAGATGGATTCTTTATGGTTCTGAGAAAAACTGAAGACAACCCAGATAACAAAACCTCGTCCTTTTCATTTGAACACGAAAAATTTTGAAGCTTTGAGGAGTATTGAGGTTTGTTCTGGGGTTCAAATAAACAAGAGAACAAGAAAGGAATATGTTGTGTTTTATTGCGACAGTTTCGCAAGAGAAGCGAAGAGCTATTTCGAGATCTCTTCAATAACACAGATGACATTTCTTTTCCCACTTCCTTTCCAATCTGCCGAAACACATAAAAGACGGTTTTTTTGCAGTGGACTGCTGTTTTACTACAGTTTAGCAGAGAGCTTGCGGCAGGGCTTATTGGCAATCTTGAACATATATGCGCACTGTCACGACGCCGTTGGCTTTAGGATGAACCTCAGACTTTGCCAGCCCCAAAAGATTGCACCTTCCAATTTTGCTCAGCGAAAAACTTAGGAATCAATATTTAGAGTCAATACAAAACACTTAGATTAATTAGATATTATTTGATTTTATAAATAAATAAAATTAAATATAAAAAAATTACTTTACCGTCCATTGATATTTAAAAAAAAAAAAAAAAAAACAATGTTGTGTTTTATGACAATTACAGACGAAATTAAATCAAGACCAATTGAAAAAGCAAAGTACTTCCCGGGAAAATTAGTGTAGGAATTCATTTTCAATAGAATCTTGATGGAATGGAAGATAAATTATTCCAAGAAAGGATAAATCTTGTGAAAAAACAAAGAAAGAGAGCTTTGATGATAGACGAGATAGATGTTGGAAGAACAGACGATCAGAAGTTGTCTAGCCTAAAGTTCCCCATTGGTGGCTGTCTCTCCCCAGTGTGTTGGGGTGAGAATCAAGTTATGGACAATGAGCAAAAGTTACTTGTGAATCTGAGATTAAGAAAGTGAAAGCTCCAATCTTCAGAGTAAATAAGCTTTGTTAATACGATGAAAGTAGCAAAAACTTGTTGATACGAGGATTCTCAGTATTGCATTATAGGAGCCACAAGTGGGGAGACACTCATGGAAACACATGGATTTGTTACCGCCCACCATCGTAGTTGCTACTGGCTTATTTTCATTTTTTTCCATTATACAAAATAATAATAATAATAATAATAATGTTTCATACATTGATTTTAATAAAATCTAGCTGATTTCGTAAATTTATTATATTATTCAGACAACAACGAAAACTGACCATGTGGCCAAGACATCACGTGAATCAAATCAAGTACATGCATTATGTGGTGGACTGGGATGGTTGAGAGTAACCATAGAGATTAGGTCCATTTGGAGATCCATCAAAGATGCATAAGATAAAGAAAAGATGTAAAATTGATAAAAGATTAACAAAGAAAAATTCATGAAAAGGCTAAATTAAGATGCTTGAACTTTTCGACGACAATATGACAGTGCCATCACAAAGTCCTTGGCTGAGGAACCCACGGATGCCGGTATTTTCTTTGCCGTTGATGCTGCTGGAAACCACATGTCTACTACGTCTTGTAGTTCCACCGTTGGATGCACCTGCCGGCCACGGCACATTATCTCCACCTACAAACAGAAACATATATGGTTCAGAAGCAAACAACTATCATGATTCATGGTGAAGGCATAAACCATAGCTTTCTACAGAAGTTCACTGCATTGTTCATGAAGTAACATTTTATACCCCAAATGTATTAATCTTAATTAAGTGGTCACAGATTCAAGTTGCAGAAACAGTCTCTCTCTAAAAGCAAGGGTAAAGCTGTGTGTAAGAGCCTTGGCACTGGGACACACTTTTGTCTTAAATGTACAAGGTTAATACCAATGGCAGAGGGATTAGAAATTGCCTGCATAAGTAGATTTTACGTGCTTGTCTTTGTGTGCATCCGGTGATGAAAATTTTCACCTGTGGTCTCCATTTCTTGCTCTTAAAATGACAACACAATCCCATTTTTTTTGGAATGCGAGAGATGTGTACTCACCTCAGCCTCACTACTAAGGTCTAGTTTCTTTACAAGGTATTTCTGGACAAATAAGATGGGCATTCGTCGGTCCCTGTGATGAGAAATTAAGAAGTCAATTACATAAAGAGTCCGAGGATAAGTGTCTCAATTTTGAGGTCAATCGAATGCTTCATCAGCTAAGATGAAAGTGAAGAATACTTAAAGTAAAGCCATTGACTGAAGCCCTGTCAAATGGAGGCCATCGAATAGCAAAGAATCAATACGTTCATTCTCCAATGATAAAAGTTTGGATGCTTGTAAGAATACAGAACATGTTATCAGCCCTTTAACACGATAGATTTATAGCACTCAAGCCATGGAGATGAAACCGTGCTTCAAGATAACGGAAAATTTAAATAGGTAAGGAGACTTAAAACTCACTTGATCCTCAAGTAGCACGTAGATATCTGTGGCAAGGAAGTATCACCTTTCCTGAAGTCATTACACAGAAAGTCAACACCAGAAGTGAAGCAATCTTTAACTGCTTTCTAGAAGTAAATAAGTATAATTTAGTATACATCTTATGACCACCATGAGGATTGCAATAGAAATCACTTACTGGTCTTCAGACGCAACCAGTGACAACCAAATTGGGCAATCTCTTTGATTGCTCTTGGCACCTGTAACATCTAACAAGGCCTGAGTTGAGGCATTCAGATCCTGAGATGTAGCAGCCCTTTTTCGTGGTGTTGTTAACCTTCTACGCTTCACTGATAATGGAAGGGTATTTGTCCTAGGCTTATTATCTTCAACTTTCATGTCCCGCCCATGCTCTTTGTTTTTGGGCTTAGGCATATATGGCTCGCTTTCATGGCCATTTTGTGATCCTACTCTAGGTTTCCTTTCAGGTGAATGAGGTTCAAAATCAGGGGTATGCAGGGATTCTGATTTGGCAAGAGACAGCCCTTGTGAATTTGATTTAGACAACTTTGTTCTGTTTGCAGCTTCAAAAAGACAAGTCAATGGTGTCCATAGATCAGCTTTTCCTTCCATTATTTCACTATCATCCTCTTTATGATTTGGCCTTTGTTCATTAGAATGCTCGGCCACAGAGAAATCCTGCATATTTTACAGGAAAAATTAACTACAAATACAGTAGAGAAGCATTCAGCAACAGGACCGCCTTGCAACAAAGTTTGAATTTCAAGCCTTTCAAGAACAATGACCAAAGTGCTGCTTCCATTACCTGCCTTCCATTTTGTGCAATTTTATTAGGAGAGTTAGGTGAGCTTGAGCTCATTGGGTGATCATCCATAGAATCTTCTTTCTTGTTCGGTTCCTCAGAAGTAAAACTGCATCCTCGTAAAATAGCAGCCTTTCTAGCACCAGCTTTAGATCTCCTTCCTGTCAGGCCAGTTTGCATTGGCACTTTGGGAGCACTCACAACCAAAGATGATAATGACCTCTCCTTTCGTTTTGTTGGCAATGCAACTGATGGCGTCACTTCAGGGGCTGTAATTTTCCTTCTTCTATAAGGAAATATTTTGGCCCTTATATCTTCCAAATTGTGGTCTGGCCTGCAAATAATTAAAAAAACAAACACGAATAGATTATCCAGTCCCAGCACAATACTTCAGAATGTCTTTAACAGAAAATAAAAACACATATGGCCTGGACTCAATGTTTTCACAGGAATTTATCAAAAGAGACCTTGAAAGGAGCAGCAGTTAATTAAGGCTAAAATTTAGCTTCAAAGGTAAGAAGGTACATTCAGATTAAGTTGCAGGTATTTGATCTACTGTTAATTGAGGCAAACTGTAACACAAATACCAGCATGTTGGCAAGCCCTATCCCAAGTCAACTCAGACGTCCCATAAGAGGCCACCTATTAGAGTTGAAGAATATCATTTTCAAATTGCACCAACATCTACGTTGTAGACAAGTTTCAGAACTCCTAGAATAAGTGTGCAAAAGCATGCCATACAGTCCCACCAAACCTAATTACATTATCACAAACACCAAATATCCCAAACAAGAAAATTTAATTTGAGTACATAACTAGCCCCAAACAGGAACACAAGAGAAGGACAAAATTTCAGGAAAAGAAGAACGTCTAGAATGCAAGAGTGCCACAAAATTCCAAAGCAAACATAAGTTTTAACATGTATTCCACCAATCAGAAAGCAACCTCAAGGCCTACAGCTTTGATCACCCTTGAAAGCTTGACACTCTTAGGACTAACCAATGACTAACCTTGTTCCCAGTCTGACCAACGATTAATTAAGTACTGAAAGTTGAACATACTGAAACTACATAGACCATTCATGCTACCACCGACTAATTCAACTTGTCTGCATACAATGCTGTGCAGTTTAGGAAGAAAGCAATGTGCATGCCAATTTTGAACCAAAATCATATCTCCTAGTAAGCATGCATGTGCATGTACATCTGTGGGGTTTGCACGTTACAGAGAGAAAGTTAAACCTGAGTTTCTCCACTGGAAGGCAGCCCAAATCAATATTGCAAACAGGACAGCAATCTACCTCTTCATCTGAGAGCTTCTCATAAATGCATTTCCTGCAGACTAGTTTCAATTCCAGAATTACATTAAAGAAGGTCACTAAAAACAAAGGAAAAAGAAAAAGAAGAGAGTACAAACTATGAGAATGGAATATCAGTCGACTTCACAAACAACCTTAACAAACTGCAACGACAATAACCATTTCAGACAAATCACATGCAAATTAAATCGACCAACAGAATTGCTAGATCTACTATTGGCTAACACAAACCAGGTGCCCATGAATTGACGCTAATACTTCATAATTACCATGCATAATCGCAATAAATCCAAATGGTAAGTGAATTAATAAGCAGCAATGATAATTTCTGAAGATCATAGCATTGCGAACTTGCTAGCTATAAAGCATGGAGATCATGCACGGAAGTGGGGAGTTATTATTGATTATTGACCTCAAAGTTGCAATCTTTCACAATAACCAACAATTCAAAGTTACTAGCTTGAATTTGTTACCATAATACAGATCAAACATACAAAAAGAAAACACAAGCTATCTCCGCTATATGCTTTCCACTAGCATAGCTTATGAAGACAGTAATACTAAAAACCGACAATAACTCCACGTAAAGATCGCCATATCGGTTGAGTAAACGAACATGGTTTAACCAAATCTTCAATCAAGCACGTGTAATAACGTGGGGAGCATGGAACCAAGGCCATAAATGGGCATGCTATGGAAATCAAATCAACCCGACGAAAATCTAACATAAGGGTAACCAATCCCGAATTCAAAAGCATCCAAATTGCCAAATTAAAACACCCAGTTGACGGTCAAATAAATGCTAAGCCAAGAAGCGACCAATCTCGACGAGGAAATCAAGAAATTGGAAACAGAGGGAAACCAGATCGTAAAATAACATCCCCCAAGATCATAAATTTGTCAAAAGATGAAGCGTGAAATCGTGACAAGAAGAATCAAGATAGAAACTTTACACGTGTGGAGACATAAAGATATTGTGGTGGCATCCCTGAGCAGCTTATTGCAAAGTGGGCATGTCATGCATGCTTCCAATGTCTCCCTCTTCACTTTCACCACCGTTTCCGCCATCCCCCCCTCTCTCTCTATATCTTATTTATCTATACTACTGCATTCAAGTCAACAAACATTACAACCCCAGAAGGGAAATCTGGTAATAAATAATGGGTATTTGGTAAAAAGGACCAAGAAAGATCTGAGGTTGGACGGGGACAAATTCAAAACCGGTAGTTGTTGTTGTTGTTGTTGTGGGTGCTTGTGAGAGAGAGAGAGAGAGAGAGAGAGGTGTGGAACTACGTGTTGTTGTGTTCGGGGTTCGAAGAGGGAGCTGTGTAAGAACTTCGGACACGCAAAAGAGAGAGAGAAGATGCGGGTATTTCGTGCGTGAACCTCCCTTTGTGTGCGTGTTTGTGTGGGCTTGTGTGTGTGTGACAGAGAGAGAGAGTGTGTGTGTGCGCGCATGTGTGTCTCTGTGGAGAACGTCGCCGTTTGGGGATTTTGGTGTTTAAGAAAGAGAGTGGCGTGAGAGTTGGGACAAACGGGTACACCCCGTTAGGTTGCTGCCATTAATCCTTACTTCACCTCGCATCCTAATTATTTGATTGATTTTATATTCTATTTATTTATGATTTTGCTTTTAATATTTATTGATTGGAATTACTTTGAGAAGAGGGCAGGGGGAAGCTCGCCTCCTTGGGAGAGTTGAGGCCACTCGTTTTTAATTTCCATTAATACTCATTTTTACGATGTTGTCCATTCTTATTGAGAACAATTTATTTGTGCAAACACCCAAGAATTGAAACCTTTCAATTGAATTACTTGGGATGAAAGTTTGATGGTAAGTTCTTAGGTATCTCATTTTTTAAAAGAAAAATAATAATTAAATATTATATAAAATTTACGAAATCACAAAAATTAGAAATATTTAAGTGTTCATAAATTGAATTCACATAAATGGTATTACTACTTGCATAATGCATTTTTATTGTTTAAAAGAAAAAAAAAAAAAAGCTTTTTGGATGGGGTTTTTATTTTTTATTATTATTTTTTTTTTAGTTTTACCCCCGACCCTGGGGATGAGACTGTCAAGAGTTGGGGGAAGGAATTTAACAGTAAAAAAAAATCCCATGATAAAATGAATTTTCGTGTCATGGTTTTTTTTTTTTTTTTTTTGGGTTTATTTGTCAATGACAAGTGGTTGTCGTATCTGCGGATTCAAAGGATTGGTTTGATTCAACCAGACGAATATCAGGTGACAGGACAGGCCATCTCATTATGATTTCGTTAGGGATTAGGAGGACCAGGCAGGCCACGCCGCCGCCCTTGTCCACATATAGTCGCGTCCAGACGTCAATGGATGCCTTTTCGGGCACTAATTTTAATTCCATCGCTTCTTACCTCACAGGTGAAACTCGAGAAGTCAAAAAGACAATTCCCGATCATACTTGTCACCAACCGTGTTTTTCTTGTAATTTAGAGTGGTCCGAATCATACATGAGGGATTTAAATTTAGGCATTTGTCCCGGAAGAAAAGAACGAGGAAACTTTTTGGAGAATTACAGCATCCCCCATTGTTTTTTTAAAACAAAAACCATTACAAAGACATTCTTACAATCTAGTTACTGTCGTTTTGTGTCCAAGTTGGAATTAATCAAAGCATCAATGGCCTTGCCTTCTCTGTTGTTGGGACTTCGGTTTGGCACATTATTGAAACAGTCAGTTTAGTTAACAACACTTTCTTCCAATGAGATTGCTTATCAATGTAGACCTCGGATGCCACTGGCTACATTGCTTACTTAATCTCGTAGGTTCAATTTTTTTAACCCAACAATGATTTTTGGGGAGAATTGCATCACTCTCTGCAGTTCCCAATTTGGTAATTCACCATGTGTTGACCTTGAGCATATTGCCTCTTCCGTCTGTATCCAGTCGTCTAAGAACCCCATTATCCAGGTCTAGACCTCCATTGCTACACTGACCCGCAATCCCCACTGTTGCTTGAGCTCTAGCTGCATTATTTTTTACCTAGATTCACATAAAAAAAGAAATGTTTACATTGGTTTACGTGGCTGCGTCATAACTTTACATTGTCTTGCAACATGGGACAATTTTGTCACCTTAAACCAAACATAAATTTTGGGATAAATCACGAGATTTGAATTTCAAATCTCAATTAAAGTCAACTTTTCTATAGTTCAACTAGATTAAAAAACAAAAAAGGTAAATATTTGGGTGTCACTGGCTGCGGTATTTTCAAGTATTCATCAATCTTTTTGGGGAATTGGGACAATGCGTGTGGAGTTGAATCACTGAGGAAGGATGCTTCTTGGGGGTGGTTGTGTAGGTTGGGCCTTGAGGCCCTCCGTAGGCTCTGCATTGAACAAGAGGGCCCTCTAGGGATTCAATTAGATTTCCTACCAACTACCTCTGTTACCACATCATCCATCATTGGAAATGCACACACGCACACGCACGCGCATATTACTTTAGAAGCAGCAGTTTTTAACTTCAGACTTCTCTTATTGTTAATCCTCAATTTTTCAATCTAAATGGATTTTTTTTTTTTTTGGGAATTATATATTGATATCATTTAACCACAATTAAAGAGCCTATAAAGGTTTTCTTAAGGAACATTTTAATGATTAATAATTTAAAATTTTAAAAAATCTTAAATTTTGATTTTATATATATATTGTATGATTATGATTCAATTAATTTTTTAATTGACAAAAAAAAAAAGTCTGTAAAGGATGAAAAAGTGTTGAGTTGGGCTTCTAACCATTTTACTATGTCGTTGGATACGATTAAGGCAGCTCCATTTTGAAAATTGAGTTGGATGGGTCAGCAAAATGATTTGAGCGGCCCACGAGTGTCGCCTCGTCCAGCAAATGAGCAGCCTCGAAGTTGGGGCTGTGGACATTCCAGTCTGAGGTCAAAAATGGGTATGGTACATACCCAACAAAAATTCTTTTTTTTTTTTTCTTCCCTGCCAAAACAATTTTTTAAACTAGTTTTGTACATATGAAAAAGCAAATAATTTATATAAATGTTATACAATGGTGGGTTTTCCATGGGGAAGATATGTAAATACAAAAAAAAAAAAATTATGTCATACTCTCATAATTTATGATTATATATTAATAATTATCGATATATATAATTTTAACTAATAATAAAAAATTATAAATATACAATTAATAATTAAGATAATATTAATTTATTTACATAAAATATATATTAAAATTTATATTTATGCAATCAAACTCCTTTTTGTTATAACTTTTCTTAGACATGGTAGCCCCACTTATCTCTAAGCACCCATTCGATAATTTGATTGTGGCCTAAGCACTCAAATTTTATCATCTTGTACCTAAGTTGGTCTATATATATATATATATATATATATATATATATTGCTTCCACCCTCCATTACAGTCCTCTGCAAACAGAAAGAATTGGTCAGGAGGGCATGTGTTGGTCATCTGTACAATGATACCTTGTCTGACCCTTTTGCCTTTCTCATTTCCTTCAAACGTGTTTTTCTTTTTCTCCTCCGCTTGGTTGAGATTTACATCAAGGACCTTATCGTGACACTATTGAGATGAAATCTTTAGAAAAGCCGCCGCAGCATGACAATGGAGAAGTGGAGACCTTTTTGTGTTGATGGAGATTTCTCATTAATCAAAACTTTTGAACGAAAAGAAACTAAAGGATTGATTTATACTTGCCGGGGGACTAATGTCATCCGTCCATGTGTATCAATGCGATGCGTTAATCTTCCAGAAATTGTAAGCAAAATTGCCAACTTACTTCTCCCATGTCACCATGAGACATATGAGATGTACAGTGTCTGATTGTCTGATGTTTGTTTTATCCCCCAATAGGAATCAAGCACATGGACCCACATGGCAGTTAACTAAGTTATTTGCTCATGATTCTCTGTATTAATCTGACAATGTCAGACCCAAGATCCAATTTATAAGGGAAAATTGCTCTCATGTAAAGCTTGGCTAAGAAAAAGAAGGAGAAAGTTTGAGTCTTCTTTCATTCTTTCTTTTCTTCAAGATTTGAATGGAAATTCTTTCAATGTCTTTCCATGAGATGATAACGAACCATCAATCAAAGAAATCTATGGCCAGTCTCATCGTCCCACCTCAATTCACTTCAGGGAAATAGTGATTCGTGTTTTTATTTTATGGACTATACAGACTTTATGACTTTCAATCATTTCTAATTGCCCAGAAACCTTCATGTAGTTGATGAGTTGCTCGGAGATATGGACAACATTAAAATAAATAAATAAATAAAGACAATTGGTTGCAGAAATGCCCTTGACAGCAAGCACATGGAGGCTGTCTCCACCCCATCACTTTATTCATGGAAATTGTTCATTTCCTCCTCAACTAACAACATCAAAATTAAACAATAATCATAATAACCAAGATGGAAAATCTAGAAAGATGTACATCATGGAAGAGAATCCAGTCATACATTACAAAAAAAAAAAAAAAATGAAATACATGCCATTAAGCACATTACAGAATAAAGGAAAACAAAAACACCCATAATAAGTTTGACAACTAGAAAAATAATTAGAGGAGCCATCTTGACAAGTAAAACAGGGTCTATATTACATTGATAGAGAGCAACGACGACGTTTTGAAGCTCTTATGCTTTGAGTCAACCCGAACCACTCGCTAATTTCCTTTGACCGTAGACCTGAGGATTGATCCATTTGATAACTATTTATATGTGCAACTGGGAAAATTTCTTGTTCAGGTCCTGTTCTTGCATTTCTCCACTGCTCTAGGGGCTGTAAGTCATGGTTAAAAGTAAAAGGGTTGATTCACATTCTCTTTTACAGTTTTACTGTACACATAATTACAATTCACAAAAATTTGTACATCATTCTGAGTTCACTATATTGATCACACTAACCAAGTCCAATTGCCTCAGACCCTTTCATTATCCTCAAGCGCTTGCAAGAGTCAACAAACATGCTGTGACATTATTGCAAAGAAAAATCAAAATTAGTGCTTAGCCAAGGCATCCAAAGGGAAACAAAAAATAAAAATTAGAAAAAAAAACATTAATTGCACGACAAAGCAATTAAATTTAAATTTAATTATTATATATATATATATATATATATATATATATATATATATAATGAACTTACTTCCATGGCACATCTCCCACTAGCATCCAATCTCCATCTTTGTCTTCGTAAGTTGGCACATAATCAGAACCATTCAAAAGATCTATCAATTTGCTCTCATTCATGAAATCCTTCACTCCTTGCGACCCACAATTACCTGATTTGGAAGCAAAGGAAAAAAATACAAAAAAAAAAAAAAATTCATAAATCCCATTACTAATTAATATAATGTTAGTCTTAATTTAATTTCAGGGAAAATCCATTGTTTATGTGTTATAATGGTAAGGTTCATTACCAATTGTGAAGGAGCTGAACATTTTGCCTAATGCAGCAGAGAGTTCTTGGTAGCTGTTGTACAGCTTCAAGTCCACTTTACGTAGATATGGTGCACCGTCCATGCTAACCTTAATGAAAGCCGCACCACCGCTGCTGCCACCCTTTTGGGCCCCATCCCCGGCGGTCTTCTGGACGGCCATGACATTTTTCCGGAACGATCTAACGGGTGGCCAGCCCACAACTTGTGCCCTGAAGTTAGTTTGCAAACACAACCAAGATATTGATAAACTATTAGCCTTTTCTCCTCCATGAGGGTTTAATTATGGGTTAATCATCATATCCAAGCCAGAAACTTCCTTGAAAAAATAAAATTAGTGCATCTTCCTTTTATGCTTAATTTAGACTAATTCAGCCATTTTTGTTTAGTTCTGTTTCTTGAACATGTACCATTTTAATTTTATATTACATAATTATTTTCCAAATACCAAAAAAATAATTATCTTATTTTGGCCCAAAAAAATAAAAAAAAGAATAATTATATTACAGTAAAATAGAGAGGTAAAACTAAAAGGTCTAGCAGTAAAACTGAGATTTACATGGTCAGCAGGGGAAAAAGCATATCCACTTGACAATCTTATTGTCAACAAAAAGAGTTGAATCCTATTAATTGTGCTATTTTGCCTCATATTCCACATGTTCAAAGTTTGGTGGCTTGTGACTGTACACTATTCCCTCTGTTCAAAAAAGGAGGAAGAAAAAAAATGGAAATCTAATCTTGAATTGTTTGGTTGTGAAGAAAGTAGGGAAAATAAAAATATAAAAAGATTCCCCATGTTTTGTTCTTTTGCCTATTTCCCCGACAAGCAAACTAGCACCATGAAAAAATGCAGCCAAAACAGCCAGGAAATAAGTGAAGGAGCAAAGGAGGAAGAGAAGAAACATTCAAGTGAAGAGAACAAAACAAGAAAAACAAAAAAACAAAGAAAATTCCCAAGCTTTGCTCATCTGATGCCCTATTGATACACGAATTTGCATGGTAAAAATGGATTAAAACATGTGTATGCAATTATTTTCTTGACTTTGTACATAAGAAACCAATCTTTTAGATAAAATCTAAATTTTTTAATATTTTGTTATTTTTGTTCTCTCAATTAATTGAATTTGACTTAGACTTAGATTTGAGATTATAATTCTAAAAATAATTATAATATGATTTATTTAAATGTCACTGTTACTGTAAATATCATATTTTCAGACTAATAAAAGGCAGCAAAAGCTATCTAAGAGGCAAAAGCAATAATCGACTGAAGAAAAGAGACATCCAAGAAGATAATTATATTTTAAAGAACATTACTTGGCTGGTGGCTTTGCAGGATCATTAGAGCGAGGTGCACCAGCATTTTTCTCCCTCATAATATTCTTCTCGTCTCCATTAACCTTCTCCAATCCCTTCGTTGATGAAAGCTTGAGCTTCAAGTCCACAGTCTCCGCAAACCCTCTCTTCCCAGTACTGCTCTTCACACCCTCCCCAGCATCATTCCCATTCCAAATTCCATTGCCTCCAGGCAATCCTAGCCGCAGCTCAGTCTCTTCAAAATTGATCATCCTATACTTGTTCTCCTCTGCTTCCACTTTGCTAGTCATTTCTTGCCGAACTTTTGTGAAAACCCTCAGAAAAAATGGTTTACCGCTAACCCTTTTCACCTTTCTATATGCAATTCAGTTCTTTCCTCTCTTTCTCTCTCTCTCTCTCTCTCTCTCTCTCTCTCTCTCTCTCTCTCTCTCTCTCTCTCTTCCTGGGGTCAATTGTTTTCGTTGCTATTGATTGTATTGTACAGGAAATAAGAGACATATAGAGATGCGTGTCAAATTGAGCAGAAGGGACAAATCCCTGTAGTGGGAGATAATTTAAAGTTTTATCAAAAAAAAAGTTACATGCACACATGCTAAAAGTCTCTCCATCCACAAAATTTTTATATTTATATAATCTACAAAAGTTAAATGTATATTATTAATTTTTTAATATATAATCATAATTAATAATAAAATCATAAATCTACTGTTAATGCTAAAAATTATTAAATATGTATTGTGTTTGACATTTGTCAAGTTCATAGATATGTAATAAAACTCACTGTTGGAGCGTATTTGTGATTGGGGAATTTTAGGCGACAGATATGGCGACACGTATTATGGGTGTAGGTAGTTGGGAAGTCTACCGCTTGCCGAGACAATGAAGTCATTCCTGATGTCACATTTATCTCAGTGAGAGAGGATTGGACTCTCTGCCCATTTGGCCTTTGCTTGATTGCCATTTGTTTCCTCTGAGGTTCCACCAATATTTCAATCAAGATGGTTGGAATATAACCCTAACCATATCAGGGAAAACCATATAAAAGAGTTTTTGGTTATATGTTGGGTCTCTAGCTTCACCAATTTGGCTTCTAAAAGTGATATTTGGTATAATGATACCATTCTACAAATGAGCTTTTGGGTTATGGCCGAATTGCTAACTATTTGATCAAATTAACCACGTAACGTTGTTGGTTCAACCAATGTGTCATTTTAAATTGTTTTGAATTGAAAATTACATTTTTGTAAACAATCAAAAGAGTTGAGATATAGACTTCACAAAAAGTTTTGTTCTTGTAACTAATTATACTAAACCAGATTGGTTTTTTTTTTTTTTTTTTTTGGTGGGGGTGGGGAATTGCATTTGCGCCAAGTTCACTTCTCTAGTCTAGTTAACATAGGTCAGTTTTTCGTATTAAATATTGAAATTAAAGAATGGAAGGGGAAAAAAAACAAATTGCATGGATAGAAGTCTAAGACTAGGAATTACTTACATTAGTCAACAAAATTGCCACGGATCATTCAATTGAGAAAGGGACTTCACAGGAGCATGAATTTAATGGACTTCATCAATAATGGAGTTGTAAGTTTAACTAAATGCTGTAAACATATAAAAGATTCGCATCCAAAGGATTGCAAAAGCTTGGGTCCCGGCAGTAGTTCTAAGCGACAGAGAGATCAAGATTCCAGATGGGTTTTCGAAATAAAAGTAAAACAAGTAAATCTTGTCAACCCTAGGGGGGTACTCCAAAATCATTTCAATGCAAAATGTAGTTAAATGCAGACTCCACTTCCAGTGGTTATTATCCAAAGCCACCTACATAGTGGCATCTATGAGTGTACCATCATAATTCAGAGCCGCCCACAAAAATGGCAAAAATGAAAGAAGAGAAATTGAAAACCAAAAAAAAAAAAAAAAAAAAAAAGGAAAGGCTTACACACAACTGTTTAGGAATAAGGGAGGCCCGATTGAATAAAGATGTTAACAAATTATTTTTTATTTCAATCGATAAATGCAATAACGATATATTCGCAAAACATATATATATATTTTTTAATTTAAAAAAAGAAAAAATCTTGATCCTTATCTAAAGCACACTGTAAAAGCTTTGGCCTCTAGCACCCAATCAATTTCCAATCATCGTGAGTTATTAACACCTTCTTTATATTCCAAAAATTTTCCCTTTATGCCCCATGATACCATATTTATATGATTATATCACTGTATAAATCATAAAAAAAAAGTTTAAATTATTTGGTCTGTTATTTCTTAAATTTTTGTGAAAGACTACCCTTGGAATTTCAAGTTAATTCTTTGATTCAATTTTCTTGTAATTTCATCTAGTACAATTGCTTTTTTTTTTTTAAAATGGAATCAATGATTGTAATTTTTTTGGTCCATTAAATGTGGACCCCCTTTTTTGTTTTTTTTCATAAATCTCACAATTATAAAGTTTGAATTCAAAACTCTCAAATCAAATGTCTAAATTTTTAATCAAGGGACTGTGAACAATATTATTTAACTTTGAGTATTGTTTTAATAATGAAATTATTTTTCACGTGTTATGCAAGTAACTTAGGTGCTTAAACCAACCGTCGTCGTCGCTAATAAACGAAGGGCGCTAATGGTTTTATCCCCGTTCTCTAGATTAGCTATCCTACCGAGAGAAAACAAAGGAAAAAGACCATTTTGGAGAAGAGAGCCACACAAGAGTGACAATGAGATCAAAAATTTACATGAGAAATTTGCAACTGTAACGCCTTCCATCCATTATGCTCGAACCGAATCCAAAAAAATAAAAATAAAAAAAAATTACTCGAGCTACCACTTAAACTAGGGTTTTTCTTTTTTTTTTTGTTGGGTAAATTTTAGATTTAAACTAGGGTCCAGCACATGGAATAGTACGTTATTTAATCCTCTCCCTTGAAATCGAACCTTGAGGGAATCAATATTCGCCACGTGGGATAGCGGACCCCACGAGACCAAAATGGTTTGGTCGTGTTGTGAAAGTCAGCGAAACCTCCCGTGTGATAGTGATCCATCGGTGGAGATGGAAATTTGGCGGGGCCCCCACCCCAAACACCCACATCAAAAAGTATGCTGGGCATGCCCATTTAGGCTCCTCTACTACCGACACCACATGTGCCCTGTTTTTAGAACACCATAAAATAGAATGCTTATTTGTATAAGAACATGGTCTGGAGATGTCCCAATGGCAAAACATTAAATGCATTAAAAGAGGTGCGTCGTTTAATCAAACATGGTTACAACGTAAAAACCTACTCTGCCCTGTCATGTCCATGGGATTCATCAATTGCTGGCTTATCCTTCAGATGCAAGAGAAGCTTCATAACTTGCCAGATGTAACAAAAGGGTTTCGCTTTTCAACACCATAAAGGTCTAAGCAGCAGTACTTTTATGCTTTGACAATGCTCTTAACTCACAGTGCTCACAAGTCGCTGTAAGGATAAGGTTGTACCTTCCCTTTTCTTTTTCCTTGAAAATTAGAGCGTTACGACGTGCTTTTGTGTATCCTACATCTTAATCTTACACAGAATAGCGTTCTTCATTTGACTTTCATATTGTGAATTTTCACATTATTTTTCTTCTTTATTAGAAATCAAGTGGGTTAAATTTTATACGTAGCATTTGACCCTTACATGTCATTAAACCCATAACAATCTCACATATTTCAAATAAAAAATATTATTCATAAGTAAATTTTATTTTTATGTAATAAAAAATATATAAATATTATAATTTTATTAATATAATAAAATAATTATATTTAATAATAAAAATTATATAAATAATATATACAATAAAATAAATATTTAAATCAAATGAAATAATTAAAATTTTATTATAATAAATTTTTAATTTAAATTAACAACATAATAATATTATCCATGTTAAATTTATTATAGGTATTAAAATTTGCATATAAATTTTAATTTTAATTTTTATTTCGACTATATACGGATGTGATGAATTTCAACTGCATTCTATATATATATATATATATAGACTTTGAACTGATGATCGGTGCAAAACATGTACGGTGAGGCAGTGAATTTCAACTGTCTCTAACATGATTCCAGGGCTGCGTCCAATGGTGCATGTTGCCGTTGGTGCAAGGGATGGCCAGCTCCGCTAGATTGACCAGAGCTTAATGAATCATCAAAGCTGACAAAACACAGAAAGCGAGCCTGACAGGGACATGCCCTCCGAGTCCAAAGTCCTAACAAAGTAACAAACAAAAAGAGAGAGAGAGAGAGAGAGAGAGAGAGAGAGATGAGAGGAGGCCCATGCCAGGCAATCGCAACACACCCAGATGTCCCCACGTGTGGGCTGTGGGCCCCCCCCAAAAGCTTTCCATTCAGCCCACGGTCTCATTCCAGGGGGCCCCACTCACATGTGACCATTTTGGCACCATAGGCAGTACCGCAATAGTATCAACGTCTAATAAGGACACCACACGTGTGGTGCATTCATTTATCACTCCTTTCGCGATGAATCTGACTAAGCGGTCAAACAATACAAATTGTCACAAAAAAAAATATTTTTACACAATATATAAAATATTTTTATACAATATAAAAAAAAAAAGAAATTATCAATATAGCATGCAAAGCTTTACGTATTGTATTAAAAATTGTTTATAGCAGCAGTTACAAAGATTTTTTTCTTTTTCGGAGAGCCTCATCCCAAACGGTCAACGCTTTTGGTTATCTTTCCATACCCATCTACAATACAAAAACTGTACCGTTTTACCGAAATCCGTACTGTTGTGCACGTCTTGGAAGTTAGAAGGCAGCCGCCCCCGCCAAATCAATGAATTTTCATTATTTTTTTCAAAAAGGAATTATACATTATTATATTAATTTATTAAGAATATTTAAATTTTATTTAATAATATTTTATTTATTTTGATATAACACAAATACATTTATTATATATATTTTTAAAAAAATTATTTTCTCAATTTAATTGTCAAATCAACAATCAAATTGATAATTTACTAAAAAAATAATAATGGGAAACTACAATTTTACAAAATGGGTGAGATACATTTTGGATTGGAGTGCTTGTTTTGAACAAATAATTTGGAGGGCTGGGGTCGTTGTTTATGTGAAAAGACATGGTTTTATTGAACAACCTAACTACTTAAGAGCATGTATATGTATTAATTTATGGGAAAATAACAATATTAGTTACCCATAATGACGACTTGACAACCATTAATTAGTCATAATTTCCATCTTCCATTGTCAAAGTGATTTGGAATCCAAACCCTATCCTGCGTTTTAGATGGGTTTCTGTCCATCCAATTGAGTCGTGGCCCCATAATCAAAAATATCAATAATAAATAAAAGGAAACAATCAATGGATTATAGCTGTAAAGCTGAGAAGGGTCAGATCGGAAAATCATCAGAGAGATCGGCGGAACAATAATTGGAAAAAGCATCTCAGTCGGTGCGGATTAAATAAATAAATAAATGATAATGATAATAATTAAATAAGCAAAAAAAAAAGACTAATTATCGTCCAAAAACATCAACCATATTTCTTTTGGAATAATCAAATCACACGTAGGTCTCCGCAATTAAAGCCTTAACGTGGCAGTGCCAAGGTCACGAGGGGATTGTCTCCCTCGTATTCCAACAGGATTTTATGGAGAAATTGACACCAAGGTTCAAACAAAGTACAGCGACTCGATGCATGCACGTTAAACCTGCAAAACAATAGTTGCTAAGAAAACGACTTCCGGGTAATTTTCTTTTCTTTTTTTTTTAATAATATTAAATATTAAAAAAATTTTAACTTATCACAAAAATATTATTCTTATTAAAATGAATAGCTTTCTTGGGGTTTAGAATTATCAAAATTAGCAGAAAATTGTCACAACTTAAATGGTATTTTGTTATCATAAAGAAACACAAAAAAGGAGAAGAATCGACAAAGGGTTGGTTTTTTGTGAGTGTGTGTGTGTGTGTAATATTAAAAAAAAAAAAATACATTTAGGGGTCAATTATATAACGAAAATAATTATTTTCATTTTCGTAGGTTTTACATTTTTTAGTATTAAAAAAATTGGTTTAATGCCGAATGTTCATAAGGGCTTTTGAAAGTGATTAAGCATTTAAAATCTCACTTATTTTATAACTAAGAATTGATGTCAAGTAGCTCGATGGAGGTTGGCCTAACGTAGCTGCATAACCATTTTGGAAGCAGATTTCCTCAAATAGAATTGCAACTCTGCAGTGTAGATGACTGGTTGATTAGTTGTGAGAAGTCATGAATATTTCCTTGCAAATCTCACTGGCAATTGTCAATCGAATATGGCTAAATGCTGCACATTTGTTTGAGGCCAACTTGGATCTGCTCCTCAGAATGTCGTTCAACAGCATTGGAATTGTGGTTGCTGAAAGCCCGAGTGATCGTACCACGCCTTGCCCATCAACGACGACCAACGTGGGCCCAATTCGCATGGGCTTCTCACGACCTCCATTTTACTGGGACGTTTGTAGGAGCCACAACACTTGATGCTTATCCTGATCCAAGATGGTCCCCACACACATCGACACCCCATTCCGTCACCCTTTTGATCCAACGCCACTTTTCGTTCCTTGCCGGGGGAAGCCATTGTTGCATCACGATCGTGCAATGGGTTGACACGGGTCTTCAGTGTGTGCGGCTTATGATTGTCCCGACCCTGTTTCTAGATTATAGAGACAGCATTTTGTGTTCAGCTGTTCACGAGACAAAACACGGTTAGCTTTGCTGCCCGAGTCCAGACTCGCACGACTAAGATTCCTTGCTCGATGCTGTGTGTAAACTCTCTTGAAGACCAAGTCGTCCACGCCCCTTCCAATGACATCCCATCATGTAACAATTTCAACACATTAATTTTCGTGAAACATGCATAACAAAATGCTGACAACCTTAAATTTGTTATGATGATAAACAAAATAAAATTGTAGTCAAGCTTCAAGTGACCACTGTCAGATTGTTGTAAGATTTATACATGTGCGTATGGTTATGAAACTTATGGCTAGTGGGGGTCAGTTGGTGTGATATTACAGGGCACAAGTTACGGGGTGGTCACCAATCCGATCTTCAGGAAAAATCGCCTCCAGGCAAAGAAAACAGACGGTGAAGCTGCTGGAATATGTATGAAAGTTACCACACACACACAAACACACGTATAGGATCAGATATCATTACAAGTATATTATCAAAATGGTAACTTTCAACACACAAAACATGTTCAAGAAAAACTTCCTTTAGTTTCCCTTGAAACTGTTTTGAAGAAGTTTTCAAACATTTTTTTTTTTTCAAATCAATGGGAAAAAAAAAAAGAAGTTTTCAAAGGGACTTGTGGCGGAAATCTGTCTTATGGAGATGAATCTCAAGGAAGGTTCAGAATTGTTGCAGATGATGTGCACAAAACAGTATACATGTGTCTCCAGAGCTTGACAGATAGTAGGGGGGGTTAGTGCAAGTTCAGGGGCTATGTCACTAATTGGTTCTTGAAGGTTATACTGCTGCCACCATAAATCTGCTAGATTCCCTTTGGGGTTGTAGTCTTTGATGGCTTATGCATTTCTAGCTTCAATTCAGGTGCCAGCGATACTGTGGTGATTGGCAATGGTAACACGATAATCTGTTAGAATTTTAAATATGATTATACGAGAATCAATTAGAAATCTCATACTAAAAAGTGAGAGAAATAAGTAGATAATATATAAGTAAAAGGGATTTATAAACTCAATACTTAAAATTTTGAATTAACATATAGCATCAATTCACAACCTGGCTTTCACTTACTTCTAAGGTATTCTAGTCCTCAACCAGTCTGCCAGCAAAGAATAAATCTATGGATACAAATATATTTCTGTGGGTGACCAAAGGGTAGCCGATGGTTAATTCAGGTCTGTTCTACTAGGTTAGTGTCTAAACGAAACAAAAAAGTTTCCTCCAGCTTCATTTCATTTTTCAGACAGTTCAAAATGAACCTGACTTCCTTGTGTCCTGGATGTGAGTTATCTGCAGCCACAAAATTGTGAACAATGCCATTCACAACCACACTGCTACAACCAGCAGTTTTCTTTACCCCTCTACCAGCCATGATCCCCCTGATCTTGTCACTGTGGCTCCACCTCCCGCTAGCAGCATATATGTTAGACAACAAAATGTATCCTCCTTCTTCCCCAGGCTCTAACTTTAGTAGCTCTGTCAAAGCTTTCTCTGCCATTTCCACATCTCCCTGAGCTCGACAAGCATTTAGCATTGTCCCCCAGATGGATCGACTCGCTTTCATGGGCATCCTTTCAATGACATCTTTTGCCTCAGCCACTCTCCCTGATCGCCCCAACAGATCAACCAAACATCCATAGTGCTCAATTCCTGGTTCAATGCCATACTCTTTCATACTATGGAATATTTTAATCCCCACATCCACTAGTCCACTGTGACTACATGCTGTGAGAAGAGAAATAAAGGTAACCTCATTTGGAGTCACATAATCTTGCATCTTGGAGAACAGTTTTAAAGCTTCCAATCCATAGCCATGGAATGCAAAGCCAGTCATCATTGTCGTCCATACTCTAATATCCTTTTCAGTAACTGTGCTGAAAACCATAAAAGCTCTTTCTATATGTCCACACTTGCAATACATGTCTATCAATGCTGAACCCAAGAAAGCACACATTTTCATATGCATTCTAATTAACCATCCATGTGCCCACCTCCCCTGGTTTAGAGCTCCAACTTCAGCAGCAGCAGAGATGCAGCAAACCATTGTGACATTGTCAGGGGTAACACCAACTGCAACCATATCATTCAATAACTTTCCTACTATTGTGAAGTTACCTCTACTAGCATAGCCAGCAATTATAGAATTCCAAGAAACAATATCTTTGCTTGGCATTTGATCAAAATATGCCTGCGCAAGTTCCATCTCAGCAACCTTTGCACAACCTGCAATTATGGTGTTCCACGAAAAAACATCTTTTTCTGTCAATGCACTAAATGTCTTCTGAGCAAGTTCCAAATCTTGGCACTTCAAATACATATCCAGAAGAGCATTATCCAGGATCATATTTGAAGACAAAATAGCCTTCCTCCTTTTCATCCATGCATGAACAGCATTCCCCAATTTCTTATGTCCCAATTGCCCGCAAGCAACAAGGAGGCCTAAGATGGTATATTCATCAGGTTCAAGTCCCAAATCCACCATCGTACGGAACAACTGTAACACTTCCAGACCACATCCTTTTTTAGCATACCCAGTGATCATGACGTTGAAGGAAACAGCATCTGGAGCTAACATATGTTCAAATACCTTACGCGCAAGTGACAGCAGTCCATTCTCTAAGTAAACCTTGACAAGTGAGTTCTGAAGATACCCATAAGACAGGCAGCCCGTCACAACAGCATGGCAATGAATTTGCTTCACTTCCAACAAATTTTTGGTACCATGAAGAAGGCGAAGAAGCGTGTGTTTATCTGGGTAAATACCAGACCTCAACATAGAACCATATAGACCAAAAGACTGACCCTTTACTGAAGACAAAGCAGAGATCATAGTGTTGTAAATGTACAAGTTAGGATTAGGAGTACAGTGATTGAAAAGTGTCAGGGCCATGTCTAAATTCTCAGGGTGTGAAATTGCTGAGAACAAAATTAGTCTACTCATTGGAAATGTTTTACCAATGAGATTGCACCTCATTACCTGCCCCAAAATCTGCTTGAAATGACCCCTGGAATTGCATCTCTCAAGCAAAACAAGGGATGGGTGATTGAGTTGTAGGGATACAGTAGGATCCCAATCAATCTTTCTACAGCTTGCAGCACTAGGACCGAGAAAACGGATACCTCTCCTTTCCATGACAGTACATGAATCAATATGAATCAATTTATATGAACCAAATGCAACACTGAACTAGCTGTCTATCCATTTCAGTTCATCGAGTCAAAAACGAAGAAATGGAACCCCCTTTACGGAGAATTCAAAATCATGACCATAATACAAATTTTCAATCAAGGTTAAATTTTTGTCAAAGTTTCGCTCAATTCTTGAGATCCCACTTAAGTAAACTCCATTTCTTAGCAGAAAATTTACTCTATTCTCCAAAGCCGGGGGAAATGGAATGGAAGATTCAATCTTTGCTTGCACAGAAAATATACGAAAATCGAGCAAAAGTCGGAAACGTTTACCATTTGGTCACCAGTAATGCACAAAACGAATAGAATCCGCGTGAACATAACTCACGATGATTTTGGTTTAACAATTATCAGGCAAAAACATGGGCGCCCCCGTTGCTAGAGGGTTCAAGTCAAGAAATTTTAAAGCAAATGTATGGCTTTTGGGCCAAGTTGGGTCCTTTCTGGTGGGTTTTCTCCACCAGCAAATGTATGTTTGTGTTAGAGACCAGAGAGTTTTGTCTTGTCGTGAAGTTCTCGGCCTTCCTTTAATTGGGTCACCCGTAGCCCACAAAACTGGAAATAGAATGCAACCAAATGAAATTATTTTTGCCAAAACAAGAGCTTATAAGACAATCGAGATTTGTTGTCTGCTTCAAATTTTCAACTTGCACCGTTCAAAACAAAGAAGAAAAAGTTTTCAACTTGCATACAAAACAGTAAATCCTTACCCATCAAACCTTTTTTATTGGCCCCACGTTCGCACTACAGACCATAGAGAAAGGTGGAGATCTTTCATCACTAATATTTTGGTCATTCTCCACTAAGACCATCACAGATATCACAACAGGGAAGTGACACATCAGTAAAGATTTTGAAGAGATTTTCTTGACTTGAAAAAGATGCCTATGACTTTTCACCCTTTAGCTGATATGATATCCTTTCCTTGTTGATTTTCCGGTAGAAAGTTAGGAACTTGAACTGAGTATTGTTCTAAAAGTAGGAGCATAACAAGATTTGGTGTTTCCATATGCCTGCAGGGAGGGACTGATAAGCGCATGACTTTGCACATTCGTGTTTCAGATCATGAAGTGGTGTTTGATTCAGGCTTGACAATACTTGGTGTGGCCGGTGGCTGTGCACGGAATATCACAGAAGCAAGCGATATAGGCATCATACAGAGTTGATTGGACTGAAGAAATTGCATCGCAGCTCTAACGTCTTTTTCCATCAGCTTGGCTACTTGTTCTTCAGTGCCATCATTGGACCACTTCTCCCATGCTTGCTGATTTGCTCCGCCTTGGACGCCCTCTCCCTCAATAACATTAACACAAAAATCAATAGACGCTGCAAATATTCCCACCACAACGTGCAACATTAACATATTCAAACGCATAGTGCACTGAAGATATTAGAGAACCAAGAACAGCCCCCTTAAATTATAAATAATCTAACATCACTACCTCAATTGATGCTAATGGTAAGTCGGCTACGAGCTGAGCAACTGCACCTGCTGCACCTAATCTACTCATGCTTAACACCTAATTATGTTCGCGTAAATAAAACAAGAAGTAAGTCAGTAAACATAAAATTGTTAAAATGAGAAAAGAAGTACAATTCAGCTCCATATTATTCAATAATGACTTGACTACAGAATGAAAACTTCTGATGCTGGTAAATTCTTGAGACCCGACATTTTATCTCGTTCATAATAATAATAAAAAAAAATTCTTAAAGGCCTTCAATTATGCCTAGGATGTTCAACAAGTTAGGGCCTACCATGATATGAAGATGTACTGAAGACTTTCCACAACAATAACGTAACAACTAGTTGGAATCAGTTTAACATGTTGGAACAATAATGACATCATGGGAAGATATCTTGGGAAAATGTTTAATAATGATCCACCTCACTTTGAGTTTCAATACCTTGACTTGCAGCCTTAGAAACTTCACATAATCCACAATTTCATCAAGCATAGCTGCCTTGTCTGTCTGCAGGCATTTTGGAATGTATTAACAGATATACTACTTGAACCATCGTAAAGGTTTTGAAACTTCAGAAACAGATAAATCCATTGAGGTTGTTCAACAATGTACATGGCATGAAGGCAAGCTTAAAGTTGTGATGAGAAAGAAACAAGAAAAGAATTAGACAAAAACATGCCCAAAACATAGACCAAGTTACATCCTCTGTGTGTTATTAACAACTTCATTGACTGCAGAACACACAAACGATGCAGGTTGAAGAACTTAAGAGTTGTACAATAATAACAAGCCAATCAAGTTGGATTGTGAAATAACTAGATATCGTGCTAAGTTCATACAAACCTTGTTGGTGGTAGGAACAAGCTCCTGCAAAGCCTTCATTCTCTCTGCTATTCTTTCCCTGCGCAGCTGCATATAAAGTACTTCAATTTCCTACTTGCAACATCGATATTTTCTCAAAAACGCACAAAAATTCATATATGTTATTAACATAACATTTTGCAAGGAAAATAACTACGACCAAAAAGCTTAAAATTTGGCAAGCATTTACAAATAGCTTTAGAAAGAGGAACACCATTGCACTATTTACAAGAAACTTGGATACAAGGAGAGGCCTACGTTCAGGGGGATTTAGTGACAGAAAGGAACCAATGTTACCCGCTCAGCAATGCTGTGAGGATCTGTGGCTTGCCCTCGTCTTGCCCGCACCCTTGGGCGGATGGCAGGTGGGTGCTGCACAGCAGAAACTGCTCCTGGTGTTGGCTGGCTATGAAACTGCTGAAACACCAACAATATTAAGTATTACGAGACTTAACTGAATTTTATGTACAGTGTAGGAATCCAGGATATGGAAAGCATGGAAGTCATTCCTACACAACTTGGTGAAGAACAATTCCCTGGAAACCTCCAATCTGTCAATGGTAATATCAGCTGTTAAATTGAAAGTAATTCTGTCAAACTCTTAACTGGAAACATCAGTCTCTCGAAATCATAAGTTGTTAAGGCATTTTTAGTTACTATTTTGATTATTTTTAAAAATTATTTTGTATATTTATATATCGTATTATTATAAATATTTATAAAATTAACTGCTTGATATAATGGAACTCGGTTGAGTTAAAATTATTAGGATGAGTAGAAGAAACAGAACTACTCGGATAACAAGCTATTCATTTGAAATTGGTCCGAAAATCACGCAAAAAAATCTGTGACTTGTCGCCCTCAGTTTGACTTTCCTGAAAGACTTAGATCCCACTTGGGCCAAGACAGGTCAAATGCGCGTGTGGCCACGCGGACCCTCACGTTTTGTCGTGTACGAACTACTGCACTAGCCCTCTTCCCCACCATTGCTCCACGCTCTCTCATAGGCGCGTGGACACAACCAAATTTGGTAAAGAGCAAAAAAAATTTGAACAAATGGTACGTCCATCTTACGTTAAACCCCTTTTAATTTAAGAAAATAAGTCTTTAAGAAATTTTAAAATTTTAAAAATTTTTATAATTAAGTTTTCAATTATTTTAAATTTTTAAATTAGTTTTAAATTTTAGATTTTTGTTTTGTATAACATTTAATTGAAATGATATGAAAAATATTTAAATATATTATAAAAATACATCTAATTACATATTTCACTAAATTTTCCTCATTTCTCTCTCATATAAAAGGCAAAATTTTTATATTTTTTCTACAAGAATTTATGGGTTTTATCTTTTGTACGTGAAAGAAATAAAGAAAATTTAACAAAGTATGCATATGAATTTATTTTTGTATTTTTAGAATATATTTGGCTATTTGTCTACACTATCTCAATTAAGTCAAATCATATATTTACTAGTTTGTCTAATTTTTGTTTAAGAAATTTAAATAAAATAAAATTTTAAAATTTAAAATTAATTTACAAAATTCAAAAAAAAAAGGAACTAAATTGCATAAATTTTTGAAAAATTTAAGATTTCTATAGAACTTATCCCTTAATTTAGATTATGATCGAGAAAACCATGGTAACCAAAGCACACTTTTGAAGTGAAGCATTTAGTAGAGCAGAGGAGAGACGGAATAAGTGCGATGCCAAAACTAGCCCTGGGATCATCAAATTGCGAGGGGGTATTTGGGAAGTAAATGGACCAAGCTAGGAAGGGCATTGTAGTCCAAAAAAAAAAAGAAACTTTCACTACCTGGTGGGTTTGAGGTGGTGGTGGTGGTGGCGGCGCAGGGCGGATTGACTGGGGTTGCAATTGCCCAAACGCCGGGAACATAGTTGACACGTGCACAGAATCTCTTTCCTGCCACCCAAAAATAGTACAATTAAGAACATTGACCATAACAATTCTATTTGCTCCACACAGTGGCAGCAGCAAATTCTCATTACAATTTATAAATAAATATATATATATATATATATATATATATATATTTATGGGTAACATACTTGAAATCGAACTTTTCTCGAACTTTGTCTTGTATGTTTTGAAGGAAAACACAAGACTAAATGGGTAAAGTCCCATTACAGATGACATAAGCAGCTTTTGTTTTGAAATTTTGATAGGCAGGGCAGGTAAACAGGGTTGAAAAAATAAAAGGGTTGGGAATCTTTGTAATGACAATTCTCTGGAAATGTTTGGGAAATGGGTAAACCTACAAGACATGGCATTGAGTCCATAGTTTTTGGAGTATTGGTTTATACATATATTTACCATTACATCCAAAGAAAAAACAGAATTGGCAATACATGAAACCAAAAGTAAAAACCCAAAATAATGCAATCTAGTACCGAACTTTCCAATGAAAGATCCCATCTTTTGCCAACCCACAATCCACATGCCTACAGTAACACCGCTCAGATGACAACAAAGGAGATACAAACAAAAAAGCCCACTTGAAAATAACCAAACTGGACAAAGAGGAAAAAAAGACAGGAACAGTTGGTAATAGATAAATGAAATAACAGTGTTCGAACAGAAAAACAGAAAAGAGAGAGAGAGAGCGAGAGACTTAATTACATTGATTCCAGAAGCAGTGGAAGAAGAGGAAGCATTATTACTACTGCTGTTATTATCCAAAGCACCCCCAGCATCTTCCTGGTGCCTCAAGAACCCATGGTGCTCCAAGTTCAAACCTAAAGGCATCAACCCCATATTAATAGTATTATTGTTCCTCAACCCACCACCACCACTGCTAGACCCCAATTGCAAACCCATCAAGGGCATGTTAGACCCCACAACCTCTCCTCCTCCTCCACCTCCACCTCCACCTCCACCACCAACATAACCAGCTGGCTGCACAGCCAATATCTGCTCAAAGAAATCCTCACCTAAACCCTCAGATGGATGACTTCCTGCCATTCAGTATACAAACTGATAAAAGCACAAAGCTTTGCCTTTTCTTAAGAGTAATGATGGCTACAGATATCAAGAAGAGCAATAAAGACTTCTCTTTTATTGTGCAATTATAGACACTGAATGGAAATTATGGGGGAGATGGAGAATGTCTGGGAAACCCAAGAAAGAGGGAGTGTTGGGGAATTGGGTGGCAGATCCGAAGCCCAATAACCAGGAAAGAGAAGTGTGGATTCCAAGATCATTTATGGGCATGAATGTTCGTTCTTGCTTTGAGTGATTAAGAAAGAATTCCAACACACAGAGAGAGAGAGAGAGAGAGAGGCTGCTAGAATGCTCTGGGTGTGTGTGTGTGTTTCTTTTTTTTTTTAAGTTTTGGCTTTTTGAGGTCTGACTTGAGTAAGTGGCATAATTAAGAGAGAATTCCAACAGAAAGAGAGAGAGAGAGAGAGAGAGAGAGAGGGGGGGGGTGTCAGAAGGCTGTCTGTTTATGTGTGTGTGTGTGTGTGTGTGTGTGTGTTTTTTTTTTTTGAGGGTTTGGCTTTTTGAGGTCTGACTTGAGTGAGTGGCCTAGTGCGGCTTCCCTGTGATACTCTAATGTTAAGGGGAAGTTTGAATTTTGTTTTTTTCAAGTTTGAATACCCCGAACGCGAGGGATGAACTTCAAATAAGACTTGAATTCAAATTATTAAATTACAATAGTTGGTTAGGTATTTATAATTTGACTACAATAATAGATTAAAAAAGTTATTAAAAAAATACAATAAGAAGTCATGATTAAGACATGTGACGTCCCTCTAGCTTCTCCTAGTTTTTTTAACATGCCCACTGAGCAATGGTGGAGATTGAGGAGGAGAGTCTACTGTTCCAACGCGCTAAAGAGAGGCTGTGATGGCTGCATTTTCCCCTTTCCCTTGACCGGAATCTTTGCAAAGAATTTTGCTCCCAGGGACATCATGATGTCTCCTGAAGCTCCATAAAGTTAGTTCTATTTAACGGGGGGCCTCTTGTTTTAAGCTTTTTGTGGCCTCCAAGTCAATCATGGAGTTATTCAGACATTTTCCATTGCAACCTATCTTTATTTTAAAATCTCTACTTTTAATGGCAGCATGATTGACGGCTGATCTTGAAATCATCCAAGTTATTATTATGAATGGGTAGAATTAGCTGGGGTTTGGTTAATTTAAGACATTTATACATTGTATTATTTCTTTTATTTATTTATTATGATTATCAATTTCACATTTTTAACTTCACAGTACATAATTATGATTACAAACCACAAGTTTTACATCTAATAACTATATAATAAGATAATATGAATCAGTGGGACGGTCAAATAATGTAATTAATTACTCACTCAATTGGCCCATATTTGTGTTAGCAGATTCAAAAGTCTGTGGTGTAAATCATTTTTAGCCAAAAAAAAAAAGAGATCATTCTGAGATGGAAATGATGACTGCAAGGGTGCAGCTCTGACTAACGAATGCCATTACCCCTGTGGCTACGTTTTTGAAAGTGAACATTGACATTTTCATCACAAAATCTATCACCAAGCTTTTAAGAAGACAGCTATACTCAACTTTCAGAATTCTGCTTGGTGCTTTATCTGCTATGTTCAGAATTGCGATTCTTAGTCTAAAAAATCAAGGTGGGGTGTGAATAATTACCATCAATAACGTGAAGTGATGGAAATTTGACTAAAATATTTCACTGTAGAACCTGTGCCGGTAATGTAAAACCCCATGTTATTTGTTATGCCATGCACGACCTACCAGACCTAAACTCAAGAAAGTGTACTTAATAATTTAAGAGTTAGAAGTTTGGTCTGTCCCGTGCACTAATTACAATATTGCAACGATGGATTAAAGCTCCTCACTCACCGCCTTTTGCTTCCAACCTTTTGCCAATTCTTTGTTTCATTCGAACCCCAGAATGGTTTTTTCTAGCACTGTGCTAACAGTCATCGTCATCCCCAATAAGCACCACCGTTCTGTAAGTGGGTCAATACGGTTGTTGATAGATCAGCAAACAACGACATAACATAACCAAAGTTCATTTGCTCGACTTAAGGTTATTTTAAATGTTCTCATTTCTCCACGGCTTGTTGTTGCAATGGTGGAAAGTGCTAAAAAGTAAACCATCACAAAAAATTTATCAGAAATATAAAAGAGTGAGAAAAGTTTTCGTATTATATTATTATAATCGTTAATTATACGTTTATATTGTATTTAAGATATGATTATAAATTAGCTTGACTTTGTGATTTGACACGGTTAATTCACTTGTGTTAAGGGATGTGCAATATCAACACTTGCTAGTCGCTATGAATGGTTCCCCCACAAACAACCCCTCGTCCCCCTCCGCGATTCTTCCTGTTGGCTATGCTTAGCAATTAGCATGGAGGTAGGTGGTCGTCTGCTTGGTCTTTCTTCTTGAATATTCTTTCGTTTTCTTTCTTTAATATCATATAATGCATTGCTTCTTCATTAATTGGCTCCAGATTGTTTCCTGATGATGCCCGTGAAGGATTCCGCCATCCTCCTCCGCAATTATCTGGACAATGCAGGTGTTGGAGTCATATTTGTAGAATTTGTAAACGCGGAAGGATTAGACTGCTCCAAGAGTTACGTAAAATTGTCAATTACCACCTCCTAGAAACACTGGCCATTGCCTCCTCTACCCCCTACAACAATGGATGGACCCCTCCTTCCAGGCTATGAAGTGAATTGCTTATCAAGTTGTTCCTCCACCTGGGGGCAAGAGTCCTTCTTCAAGGCTCCCTGCCATTGTGGTGAAAGACAATGAGGCTCCGTGACTGGACCTGTTGCTGTTTTTAGGTTCATTCATATACACTAAGGAAACAATTTCCGTTTTTTGGGGTTTGGGCTTGGGCTTTTCATTGATAGCGGTAGGGCAAGGCAAGGCAAGGCTCTGCATGTGCATATGCTAAACTAGTAAGTGCATGCGTAGATGCCTTTGTCAATTCGTTTGTTTATTTGTTTGACTGTGACACGGTTGAAAGACCCCAAATGTAAATGCCATTCATTTCCTTCATTTTGGAACTGAAAGATGAATAATAATGGAGATACATGTAATTTGCTTTTCTTTATTATTATTAAAATTATTATTATTTTGTTTCTTCTTTTTTTTTTTCTTTTTCTTTCCCTTGATCAATCTATGTTTCACTTTTCTGGAACCGAACGAAATACAAGTTTTCTTTTCTTCCACCCCTTTTTGTTTGGGGTCCAGCGAGTCATTCTAGCAATCCAATTATATCCATTCCAACATCAAACTTGGTTGCAATGTTTTTTGTTTATATTTCCCAAAGACAGAGGAGCCCCTTAACTTGGCACATCCCTTCACCGAAATGGGCCTATGTTGGTAACAATCTTGAGCCTTATCTATCACTCACTCATAATGATGGGTCACTAAGAGAATGGATTGCTCAGCCCCCACAGGATGAAGTTGGTTATGATCTTGGGCCTTTCTAGTCTCAAAAATGGCCACAGCAGGAGAGATTAAAAGGGTGTTTCCATCATGCTGTTGCGTGAAGTCTATGCATGAGTAACAGATGAATCATGCATGACTATTTTCACCATCTCCAATCACAATTCTGAATGAGACTACTTTGAAAACAGATAATTTGATCTAAACACAAGCACGTCACTGATTGTACTAACTGAAAATTTCTACATCATACACTCTCCTTCAAGCTGGAGACTTCACCACCATCTTGTTTCTTCTCCTCGCTGACTGCTGTTGGTTTCTCTGCAGGAATCTCCAGTGCAGAATCAGGATCTTTTTTAAGCTCTGACTCAAACTCTTTTGCAGCCTACAAAATTTACAGCAATCATATACATATGAATATACATTAACATTATTCAGCAATTTTCAAAATCTAGTCACAGAAAACACATAATTTTTGCACGTTTGATTGATGGCATTCAAACATGGAAGCTTGAGAAAGAAATGTTGTTGATTGCCGCATAATTTGAGACACATCCTATGACTCACAAAATGTATTTTGCTTGGCAGTTGATGTCAACAAGCGAATTACATGATCATGAATTACTTACTTCCTGAGCATCTTGCTAACACTTTCTACAAACATATAACAAAAAGGAGCATACGATTGCTCTCTCCACACATACAACCATACTTTCAGAAAATTTCATGATTCTTGTATGATACATACAACGCTATGCATAAAAAAAAAAAAGCAATTCATATTCAGCTTAGAGCAAACAAGAAATGCGCCTGAAAGTAGAATTCAAAGCAAATTTTAGTCTCTATAAACAAAAGCTATCCAAACACATAACACAAGCTCCTGAGGTCCATTAACTGGAAACCAAGTGCATTAGTTCTAACAATTTGTATAATAAAATTGTGATGACAATTAGCCCAGAAAAATTTCAGAGATACAGTGCATCCTGGTCTGCACAGGCTGCATGTCAATGATTACAGGGAAGCAAGATTTAATTTTGACTATACGGAAGTCTACAATGAAAACCAAGAATGACAAGTTACACAGGCATTGCAGGCACACAAATGTATAATTGTGTCGCTCAATATTACAGATTTTTATTGGGAAAAGCTCTGCAGCCAGAGAAATTTTGTTTTGCAGAATATAGACAGATATCCTGTGTCAAAATTAGTATATTCAAAAATGCTTTTCAGCTTAAATGGATTGAAGTTTTAAGGAATCTCCACACAAGCTCCCTCCATTTTCAGCAATACCAGGGAACACATGCTCCGGACAGAACATGAAAACTATTATTTCTACAGGTCTCTCTACCAAACATCTGTTTAAAGGATTGTCTATAGCAACTCATTTATTTCTGGGGTAGGGATATGATTCATCCAGAAGAAACAGGGCATGATAATAAAAGGGCAGAGAAAGCCCAAAACACTTTAAACAACCTACCAAGGAAGGAATGGTATTAAGATTGATCATGACAATAAAACAACCTGTAAAACCCTGTTTATAGGCTCACTTGGAGTGAGATATATATGTACAGACCTGACCACTTCACATAAATTTAAAGAGTTTGAGGGATATTGAAGCCAATGACATTGTTGGCCATCTTGCAGATTTCTATTGGATCAACTACTTATAACTACACACATAAGAACTATGCCAGTAATCATATGGCAGGGCTCAGCTTGTATACATGGTGCTATGTTGAAAGTCTAAAGAGGAGGTGATGATAAACATGTTGGTCAGCAGCTACAGGCGTGGAAGCAATTTTAGTAGGGTTCCGCCTAGGAAGGGGTAAGATATTGTGTGTGTCTACAATAAAGCAAGCTGTGGCTCTCCAGAGTGGGTTGCCAGTCAAGGCATTGTGTCAGTTGCTGAAGCAATGGCATGAAGGCACAGTAGTCACATGGACATTATGATGGTTTATTGACATTGTGTATGGTGGGGCCATACTGCTTCAATAGTCAGTCCCAACCTTTATTGCAAAATAGAACCCAATGCACAGCTGGGAACTTGTGTTCCAAAATTCAAATGCTGCCAATCACCCAAAATTCTTGTCTTCCTAACTTTATAGATATCTTAAATTTCAACATAGCCAAGAAGAGGCTCATTGATTTGTTGGGAAAGAAAAAACTACCAAATAAGCAAAACATGAGTTGCCAATGACCCTAATTTCTTTTGATTCATGCAAAAGAATCATGCATACAACAAATGAAAAGAGCTTCACGCTGACAATACAAATATCCACACCAAATTCAAAACAAGCACAACTGCAAAAGATAGAAATTAGAGCAATCGACCCATTCTGCCATGAATATAACAAAAAAGCATCAGGTACAGAAAATTAGGATTTTACAGAAGAATAATAAACGGGAAATACCCATGAATCATAAATTTCCTCTCAGCTGAATCATACCAAAAATACTGGGATAATAGTAGGTCATTCCATGTAAATCACAAATTCAATGGTACACACACGTAAAGCTGCAATCTTGCAATTCTTTTACACAGCTATATTTTCTCCCAAAATTAAGCCTGATGCTCATCTATCCCCCAACCATTTCAGCTCCTCATTTCATTGGAATTAAGGTGCTAAACGAAATAACAAAAGGAAATCATAAGACATTTTCCTTCCGTTTGGTTTCTTTTCTTGCTTTCAATACTAAATCTTACATGAACTCGATGAACCTTAAACCAATAATTGACTCAAATTGAATTATGTTTCAAAGTTCGTCCTCTACCCTGAAGCATCTATTGGCATAACAAGCAATAAAGCTCCAAACTTTCCCCAAATCAATAAGAAATCAAATAGACCCAGATAAAAATACCAACCTGCTGGAAGCTCTTAACAGTTTTTCCAATACTCTTCCCCACTTCAGGCAGCTGCTTGGGCCCAAAAACTAACAGTAACTCCAGCAATTACAGCAAGCTCAGGGACTCCCAGACCAAACAAAGCGTTGCAAGTGAGACCCTTTTTGGCTCTCTGCTCTGTACATCTGGTTTTGACCAGAATCAGAGAATTGCCGTAGGACTTCTTAGTTCTGTTAAAGAACGCAGTGCTGTTGTAGAAGGTAGAGTGAGAAGAGGAGAAGGGAAGAGACGATGGGGGTCTTAAGAAAGACAGAGACATAGATGAGATCTCCATAGTTTTGTTCTGCCTAGATCTTTTGGGCTTAGTGGGGTTTTAGAGATTTTCGTTTTTGAGGGTTAGTTGTCGGCCTAAGGCAGCACGGAGGATGGAAAATCACATTGCTACAGCGATATGGTGTGGATGGAGACAGTTGGATTTTTGACCACGTTTTAAATCTTTTTGGCAGCTCTGAGACATATTTATTGACCAACCAATATCAAAAATTGTGGGGAAAAATTTATTTTCGTTTTTTCTTACTTGGGTTGGGGGGATGGGTTGTTGAAATTTCAAATTTGAACTTTTGTACTTCTTCATGCTTTTTCCCAAATTCTTCATGAACAATGAAGAAAATTTTGTTTCCGGAGGTCCTATTCTAAAGAGATGGAAAAAAAAAAGTCAACGAGTGAAAACATTTGCTCACTACTCCATATAAAAAATTTTCATATCAACTGATTTTAGTGTTAGTAAAATGTTCTTGAGATACCTTAGCAAATGAGTATTGAGTATGCTTTTCCTTTCTGTGTTAAAGGAGAGTTTCAATTTATTTTGTCCTTCAGTCTCTGATACAATTTGGGTCAAACAGAAAACAGGAAATCATATGAAATGTTGCCCGGACCTTTTTTTGTTTCCAGTTTTTTTGTATAATTGGCCGAAACTCGAACTCAAAAGCTTTAGCTCTGAAAAATGATTTCAGTATCATTAGTTAAGACTCATTGGTTTGCCTAGAGATTCTTGATGTATCTGACAGTCAGATTCAAGTTGGCCCAGAATATGAATGAGGTAAATTTAAACCAGCCATTGATCTACTGCATGTCAGGAGAAGCCAATTTATAGCGTCACCTACCAGCCATGCCGTTTACAAATATCTTTACCAGACATGCATATAGACGTCTAGTGTGCTGAAACGACGAGAGAAACAACAGCCTTGGAAAAATCTGACAACTATGTTAAAAGGGTGTTGTTCTACAGCAAGCTAGCACATGATCAACTCAAGGTCTAAAAAACCCTTTCACCGAACAAGCGTTTAACAATAGACTAAACAAATAACAACCAATGCTTTTTGACATCCATCAGGAAATTCTTCACATCTGGAGTGTCTTTGTGTTGTTACTCCTGCCTCCCATTGGACTGTGGGGTATAAGAACTTGCAACCCCATGGATGCATTTCTGCAAATGTTCCAAGCTAGCCACTCACTGCAAGGAAGCTGTTCGTTCCACCTTGCTACTGACTGATACTGGTGCTCGAGAATTTGGCTGCACATTTTCAGCCGAAGAGGTTTCTGCCAAACTGTTATTGGATCTCAAATCATTGGTGGACATGGGATTATTTGGAGGCTGATAAAAGTCGTGTTTTGGCTCTTGAACTGGAACTGCAGCATCTTCTGATGTTTCAGAAAGGTTTCCATCAAATGACAGCATGCTCATTGTGGACATCTCAGGCATGGCCTGGAACATGGGATTTAACCCAGTTACCCGTTTGATCGTATCTTCAGCCATCCTTACCTGAGTTAGCAATCATCAGAATAGGGGCAGAAAAACATTATCAGCTTTCTTCTCCTCTTACAGTTAGTACACCTAAAAGTTCAGCATGACTTCATGTGAACACATGAGGACTTGTGCGTTACAGCCTATGTATTGATCACACCTTAATCATCCATGCATGCATGCATGCTTGTGTTTGAAGAAAGAAATATGAGCCTACAACCACATGGTTTCAGCATCTGCTCATAAGTCCTGGTGACTGCTTGACAAACACTAGAATGGGAATCAGATTTTGAGAATGCCCATCAACATGGCAGACAGACAAATTAGAGACAAAAAATTTAAGCACACTCACCTTTGTCCTCAATGTCTCCACATTAGCTTTCAAAACTCTGTTGTCCACAGCAGCCTCATTGTACTTTTTACTAATTTCAGTGAGACGCTTCAATAGGGTAGAATTTTGAACTCTCAGCTGAGCAACCTGAAGAAGAATAATGCTTAGTTTTCATGGGAAATGAAAAATTTGAAATGAAAGAAAGTCGACACTAAAAAGAACCATGCCTGTGTCTCAAGCTCAGCCAAATGTGCCTGCTTTCTTCTTCTCGATCGTCTGGCTGACTCCCTATTTGAAAGCATTCTGAGTGACACCACAAATTATCTTCAGGAATCAAATCAACAAGATAAATATCCAAAGCATAAAATTGATCCATCAATACCAGAAAGAACAGAAATAAACATCCACATGTATATTTCAGGTGTCATCCTATGCATCAAATATTTTACTAATGACTGTTTGAAGCAAAATTGTGCTGTTCAATGTCCAAGAGAATCAAACTTTTTCAAGTGATTGGAACAGCAGAGACAATGGTTACCTCCTTAAACGTTTTGCAGCAGCAGGATCCATATTCTCTGTTATTTCAGTTTCACATTCATTTTCATCATCTTCTGACTGATCTCTGGATGAGCCACTTGTTGTCTTGATGGGGACTCCAGGCATCTTTTGTGTAGCAGGTAAGGGAGAAATATCTAACGATCCATTAACATCCTTATCTTCTATGGTAGGGAAAAAAGCACAATAATTAAGAGTAGAATATACCAGTCAATCGAGATATGCTCAATGCCATGCTATCTGTCCAGATTTTGCTAAAATACAAAAGCAAAATAGCAGCTAATTATTAGATAGCACATGCCACATATAGCATAGGAGTGTAAACATCTTCATTAGCCAACAGCAGTGTTAGTTTCCTGATTTTATTTCCTAGTAGGGGAGTTGTTCAGCTTAATGATTATGGCTCTAGTTGCACAACTTACCAACCATATCTAGTCTTTTTCTAAATTTATAGATATGAAGATGCAAACCTTTAGAAGGAGCATGAGATTGCGATTGTGAAGCATTTGGGGCATGCGATCCACAGTCAGCCCCATCATGAGATTCTTGTGTTGTCAAAAATGATGCCTAATCATAAGAACAGAACCCATTGAAACAAACTCAAATTAGGCAGTAAATACCATCAAAAGCCTTCACAATTTTTTTTATGCAGGAATAAGTAGCTGGTAAGAAAGCTAACAAAACAACATAGTTCTACTGACCTCAGGTCTCGAGCAGAAGAAATTCATAGCAAGAGATTAAAATAAGTGGCAGCAGTGAACCAATATTAGATAACATAGAAAAATCATTCAAAATAATCACAAGTCCAAAAATCTGAACATGATGAAAGGGCATTCTCAACTTTTATCATAAACATTATATGATTATTATTTATCATAACTCACCATTTCTGTACACAAATTCTTAAACTTACTATATTACCTCGTTCACACTCTTACTTTACTACATCATGGTAATACCTAGCCATTTCTGGTTACTCCATTAACCTTCATTTCCAGATCAACAGGCCATCACGAAAAAAGACGAATTAATCAGGTTTTGCATTTAAAATCTCATGCCATTCTACAATATAATTCAATCTAAGGCTCTTGGATCTTGGAACCACTCCAAATAAGTGGATATCGCAGCCCTATTTTTCCACTAATAATTCTAGCTTTGATGTTGAGAATTGATCATTATGGGCAAAAAGGGCTCATGGACTTCTCTTCCCTTTATTCAAATCTCCAGCTAGGCTTCCCTCTATAGCTTGTAAAACTTCTGTTTCCCATCTTTGGAAGCCTAACGTACAAAGTCATATCAAAAAGTTTGCGCCTTTTAGACTTTAGTGGATTCTTTGCGTCCGTATTAGACAAAGCTTGAAGCAACCATATCCCGATAAAGTTCATGCCTAACTTGCCCCTGGCCTTTGATTGACTTAAAGGGCATTTGATTGAATAGCAAAGGCTGCTTTCCTCCATAGTGGTGAGTAACCAGGTCAGATTTGTTTCACAAAGACCCCAAAAATGTCCACCGGCCAAAATCTCAGTCCCTTAAAATCTCCAAACCACAGACAGATTTCGTTTGGAGATTGAGTTATTTGTCAAAAAGTAGAAAAAAAAAAAAAGAAAAACCTCACAATGCCATTCCCACAACATTAAGAAGCAAAAAGAATGGTGTTTAAGATAATGAAACTAACAAACCAACCCAAAAAAATACTAATGTTGCATCATTTAGTGTGTGCGTGTGTGTATATATATATATATATAAAGTTTAATAAATAATTAGCACTGTCAAAATGTTTGGGCCAAAGAACATATGTACTTCAGACAAAGTCACCAAACAAGACATACAAAGTTACCAAAGTTCCCAAATTTTTTCTTTTATCTCTCTTCCCTATTTACCGGATAACCAAAGTTACCAAACACAAACCAAACAAGAATCAGACAGCCCCATTTCCCAAGGCCCCACCGCACAAGCACAAAGATCCAAACTTCCCATCATCCTAAACCTGTCAGAAGAGCCAAACAAAACTCACACGCCAACCTACACACTAATCTATGCAATCCTACATACATACATACATGCATACATACATAACATTCATATCACGGACAAGTATGTACAAGAACTACGTACGTTAAAGTAAAGTACTTACACGAGACAAAGCTACAGCAGCGCAAGCTAAGCTGAGCTGGCTTTTAAGAAACGCCTGGTACTCCTCGGAATCCACCGGAATACTCGAAGGGGACCCCCCGCCGCCAGCGGCAGCGGCATCGACATTAAAAGGGCCTAGACCAGTACCGGACCTCCCATTACTTTTAACGCAGGAACTTGGATTCTTGATTTCAACGACTTCGTTTGCAGCCGAGGAGGACTGCCGCGAGGAGTCAGAGGCCACCGTCTCGGCGGACACCTCTTGGATAACCCGTTGAAATGCCCACTCGGACTCGCTGCGATTCATTCTGTAAGAAGAGTCATCGAGCTTCCCCGTCGGCGTCGGCGGAGGCGGAGAATGCGTCGACCACAAATGGTCAGAGATTTCCTCGACAGAGAACAGCCCATCCATTGTCCTTTGTAGTAAAAAGTCTTGTGTTTGTGTCTGAAATTCTTATAAGGATTTGGTGGCCTATTTTAGGGAGAGACGTATATTTTTAGTCTTTTTTTTTTTTAATATAATCTTAAATGTTGTACTCGTTTTAATTTGACCTTAAATAATCCTTTTAATCTTATCTAATTAATAACAAAAATTTATTAAAAATTAAATGCATATATAAGTTAAATGAAAAAATAATAATTAAAATAAATAATAATTAATTAAAAAATAAAATTATTTAAAATATATTTTTTATTCAAATTCAACTTTAAATACATATTATCATTACTTCCTTTTCTTCCTTCTTACCTTTAAAATCAAAACCAACTTCTTTTTCCTCTGAGTCCTCAAAATCATCTCTCCCTCTTTCTCCTTTTCTTCATTTTTATTTGATATAAAATAATAACAATGATAGTTTATATTTGAGATTAATTTAGATAAAAAAAATACAATTTTAATATATATTTGTTATATTTAATTATTTTTTATATAATTAATGTATATAATAGATAATTTTTTCTGGTTTTCGTTATTAATTAAATTTAATTAAAAAAATTACAATATTTAAAACAAAATTAAAATGAATCAAAACGATTAGAATTATTTTGTTGAAAAAAAAAAAAAAAAAAAAAAAAAATAGCTAGAGAGATTTATGACTAAAAATATACCGACTCCCCTTCTAAATGCCCGGTGGTCTGACGTGGGTTTGAAGTGGCAACTGGATAATATGTGGGTCCCACTCTGTGATGTGGGACAATTTTTTTTGTATTTTTTTTTTTTTAAGGAAGAAAAGCTCGCATTTGCATCGTGTGGGAAAGCTGGAAAGCCCAGGGATCCTGCCTCCTGTTGGTGGTCCCTACATCAAGACAGTAAAAATTAATATATTGTTTTAATTATTATTTGAATTAAGTTTAAATTTGCTAGTGAAATAAATTTCATAGGTCGATATTGGATTTAAATTTCAAAGTCGATTTACTATTAAATGAATTTATATTTTATTTTTTGAGTAAGATGAAAAAAAAAATTAATTTCATGGAAATAATATATTTTTTGGGGTGAGGAAAGCTTCTTGAAAATGATTTTTATCATATATTTTTAAAATTATAATCAACCTAATCATCTTAGCATTATTTTTTTTTTATTTTTTAATGTGCACAAAAGTTTTTTAAAAATAAAAAATATATATTATTAATTTATTTATCCTGACATTTATAAATCAAAATTTTATAACTATTTTTTTTTTCATAATTGAATTGAATTCTTTTTATTTTTGGCAAAAGCTAGGAGGATTAATTTTATAATTAATGTTGGAATATTTGGTAAAATTATAATTAAAAAATATTAGTGTCCAATGAAATGGTAGTAGGTACGTAAGTGTGGGTAGGCACACAGAATAAAATCTCCTCTCTTCGTCTGGCTAATGTTGTTGGATAGAAATGGACGACTCTTCCCAAAAACTCTCGTGGCCAACACTGGACGGCTGTCCGAGTCCGAGGGAAGCGGCAACTCAGTTCCGGATAAATACGGAATTGTGGGCCCACACGTTGTAGTGGGCCAACGATTCTTGTGGTCCCACAACCTTCCCTCCTTTAAAAGCAACCTTTGCATAAAATGTCTTTTTTCTATTTTTTTTTAACCTGGTGCTGTTCAAAATCTAAGCTTTTTTTAGTATTAATTTTTTTTTTTTTTTTTTGAGAATGCACTGGCGTGTAAAGAGGACAAATTGGCATTAATTTTTTTTTTCTCTTTTATGAGAGTTCAAAAAAAATATTTAATTATTATTCATTTAAATTTAAATTATAAATTAATTGTTAACACTTTAATTTAAATTTTTTCAATAAAAAAAATTTACTAAAAAAAAGAATTTGAATTAAATGCTGTAATGTAATATTTCATGATGAGATTGACATTTTAATTCAAAAATTTAATTTGGACCCCACCAAATGTTTTCATGGTTCTTTGTTTGTATCCACTAGAGTATTAAATAATAATAATAATAAATCCGTTCTTATCTCTTAAAAAAGTTTTCAACTTATCCCTTAATGGCCTAATCTGGTACAGACCAGATTGAACATCCTTTTTACCCCTGCAATCTTTGCTTTGATTGGCTTGTTTTTGTCGGGCACGAAAAGCATTGTGTTCAACCTCAGCTCTTGCCATGTGGGGCATTTTTTGCCCACAAGGCCTCAACCATTAAGTTCACTCGCGGAAGAACAGAACCATCAGCAGGATCATGTGGATGGTCCTTGGAAGGAATCTGTCAAATTGCTGGAATTGGGTTGTTGTAGCTACCCACCAGGAACCCAATCATGTTGGCAACCTGAAAATTTGAAAAAACAAAAGTGGGGGCAGAAGAATTTAGAATTCAGCAACAAATTCAACTGAAATGCATGACTTTCATTATTACAATAAATCACAGGAACCTGGGATATACTCATTGGACAGTCCTATTTACTCTGATCAAAGACTGGTAAACCTTTTGACAAAGATAACATGTGGCAGGAACTCAAGCATTGGTTGATCAAGGCTACAGCAATGTCTTCCTTGGAGGTGAATTCCTTGAATGCATCTTCAGTTGCTTGAACTGTTGTTTCTGAGTGCAAAATTAAATTTAGTAAAGAAGATGAACAGATAACAAAGCTTCATCCTTATGACCAGAAGTCAGGTAAGTCACCTGTAGGTCATACTACTCAAGCAAATGTCATGTTAATTGAAAATAATGTGCGTAAACGACCACAAGTGTCTAATCGAAGACCATCTGGCATCACCTCCACCCCGGTCTGTATAGTATTTTAGTAAAAAGGGAAGTAAAAAAAAAAAAAAAAGGGTTTCAGGATGTGTCCCAGGTGCATTAGAACACACACATACAGATCATATTCACCAGCAATCATGGCTATGAGCGCTGAGTTACTGTGCGTATCTGAGCTCTTCCAGCCATCTCTGAAAAAAAAAGAAAAAGGGTACTTTTAGGCCGTCAGCAGAAGAAATATGGGATCGATAGAAAAATTATTTAAAATTTTGGGACAACTTAAGGATTGGCTTATTTGTTTAAAATTAATTTATGAAAAATATTTTAAAAAATAATAAAATAGAAAGTTTTAATACAAATTAATTATTATTATAAAAAAAATTCAACTACTGTCTCGTATGATAGAATAAATTTTATTACTAAGTGTGATTAAAAGAAAAGGATCCTAAAGTTAAACTTGCAATCGGACATCAACACGCAGCGAAAGCAACAATAGAGTTGGTCAATGACTAACGAATGACTTAAGTACAAAAACATTACTATTTTTATTAATTTTATAATTATTTTTATTGACTATATATTTTCAGTTTATCAAATATTAAAAAATATGAAAAAATTTACAAAAAAAAATATTTTACTAAAAACAAACAAATATTTATTGACATGTAGTTATGCAGTTGAATGAATATAGATTAGCATTCATTGTTCAAATTAGTTTGACAATTGAGTTAATTGGACCAATTTTTAACGTTTAGAATTTTTAAAATTGTATTTTTAAAATTGAAGATCTTGACTTTAAATCTTAATCATAGTTCATTAATAAAAAAAAAAAAAGTATTTTTTTACCCCCGCATCCCAACATGGAGAAACCCTTTTCTTTGTTGATATTCTTTGATTAGTGTTGTCTTCTATTGTATGACTTATTGTTGCATGAATCTTTTTATAAATTAAAAAAAAAATTAAAATTAGATCTACCAACTTGGTTAATTTGTATTCGTAGAGATAGATTAGTGTACAATCTCTGTAGATTAGTATAATAATTTTAAAAAAAATTTAACCTATTTTAATTGAAAAAGCCTATAATTTATAATTAAAAAATTTTAAAATCAAAATAATTCGTAATTCGATTAACACTATAAGGTGCTTTTTTCCTTTTCTTAATCAATTAAACAATTGGAAATAATAATTCTTAATTTTCTAAATCCGTCTTAATTTATCAACGTCACGTTTTTAAATAAAAAAGTTATTAGCAACGGTACATTGTTCTTTTTTCGAAACAGAGTCAAATGTAACACGTGAGTACAACAACGGAAGGGAAACGGATGGTCTTGCCTCCCCTTCTCTCTCCTGGTTCTATAAATAGCATAGACTAACGTTGCAGCCTTCCAAAACACAACCTTCATAGTTTCTTGTCGTCAAGCCTCTTCTGTCTGTATTGTCTTTTTCTCTGATTCTCGTATCTCTGGACACTCAATCTCCAGTCTTTGAAGGTAAAAATCTCGGCTTGGCACTTTTGGGGTCCATTGTCTAACTCAAAATTCTCTTCATTTTATTGTGATTAATGTGCACGTTTTCGTTGTTAAAGCTGTTTCTTTTGTGGGGTTTTCGGTTTAAAATTCAAAGGTGTTTGTTTTGTGATTTGGGGATCCTTAATATGTTTGTGTTCTGTCCAAAAGAACATTTTTTTCTTTGTTGGGCAACACATTCTTCTGCCTGTCTTAAAAGGCGTTTCTAGCAAATCTTGGTTTTCGTTTCCATCGTAGAATTCTTGTCTTTGCAATATTCTGGAACTAGAATTGTGGTTATTGGGTAGGAAATTTTGTCAACGATCATTGTCATATTTATGTTTTTTTTTATTGTCTCTGCAGAATGGATTTTGCATTAATCGATATATTTTGTGGGATTGTAATTCCTATCTTTGCGTATTTTCTTGTGAAGCATGTGGTGTATCTGCCATCATGGGTTTTGTTTTTAACAACTTTAAATAATCCTTGGAAGATGGAACTTAATCTCCTGATAATTGAGTAGTGCAGGATGGGAGACATTGATGGAACCAACTATGGAGCTTACACTTATGATGAGCTTGAGAGGGAACCTTATTGGCCAACTGAAAAGCTCCGAATTTCAATTACTGGGGCTGGTGGTTTTATTGCCTCTCACATTGCTCGCCGTTTGAAGTGTGAGGGGCATTACATTATTGCATCTGATTGGAAGAAGAATGAACATATGACAGAAGAAATGTTCTGTCATGAATTCCATCTTGTCGATTTAAGGGTCATGGATAATTGCTTGAAGGTTACGAAGGGTGCAGACCATGTCTTTAACCTTGCTGCTGATATGGGTGGGATGGGCTTCATTCAGTCTAACCACTCTGTCATTATGTATAACAACACAATGATCAGCTTCAACATGCTTGAAGCATCCAGAGTCACTGGTGTTAAGAGGTTAGTCCTTGGAGATTGATCATCAATCTTACAAAAGTTCTGTTTACTTGACAGTTGCATTTTCTCATTTTATGTTCTTAAAGTCTATAATTTGTGTCCCGCAGGTTCTTCTATGCATCTAGTGCTTGTATTTACCCTGAATTTAAGCAGTTAGACACTAATGTGAGCTTGAAGGAATCTGATGCTTGGCCTGCTGAGGTTTGTTGCTGTTGGTGGTTAAACACAAAGCAAATTAGCTTTTTTTATTTTTTTTGCCCTTTTAAATTATAGACTTGTTACAAATCAATTGACTACACGTGACTTGTATATAATGGAGAGATAATGAGTGTTATCCATGAAATTGTGTGTTAGCCTCAAGATGCTTATGGCCTGGAGAAGCTAGCAACAGAAGAGCTGTGCAAGCACTACACCAAGGATTTTGGAATTGAATGCCGTATTGGAAGGTTCCATAACATTTATGGTCCTTTTGGGACATGGAAAGGTGAGCTCTTAATAGTTAGTTGCAGACAGTTCATCGTTTCATCGAGTCTTGGATTTTATGAGATTTTTGCTTAATAAGATATCCCACCTTTTTGGTTTGTTTTTCTTTAACCAGGTGGCAGGGAGAAGGCACCTGCTGCCTTCTGTAGAAAGGCCCTCACTTCCACTGATAAGTTTGAGATGTGGGGAGATGGAAAACAAACCAGATCCTTTACTTTTATTGATGAATGTGTTGAAGGTGTACTTAGGTAGTCATTGTATGTTCATTCTGCACACGTTGAGATGTTTGTATTTTTAGGCTTGTTAATCAAATTATTTATTATTACCCTGCAAAAAAAAAAAAAATTGCTCTGAAATGTAAAGTCCTGAAGTTTTTTAATTTTGGTTCAGATTGACGAAGTCTGACTTCCGCGAGCCCGTGAACATTGGAAGCGATGAGATGGTTAGCATGAATGAGATGGCTGAGATTGTTCTCGGTTTTGAGAACAAGAAGCACCCTATCCATCACATTCCAGGGCCTGAAGGTGTTCGTGGTCGCAACTCTGACAACACATTAATCAAAGAAAAGCTTGGTTGGACTCCTACAATGAAGCTGAAGGTACCCATGTGACAAGATCTGTTTTTGGGATGAGACCTTTTTGTTGCTCATGCTTTTCTACTGGCTTGCTTCTTTATGAAAACCAAGTCTGAAATACTACATTGCAGGATGGGCTGAGAATAACATACTTCTGGATCAAGGAACAAATTGAGAAAGAGAAGACTCAAGGACTTGATATTTCCATTTATGGATCATCTAAGGTGGTGGGAACTCAAGCACCTGTTCAATTGGGCTCACTACGCTCTGCAGATGGCAAAGAATAAGGTAGCTGTAGCTGCAATAATCCATCGGAACGAAAATTTTCTGCCATAATATTTGAAGAGTTATCACATTTTGCTTCAATCTCAACCATGCAAATGAACAAATTTGAAGGGAAATGTCTATGGTTTTGGGGGTAATAAGAAGGCAGTCTATAGGCAAGGGCCGGTAGCAGGATGAACTAATATCTTGGTACCTAGTTTGCAACATGTTTGGTGAAATTTGGGAAGCTTAGTTAGCTTCCATTTTATCTGGTCTAGTTCTATGTTATAGCTATAATAATATCTGTATTTCCCTTCTCAACCTCTTGGCATTGGTGGATAATGAATTACACTTTGAATTTCGTGCTCTTTCTTGTGATGTGAGTAGCAAGCTTGCTTGCTGTGAATGGAATGGTTTACCATCACCTGGGAGGTGAGAGCCTGGATTAGGAAGTGTTGGCCATACTATTACTCTGTATTTGGAAGGTATAGCAGTAGCTGTATAATCAGCAGTGTTATTAATGGTAGGCCATCTGGTCCCTACTTGTGGGGCCTTTGATGAGACAAATTACCATAAAATATAAGGCCTGCTACAGGAATGCACATCATATGTTTCTGCAATTTGCCTCACCTGGCTAGCTAGCGACTGAAATGGACATCCAATGTGGTGACTCTTTTCCAAAAATGGAAATATTATATTAACTTGGGTTTACTGACCAGGACAGAGGGAGGCTCACAAAAGCTGTCTCTTTGCTTTATTATGATCATTGATTAACAAGGCGGAGCATAAAGCATAAGTTCAAATTGTAGCTGATAAGCAGGGCTTGTGACACCACTTGCGTACATAATTTGCAGATGGTAAAAGAAGAGTTAGTAAAGGAAGAAGATGAGGTTTAAGTGGGTCTGTTTAAAGCACAACCCACCATCCGATTACCATGTCCAGACCTGGTTTGAAGAACCACCATCAGCTTGAAGGATAATGGGTTCTGAGATTACGATCCTGTCTAGCCTGCAGCCCAACATTTGGGCTGTGTGTAGATGATCAACCCACATGGCATAAGAACAAAGCCATCATGCAGCTTTGAGTTAAAATTGATCATTCTCCAGGTTACTAAGATGCAAGAATTGGAAGGCATCCAAATCAATTAGTAAAAGAGTAAAGGCAAACAGTACATCTGGAGGCAAGCACTCATTTGTTTTAAAGATCTTAGCTTGTTTCAATCAGCACTCAAAAAGGACCTCAAAAAGGGCCATTTAATCACATTGAAGTATGTTGCAGACAGGCAAACGTACCACAGATAAAGCACAGGGCCTGTATTCCTTTTGTCTGTGTAAACAATCTTCATGTTTGATAAACTTTAAAATTGGGGCCAATATGTATTAAAATTCAACATCACAGTAATGTAGTGCTGCATCAACCTCCACCTCAGTCAAGGTAAAAACTTGTGTGCTTCCCTTAAATATCCAGATCACAGTAAATGGGATTGGCCTCAAGTTGCTCTGCAAATTTAACGAGGATTTCCTTCAATAATTCACCACATTCATGTTCCTCTTCTGTGGCATACTTTCCAGCTGCCACATCATGAAATACTGCATCATAAAGAAGATTTACAGCTTCATTGGCTTGTGATGGTGGCAGCCCCAGCTCTTTTCCATTTTCCTCCAGGAAAACTCTGATTATCTCTAAAATACTTTGGTCATTTTTCCTACCACAATTTTCCCCCAGTATCTGGCCAACAGTGTTGTTCAACAGCTCCTCATCAGCCAAAACCTGCATAGGCATTACATAGAGATCAGAAGATTTTTCAACGGAGGACTATCAATATTTTTAAAAGAGCAATTTTTTTCTCCAGAATGCTGGTGGCTGCAACCAAACCTATCAGTTAATCCATATCAGGCCAATAAAGTCATTGCGATAAAACAGTTGCTTACTTGATTTATTTCCCAATCACTGCAACCAGAAAAGCCATGTATGGACATGATTTAATCTATTTTTTTAACTATTGATCTATTTAAAATACAAAAATTGATATTCATTGACTTTTTTTCCTATGAAAATTTGTTTCCTAACAAAAAGCATTGAGCAGTTCAATAGATAACTGGTACAATCAGCAACTGACAAGCTTTTTCTTTTTATTGACCAAATATGAACTGCACATGCAGTGGCAACCCTGCCAAGCTGAATCTGCCAATCATAATTGGTTTTCAAACATTGCCTTTTTTAATTTTGAAGAACAAAGACTCATTGCTTTCTAAGTCAAAAGCTAACAACAATAAACAGCTGCGCAGAGGCATACTAGCATTTGAGAGGAACTTAACATCAAGGATACAAATACTAGCAACATTTTACCTTTGTTATCTTAGAACCGTCAACTACTTTGATGTTACGGATGATAACAACATTATTTACAGACAAAGATTCTGCAACATCTTGTAGAACAGCCTGGAGTAGCTCAGCAAATTGTGATTGACCCAACTTTTCTGTTGCATCAGCTCCATGCTTCTTTAGGATGTCATTTAGCGAGGGAAATTCTGCTCAATCAAATCACACTAAGTTATGTTAAGTTAAATATTCCTGAGTAAGAACAAGTGGTGTTGACAATCAATAATATGTGAAAACCAGTTACGGGGATTAGATTCATTGTGGCTGCAACCAGTCTCAGAATTAATGTGAGCGTACAAAGCAATGATCATCAATGAAATTCAATGTCGTGGTTATCTCAAACTTATGACTGTAAAAACCAATGAATAAGGCGGATGATTAGAGTATCTACCAAACCCAAAGCGAAATCAAGGACTAGAACCTCTGATTCATACAACTCGATGACAATCGTTAGGTACAAGTCCAACAACCTATGATCACACGTTCAGGAAAAACATAACAAATCACACAACCAAAAAGATTGAAGAAACAGATGCAAACCTTCAAAAGGAGGAATACCCATTTCAACTCCCATTTGAACAAGTGCATTCCTAACCTCACTCTTGCTGATCTTCCCCTTATCATCCGTATCCAACTCAGTGAACAGACTCTCCGCTAACATCGCAAAATCATCTTCGTCCTCCAAATACAGCCGCAGCGTGTTCCCATCCAATATCGACACCACTAATGGATTATCTAATCACAAAAACATAACCCCACAACCCAAAAAATCAGATCTTTTAATAATTCCGCTGAAAAGTTCAAAACTTTAACATAAATAAATAAATGCAATTACATTTTCTTTATACCTTTCAGTTCATCGGCGATGGCGGTGAGATAGGCGTTGAGCTTTTCCGTTGCTGCTTCCCTGGTGAGCTCTGCTTGCCGGAAAGTGACGTCATCGTCGACGTTGATCCGTTTGAGAGCGGATGACTTGAGAGTTTGAGGCAACGAGAGGCCAAAGATGGACTCTGAGGCTTTGGACTCTGCCAAATGGAGAACCTGAGCTCCAGTGAAAGAAACGCTATCGTCGGATTCCGGCAGAGACACGTAGAGCGATCTCAGCTGGTTTCCGTCCAGGATAGTCATGGCTGTGTCCGACATTTTGACAAGGAGAGTTGAAGTTTAGGGAGTTTTGGAGACGACCGAAAAATCTCCGAAGGGAATGGAACTGGTCTTGGCGTGGACAATGGTTCGGGGCTCTGTTTTAAACCTTTTTTTTTTTTTTTTAATTGGGTATTTTATTTTGTAATTTGTTTTATTTAATATTTTAGTGCCTTGATGTTCCTTGAATCTCGAAATTACCATTGAAGAAAATTTTTAATTTTTTTTTCATTTTTTTTTCAACATAATTAGATTATTAGGTTTAAATTTGGAGTCAAGCCATTTTTATTGTTGCTGCTGGATAATATCATTATTGCATTTAGGACCAAACTAATTGTAAACTAAAGTTGTCTCTTTCTTTCTATTTTTGGGACTTAATTTTAATTAATTTTATTTTTATATCTTAATTAAATAGTCAATAAAAATTTGAATAATTTCAAAACTACAACTTATTTAAAAAAAAGATAAAAAAATTAGTTAAAAATTGTCATTAAAAATAAAAATATATATATTTTTAATAAATTATAACAAAATTATAAAATTTATATTAAAAATATATATAATTATTTGAAGTGATAATTTAATTAATAATTTAATATATTATTTTTGTATTTATTTATATCTGAATTATATTAATGTGATTTATTATTTAAAAATAAAAATATTTTGTTTATATTATATTAATAAATTTAAAAAAAAAAAAGTAGGGGCAAATTTGTGAAATAAATAAAGAGGGAAATTGAGGGTTTGGTGGGGCCAGTGGGGACACCATGATGGTTGTTGCCTTATTTCCCGTGTTTACGCGTACACGGTGCGCTCTGCCCTGCGTCCCCGCCGGTGCATATTAAATCTTCCGCTTTTGGCTTTCTTTCGCCACTTTTCCAAGTAGTTGACCTTCTTCCACTTTGTGAGTTGGTATCTTGTTCTTTGTTTTTCTTGTTTTTTTTTTTATAAATGAAATGGACTTTTCTTTTTCTTTTTTTATTTCTTTTTTCTTTTTTTCTTTTGGGACTTGCATGACACGGAACTAACAATGTTCGTTAACTTCGTTGAGAAGGATAGAAATCTAATGAACATATTAATTTTTTTGCTTAATCTCTAAGTTAGTCTAATTGACGAGTGAAACTACGCGTTTCTTACTACATAAGTTGAATTCTTCAAATTTACTCACAAATTATTTATATTAATTTAAATTATAGTTAATTTAAATTAAAAATTTATTATAATAAAAATTAATTTAAATTTAACTATTTAAATAAATTTATATATCTATAATTATATTAAAAAATATTATTTACATTATTAAATATATAATATTTTTATAATTTTCTATATCAAAATTTATTCTATATATATATATATATATATATATAAAAGCATACTAAACCCATTTGGGCACCATATACCAAACCCACCTGCAGTCAAAATCAACGTTATGCAAGCGAAAACCCCCTGGAAGAACCCCATCGTAACGCTTTCCCTGGCAAGTACTCTGCGTCCAATGCAACCTCGGGTTTTCCAGGGAAATCCACGAGCTCGTCCCCGAACGACATGCGGTAACCCCAACCGACCCAACAGACGAGAACCATTTCAAAGGCGTAGAGAGAGACATGAAGGCCGAGTTTAGACGGAAACTCCATTCACGATCAATTGTTTTGATTCTAAGGCGGAGAGTGTGACGGGGATTAAAGCTAGAAGAAAACGGGAGGTGTTTATGATTAAAGCATACACAATTTGACACGAAAACTCACTTTGAGTTATTATTATAACTATTTGACATACATGTATGATTGTAAACTATGATTTTGCATTGAAATTTCTATAAAAGGTACAATAATTTGCAGTTGTAAGAGTGTAATGCAGTGATTTTTGTTGATATGCGTTTCAATTGACCTAATATTTTCTTATAATTATTGTAAATTAAAGTAATGGGTTATTGGATGTAGGCTACAATGTTAAAGAACGAGTTCAAAGAGCACCAGTGGTCTAGTGGTAGAATAGTACCCTGCCACGGTACAGACCCGGGTTCGATTCCCGGCTGGTGCAATTTAGATTTTTAATTTTTTTTATTTAAAATGGAATTAACTTTTTGGACTTGGTCAACATAATTTGGTGGACACCATTTCAAAAGGTAGGATTGTGGGCTCAATCGGTCAACTAGAGTCCATAACTTTTAATTGTTCTTCCCTTTTTTTTTTTTTTTTCTCCCAACAATGCATCACTCGTATTAAACAACCACAGATCTTACCTTCTTCTTTTTTTTTTTTTTTTTTTTTTAAATAAGAAGGATTTAAAATCATATAGTGAATTTGCATGCACCCATTTGGCAGTAACTTCTGATTGGAGACCGAAAGTGGCTTGGTAAACAAACCATGTATTTGCTATAATGTGGACAGAACTTACGCTGTATTACAATACTCATTTTATCAATTATGTATAGAAAGATTAGAAATATGCAAGACGTGGCAAGCCAACTTCCTTAACTTTTAAGGTCATTGACAATATACAAATATATACTTTGGAATGTTGTAGGAGAATGAGGCAGACGAGGAATTGAGAGAAGCTTTCAAGGTCTTCGACAAAGATCAAGATGGCTACCGTTTCACCTAATGTGGTTGACTTTCCATGTCATACATCCCCCATATCATGTTCTTCTTGTCACGTTTAATTGGAGACTGTCTTTTATTTATTTATGTATTTATATTTTTTAAATTTTTGAGTGAATTTAAAATCCAAATATTAAATGTCACCCCAATTAAATAACATAGTCGCATGTGTATAGAATTGAACTGTTATTTTTCTTATTGTTAGTAATGAAAAATCTTAATCAATAAAATAATACAAGTTCTTTTTTTTTTTTTTTTTTGTGGGATCTTTGGATGCGAGTTGAGGCATTTAATGACGAACTTGGGAGAGAAACTGACGGATGAAGAGCTAGAGCAGATGATTAAGGAGGCTGACATGGATGGTGACGGACAAGTTAATTACGAGGAATTTGTCAGAATGATGTTGTTGGCTGTCCAATTTGCAGTTTGTAAATTACTCTTTTAAGAGAAAACGCTTGTCTGAAAATGGCTACGAAGGGGAGTGGAGGGGCAAAGGGACAAACCACAAGCAAAATTGGAATTGCACGTGATGCCTTATAAAGCCCCTTATTTGTCCATCAATGTACATTTTAATAACTTAAATTTCTATTAAGAAATGTGAAGTTTTAATCTTAAAAAATAAAAATAAAAAATAAAAAATATATTTTTATTATATAATTAATAATCTAATATTTTTTAAAAATTATTTATTTAAATTTAAATATTTTTTTAATCTAATAAAAATATTAAAATTTAAAATATAATATATATTTTTGATTTTAACAAAATATTTTAAAATTTTAAATTATATAATTTTATATGATAAATTTTTTATAATTTAAAAATTATAAATTTTAATTATATTTTTTTATTATTTTTCTATATTTTTAACATAATAAACTTATAAATAACATAATTTATTAAAATTTTATAAATATAATTCATGTTTATAATTTATATAAGTAACTCTTCCAATTTGAGAACCAAAAAATAGTAATGAACAAACTCTTTTTTTGTGGTTATGAAATGAAGTCACTTTGCAACTCAACCTTACTCTATTCTTGACATATAACTGGTTCCTTCATTTTGATGCAAATAATTGCTTTCATCACTGCTATTTGAATATGTACTCCCCCTTATTCTTAGGATCACTCATACTCTTTCTTCTCTACATCAGTTGGAGTTGATGATTCAGACACTAGTTTGGTTCGTAATTTCTATACATAGGACTTGCAATCAAATGAACGGTATCCAGCACCAGTGGTCTAGTGGTAGAATAGTACCCTGCCACGGTACAGACCCGGGTTCGATTCCCGGCTGGTGCAATTATATTTTTCAACTTTTACTCACCAACCCCACTCGGATTTCAATGGTGGCAGGCATGATTCGAATATCTAATCGCTTTGCTCTGCATAAGTTTTGTGTCCAAGCATTCATAGCCATTGATCTCCCATATGCATTCTGATATTCCAATGTTTCTCTGGATCCGCATTCTGATCCTAGAATCCAGAATTGGAGAGTGCTATCTGTAATTATTTAACCATGCAGGGAGCTTGGCATTGAGGTAGCTTCATATCTAGCCCTCTCGAATATGGTTTTTTAATTTTTTTATTTTTTAGTATTTTCTTTTTTTGCTGGCAAAACAGTTGCAATATGCTGCACCCCAATAGCAGGCTACTACGTATATCATTAAAGCATTGGCAACTGAGTCCTCGACATCACACAGATTCCTGCCCTGAAAATAAAAAATCTAGCATCTAGTCGATACCTGTAGATTAAAAAAGACAACTCTCTCTCTCTCTGTCAAGTTAATTCTGATACTTAAACTTGACACTTTTAATTTTAAAGACGACTTTAATATGAGTGAATTACAACTCATTGGTAAAATAGACTCAAAGTTGCCATGAGGTATATTTGGAAACAAATAGGCTATCTTTTACCATAGTTTTGCCAAGGGGGCACCCTTGGCTCCAAATGCAAGGGCTTCATTTCATCTTCACATAGTTTTGCCAAGCAGTTCTCTCAGGTCGTCCAGGGAAATGTCCATTAGATGAGACATTAAAATTAACATTTGTTGAATGTTGAAATAACAGCAGCAGCTAAGCTTTAATACTTTTTAAATGTTGCAGTGTAATTCATGAATGAGAAAAGGAAGATTGGCCACAAACACTGCCTGGCTTCATCCTCTCCATTCCTCTTCCTTGGGATTCAATGCTCCTCGAGCTTCTTTAAGGCCTTCATGTCTGTCGTTTCAACCCTGTAAGAAAAAATAAAGTTTGGCACAAATCATATCAGCAAAATTGCTACAGAGAAACCATCACAGAGAACATGAAAAACTTGAAAGCTGTCTCCACCAGCTCGTTAGCATTCAATAATTCGGTACAAGAATTAGTTGTCCCCTTTTTTTATAAAAAGAATACGTGCACTCATTTCAGTAAGTTGCTTGTTGCTACTAACGGCTAGAGAAATGGATAAGGATCAATTCTCAACTCAAGAAAAGATCAACAGAATACAAATTGTGTACACAATTGAAACCTGCCTAAAACAACTTGAAATGCCTTGGCATTATCATGTAAGTAGAAATTCAAACTCTTGTCAGCCTAACCAGCCATCAGATTACTTCAGCATTATAGCTCACAGATTATGCAGCAAAAGAACATTACTTCTAGTATGCATACATAATAATACTAAAAACCAAAAAAAAAAAATGGTAAGAACTAAGAGCATAAATTCATTGGATTGGAGACCCAGTGTGCCCCCTTATGTTGGGTAGACAATTGTGGCAACAAACAAGAAGAAAGCAATAGCTAGAGTTCAAAGTTCATTCAAACTTACGTTGTTCCAAACAGAGCAATCTTTTGGACTTTTGTGATGTCAGAACCTGACTGATTGTCCTCAATGAATATTGTCAAACTGATCAGAGTTAAAGCATATTGGTCAGTTGCTTCTCCATCCAATCTTAAGAACAAATAGAAATTGACTCTATATAAATGTCTTTGAACATACCTACGAACATTCTGAAATTTGACATACTTCAAGACTGCTGGTTTTCCCTGCAAAGAGGAAAATGAGACGCAATTTATAGCCTTGAAGATTGCAATAGCATGGTTTTTAATTATGTAATGTTCATGAATGTAAGCAATCAATAAGAACAAAACTACATATACCTTGAGATTATCTGGGGACAAAACCACCGTGTCACTAGGAGGGAAGTCATTGACATTACTGCATTATCATAAAAGTATGAACATGTAAAATAAGCATTTTACAATTTATGTGACCATAAGAATCAATTGCAATATCCATCGCTAAATAGTACCTAAATCCCATGTGCTCCCTGTTAGAGTAAAGTTTTACTGTCTTAGGACCTGGAAAGATATTTACACATTAAAATACTAGACAGAGCATTTAAAGTCAACTTTATCAGTCTGATTTGCTTTGTGATGCAAAGTGCAAACCAGCAGGCTGCGAGAAAGTTTATAATTTTGGGAACATGATACCAGGATAAAGGTAAAGATTAATGAATACCTTCTTCTTCAGGTCCTTTGACAAAAAAAGAATGCAGTTTAACTACTTGATTGAAGGGTATATAAATCAGTAGCTGCTCGTCTGCATCACTCTCTAGATTCAAGCCATCATCTTCTCTATAACCCTAATAAATCAAGAGGTAAACTTATTGCAATTGAATAACCATATAATCATATCTTTCTTGATTAGGGGGGAAAAAAGAAAAAAGAAAACAATGATTGTGTAAAAGCAACAGAATAAATTTTATCACTTAAAGCTTTTCCTGGATAGGTCCAAGCACATCTCAAAGAATGAGTACCTAGTTTTCAGACATAAACAAATCCAAACACTGTCAATTTGTTTCCAAGAAAGTTCTCGAGAAACTGAACAAAAGTATTTAAAATCAAACGTTCAAATATGAACAGCCAACAAGAGGCAATTATGGCAATTAAAACCTTGTCCTGCCCATCTCCCTCTCTCTCCATTTTTCTTTCAACAGTCAAGCTATGTAGAACGCATTAGCTCTCCCATCCCCCCTTCAATCCCAAGTCACTCTCCTTGGGATACACTCATTGGGATTGGGATGTTGCCAAATAAAATTTATCATCTGCCCAAACTAGATGCCCACAACACGATAGAAGTACATGGATGTAAACCAAGTTGAACCCCTTTGAGGGCTTTGATATAAGTCCACGAGCTTCTCTAATAGAAAAATGGTTTTCCAACATAGCCAATAAATCATCGTATTCAAAGACAAAAGAAAGAAGTTGACACGGAATAGAAAAACAAACCCAAAAATCACACAACATACCTGCTTGAGGGCATTAGAAAGAGAGTGGATGGTGCTTTGGTTAAGGCATTCAACTCCAGACCAGTCAATGAAGTCCAACAGATCAACCTGAATCACCCACAAAAGTTCAATACCCCCAAAACAGACTCCAATCGTCTCCAACAACCCAGTTAAAAATTCCAAAATTTCCCATTGAAACCCCTTTAAAAAGTTTCAAGCTTTCACATCATTGACCTCAAAGAAAACCTACAATCAGGGATTAAAAACCAAAAAAAAAAAAAACAAAAGGCTGCCCAAAAGAGAATACAACAAGAAAACAAGAAATTCATACTTGGCTTCTTTGAATTGCACTAGCCGATTCCGAAGCCATGGTTTATTGGAATTGGAATGACGAGATGAAGATGCAGGACAGAGCACAAAAACAGACAAAACCGAGGAAAGATGGATTCACCGTTAAGACAGACATTACCCCAAACATTATTGTTATTATTATTATTATTATAATATCGATTAGACCAACTAGGAAGAGGAATCCTTGTTGGAGAGGGATTTGGACTTCTGAGACCACAAAAGCTTCTGGGCTGGACCTCCACAAGAGCCCACACACACACACACACACACACACATACATAGAGAGAGAGAGAGTGCTCAGTTCAGCACAACAGGGAAAAAGGAAACCTACTGTCCAATTTCCCTTACAATTTATATACAAGAACTTATGAAATTTTTTCCATCTACCAACATACAAATTTATTTAAAATTGTTGTGATATAATTTAGAAAAATTAGAAAATAACTTATATTTATATTTTATCAAAAAAAAAATAAAATAATAGAATGACTAAATGACCATACGCCTTCATGGAATATAAAGTACATATTATCAATAGTCCCTATTAGTATGATAGCGTTGTTCTAACAAAACTTGGTTAGATAGTACTTCTTATGTCTTTTTATTTTTTAATAAAACAAAAAAAAAAAAAGTGAAATTAATATAATTTTTTAATTTTTTAAAAATAAATAATAAATTTTTATTAAATTACACTCTATTAATTACACATTACCTCCCATTACGTCCTTAAATTTTTCTCTACTTAATCCAAATCCCAAGGTTTCACTGTGCTCCCAACAAGATTAGAGTTGAATCCAACAACCCACTTCCATTGCTCTCTCTCTGTCTCTCTCTCTCTCTAGACTCTCTTTTTCCTTCACCGCTGACCCCATCAAGAAAGCTACCAACAGAAATGGCCTCCTTGTCGCTGTTATCTCCTCCTTCTACCTCATTCTCTTCCCTCCACCACCTTAACCTACGCACCCCATCCCTTTACCTGAGCAGATCATCCAACAAGCTCTTCTCCCTCAAAGCCCAATCTGCTCCCGTTCTCACCCAAAATGACCTCAAGAAGCTCGCCGCCGACAAGGCCGTCGAGTACGTCAAATCCGGCATGGTCCTTGGCCTCGGCACCGGCTCCACCGCCGCATTTGTCGTCGCCAAGATCGGAAACCTACTGAAATCTGGCGAACTAACAAGCATTGTCGGTGTGCCCACCTCAAAACGCACAGAAGAGCAAGCCCGCTCTCTAGGAATTCCTCTTTCCATCCTCGACGACCATCACCACATTGACCTCGCCATCGATGGCGCCGACGAGGTCGACCCGGATCTCAATTTAGTCAAAGGCCGCGGCGGGGCCCTCCTGAGGGAAAAAATGGTGGAAGCAGCGTCCGATAAGTTCGTGGTCGTCGCCGACGAGACCAAACTAGTAAAGGGTCTCGGGGGAAGCAAGCTGGCGATGCCGGTGGAGGTAGTGCAGTTCTGCTGGAAGCACAACTTGTTAAGATTAAAATCATTGTTTAAAGAAGAAGGCTGCGAAGCGAAGCTGAGAGTGAACGACAATGGCGATCCGTACGTCACTGATAACTCGAATTACATTGTGGATTTGTACTTTGAGAGTCCGATTCGAGATGGGTATGCCGCCGGGAAGGAGATTTCGGGGCTTGAAGGGGTTGTGGAACATGGTTTGTTCTTGGATATGGCCACGGCTGCCATTATTGCTGGTAAAAATGGAGTGGAAGTGAAGAGCAAGTGAAAATTTTTCAAGTGAGCAGGTGAAAGCTTGAAACTTTATTGTACCATTTTGCTTGCTTTTGTTTATTCCATTGATTCTGAAGATTGTTGCTTGATAGAAATTTTGTTGTGCTCTCTGGCTTGGTGGTTATGATATAAGATGTGCTCATTGGATAGGAATGGCACTGCGAAAAATAATTGGGAAAAGTAAGGAATTATTTCATGCTTACTGAATTGAGCAAAGTTACATTCCAGACGTAATTCTTGGATGCACATTTGTGGTCCATGTCGAATCATCATGATAGGATGGACCCGCGTTTACAATGTATCAAATTTATGATTTTCATGAAACTTGCTCCTTTTTAGTTTGTTTTTGCTTCATTGCTGTGGTTGTTGTTCTATAATGAAACAGTATGTGCAGGTAAACTCTCAATTTCTCTTATAAATTGAAAAATATCTCGGTGTTTTCCTTCCCCTTTTATCCCATTTTTGCTGTAGAGTTGAGAACTTTCAATTCCCTTGAATCCCGAAACTGATGCTCTTAACCAAGTACTCTGGCTATTACTAGATCGTAGTGTCTATCAATGCGTAGCAAGTGCCTGGTTTTTGCTAGTCCTTTGGGGAAGCTGTTTGGTTGTGTGTCCCATGTTAGATTAGTGATGTGGAGAGTCATCTTCTATTGTGCCATAAATGATTCAGTTCAGTGATGTTATGTCTTGTCTTCTAAAGTGAGTACAAGTATATTTAGGAATTGAAATCTATGGTTTCGGTTCTGTAATTGTGTCTTTTTCTGATTGCACAATTTGTTATAGCATTATAGACTAATTATTTTGCCTTGCATCTCCTTCCAAATGCCATCTCCTTGCCCCTCTTTCTCCCCCCTCTCTCTCTCTTATTTGTTTTGATCCCTGATGCCATTGTTTAACAAGAAAAGGAAAAAAAAAAAAGAAACAAAAGAGGAAGAAAGCCAAACAAGAGAACTAGAAGCTAGTAACAAACTAACAATGCGAAGACAATTAGGAAAATGGACCCTTGGTTCCGCAGTCAGTCCACTTGATGCATTACGCCGAATTTGACTTTCTGGCTGTGATGTAACAAACTAACAATGCAAAGACAATTAGGAAAATGGACCCTTGGTTCTGCAGTCAGTTCACTTGATGCATTACGTGGAATTTGACTTTCTGGCTGTGATGGGTACATTACAACTCGTATGTTACATTTTCATTGTTCCACGACTCAAAATCTTTAGATGGCTCTTTCTCATGACTCAATTAAGATTCAATGATGAATCTTTAGATGACACTTTCTCATGATTTAATTAAGATTCAATGATGAATTCGTGAAAACTCGGACAAAAGTTTTCATGATTGGAGGCATTAGAAAGGAAGTAAATGGTCTAATGAAAGCGAAGTTACACAGTTTTATTCAAATAAGCGCTATCCTAATTAATCTTTCCCTATAAACAGATACATGTATTTTCATATGAAGTTTTTTTTTTTGCATGACAAGAAGGAGAAACCTTGAAGACCTGATAGCGAATTACTCATATGCCCAAATGTGCCTATGCAGAAAACGAATTTTATGAAACCAGTATAACAAGAAGAGAGAGAAGACATATAAATACAGGATAATGGTCAGAGACCATGTGCTAACATTCTGAAGGATGAACATCAGGGTGTCTTTATAAAGAACACCTGCAGGATGTTCTAGATTAGTTAGAGGTGGACATGAGGCCCGGATTTTCTACACACCCGATCGACCATGGTATGATTACCAACTGGGAAGTGATTCCGATGCTATATGCTTATTATTTTGTCAAGTAAAACAAAAGTATCCAGAATGCTATATGATCCTAGGCATTTGACTTACAGCATACAGAGGTTGCATAAGTAACTGGGACATGAATATTACACGAGTCATCAGTCCAAAAACATCAGCAAGTGAAATTGTGCCACAAGATAAATTCCAATGCACGAAACTCTCAAGCAAGGAGATTATTTGTGACTTCATGTGACATTCAGATCATAATGAAGTAATCTTACAGTTATACCAAAATTCGTCACAAGAACTCGAACAATGTGTAGATAATCTTCAATTAGCAGAAGCAATCAATCTAAATTTACAGAAATTATCAAAAAGCAGGCAACTTAAATTTTGCAGCACACAGACTTACAGGTTTCAGCACCACCAACCCGGAACATGTTAAGAAACATGCCAAATCAACGTATTAGCATGATGGTATCGCACGTTAACAATTCTCCCCATCAAACCACAATCACAGCAAACAAAAAAAAATATAACCAGAAAATCAAATCGCATAGACACTTCATATAGAACAAGATCACAATACAAAAGTGTTTGGTCCATCAACAGCCAATCCAATGGCTCAAAAATAAACTTATTCAAAAATTTGCATCAAGCAGATGTCAAGTCAGCAGATTGAATTACGGCAATTCTAGAACCTCATAACCAAACAAGAACAGCCCACCAACCCCTTATCCACCCTAAACCCAAATTTCATTTATATGGGAACGTATCTCTTAACCGCCTGCTTCCCCGCCACCGCAGCAGCCGCCGCAATCCCTCCAATAGCCCCGGCAATAGCAGCGGACCTTGGCCCTCTCGCCGCGCGATAAATCGCACCCGTCGTGAGGCCAGCAAGCGCTGTGTTAACCAAATCATCGGTGTCCCTCCATTGAATCAAAGCGCTCTCAATCCCAGCAAACATCAGCCCCAAAACCCCATATTATTCCCGAATTTTCGACCCGTTTGCCCGCCCGAATTCAAAACACGGTTGACCCTCAATTTCAAGGAATCTCCAGCCTCGGCGGCGCGGATTCCGTCAACCGATCCCTTGGCGCCGCCGAGAATCGCGCCGGACAGATACCCGGTTCCCGTGTAGTACTGGAGGTTCTCCCCCCAGCTCCGCCGCTGGTGGGCGGCCTCCTCGTGAAAGAGAAATTCCGGCGACGTGGAGAGATTATAAAGTCTTTGTGCCGGCACGTTGTAGAGATCCTGATACGGGTGGTACTTCCGGAACTTCTGGTCACTCGTGTCCGCCATTGATGAAGATTTCTGGAGAGACAAAGAAACAAACTTTGTTCTTTTACGCCTTTTCAGAGAGAGAGCGAGAGGTGAAGGCTCGGAAAAAAAACAAAAAGTCCAAGAGATGGAGAGCGTGGGTAGCGGTGGGTTTACGGAGAATAAGAGTTTGCAGGGTTTAACGTGTAATTAGGGTTTATAGGCTGACTTGGCCTTTCGGGAAGCTGTCTATTTTTCGCTACTGGCTTCTAGAAATTGACATTATTACATATTTGTATTTTAATTTTCTAGTTGTAATTATACATTTTTACATTTATGTATTAAAATTAATTATGTGAGGTAATAGATTTATATGTGTTTTTTTATATTAATTTAAATTTAAATTTTTTATTAATGTTTAAGTTAATAAAAAATAAATTTAAATATTTAATTATATAATTATAAAATTTTAAATTTATTAATATTAAAATTATATATTAAAAATTATTTAAATTTAATAATAATTAAATGATAAATTATTTTTATTAAAAATAATTTACAATTACTTATATCTGTTATGTTTTTTTTTTTTAAGAAAAAAAGAAAAGGTGGATTGGAATTTGAAGATATCTTGGAAGAAAAGTCTTGGTAAGGGCTGGTCTAAGCCCGCTCTTGCTGTGTGTTTTTTTTTTTAATATTTTTTTCTGTTGTTAGAGGCGCAATTTGATTCTTGTTTTTAATTTTTCTTTTTATTTTAATTTATTTTTGATAATTTCTACACAAGGAAATTATTTGCCATTAACTTTTCTTTTTCTGTAACATTATAAGTTTTCTTTTTTTTGGATTAAAAAAAGTATTTTTCTTTCAAAAGAGTCCAATCAAAGCGAGCGCTTCTACGATGGCAGATTCCCCGCACAGTTGGGACGAAGTGGAAGAGAAAATTCCAAACATTGAGGAAGCAGACATCAAGTGTAGGATCAATTCTTCATCAATCATCAGACACAATTGGCATTCTGTTTTTGGACTTCGGTCCCCCTGGTTTATTGCAGATGGAGGGGGACACCAAAATGGACACTCTTCATCCCTTTTTCTTATTTTCTCTCTCAACTATTTTTATTATTAACCATAATAATAATAACCATTGAAAATAGTGACCATCGTTATTTGTTTAGGGGTGAAATTAAAATTTTCTTATTTTTTCTTATACAAAAGATAAAAATTCTAAATTTTTTTTTCTAGATTTATATGAAAATATATAATATTTTTGTGTTCTATACATAAAAGAAAAAAAATGAAAACGGGAAAAATAAATATACATTTTAATAAATATTTTATTTTTTTTTCATATACAATCTCCTTTAATTTAACTTACTATTTAATAATTTAATCAATTCCTATTAAAAAAAGATATTCATGTACAATGAAAATTAGAGATTTATGATTTATTTAAAAATTCAAAAAAGTTAAAAACTTAATTTCATAAATTCCTGAAAGTCTATTATCCTCTTAAATAGAAATTTTATCTAATTGTTTATTTTATTAGATTTAACCTGATTGAAAATTAAATTAAAAATGATAACAAAACAACGACAATAATGATAACAACAAAGAAGATCAAGGATAGCTTAGATGTTGTAATGCTTCGCTGACTTCAAAGAGAAAAAAAAAAAAAAAATTTTTTTTATGACAGATTCTATTTTTTATGACAGATTCTACAAATTTGGGCTGTTACTGTTTCATAGGCCTGGCCATATTCTGTTTCTCCTTGAGCCCAAAAGCAAGGCCCAATTCTTGAAGGTCAAAGCCCATGTAGTCGACATATTTTGTTTGTGATGCTACCGTGATTGTGGATGGACTTAGAGCACCGAATTTAATAGACTTAAAATATAAAAATATTTAATTATAAAAAGATTATTAAGAAATCCTTGAAAGCTTTTTAGTATTTCAATCAAATGTTTAGTTATTACAGCTTTTCAGTCAAACAAGATCATGTCTTCTGATATTTTTTGTGTTTTTTTTTTTTTTTTCAATTCATTCAAATTTAAATCATCCACAGGCCAGGAGGATTGACATGACAATTTAACACATTGCCATCTGATCCCAAATCTTGAATCTTAGTCCTTAAATTTCTACCAAAATTTTCCTATTGTCCAGGCAGCAAGGGAAATTCCTGCTGCCCCTACACAGTTTAATGTAAAACTCCTGTTGGGTCCTCCTGAAACTCTGGATTCATGTTGCTAGATCCAACTCTCAAAATGTGTAGATCCTCAAAAATACCCGTTATTTATTTCACTCTTATTGACATGATTAACCCCAAATGGAAGCACTTCCTTTTGAGGCTCTAGAGCAGGTACCATAATCCTGGGTACCATGTGAAGACACCCCCCCCCCCTCTCCTCCTTCCTTAAATGATTGGTCCCATTTCTCTGAATGTTTTCACATGTCCTGCCATTCTGTTGCCGTTAATTACTCCTTCATCAGCATCAACTACTTGCATAGGATTCTAAAAGGACCCCATGCACGATAACCCAATAAAAACTGTAACAATAATTTGCATTATTTTTTCCTGCTGCCACCCCCAATCTCACCTATGGCCAGTGCACACCATTTTCTAATGTGTAAAGTCACCATGTCCATATCTACACATTTGACAAGATAATGAGAGTGTGATGACCTATCTCTCCCTCTCCAATATTGGAAAAAATCTTTGACAAACGAGAGAGAGAGGAAGAGAGAGAGAGAGGGGGGACATCACTCCTTACCTCTCTTCCTTTCCCTCCTCTTCATGACTCTTCTTCAAATAGCACGACCACCTTCCCTAGTTTTGTTGATCCTTACACTCCTTCCCCTCAACAAGTGATGCTACAGCAACCACCGCCCAACTTCTTGCATATCTCCTGTATACCTAAATGTGAATTTATCAGTATTCACCTTAAGATTTCGATCATAGCTTATTTTTTCAATCGCACATCTTAAGTTCATCGTGGTAAGTAAGTCAACCCCACGAAGTTCTTTCCTTTGGTTTACTTGTTTGCAATGCAAAATTGTGTTGAAATTCCACTACACAAGTCTCCAGCACATCTACTCTAAAACACATTGATTTAATGTTTGTTGGGGCTTGATCAGAACGAGATTAGAATGAGTAAATACCCCTCTTTCCTTTTGATTGCCTGTGGTCCGGCCGCTTGGTTTTATTAATATGACCAGTAATTTTTTTTTTAATTTTTATTTTTTATGGCATTAGATCAAGGTTTAATCAATAATGAGCATGAGATTGATAAGATATGGACTCGACATGGGCCAACTTCTTTTCCTCTGGAACAAAGAAACTTGATGGGGACATGGGTGGGTTCTGGTCGAAGCCCATGTCTGGCTATTGCTCTCTCAGAAGCTTAATCAAGATCTTACATGGACTGAGCCGAGACCCTGATCCCAGCATTGGACAACTCTCCAATGTCCACATGTAAGAAGAATTCGTACAACCCCTCATCGCAACCATGAGCTACGTAGACATGTTTGACGGAGATCCAATCCCAAAGTGGAATTGCAGACCAGGCAAGCGTGCCAGGATTCTTTGCATCCGAAGGTTGCAATCATGGGAATTACTCAGCCACGAGCCAATCAACAAAATTAACGGATAAAAAAGTAAAAAAAAAGCTACCATCATATCCTTTTAAGTCCATTTTGGTGGCCTATTGAGCATGAATTATGCAATTGGGCAGCCATTTTTTGTTCTATACATATAGAAATATATATTAAGAAAAGGTTCAAAATATTAATACCCTTTGTGCTACTCCGCCATGAGAGAGTTCGATGGTTTTTTTTTTTTTGTATTTAAGATGAAATTATATTAAGAACAATTCATTTCCAAATCCAAAATGTCTCTAGAATTAAGCATCTTTCAATTCTGGAAGCCATCCATCCTATAATTTTGCCTTTTTTAAGCTCATTTAATCATCCAGCTGCTAATAAGGACATAAACATGACAACCTGGCTGGTGTGACTTTTAACTCACATTGACTGTTGTTGTTGGCAGCACTCCCTGATTTCTCATCCCTGTTCTTTATGTCTTTGTCTAATTCCTGTCATTGCTGTGTATCCTATACCACCACCCTGTGCCCTCTTTCCGACCATCCGAACCTTTTCTATAGCACTCGTGTTAATTAGTTGGACTCATCCTAGTTAGAGCAGATCCACATTTTCCTACAGCTTATGCCCACCAATAAATCAAGACTTTAGGTACAATCCCTTTTCTTGATCAAGGGACAAAACTCACATCACACATTCTGTTAAACTTGTGTTTTGCACTGTTAATAGTTAGTTTCTTACAATCTTAATGATAAAATAAAATAATATGATTTGAACTATGATCTCTTAATCATAATAATTTTTATGTTTTATTGAAAAGTTATTTAATTTGAATATTTAAATTGTTGAATGAATTTTAAAAATAAATTGTGTGTTAAGATAAAAATGATTGTTTTTTTTTTTTTTCAAGGTCTATTAAAAAAAGTGATTTAGAGTATTCCTTTATCATTGAAAGAGCCTGAAAGTCAAAGATGCAATGCACTAATGTAACCAAGCTATAGGTTGTTGAGATGGCACTCCATTGATTACATATTTACAAAAAGGTTGGATCTTTATCACAATTCACGGGTGGTGCATCACTTTTGTAAATTAGTTGGAAAACATTTCTTCTATGGAAGTGGATGGGACAGCCCCCCCCCCCTCCCCCACTCCGTCTCTTTGTTTGTATCCACTAAAGAGAGAGGCATGCAGGCAGCTTAATCAATGGCTAGTTCACTTTTGCATGATCTTGAACTATACTTGAAAAGGGGTTGTTGGGTGAGTTTGAACTTTTTCTTGGGTTTTGATGATTAGGGTTCCAAAGGGGAAAGTCCACGACAGCAATGAGAGATCAAGGCAACTTGCTTCTGGTCACCCACTGTGGTTCGAATTTATTTATCAGGTTTTGTAATTTGGTTGTGCCTTCAGCTTTATGGTGTGTAGGCATCATTCAAGATGCTGCATGCAATTAATAAGAGAGACATTTTTACTGAAATTATTTTCAGAGTTAAAAGTCTTAAATTTAAATTTTAATTGGAATTAAAGATTACAAATATAAGTTCCAGTCAAAATTAATTAAAGAAAAAATATATAAAAAATTATATATTTGGAAGAAATTGACTTTAGCAAGAAATTGGTGATTAAGACTTAAGTGATTAATTAACCATCTAAACAACTTGTTGCCTCCCTAAGTTGGTTTACTTGAAAAAGCTGAAAATTGCTGATTTACTTCATTCTAATAGTTTTGTAATAAGTTGTATTATAAGGGTTACAAACCAAATAATAATAATAATAATAATAATAATAATAATAATTTATTTATTTATTTTGAGTACATGAAGTTTAATGACCAAAATGCTTTAGGAGCCTGATGATATTTTTAATTATCGGCTTTTCATATTTTTACTTTTTTTTTTGGCTCTTTGTGATGGAGATTAGAGCATATGCTTTCACTAGATTGTGGTGGGGGGGCACCACAAGGCACAAACCAACAAACCTTGGTAATTTCAAGAAACAAGCGAGGGTGTTTTAGTAATATAGGCGAATAATTAGCCTAGTGATGGCGAGTCCAGACGGGGTCCTGTAGGATCCACCACCCTATACGTTGTCTCTTGGTCGGTCTTCCCCCGTTCATGTCTTCCCAGTACCATCGACCAAATGTCACTACGAAAATATTTATTGGATACACAACTGATTGATATAGTTCAATATAATTAATAAAATAATAAAAAGATTATTATAATAATATAAAAAATTTAAAAATAATGTTGTGGATAATTTTGATTTTAAAAAATAAAAAATATTAAAAATAAATTTAGTCTAATTGCACCTTTTTAGTATATTTGTGTAATTTAATCAAGAAACTTAGGTTTAGAAAAAATAATATTACTCAAAGTGAGTTCATCACTTATGTAGATGCATAGTTGCTTCCAAATCACTAATTAAAATAGAAAATACCGAATAAACAAAAAAAATTGTCAATCAAAAAATTATAAATAGAAAATAAAATATAGAATAAATAAATTATTAAGTATAACTAAAAAATAGATATGTGTTTTTTTTTTTGAAAAAAACATTTCAGTGATTAATAATTTAAATTTTCAATTTAAAAAAACATAAAGTTTATCAAAATAAAGATAAGTATACACGTATATGATCTAATAGTCTTTTTAATTAAAAAAATTAGGAAATATGTGTGTGAAAAGCCCAATAATTAGCCTTTAAAACAAAAATATAACATAGATGAGATTTTTCTATGTAAGTTAAAAAAATATATATATATATTGTTATCATATATTATTATAATCATTAATTTAATGATCATTAGTTTAATTAATTTAAAAATGATTATAAGTAACTAAAGGATAACAAATAGAGTGGGACTACGACCCTATGTTAAAAAAATTAACCTGCGTGCATAAAGACTAAATAGGCGAGCAAAGGTGGCAAGTGGAAATTTCACGGAAACAGACCCCACCTAGGGTCATGGTCCACCTTGTGTCTTTTTCAGTCTTCAGCCTATCTTTTACTTGTTTTTGGCCAGAGTTGGGAAGCAGTTCAAACTTCCAAGTTCACTCCTTTTCACAACACATAAAGTTGGGAAAATTGAATTCACACACCAGCCTCCACTCCTTGGAATGATTCCCATTTTGACCTATCCTTTATTTCTTTTTTGTTTTGTTTTCTTTCTTTCCTTTTCTATTTTTTTCTTGATCACATCTCTCTCTCTCTCTCTCTCTCTAGAGGGTAATTGTTTTTTTAACAGTCTTGGTATCTCTCTCTCTCTCTCTGTCTTTATCCTTTTTAACCTTTTGAGAAGTGATGGTCTTACAAAGAGTAATTTACTGGACAGTTTAAAATTCAAAATACCACAACTTGTTAATTGGGTACATTAAAAAAAGCTGTCTTCAAATAATCTTCATAAAGTTGAAAACTCCAAACACCAGGAAATACTGTTCTGCATGGTCAAAGGAACACTTGACCACTCAGCAAAGAGTGATGATTACACCAAAAGCCTTCTTTTGTTCCATCTCCTGCATTCATTATATCCTCTAATCCTATTTACAATAATATAAATGAATAAAATGGAATAAATAAACTGAATTAATGGTCAACTGTGATTTTCCTGAGTAAGATTTGATTGAACAATTAAAAAAAATAATAATAATATTTACATATTTATCAACTTTATTGTGAATGATCTATCCTGTGTTGGGACAGAATAATTATCTTACTACAATTAATTAGACTTAACTCCTGTAGACTTATATCATTCCAGCTATATGATTAAGATTAATTTGAGATGTCTTAGATGGTAATACATAAATTGTGTTATTATAATTGTTAGTAATATATGTTTTGTTTTTTAATAAATAATTACTATTAATAATGTTACTATAATTATTTATTTCAATTATAATAGTGTAATATAAAATTATAATTAAGATGCACCAACTTAATGTTCTTTAAAAACAGTGAATTGGAGTTTCCTTCTTGGCTCTTTCCCTCTATGTGTCTCCCATGGTGAATGGAACTTTTTTTTTTTTTTTTTTTTTTTGACAAAGTGAATGGAATTTTTATACTTGTCTTTTTTCTCTTCTAAGTAATATTATATATTAAGCTTGGTATGCTCTTCTCCTTTAACCTAAGACTATAGTCTAAGATTAAAATAAAATAGTAACATGTAGGGTGTATGAATCTATAAAAATGTGGTACAACTTCTTCTCTCCTCTTTCTCTCACTAAAAGTTTTGTCCCTTTTCTACACTCCAAAAACCCACCAATGCCTCAAGGCACTGCTCCTCCTCCGCCTCCTCCATATGCTGCAACTTCCTCTTCACCATCTTCTACTTCCTCTGCCACTGAAACGCTGTCGTTTTCTTCATCTCCTGCAAATGCTGACTTCCACTTCCTCCTCTTCTCTTTTCTACTCACATTGTGATATCTCTCTTTGATCCACACTCAAGCATTCCACTTCCTTCACTCTCAGGTTCTTTCCCCCCCTTTTTTTTTTTCTTTCTTTCTTCTTATTTTTATTTTCTTTCCAATCTGGAATCTGTAGATTTGGGTTTCTTTCCTTTCTTTTATATGTTTCTTTATGGTTTCTTTGTGGGGTTTTCAAGCTGCATTTGGCATTTCCAAGATCTTGCTCAAAGATTTAATCTTTATACTGTTTACTTCTTCAAGTCCTGAGATTTTGATTTTCTGTGTGTATACTTGCAGATTTGGTTGTTGTGTTTAGAAATTTGAAATGTATGTAGGGAGTTAAAGTCGTGGTCGTTTAGTGTGGCTTTTAGATTAGACAGATATTTTTTGTACTCTCTCTCTCTCTCTTTCTCTTCTTCTTCTTCTTCTTCTTCTTTTCTGGGGGCTGGGGGGAAGGGCAGTTGGTGGGTTTGATAATGGCAGTGTTTGGTTTCAGAGAAACTGCAGGAAAGTATCTGAAAGGAAACTATTAGACATCAGCTTAGAATGTTAAACTAGTCAGTTAACATTCAAATATTTTCACCGTAATGGTTGAGTTGATGTTAAAGGCAAGCTTTTGAACTTTAATACTTCTTTTCAAATCTGGGATTCAAAGTTCTTGGATAATTGTTTGAATTCTCTTTTTGTTGTTTTCTTTTCATTGTTTGTTGAATTTTCTTTCTTTTCCCTTGTTTTCTTTTTCTCTAGCAAGTAAAGTTTCTTCTTTTTTTTTTTTCTTGAAAAGTGGCATAATTTCATTTTCTTTACCGTTACTTGTGGTTGAAAACGGAATGGGTTTGCTTATAGTGAATGCATTTATTGAGTACCTTTACAGATAGTGTACCCTTTTTTTTTGTTCCACCTTAATGCAGTCTTTCTTTCTCCATAAGTGCATTCCTTGAAGCTCTCTGATGGAGCAGTATGAAGTACTAGAGCAGATAGGAAAAGGGTCTTTTGGTTCGGCTCTTCTTGTGAGGCATAAACATGAAAAGAAGAAGTGAGAAAGAAACTAACACTCTACTCCTTTTATTGTTTACTTTACCGTATACAACTCTGTAATAAGAATGACAATGTTTTCTAACTGAACTCTTTTGATAATTTTGATTCTTTTGTTTGCAAAGGTATGTGCTGAAAAAGATCCGCCTCGCCAGGCAGACTGACAGGTCCCGTCGATCTGCTCATCAAGAAGTCAGTATTTATTTATTTATTTTTTTAACTACAAGATGCCTCATTTCTCCTCCAAGCCATTTATTGTTAGAACGTGGACATTGTTCACATTTATATATGTGTTGCCTCCTCCATTTTCTGTTACTAAGTAATCATGCCAGTCTTTATTCCTCTCAACAAATATTCATTGTTGTAGTCCTTTGGAGAAACAAAAACTGAAACTGTGTTTTGTTTGCTTCCTAATCTTTCTTGACAAAGTTATAATGGCACTGCTAATCAAGGGTTGAGTCCAGTTATTAGAACTAGAAATGATGATGATGCCTTCAAATTTAGGTATTTAGACCTTTGACATCTCAGATTCTGAGACAGGATATCTGAGTGAATTTTAGTTGTGATAAATGTTAAATGAATTCATAGCTTAGTTGCAATAATTAGTTAATCAATTCATAGCTGGTTGAGCTGGACCCCCAAATAGGTGATATTTGGATCAATAGCTCTAACTCTTATCTTGTTTCTTGCAGATGGAACTCATTTCTAGAATACGAAATCCGTTTATAGTAGAATACAAAGACTCCTGGGTAGAGAAGGTATCATTTTGGCACTTTGTTGACATCCCCACCCCCAATTTGCTTTTCTGGCTAGATGAAGTGTTTTCATTTGGATGTTCTAGAGTTGAATATTCTTGGGTGCTTTCATTTGTGTGTTCTTGAGTTGAATATTCTTTCCTATAACCCTTAGATCCACAGTTGGTTTGTTTATGTTCTTTAGATCCATCATTGGTTTGTATATCATTCTTTTCTTTAAAGCCTAGTTTTCACCTTGTCAAATGTTCAATAGGCAGTCTAATATTGGTAGACTTGATGCTTTTGACTCAGGGTTGCTATGTATGCATCATCATAGGTTATTGTGAACGAGGAGACATGTGAGTTGTTTTTCTTGCCAGAATTAAGATCTGTAGAAGTATGCACTCTTATGTTTTTGCTTGACATCCACCTTTGGTTGAGTTTCTTTTTCATTTTCTTGTGTTACAGGGCAGAAGCTATAAAGAAAGCCAATGGTGCTCTGTTCCCTGAGGAGGTTGTTTTTTATGTCCTTTTTTCTCTCTCTGTCTCTTTTTTTTTCCCAATCTTATGATGCCCCAGTGCTATTAATGGAAATGTTGTAATTTGTTTCAAAAGTGAGGACAAATAAATCACTTCAGTGGACCAAATCTTCAATTTCAAAACCCCTTTGTGATTGATTCATGGATGACTGAATGTATTTCAGAAGCTCTGTAAATGGATTGTGCAACTTCTGATGGCGCTTGATTACTTGCACATGAATCATATTCTTCATCGTGATGTCAAGGTTTGTAGCTGTTTCTTTTACATATATCAGACATTGTTCCCAGTCTAAAATATGTAGATGTGAATTCATCTGACAATGTCTCTCGATTCCTTTAGTGTTCCAACATTTTCTTGACGAAAGATCAAGATATTCGTCTCGGTGAGTGATCCCTTTGTGAACTTCGTAATGCCCATGAAGAGATTTATAATCCTGGTAAAATTTAGCGATCAATTCTGGTCCAGGTGATTTTGGACTTGCCAAGATATTGACTTCAGATGACCTTGCTTCATCAGTAAGTAATGTTGCTGAAAAACTGGCTGTTCTTCCAATTTTAGATTCTAATTGATTTAGCGTTATTTATCGCAATTCAGAATCACTTCGATTGCTTCAGGTTGTGGGAACTCCAAGCTACATGTGTCCAGAGCTTCTTGCCGATATACCGTATGGTTCAAAGTCAGACATATGGTCTTTAGGTTAGTTACAGTGGTTTTATGCAGGATTTACTTAAAAGACTTTCATTTTTGAGTTCCATATTTGTTCATACTTGAAATTTTTTGTCCAGGATGCTGTGTATATGAAATGACTTCTCTTAAGCCTGCATTTAAGGCATTTGTAAGTTTTCTGCAACTTGAATATTATTCATATGTCCTGTGCGCTGCATTCAACATTCCTTGCTTTCTAATTCTCAATGTAAAATGTAGACTTACCAAGATCAGTTGATTTTTATTCCCTGCTTGACGAATGTTATGTTCTGCCAGGCCTCGTCTCTGATGTCTGTTCAGAATTATATATCTATATTACAAGGCTGTTGTGCACTTTCTCCATTTATGATTGAGCTTGCAACCAAGTTGTAGCTGCAAAATTTAGTTTTATCTTGTGTCTGATTCTTTTGTAATTCTCTACTATTTGACTCTTGAGCAGGATATGCAAGCACTCATTAACAAGATAAATAAGTCTATAGTGGCTCCACTTCCAACAAAATTTTCTGGTGCCTTGTATGGTCTATTTCCTTTGGTGCTGTTTGCATTAAATAGATGCTGATTTTATGCATGCAATTTGTTTATCTAATCTTTCTTTCCTGTTTATGTTTCCAGTCGAGGTCTTGTTAAGAGCATGCTGCGAAAGAACCCAGAACTCAGGCCAAGTGTATGTGTTGTCTCCTCCAACCCATATCTATATATGAAATATGGTATCATTGATAGAAGTGCATGGTCACATCCTGATGTAAAGATGACCACAGACTTGAAATCTTAGTAGCATTCCCACCATCCCAACAAACCCCCCCTCCCCCAACTCTGTGTGGTGGAAATTACTCCACATTTAGATTCCTGAATCTTTGTTCTGATGACCACCTGCAGCCCTTAATGGGGCTTGGGGGGATAGGTTGACAGTTCAAGTTCCTACCTCTGTTTCTTCACTAATCCATTAAAATTGCCCATTATATTAGGCTGATAAACCATAACCACTGGAAGTAAATGCTTTGTGGATTATTTAGAAGATAAGCTCCATACTGGTGCCATAAACTTAGATCTTTTCTTCTTTGAATGATATTTTGCACTGTGGAAGGAGGGCTTCATTTCATCTATAGTTTTTGCAATTGTAATAAGCTCAACTCACTGCATGAGACAATTCAGGAAGCTTCCCAGAGCTTTAATTGCATCACATTTCTAATTGTCACATTACCCAATTGTCATCACCTTTTGTCCTTGTAAAAAAATTTAGCAGCAGCATATTTTTTTTGTTTGTATATGAATATTTTCTGTGCTCCTTTGTATGTTCATTGAGACAGGCAGCAGAACTGCTCCAGCATCCGCATCTTCAGCCTTATGTACTCAAAGTTCATCTTAAGATCAACAGCCCCAGATGCAAATGGTCTGAACCTACTTACATTAAGAAAACGAGATTCTTAGAGCCAGAAGATGCTCCTCTTTCTCCTTACAAAGAGAAACGACACTCATTTAGTAATGATAGGACAATTAATCCAAGTATATCTGCAGCGGAACAAGACTCCATGTGCTCTACAAGAGGAGTCCATGACATGCCGTGTTATTTGAGTCGACGGTTATCAGATTTGTCCATCAAAATCAACAATGAAGGGACAGTGATTTACAAATCAATAACTTCAAAACCTTCAGCTATTGCCAAGACTGCAAAACTTGCCTCTGCTAAAGTTTCTGTCACCCCTAAAAGGCCAACAGAGGCTGTAAAAAAACGTGAATCTGTAAGTTCATACCTCTCCCCCAAAAAAGAGCACACTGTCAGCTTTTACTAGTTTTATAGGTTGGCTCTCATTTCCTTTTTTGTTTCCTGAAAATCTTTCAGCTTCCTGTTGTGTCCACTCCAATCAAAAGAACCATCTCTGCAACTCGTAGAGCATCATTGCCATTGGCCTCAAGAGCGACAATGCAACAAACCCCTTTCAAGCATAATGTTGATATCCTTCACAGTGTGAAATCTCCAGATGTCTCAGTCAATGCTCCTCGAATTGACAGGATGGCTGAATTCCCATTAGCATCTTATGAAGATCCATTGTTTCCCATCCGGAGAACTTCGTCAACCTCAGCAAATGGTTCATCAAACTCTCCAGTTCGTGGTGACTGTTCAATCACAAAGGACAAATGCACAATTCAAATTTGTGAGAGAACCTCTTCAAAACCTAATTTTGTTGATGCATGGCAAGGAATTGATCACAACAGGTTTAAATTAGATGAAGATAATGGAAGCAACTCCTCTAATCAAAATGCAACTGCGGGGGCATCAAGCCGAACCTCATCAGACACAAGGCGCCGTAGGTTTGACCCCTCGTCGTTCCAGCAGCGTGCTGAAGCTTTGGAAGGCTTGCTTGAATTTAGTGCAAGATTACTGCAAGAAGAAAGATATGAAGAACTTGGAGTGCTACTAAAGCCATTTGGGCCCGGCAAGGTCTCCCCTAGAGAAACTGCAATATGGTTGACAAAGAGCTTCAAGGAGAACACAGTCAAACAGGAAGATTAACTGTGTCAAACGAATACATGAGCTTTTTTCCAACGATTGTGGGGAGGCACTATATTTCTGGACAGATGCTTATTAGGTTGTGGTAAATTTCCATGTCCATGACTTTTATCAGGTAGCACCCGAATATGTGTAAAATTCTACAATGTATTTCAAGCTCAGACCAAACCCCTAGTCCTGCAAATGAATAGGGCCGGCAAAAATACTGTGCTGATATGTGAGTTCAGTATGTGGCACACTGTGGCCAACCCGCAGTTGGTAGTCCTGTGGTTGCTACTTTCTGCTGTTTTCTCGAAAATTTTTAGATTCTCTTTAGTCTGTTAATTGCAGTCAAGAGAATGGTTTAGCCACTACTAGTTAAGCTCCAATTTTGGATGGTGATGGCCCTGGGGCAATTAGATTGGAAAATGCTCCCTTTTATTTGTCTCTCCTCTTCGTGGTTCATCAGGGATGTTACCTAAACGTCTGCATGATAAAAAGAAGCAGCTCTTTCAGTAGACACTCAAATGTAATTAAAGTTCAGTAAATCAAATTGAAATGGCTAGGATTTGACCAGAGAAAACCAATTAGCAAATGAGTTAGTGGGACTGATTCAGGTTTACTGCCTCTCCCAGATCCAGTCAGAAACGCAGAGGATAAGCCTGATTCAAAAAGAATTTCTGCCTGTTCAGAAACAAGCGGAATCTTGAGCAGTTGATCATGGAGATTATATAACAGCAATCTTTGTCTGGACAGGGAAACCCTTTGCATGGAAAGCTTTGTGCTTTAAGAGGACTAGTTAAACTGCAAGCGCTGGTGAGGAAACCAAGTGCTGCTACGCCAAGGGGATGAATGCATGCACCCATGGCAATACCCGTCAGAACTCAGGCTTAGAGGATTCAAAGGGCTGATGAGATATCTCACCTTGTTGTCCGAAGCCAATCATCAGGACATAAGAAACTTTTCTTGGGACAATGGACTTCAGAGTATCGCATAGGATATAAATCTTCTCACATTCTCACGATGGCTCATCTTCACATTCAAGAACTCTCTCTCATGAAAGTTAGATTATCAAGACTTTAAATATAAATGATATATTTAAGAAATTTCATATGTTATGATAAAAATATACTTAATTTTTACTTTTTTAATTTTAAATTTTCTCATTAAAAGTATAAAAAAAATTATTTAATACATAATTTCTTCCCCTCCTAAGAATAACCAAAAGTTAAAAAAATTTCTCCCTTTTTATTTTTTATTTTTTATTTTTTTGACTCTTCTATTTTCCAACATAGATAAATGGCAATGATCATGGTACCATCAGTGACAGTCTGTTACCGATATGTACGATATGCCCCACGAGTTGTTGTACCCGTCAATTACTACATTTACATTATTTTCAGTTAATTGACTATGAATTCACACTGAAAACGACGATTCTTTTAAATATAGAGACCATTCTAATCCTACTAAACTGTCAGATGTTAACGTAGCACGACCCGTCTGGTCCTGTTGACTCTTCTCTTTGTTTTGCAAGCATTCAGTGCAACCCACTAGCTCACGACCCATAAGTCACCATCAGAGGAAGTGACCATCAGAACCATGAGTGACTTCACTCCTCCCCAACCCCACCACCCTCCTGGATGCAATAACACATTCTTTATGACTTACGTACTTATATCCTCTCAGGGGGTCAACGAGGATGAAAAGCAAAATCAAGAGATAAAAAAATGCCAGGCTCTATAGCATGGCTCGCTGAATTGCCAGAAATTCATTTATTGATGCCAGGCTCTGTTTGTGATACTTATTTATTTATTTTAATTATTGTCATCTACTTTTCTCCTGTTATTTATCACCTTTAATGTTTTTTTTTCCCCCTTTGCTACTCATGATTAGAGACCTTTTAGCTCGCCATCAATCTTCCCCTCCATTCAAAATAGAAAGATCAGTCTGTCTTTCTAAGGAATGCCACTGGCAATAAGCCCAATGATCTAGCTCTCCACAAAAATTTAAACTGGCAGTCCAATAAATCCATGAGCTGGTACTCATAATGTAGGTAGGTTGCTCTGATCTGTGCCATTCATGTAGCACATGTTTAATTACATTTCACGTGATCTTTAAAGCCAACCAACACAGCTGATCAGGTGACACTTCCAACCTGCTGAACTATGAGTATCGAAAAAATCGATCCATACATGCACATCAAGGCTCCTGGGGATTGGTTTGCCATTTGCAAAGCTGAACATGAAGGCCAGAGATCTTGAGGATTTTGTTTTCCAGTTTTCTGGCTACCATGCTCCTTTGATTTGCCATTCCTGTAACCCTTGTAAGGGGGATGAGAGTAACTTCTACCATCTTTAGTCCATAAGATAAGAAAAGGTATAGTTCTTGATGGACAGGATAGTCTTGTTCTTTGTCTGGTCTCATAACTAGGCACAACATCTGTACTGGATGCCACAAATCTCTGGGAACATCTGCTCAATGGTTCAATGTCTTGTGGAATGCAGCCTGCAAATATCACAAACATAACACTTTAAGTGAGATGTATGTATGGAATTCATTGAAAAATGTTTATCAGGGGAAGATCCACAGGTTCATTATTTTAACTTGATGCATGGGAGCAGGTTAGGGGAAGGGAGAATAGAGGGAAGAAAAAACAAAGATAGCCATAAATCTGCCATCCTGATATATTGGCAATGTTTTCCAAATTTAAAATTGTTACGGAAGCAAACTTTCAGTAGAAGGACGTACAGATGTTGATGTTTTAAGCAGCTCTCTTATGGCCATTGTTGCATAACATGAAGCTGGAAGAGTGAAGCTCAACTTGAGAGCCAAATGTGATTCTTGTAAATTAGAGGCACCAGGAGAATCAACTGACGCTAGCCCTAACTCTTTGTTATTCTCCACCTTTTTGCAAGTCACCAATGGATTTAAATCACCTTGAAAGCTGGCTGGTATGCAATCAGACGAATTTCTGTCATTGTCAACCTCGACTTCTTTGCTTGCAGCGTTAGATTTACTCTTGGCAATTTTGTCTAAATCTGTCTCAGCCAACGGTGTATTACCGTTTTCATATGGGAGCAACTCCCTGCGACAAGACCAGCGAAAACAATTGGTATGGTGCATTGCAAGGTCCCCCAACAAATGAAGATATAGAGAAGACTAGCATACCATTCAAAATTTAGTGGCTTCTGAAAAACTTGCCTATAACTTCCAGTCACGCTGGTGATTGAAAATTCCCTATGACAAAAGAACACATACAACTCCAATAAGAATAAATAAGCTTGCACATAAATGCACATATGCATGCATGGAAAAAAGTGCATTAAGGGGTTGATGGAGACAGTTACTTGACACTGTGAGTACTCTCAGTCAATTCTACAGCATCCTGCACGAGAAAAAAATAAACATATGAGAAGGATAAATGCCAGGTCATAAACACAGAAAAAATTGCAAATAAAAGCAATAAGAGAAAAAGGGAGCCCATCAAGCTGCTTATAGCCCAAGCTTGGTACAAACACAGTAATCAATCCAGAAGCTCACTTTTATAGAGGGTTCTAACACAATGTCCTTTTTTCCATTCTGTCATTAAGACATTTGCACCAACAGAAGGAATGTCATCCATATGATTTAAAAAAATTCCAAAAACAAAATATTTAGATATCTTCCTTTTAATCTCTTGCTTCAACACAACCTTTATCATAAAAAGGATGCTCCAAGTTGTTAGTGTGAGAGAAGACTGGCCTAGACAACTTTCTCTAAATTCCTATGCTCAATTAAAACTCTGCCCTTTCTTTTGTTCTTCCAGCAAGGAAAGCAAGAAGATGGCTCACCCAAGACCCACCCTTTATTATGCTGCCAAGGCCCCATTTCAGAATCTCCTCCTGGTCGCTCAAGCATCTCAACTAGCTCATTTCCCACTTATATATCTCCACATTTTCCTTTCATGGTAAAGATATTATCATCAAGATATTTGTTATAATTACCCCAATTGTTGGTAGCATTAACTTGAAAAAGTTTTAACATGAAGAAAATATTAATCTGTTAACAGAAGAAATTCTGCACCTCATGTTCTCAACCTCTTTTTCACTAGCAATGCTGCTTTCAACTTTTACCTGTCTATGGCAAGTTTCACTGATTTTGTCAAGACTCTTCCACTTTCAAATTGTACCTGCCATTATCAATGCCACTTTCAAAGTACCTCTTACTCCATTTCATGCCAATTTACATCTCACTTTCATAATGATAGCAGTCTCACAATCTGAGTTTGTGAAGACTCTTCCAACCAACCTTTTGATTCCATATCATTTCTCTGATTTTCAATAAATATACCAAAGATCTCATCCATCTCCAATGGAAAACAAAATCCTAATCTTCTGGAGTAATATTTTGCACAATCCTATTCAAATACACCTCCCTTTGCCTATGAAGAAGTAAAGAAAAGAAAAGAGCTGTACTAAGAAAGCAAGGTATCATGGGTTTAACACATTCCAAACCTTCTTCGCCAAATCATGATAAATGTTGGCAATGTCATTTGCTGGATAAATCGTCCTAGATCTGCCAAAAGAACCAATATGTTAGTCAAGAAAAAAGAACTCCATTATAGCCTTAACAATGTAAAATCAGTTGAGAGTATCTAGGCTTTCCCTTACCCAGGCATAGGGAGGATGACATCATTAATCGTATAATTTCCAGTAGAGATATCTTCTGCAGTAGCAGCCTGCCAGATGATAGATAGCATTTAGCTTTGACAATCATATGGCAAAGCAGTCAATGATAACATTCTATCAATGCGTATGAACAACACAGATACCGAAATAACCTTCAACTTTAAGTTCACAAAATTAAATTGCCAACCTGTTATAGATGTTGTGGAAAGACATGGGAAGATAGATATAAATGTGCACTTCAAAATCCTTAAAAGACTCATGAAACAGCTAAAGAGCTGACCTTGACAGGAAAACTTTTCCTTTCAGCAAGATCTGTCACAGAGGTTTCATCTAAATGATTGTATGCATCATTGATATTTTCATCCTCACATTCAGGATTAACAACTACTGTCTCTTTTTCGGTATTATCCCCTTTACCATACACCAAGTCCCCTGGCACAACTTGCTCAGTTCCTGCCACACAGTTCCAAAATAACACAATATGTTGATCATTCAATAATAAGCACGACAAAGCTTCGAGAAATGATGACAATAACAACATGCAAAATACATGCTTTGTCAACTATGCACATAGGATATAGCATACCATATTTTTGCACTCTCATACTTGCTGCATGGTTCCACAAATAGCTTTGGTAACTATGTACATACCTAAACAACATAACAGTTCTTAGCATTGTAACTCTTAATATGCGAAATCACAAAGCTAAAAATAAGCAACTTCCACCTGCAAAACTTGCTTGTTCATATTCTTTTCATATTCAATAAGCTTCAAAGAAAAGCAGTACTATGGTTGTCCAACTAAACATATCATGAATTGAGAAAATACCAGCAGAACATGCAATATTTTATTACTACCAACCACATGTGCACATACATATAAAACATCCCTATGAATGACACTTGCTCAGAAGTGGACATGAGATGCCTTCAAGGTGACAGCCTATGGTGATCAAATTGAAACGAAATTATGTTTAAAGTGAGAAAAATTAGGCATGTAATATTACATACACTTATTGATAAGATATAGTGATTATCTACTAACTTCTATTTCAAGCCTAGCAAAAATTCTTCTTTGATAAGTTAGCTTAGATCAAACAATGTACAGGTTGTACCCTCTTGCTACTGTTCTTTTCAGATAATCTAAGGCAGGCTAGGACAAAGAAAGTTAACACAAAAACATGGAAGAAAAAAAAAACATTCTACTTTTATCTACTCAAAGCCAGTTATATAAAAGTAAGCCAGAGGAAATTCAATCCTAATATTGATAAAATCATTACTTACATCATTCTCAGAGTCCTAGGTATAGCTTTCAGGGCCTGGAGGTAGTTACCAGGACATTTCTTCAAACACTGAACCTGCATGTTAAAAAACGGGGGAAGAAAATAACAGATACAGTGGTTATTATCATATTCAATTTGAACTTCGAAAAAAAATAAACATCCATATTTTGTGATTGATGTTTTATACATGATATCAAAACCATGCATTGCTATATAATGAAAAACTGGGGCAAATTAACAAACTGGCAGTAGGAATTACAAATCAAAACCATTACTATGGAGTCTTCAGTATAGCAATGGCCTCCAGAAAGAAAGTTATGCAGAAGCAACGACAGTAAAAAACTTACTATGGCCCTCTCAGCAATTAGATGGCGAGGTAATTGCTTCAATGTTCCTTCAATATTATTAGTTTCCTTGTAACATTCCCGTGCCTTTCTCACTTCATCCCTTTGTATTTAGAGATCAAAATCAAGAAACAACAATAGCCAATGCTTCTACTGTATGACATTTAAGTTGATGCAACAAATCACAAGTCAATTATAGGCAAAAGTTCTCCTTATAAAACAGAAAACAAGAACAATTAAAGGATATCTCCTTCTCTTGGATCAAGGATCAAGCTTACAGCACTCTTCCACTCTCCTCGGAGTAATGCAGCTCCAATAAGATGAGTTGGCACAGAACCACTTCCAAAACGCTGCAAATATGCAACTTGTTAAGTATAGAACAAAATGTGCAAGCACAATTCATATAAGCGATCAAATAGTACAGTCTATACAAATAATGACTAAATATAAGCAGGCGCTGCTTAAACATGCAAAAATTATTGGCGAATCATTGCCTTTGGTCCCCAGTAAATACATGATCTAACCTGCATAGACACAGAACAAGAGGGACAGAGAGGCACCTGTAAACCAAAATAGTTGATGAAGCCACATCTTCCCAAGGAATCTGCAGATGCTTTGATCATGTCTTCAGAGTCTGCAACAACTCCTCTAAGGGAATGTGTAAAAGCTCTGGGTTTAGAAAGCAAACAATGGAAGTAACAGCGAAGCAAAATTTTCTGCTTCATACTATCAAATAAGGATTCATATGTAGAAAAATTTCTCACCGTAACGTAATTGTAAATCTATTTCCTAGGAGCTGTCCAAGAAGAAGTTCATCCTTGACATGGCTGGAAAAATTATGCAACCATAAATTATGAATACAATGTTTAACGCCCTGGAAAGAAGAATTACAAATGCAAAGTTTGACCTTACCAAAAATCACCCACTTTGATACCAATCAACCGGTCATTAAGAGCAGCTAGTCTACTTGCGTGCTGCTTGAAAACAGTCACCTGTAACAAACAAGCGCATCTCGGCTGAAGCATCTTTTAAAAGCTAAATTACTAGCCAAAGCTAGGGCACTAATGCAACAATGCCAGAAGGAAATTCTCAGTTGCAATTATGAAAAGATGCTTAGTAGTCATGCACTCATAGAAACAAACAATTAAGCAAGTTGATCCATAAAAAAACCCACAAAGGCATTGTGCACCAGTTTAAACCAAAAGCTTGTTTTAAACAGACCACAATAAGGGCATAAGCAGTAGGGTTGCTGATCGAGTGACTTACCCGTTGAGTTGAGATAGAGCGCTTGTCCTTTGTTCCCGCAAATCCAAAGGATCGTGGCTGTTAAACAAATATATATCACTCAGAAAATGGGAACACTGTACACATATGAGAAACAAGTTTCAGATGCATTGCAAACATCCAATGTTGAGGAAAGGAAAAAGGAAAAAAAGACAGAGCTTAAAAAGATTGAAAAGATAATCTCATTATCTCCTTCATCATTTTAAAAAAAAAAAAAAAAAAAAAATCACCAAATGACTGCTAAATAAAATCAAGACAAAATCAACAAATAAATGCTAAATATGATCAAGCTGGTGAAAGAAAGAAAGATTTACGGTATTGTCTCTTATGGACATTGCATTAAGAAAACCAACACAAGGGCATTGCAACAAAAGATTTGGACAAACCTGAATGCCAAGCATCTTCCCTATCAGTCCTAAGGCCTCTTGTGTATCCTTGTTTTCCTTGTAAAGATGGAATCTGAAAATTTATGTTATCAATGCCTTGCATATATTATTCAATTACCAAAACAAAGATAAAATTCCACCACAAAAGAGTTGTATATGATGCATATTTGAAAGTTTTCATAAACAAATAGAATAATCTTTGATTCAATCATCCAACAATTTTCATTTGCATCATTAACTTATTTAAACTACAGTTCTGCTGTACATACAAGCTCAAGTATGGGACTAAAGCAAAGAAATTTGTAAGATGGATCTGAAAGGATACCTACATGAGTGACAGAAGATTACAAAGTGTAGCCAGACATTCTAGTTAATGACTCAGTTAATCCAGAAAATGTATGCACATGATATGCTGTAGATTCTTCAGAAAGCATAGAGTACCAAAGAATTCATAGTTTCTGTTGTATACATATTCATGTAACTTTCTTATTTCAGTATCATTACATTCATGATCCAGTGAGCACCTTATATATTGATGACAAGAGAAGGTTACACTTGCACCAAAATACACATTGCCAGATACATTTATTGGATTTTGAACAAGGTTGGGTACTCTTTTTGGTTTATAAGTACTCAAAACTCTAAGCAGCCTTTTGTTGGCTTGATCACCATCAGCCCAACAATAGGAATGCAGAATAATCACAGTACAAACTAAACAGAAAGACTTCATGTACTCAATACCTAAGAAACTTGCCAAGATGCTCTGGCCAATTATTTGAACCTCTGCTGTCAAAGGGCTTATCACCTCTTTCTTTTCTTTTCCTGGGATTTCTCCCATTATTGTTTGCTCCAGAATTTAATCTCACACGGATGCATTTTGATAAAGCACTTGGTCCATCAACAGTATCAGTAACAAGGAATTTGAAATTCTCCTTGATAAAATTGTGCACCTTCTGCGAATTTTGAGAAAATAATTTTGATAATTGACAAAAAATAACTGGGTTTGAATTTATTTCATTTAACAAAACCAAGCCCCCAAAATTCTGATCTTTCCATTTTATATCTAATACTAAGCTGGGATCAGATAGGTTGAGAGTTGATTTTCAGTTCAAAAATAATCAACAACTCTCAATTTCTTCTCTTAGCATTGAGGAAATTCTACATTCAATGCCCACCAAATCATCAATCCTAATGGAAAGCACCCATGGGGAGACAGAAGCTTTGCCAAATTGTATCTCACTTAAGAACTTTTGGTGGTATAGGAAAAGAAAAGGTAACTTGGAACAAAGAAACAAACCGTTCGATGGGCTTTGTCAGAATCTGGAGAGAGAACAATAGGCAGAATGCCATCTTCACTTCCAGAGGTCAGTTGACCAATGAATCCTTCCAAAAGGTCAGCATCATTGTCACCCACAAGTGATCTGAACGAATTAATTTCTGTCACATAACTCTTACTCTTTTGATCACATACCTTTGTCTCACCCTCCTCCACAATCTGAATGCCAAAGAAAGTAACAAAAGTCTCAATAGATAAAAAAGAATAAAATCAACTGCAAATAACCCAGAGATCTGAAGGCACTCCTGCAAGATCCTCCAGGATTCAAACTCCAAACCCACATTTTCTCCAGCAAATAAAACAATTAATAAGCCATAAAGAAAAGAGAAAGACTTTAACGTAAGAAAGACTTTTACCCACCTGGGGAAGAGCATCCAAACAGGTCAAATGCACAACATTTCCATCAGTATCGACTTCATTGACAATAAAATCAGAATACCTACAAAGACAATACAACAAACCGAAAGAAATTTACATCTTGAACTGAAAGACATTCAAAAACCCCAAGAAAAGTTCAATCTTGAATTGAAATACATTCAAGAAACCCAACAAAGTTTACATCTTGAACTCAAAATATATTCAAGAAACCCAATAAAGTCCAAATCTTTAACTGAAACAGTGCATATCAAATGTTTAAATTAAGACAAGACCCCAGTTCTTAAACTAAAACCAATGAGCACAGGAGTTGGAGAGGAAACAGAGGACCTTTGCTTAAGAATGCCACGAAAGCCGGGGAATTGAGAGATGTAGCAGAATATGCCAACGTCTGATTCTTCTACGGTTTTGGCTGTTGCCATTGTTGGGGTTTTAGAACAAGAAGCTATGGTGGGGTTTGAGGTGGTCAAGTAGGGTTTTATAACCGAGGAGGGACGCGTTACAGGTTTAAGCCACATGTCTTCTCCTGGTTTTGCAAGTGTGGACCAAAAAAAATAGTAATAATAATATTAAGAAATAAAGGAAATGGCATTTTGGAAACAAAGGGAATAGATATAAAATGAAAATCAATATTTCTCGCTTAATGCTTTAGAGCTAAGGAAGGCGGACGAAAAAGAGTATTTTATTCTTGGAGATCAAAATTACAATTATATCTTTGAGATATTTTTTAAAATAAATTAAAAAGTGATGACGAATAATATAAATATTTTACATAAAAATAAAAATTTAGTTTATGGCACTTTAAATAAGAAGAATTTTATTTTTAACATATTTATTTTTTAATAAATATAAAATTAATTAATTTTTTAAAATTTTAAAATTATAATTTTTTATTATAATTTTTTTTATTTTAATTATAAATATTTATATTTTTAAATTTATAAATATTTTAAATTAAAAATAATTAAATTATTTATTTTATAAAATACATATAAATCAATAAAAAATAATATATTTTATATATTTAAATTTTTAAAAATTTTTTATTTGTGTCTCAATTTTTTTACTTTTTTATTTTTAACTTCCATACAATCATTCTACAAAACTTATTGACAAACATTGAGAATTGAAATAAAAATATGGAGAAGTATGGAATTATATTGAAAAAATTAGAAAAAAATAAGAGTTTTTTTTTTTTTTCTCATCACCTTTTCTTCTCTTCTCATTGTTAAAGATTTAGTTTCTTGACAAATTTATTTATGTTGAGAGTTTACAAAGATTTAAATGCCCATTTGAACATTAACATTAACATTGAACATAAGAATCTAATCTTTTATATTTAATCCCATAAAAAAAAATCTGTTTGTATGTAAACTTTTATTTTTCTCTTCTTCTTAAACTAGAAGTAAAGAAAATTTTATTTTGATATTTTTAACCCAAAAAAAAATATTTTATTGTTTGTAATCATTTGATAGAACATAAATCTCCTTGTTTTGCACTCCATATTCAATCAATTCTCTCTCTTTTTCCACCTCTCTCGTTAACAGATCCAAGAACCAGACAGGGTTGCTGACATGGTGACCAAAGCAGAGGAGACCCAATTGAACAGATTGGAGGCCCAAGCGGACAATGGAGGAGGAGGCGAATGGGAGTATCTCTGCTTAGTCAGGAAGCTCAAGATTAGGCGTTCTGATAAGGTCTTGAAGCATGGTCTCTCCATCTTGAACGACCCCAAGAAAAGATCTAGTCTTGGCCCTGATGGTATGTCTCTTTTCTGGGACACCCTTTATTGATTTGCGTATCTGGGTATTTGCATATTTGTGGTGAATTTGTAAGAAGTTAACTTATTGTTCCTTTTGGTATTGTATTGTGTTGTTTTCTCGGTTGAGAAATTGTGAGGCTGGGTTTGACTCTTGAACAGTGCAATTTTATGAGCTTTAGTTATTTTTGTGATTGGTGAATGGTTGAGATGTAAAGATTGATGCTTGATTGGTTTTATAAATTATATCAATATATTTAATTTGGTAACATCGTTGAAAGAGTCACTTTTTAATGTTTTCTTTTCTACTGTTTGAACTTCCATGCTGAAATTTGATTTGGAGGAGTGCTACCATTTTCTAGTGAAAAGTTCCTTTTTCTGGTCCCTATTTGGATGTTTCTTCTTTGCCTGTGAAGCTTTGAATCATGATTTCAATTGGGTATCTGTTTCTTCCTTGCTTTGGACTAAATTTTTGGTTTTGGAATTTTGTTTTTAAATGCTGATTTTGTCGCTGTTTAGCTTTGATCAATGCATAACTGGTGCAAAAGTGATTAGGCGTTTAACCAGGTGTTTTGCATAATGATTGCTTTGAGAATACTGTCATGTAGATATCTAAGGCTCATTAGCCTTGGGAAAACGACCTTGCAAGCAAAGTTGAGTAAAGCACTGGCAGATGTATTAGCTGTTAGATGGTGGTTGTTCTATATTCCAAATAAAGTATAACGAGCACATATTTTCTTTGGGCCATGGGAGAAAGTTGATGAGGGGTGGTCAGGGTTGAAGTAGGTTGTTTCAGTGTCTTTGTTGAAGCATCAATTTACAACCAATCTTTTTTGTTGAGGAGAACATATAACATGTGACACTTGAAGATACAGGGAATAAAAACTCAAGGGTGGCAATTGGCAAAGAGTGGTGCTACTTATTTTCTGGGCTAGTTTGAGAATTCTGCAGAAGGAAAAGTAACTTATTTAATTTTGGAGCTTTCTTGATCTAGGTGTTTAGAATTTCTCCTTCTTCTTTATGCTCTGCATGGAGAATGCTTCTAATTGCTAGATTGCAGCACATTCGTGATAGTTTCTAGCCTCTTGGCATCTTGTGGTGTGACTGAGCTTTTAATTGTTTGTTTGTTATATTATGACATTGTATAAGGCAAGGCACCATACTAGCTAAAACATTTCTTAAAATACATGGATTGGTGATTTTCTCCATAATTTAGTGCCCTCCTCCCCTCTCTTGCATTGTTGCTGTCCATAATGTGGACTTTTTTCTGACTAATGGTAATTTATTTTTAATGAAGAATGGACTCTCTACGAACAGGTTGCAGTTGCAGCCATGGACTGTCATTGTCTAAATGTTGCAAAGGTATCATTCTTTTCTTCATTTGATTACCATTTTGCATTGCTTCTAATAACTTTCTTTTGGACATTATGGCTGAGGTTGAGATTGATTGAAGTACTCGTTACTCCAAGCCATGAGTGAACTATGTCTATTATTCAAATTTTTTCATTAGTTTCTATGTTATGTTGATCATACAACAATGGTTAATGGATTGCTGTCTTATATTTGCTTCATTCATGTGATTGTTCTTGAGTTGGTCATCTTACCCAATTACTCATATGAAGTTCCTAATGGAGTCTGATTGCCAATGCTTTGATAAGTCCTTATGCCTTGAGGTCTCATTGGTTCAAAAGAATCAATTATATCCTCATCTGGGCTCCAGCCCATACTCTTTCCATGGCAAAGGTTGTCCTTGTACTTAAATCATGGTTATTGGTGAAGGAATATCTTTCCAGTAATGAACCAATACTCCCATCCTGCTCTTCCTCTTTTTATGGCCCATGGAATGACTCTATAGGTGCATGCAGAATTGTTACATGTCCAAATTTCATTGGTTGAGTGAACTTTGTTCCCATATTAGTTGTGCAGGCTACCTGTAGCATCTCATTACCTAAATTCATTATTTGTTTTCCCTTGCATACAGTACCGACTTGCATGCAGGCTACCTGTTTTGCTTTAGTTTTTCCTTTCTGTTAATAATTTCACTTCCTAGACCACTGATTACTGTTATGATAGTGTCAGAATTCCTACTAGATATGTAAAGCTGAGGGGATTTTAAAACCTGGCATCATTTGCAGGATTGCATAAATGTTCTGCAGAAAAGATTTCCAGAGAGCAGAAGAGTTGGTGAGTTAAATACAACTGATGACTGTTTAGCATCCTCCACTTCTGTTTGAGTTTTTGTGGGAAATAAAAGCCATGTCTAAGCTTTCTATGGGTTCAGTTTTCAGTAGTATATAAAGATGTCACTGCCTACTGTCTTTTACTCAAATCTTTTACATCTTTATTACTGTTTATCTGTTGTATGGCTGGAAATAGAGAGGGAAGGGAGTTTCCTGTGACTTGTCTTCTTGATCAAGGGTAAATCATATTTTCTGCCCTGCACCCATGCTTCAGTTAATAACTTAATGACATGGGATAAGGAGTAATAAATCTGACTAGAATTGGCTATTTGTGTTTCCAAAGGCTTTGAATATATCTATAAAGCTGCAGAAAATTCCAGACATTATTTAGTTTGGCTTGATCTTTTATTTCTTATTTGTGTTCCAAACAAGGAACAGTTTGAGGGGCTTGGTATCATACATTTTTAGATCATAATGGTTCATTGTTCTTGGCAAAATTACAGGAAGGCTAGAGGCAATGTTCTTTGAAGCAAAGGGATCTTGGGAAGAAGCAGAAAAGGCTTACTCAAGCCTTCTAGAAGATAATCAATTAGATCAGGTGCATTTCTAACCAATTCTTTATTAGTTCTTTACAATTTAGTGTTTCAATTGCTCCAACTTGGAAATGCACTTTTTGTGACTTCATTACTGGACTGAATATTTAAATCTCAAAGTGTTGGTATCTTATGCAGGTTATTCATAAAAGGAGGATAGCTTTGGCAAAGGCTCAAGGCAATATGTCAGCAGCTATTGAACTACTTAATAAGTATCTTGAAATGTGAGTCATAGAATTTGACTTTCTTCTAGCAGATGATTGTTCAGTGTCATAAATTGCTGATGTTTTTCCTTTTTGCTTTTCCTTCATCTACCTTTATTAGATTCATGGCAGACTATGATGCCTGGAGAGAGCTTGCTGAAATATACATTGCCCTTCAGATGTGAGGCTTTATAGGAAAGCTTTTATTTGCTGTTTGTCTCTGATATTTTAGAGCATCAACTTAAACTTTCTTTACCTTCATAATTAGGTACAAGCAAGCAGCATTTTGCTATGAGGAGCTAGTATTATTTCAACCCACAGTTCCCCTATACCATTTAGCTTATGCTGATGTAAGTATCTCCTTTTAGTTTCACTGCTAGATTTAGTTTGTTAAGTGAAACATTTTTCGTTGTAGTGATTAATTTTATTGATATCATCCAAAGTTGGCTGCAATTCTAATTGTTACCTGATGAATAAAATTATAAAGATTCTTTTCCTAACCAAGGCCTACTTGAGCTAAGATAAGGTGTTGAACTTTCAATGGGATGTATTTATGCTATAGCCATTTCCACATCTATTATCTTGCATGACATTCCATTAGGAGCATAAACAAAATTTAATTGTTGATATAGATGGGATAGTACTGCAGGTATTTATTATATCTGACTGGCTCTACATGACGAGTACAACTATCGAAATGATTTTTGCTTTCCAATCAACAGGTGCTTTACACAATAGGTGGATTGGAAAACCTTCAGACAGCTAAGAGATATTACTCATCAACCATAGATCTTACCGGGGGCAAGAACACCAGGGCCCTTTTCGGTATTTGTTTGGTGAGCTTCCTCTCTTCCCTCATATCTTTGAATGCAACTTTCTTTCATGGGAAAGAAAAATGTTCTAACTTGCATCGATAGATCCTTTGTACATTTGGAGGATGCTGGTGTTGAACTCTTTTCAACATTATTTTGTATCTTTCGAGGCAGTCCTACTATATATTCAGTAATTCCAGGGTCTTTATTAGCTTTCATCATCCAGAGAAACTTGAACCTTTCCTTGTTTCTTCCCCATTTTCTTTTGAGCTGTTTTCTTAAGCTTGGCTTGGCTTAAGAACTATGCCTGACGCAAAGTTTTTGTTTCTTTTATCAGTGTATGTCTGCCATTGCACATCTTACAAAAGGGCGAAACAAGGAAGACAAGGACAGCCCGGACCTGCACTCACTAGCAATGGCAGCCCTGGAGAAAGAGTATAAGCAGATAGCTCCTGCCAAGCTTCTCGTGCTTACTTCAGCTTTGAAAAGCCTGAAAATTTCAGCCTAAAGTTCTCTTTGCCATCGAATGGAGCATTTTACGAGGGTTTCACCAATCACATGTACTAAAACCGAAAATTTTACTTGTAACTTTCATCGATTCTCATTTTTCTTCACGCGGATTGGTATCGTCCTCTTGGTTTATGTTTCTTTGGAGTCCTTAATGGGAGGACCTGAAGTACTATCATAATGTCACTCCCCTGCGGATTAATTCCAGCATTCTTGCATTCCAAGTCCTAAATAACGAGATGCTAGATTAGTCAAGACGAAACAGCCTAGCCGTGTTGGTGGAGGCAACGGTTCGAGTTCCTATCCCTTCCTCATTCTCCCATTTCCCCTGCAATGGTTTGTCATGTCCTCTATGGATCATGGAAAGGAGAAAAAGAAAAAGGTTAGTCGAGATATGCATGCCTGAACTCTGCACAGATTGATGAAAGAGGATGATATGATCAAATGTTGGATATTGTGGGGTTTACAAGTGAGTCCCATGTTGACCTCGTTGTACATTCTTTGGTAAACAGTTAGGTGAGCAAATTTTGGAAAATTAAACAGTTTTTGGTGTCAATTCTAATCAGATACCATAAAAGGATTATAGGTTGGTTATGCTGACCCAATGAAGAATTGAGAACATTTGAGCTCCTTACGTTAATGAAAAAGATGACGACCATAATATCCAATCTCAACCATTAATTTTAAAGGTTGGTAGTTAATGTTCTACTTTACAACTCAAGTAAATCCCCAAATTTGAAAAAAGTTGTATTATTTCATATTAATGTTTTATTAATAATTAAATTACTTTTAAATAATTTTACATTATTTTAATGTTTATATTAACACAAATTTTCTTAACATGATTACAATTCACAATAAATGTAACTGTCTTATTATAATTGTACATTTAAAATATTTTAATGTATAATTATAATTTTTAATAAAATAATAAATATATAATAAATAATCATTATAGGTTCATTTGACCGTTTCTATTTCATTTCAAGCAGAAGGCCGCGGCCTCGGGGCTGAGGTGTAAATTGGGCCGGGTCGGTCTACTAGTGTCAATGGACCGTGGGTCGAATCCAACCCTAGTGCGGGCATTTTGGTAAATAAAAGGAAGAACGATGGCAGATATAAAGTATAAACGGAAACAGTTGCAAACCCTACTTATTAGGGTTTTCATCTTCTCTTATATTATACACTCTCTACGCTACGCCTCTGCCCCCAGCAGCAACCAAGCCCCAAAGCCTCTGCTGTTCTCAAAGTAAAACAACCATGGCTGTTGGGTAATCTTTCTTTGTGTTCTGCTTCACCTTTATCTCTATTTGAACGCATGCTTATGGAAATTTGAAAAAAGAATGAAAAGATTGGATCTTTGATGGTGTTTTCTTGGGTTGTTGTTTTGCAGAAAGAACAAGAGGATTTCAAAGGGCAAGAAGGGAAGCAAGAAGAAGGCGTAAGACCCAATTTTGCATCGACCCTTTTCATATTTTTTGTTGTTATTGATTATAATGAGAGAATTTTGAGCTCTTTTCAAAACCGTTTTCATGTGGAGATTTCATCTGTTGTATTTAAAATGGTTAGTTTGGGGTTTTTGATAATGCATGTGTGAAACAGAGCTGACCCTTTTGCCAAGAAGGATTGGTATGATATCAAGGCACCTTCTGTTTTCAAGGTCAGAAACGTTGGCAAGACTCTTGTAACTAGAACCCAAGGAACCAAGGTCAGTGTCTCTCTCTCAAGTAAACACATTGAATAAAACAAAAGGATCAAATTTTTTTTTGCTCAATTCTTTATATTTTGTCCAATTATGACACTACAATTTGATCTGGGTTTTTGAATTTGTCAAGAAAAAGATTTATCTATGATTGAGTTGTGATTTGAATTTTGATTCAATTGGAAAATAATCCTTTTTCTTTAATATATTATATATTTGTATACACATACATACATACACACATATTTATTGTGTGAATTGTTTGAAAATTGTGCCTTTATCCTGTTTTTCTTTGTGTATGTTGGCTTGTCTAAATTATTCATGATCCTACAATTCATATTGCTTAGTGAGTAAAATACATATTGGTGCTCAAAACTTGTAAAAGGGAAAGAGAATGAGAACTCTAGCTATTCAAAATGGACTTGTCTTATTGAGTGTTCTGAGGTTTGTGCATTTATTTGGTGTTTTTCTGTTTTCATTTGGTGACAACCAGCTTCTGTCGAGTCTGCAAAACAGCGCAACTGTGATTGCCTAATCAAAAGGCATTTAGTTGTGAAAAATTTTTAATCCATTATTATACCATTCTGATTTTTGTTCCAGAATTTTATCAAGTTTGTTCACCTGGGGTTTTTGCTGGTTGTTAACAGATTGCCTCTGAAGGATTGAAACATCGAGTCTTCGAAGTTTCCTTGGCTGATCTTCAAAATGACGAGGATCATGCTTACAGGAAGATCCGCCTTAGAGCAGAAGATGTGCAAGGGAGGAATGTGCTGACGAATTTCTGGGTAGGTAGAATTAGGGTGCACCATTTTCTTGTGGGGAGGAAGGCACTATTCTGTCATGTTAGATGTTTTGCACTTTGTAAACATGCTTAATATGCCTGTGTTATGTTTAGGGAATGGATTTTACCACAGACAAGCTGCGGTCTCTGGTTCGCAAGTGGCAGACACTAATTGAAGCCCATGTGGATGTCAAGACCACAGATAACTACAGTTTGAGGTTGTTCTGCATTGCATTCACTAAGAGACGTGCAAACCAGGTCAAGAGGACCTGCTATGCTCAATCCAGTCAGATCCGTCAGGTTCACAATTCTTTGTTCTGTATTTTGGAGATTGATTATGCACTAGTGTAACAATGTTTAAGCATTTTATTGATTCTTGGGTTACTTTTGATGTCAGATCCGTCGCAAGATGAGGGAAATAATGGTTAATCAGGCTTCTTCATGTGATTTGAAAGATCTGGTTCAGAAGTTCATCCCCGAGAGTATTGGCAGAGAGATTGAGAAGGCAACTTCCAGCATATTCCCATTACAAAATGTTTTCATTCGAAAGGTCAAGATCCTGAAAGCTCCCAAGTTTGATCTTGGGAAGTTGATGGAGGTATGCTTCAAGCTCTTTACTTCTTGATTTAATGCATGGTCACATATTTGATGCAAGGTTTCAAACTTTGAGTTACAGATATCAGTAAATTGCGTTGGGATTAGCTACTAACCTGTGACTCTTGGATTAGTCAAGCTTCACAGAAACCTTTTCTTTGGCCATGTATGTCAAAACTCTTTAGTGCTGTTTGTCTGCAGGTTCATGGTGACTATTCTGAAGATATTGGTGTGAAGCTGGACAGACCTGCTGATCAAATAATGGCAGAGGGGGAGACTGAGGTCATTGGAGCAGCCTAATGAGAGGCAGACATTACATTGCGATGATTTCTACTCCAATTTTCAACTTTGTGCAATGACTTTATTCCAAGGCTTCCTAGAAAAAGTTTTGTTTCTTTTTTCCTTTGTTCATTGTTGGAACCGAAATGGAGCCTTGTATGGCCTAGTTGTGACCTGGATTTATGTTTTCAAAGATGGTATTATCTGGAGTAACTTTCTTTATTCCAAGTTCATGGAATTGTGTTTTCAAAGACGGATTTAGTTGATGGAGTAGCTATAGGAGGATAGGTCATGGTTGTGGTCCACTTGAATTGGGGAAAAGGGTGTTGACAGTTGCGAAGTTTGAGGTTGAACCTCAGGTTTTATCTCAATTTTTATGCTTAATGACTGCTAGTAATCATTGAAAGATTGGTTTATATCGCATACTCATTTGAACCTAAAATGTGTCTATATCAACGACCACACGTGCCTATGCCCAATAAACCACATCGGTGCTGCCTGAAGTGACTTTGTTGTATCCTGGTTCTGCACTTTTTTAACTTTATTAAACGCTGAATGACAGCACTACAAAGTAGATACCACAAGACGTAAAATGTTATATGCATGCTTTCAAATCACTGCAATCTTTTATGGCATATTGAGAGCAAAATCAACAACTTTATATGAATTTGAGACAGCCTGAGTTAACTCCAAGAAATTTGCTTTGTGACCAATTAACTGCTTTCCATAATAAAGCTAACATCTACTTCAAGTCTTTTGATAAGCTTTACATTTCCCATTGTAATGAGAAAACAAAAGTCACACTGTCCAATCGGTGTTGGTAACAACAACAACTCAATGATTGATAAACTAATAGCCAAAAAAAAAAAAGGGATAAAGATGTGTTAACATTATTTTTTGATAAGAAAAATGACGTGTAACTACCATTTTGAAATGTTTCGTTCATAAGACAGACATGAATGAGATTATCAGCAGTGGATCCATAACGTTTTGTCAGTGGGGTCAAGTTTTAGTTTGTACAACAGAAAAAATATATATATATGTAAATATATTTTCAAAAGGTGTTTGTCTTGCACAAAAAAGACAAGCATGATAGAAAGGGTAATTAAATGCACATGGGCTGGAAAGCTGGTAGCTTTTTCTGTGGAGGATTATCAGAACAGAGATTCTGTGTGGAATGTAGACAGCACCTACAAGCTTCAACTAAAAGATACCCCACGACCCTGTTACGGCCACAGGGCAATTGCTTGTTGGCAATATTTAATTCTTAACCTCGCAACAGAGAACTGATCAAAGCATTACAAAATACATTGCCAGCTCTCCTTCCATGTTTGGTCTTTTTCTTGGGGTTCTGCCCCTCTAAACATTTATGGGGTGTCCTGGTTTAGCTTAGTGGCTTTGATCTATTTGCTTGCTGTTAGAGCTCACGAACAGTTTTAACATTCAAGACAAATGCAAGTTCATAAAAAGTATTATATCACACCATACAGAATGTTTTTGGTTATATATTTATAGTAGTTAAAAGCATTATGACAACCAACCATAAGACCACCAATGTTTAATCTAAAATTATAACCCTTATCTTTGGCCCTAAGTCCAATAAAGTTACCCTATCTTTGCAATGGACTGGGGCATTGCAGGGTTTTCCCCATCTTTGCTGGTATAACTGATTTACCATTACCCTCCCCAGGAGATCACCACAGATGCCAGTATCAAATTCATGCCACAAAATTTGGAGTATGATATTTGATTGTTTTAATCACTCTTGGCTTGTTCAATGGCCAGAACGTCAAACAAACATTCTGATTACCTCAGATTGGGACCTAGATTTATGGCCAATTCTGTGAAGAGATGACCAACTCTCATGTCCATGCTTGTTTGTCGCATGACCACTGAGGCATTGACAAGAAAAGATTTATACCGTTTACCTGTTTGGTTACAAATATGATAGCGAAGACAGGAAGCCAAGAACTCAAAAATCCAATGCTTTGAGTTAAACATGTCAGGTTTCCATTAGTTCTTCAATATGAAAATGCAAGCCAAGCGATCAAACTCTGGTCTTGCTTCTTGTTTAGTGGCTCCATGGCTAGATCTTTGACAGGAAGCCACCAGCTGAGATTCCTATTCTTCATCAGGTCCAGGAGAAAGAGGATTCCAGTATCTGGACAGGAATTACCTTAGCACACAAGAAAATGTGACCCACAGGACACACAGAGCAGGATAGCAGAATGGAGTATTCAACTAAGAAGCTAAGTTCCTAGGTCATAATATTTTAATATCAAACTTCATGGGTGAACGAACATGGGAGTTTCTAAGCAGGCAATGAAGAGAAAACACATACAAACTGAGTCTATACTGTCTAAACAGAATCCTCAACACAGGAACTCTAAAGAACTTAAAGGAAGAAACAAGGTTGATCAACATGAGATGTGTGCCCAAGAAAAAGGCAAACTATGTCTGCAAGATGACCAAATGAAAACAGAAATCATATCAAAATAGCGTCCATACTCCTAAGGCATAAAGGAAGCCAGATAATTTCTCAACCACCCAAACAGTGAGATAATAGAGAATCATATCACAAAATGATAAGAACTGAGTTCATTCAAAAAAAATTCTTGCATATTTTCTCGTTTGGGTTGAGGACCTGTTCTTCCAAGAAAGAGTTTCCAATCCATTGCCAGTTATCCTCTTTCATCTCTGGAATTCCCATGGGTAGGAAGAATTCACAATGGACTTCACTGGCCAACCCATGCAAGATCTTATGGCAGTAGCAACTATTCCAGAAATTTATTGACTATGACAACAATAACTGTGGATCATATGTCTTTAGAGGTTTAAAATTCAGTGTATCAAAATTAATGGTATAGGGTGTGAATTCAGTCATCTCACAGAACTATTTCTTCACATATGCTTTGCTTTCACTTGCAAGAACAGTAGCTGACTGAATTGAACATAGGCAGGAACAGAATGTCCTATCTGAATTGAACGGAAACAAGGACTTAAGCACACAAGGTGAAGAATTAACTTGATGTAAGAGCCAAAAGAATAACATCATTGCATGGACCTACAGATTCGAAGTATGGCTTCACAGTTTCATTCATTGACTGATATAAAGTTCTGGAATCAACACCAAAATTAGTCCTTCACAACATATTTCATTTTACATCTAGACAAGCAAACAAAATCATCAATTTGAAACTAAAAATAAATGAATAAATAAAAAACAAAATCTCCCTCTAAGAAAAGTGTTCAAAGACAAAATAACATTAAAGTGTGTCCTTGAAATGAAACTTTACTCCCCCATAGTCAGACTAAAGATGACAATACATATGATAAAATGAAATAATGAGGTCACTTCAGGTAGTATTATTTTAGTAACTTTCTATGTTTCCCAGAGCAGATACTTTGGTTTCTTTGAACAAACAGAGAGATCATATTTAGGTTGCATGGGCAGAATGGTCGTATGATGAACCTTTCACAGATTCAAAGATCACATTAATGGATATGTAGTAAAACGTAGATACATTTTGATATGAGAAAAGTACAGGATTCTGAAAACATAGCATTAGACAACACAAGTTGCATTACTTGCTGATAACCCACAAAGTAGCCTCTTTGTCACATGGTATCGGTGGTTGTCCACTCAAAGCCATTATCAGGTAAATTTATGCTCTATTTACCATTGCTTCTTTTTTGTTTTAGATCTAACTATAATCCTTGTTATGTGCTGCCTGATGGTGTAAAAATACAAGTGAAGAGAAGGACCTGTGGTTGTAGAAGGGACTTGGCCAAACAATGATCAAGTTTGCATGCAACATTACAAAACTCAAGGTTTTAAGAATTATACTAATTATTGAATGAAAAATTTCAGAAATTTAATATTTAACTAGTTCATTCATTTTAATTGAAATTAAATCAATAAAATTAATATATATATATATATATATATATATAAAACAAGACTTAAAAAAATTAATTAATAAAATGTATTTGTAAATATAAGTAATTTAAATCAAATAAATTTAATATAAATATATTATTTTTATTTTATTTCATATAATATTTTGTTAAAATTAAAATAATTAAATATAAATAAAATAATTGAAATTTAAAATATTAATATAATATAATATATTTTTATTAAAATATAAACAAATAAACTATACAAAAATTTTTATAATTCATGATTTAAAAAATTATAAAATAATATAATTTTTATCTTTTTAAAAATTTAAATATAAAAAACATTATTTTCTTAACTTTTTACAATTTTTAAAATTAACTGAAAAAAAAAATCATAACTAATTTATCAATTTATGATCTAATTGATTAGTTCATTAATTTATAACCCAATCAACCAGTTCATTGGTTTGATTACTAAAATCAACGGTTTTTTTAAATAAACCAGACTAGACTAATATCTAATTTCTAATTTTATCAATTTGAACAATTAATTTGTTTTTATTTTGAAAACATTGACAAAACTTAGCACCTGTTACTTCTTGGTGAACATTAAGCATGCAGCAATGTTGCTTTCCTCTTGCTCTTCTTAGTTGCAACAACACAAATTACCTGCAACAGAAGGATATGGACCCAAACAAATGGTGAACAAGCTCGGACATTAACATTGATTGAATTGACTCAAGAACAAGTAAGACAAACAAACCTACATTTAAGACAAGCCACAGGCTACATATTGATCATTGTGGAGATTTCAGCTTAAAATGTACTGATGCAGGATGTCCTAATTGCTGTTTGTGGAACAAATAACTTGAACAGTAATAAAAAGCTTCTTCCATCAACTAAAGTATCTTTGTTAATATGTAGCTTTAAGTGGAAAAAACAGAAATGGAACCAGGCAATCTCAAGAACAAAATTGTATTTAATCATCTCAAATGTTCAGATTACTCAAACAAGACAACCTAAATGGTGAACACAAATGGTACCCATTTAATCAAACTAGGAGTAATCAATCACATAATTGATGAAATTCACACCTTATTTAATCATTTTGTTCGCACTCAAGGAAATTATCTGGGGCTCTATTCATTCTTCCAAGCATACAAAATCAGTGAAAAATCAAGATTCTGTGATTTGGAGTCCAGAAATCTCTGTGAGAAAGACCATTGTAACATATTGGGATCAGAGAGTGGCTGGCTAGCCCACAGCTTCTCCACAGAGCGACATGTCTTGAACATAAAAACAGCATTTCCAATGGATGTGCCGAAGAGCCAATTATGCACATCCCAAAAAATTTCCACTGCCAGCCCATCAACCAATATGGTATGGTTTCCACGAAACTTCCACCGGAGCCGCTTCACCTGCATCACAGTCTTACAGTCCACACGAACAACAAGGCATGGGTCACCGATGCCCATTGTATCACATTCAATTGCCAGATCATGAATTTGACCACTGTCAAAAAACTGAGCCCTGGTAGTAAAAACCTTCTTGCCAAAAAGATGCTCCCTCTTGGCTACAAAAACTGCATTGGAGGGAGTTGGAGTGGCACTGGTTTTCTTGAAAGCTTCTTTCCTCATGTCTCCGAGAAGGAGAATCATCTGCCTATCCGCAACAACACCAACATAAAATCCCTCTAATGGTTCAGGCCTTGATCCAAATTTGACCGATGAGAGGTCCCAATAAATGTCAGTTCTACAAGAATATGCTTCCAAACACTTAGACCCTTTTCTTTTTGAGAACAACCAGGGTTTGATATCCACCTTACATAAACATTGATTTGCAGAATCATCAATCCCAATACTTAGGCACTGACCCATCAAATTCTTACTCCATGTAACTGTGATCAAACAACAACGGCCTCGAATCCGACATTGATACACACAAGTAACCAAATTCTGCGCATGTTTGCTAGTACTTGAAGATGAAGAATCGGCTACTTGTACCCCATTTTCACTGAAACAAGACGGGAAATCCCTCATTTTGACACCAAAAAGTAAAGCTCCAAGTTGCTAAACAGAAATCCTGTCTCTCGCCTTTCCACTTTCTGGCCCTTGCACAATCGCCAGAGCTCAATCGTGTGGCTGGAATTGAACCAAGCGTTATTACTCAGAAATGAAGCAAACAGGTCTCAATAGAAGAACCTGAACCAGATTAAAAAAAAAAAAAGAAAACTAAAAAATAAAAAGCTCTTACCTCAAAACCCCATGTCATAAACGCCAGAAAATCAGGTTGTCAAGGCAGAGTTTTGATTCTGTGTGTGGTCTGCATTCCTACAAAGACTCCATCAGTCTAAACCTTAGAGAAAGCAACGGAAGGCACATCTAAATCTAGGACAAAGTTTAGCAATGTAGGTCGTAAAGTAAATGAGGAAGAGAAGCAGACAAAAAGTAGTAGACTTGTTTCACTGTCATGCCAATACCATTGCTAAAACATTTAAGGTTGCAATTTTTAGGAAACCCCATAAAAAAAAAAAAAAAAAGATTCCATATATACACATATGTATTTATAATTTATGCAAAATGTACCTCAAGAAAATGACATCTGAAACAACCACAGGGAACCAAAAAGGCAACTTTTAAAGGATATGGCAACTGGGTATTGCTGCAGAGGTTGGGTTTTGAACATGACTCTACAGTGAGAAAAGGAAAAGAACCCCTTTGCTCTCTGTCGTCCCTGTCTGTATATATTTGCCAAAAATCTCTCTCATAACCAACCTTTTCCTGGCATACTCACATGTAATTAGAGAGGTGGAGAGAGAGAGAGGGAGATGGAAATCTTGAACATTTACAAAACACAGAGACTTGAGTTTGGTAGCCCTCTTGATCAAAAGTTTCCAGGAAGAGGACAAAATGCCTGAACTTTGCATGTCAAAAGGAACTCCTTACAATCCACTTAATGCAAGGCAAAAACAGGATCTAAGAAACGGTCGTTCCACGTGGGGTCCAGTTAAACTCAAGCAAGTTAATGCAACAGCACAATCTCCTTTAATTGTGTTCGTTTCCTTAACAAACGTTAACTGACACCCCTATTAATTCATGAGATGGGAGTATATTGTATGTACAATTGTGCACATGTATACGTTGCCGCAGATAGATGTCAGCAACGAAGGCGTACGAGTGAGTGAGTGAAGGGGTGACACTTATTAAGTCAATAATTATTTTTATTATTGACATTTATATGATTAATTAAAAATATTTTTTTATTTTTTTTTATAAAAATTATCATAATACTTTTATTAAAATATTACGTGAGATTCCAAAATTATTTTTCACATTAATTAAAAATATTTCTTATTCTTACTTTTTATTTTGTTAAATTTGTCATAAAACTTTTAATAAAGTATTATATAAAATTTAGAATATTATATAAGATAATATGTTAGTAATATTTGTATAAATATTTTTTTTAAAAAAATATATTTTTAAATTTTTGAATTCAATTTTTTAAAAAAAATTAATATGAAGAATGATAGCAAAAATTTTTCTTTACTTTTTTAAAAAATAAAAATATAATTTTTTCTTTAATTTTTAATAACATTTTTAAAAAATTTAAAAATATTTACCTAATATTCTAACTCTTACCAAATACTAACTTAAAACCATATAATACACTTGATAAAAAAAATAAAAAATATTTTTAAATAATAAAAATAATTTTTAAAAATTATCATAACATAAAAAATAAGTTTAAAAAATTAAATTTAAAAAATATTATAATATAGAAAAATAATTCTTAACTTTAACTTATTATACAATTATAATCGTGTGTTGTATTTTTTTTTTTTTTTACTTTTAATCATCATAACATAATACAAATCTATATTTGTATGTGTTCCTGTGCGTCTATTGACTCGCGTCCTGGGTCCATCTCAGTGTGTTTTACGGGGTGTAGCCTACGTGGTCACTGGTCAGGTCGACAGGTTCTTGGTGTTGAAGGTACAGACAAGCCTGCGAGCCCCACAGGGCAGAAGGCAGAAGTGACTTGACCAGAGAACAAACAAAACCCCCCTTGGGTCTGTTGAATGGGTATCTAATCTAAGCAAAGCCCCTCCCACTCGTTGCCAGCCTCATCATTTTCTCTGTTTTGGGTGCCCCCTGTTTTTTTGTTCTAAATCTTTCATATATTTTTCTGCTCACAAAAATCTATGTTAGTTGGACTGGTGTGAGTGGATTTGATTCTAAAATAGTTTTTGGACTCTCCCACTCCTTTTTTTCTTTTTTTCTTTTTTTCAAATTGTTGGAAATATTGGTTTTTCTTTTGGGTACCAAGTATGGGTCAAAAGTTCAAACACAAGTTTCAGACAAATTGTTTGTGTAAGAATTCCAGTTTGGAATTTTGATGTGTTCTTCTTGTCTTATTGGTTTGTTTCTATCTCTGGCTGTCTGAATCAAGGACTTTGGGTCTTGCATTCCTGCTCTGGCAGTGGTGCACACCACTTTTGAAATTTTCTTTTTACTCTGAAATTTGGGTAGTGGGAAGCACGAGCACCAACGGCGCGTGACGGAAGGAAATCTGGCACGACGCGTCGGAGGTTTTGTTTCGGAGGAATAAAGACGTGGTTTGTTCACGTGGACTTTTGTCCGCTGTCGGCTCTGTGCATTACAACCCAGCAAGGACCAAGTACATTACTCAGGTTTGGCCCTATCAAGAGCCCAAATTATTATTATTATTATTATTTACGTTTATTTAAATTTTTTTAATATAAAATAATAATAATAATAAATATTTTTATCACTACATAAAATTAATTTTTTAAAATTAACATTCCTAAAACCCTGACATTTATTTTTTTTATTATAAAATTAAATTAAAATATAACATAATGTTTGACAATATAATACATATATTTAAACTAAATATAATTATAATATATCAAATTAAATTTTAATTTAACTTTATTCTGTTTTTTTTTATCATAGTGTCTGTATTTTTTATATTCTTTATTTTTATAAATTATTTTTAATAGGTATAATTATTAAATTTAATGGACTAAAAGTAAGTAAAGGTATTATATGTTCTTACTCATTGATACTACCACATGAAAATTGGCAAAAAAATAATGATGCCAATTGTATGAAAATAGACATAAAAGTTGTACCCCAAAAATTTCAATAAAGTTAAAAAAAAAAAAAAAAACAAAGATGATAAAAAAAAAAGTTTCAAAAAAATTGAAAGCTTTTTTTTTTTTTTTTTTGACTTTTTTAGCTAAAAAGCATAAAGGTACCTCAAATTTGAAAAGCTACAGAAAGCCGTTCTTGTAGGGAGACTTGGTAAAAAGAGACCATATGGTCATACATTTGTACAAGGCCTTGAGGGTACCCGAGGAGTGAATCAATTATGAATTAGGCATGGAGTGTGAACTCAAATTTTAGCTTGAACTTTATATTTGGTAATTAGGGATTCTAACCAATTATTGCTCTCTCGCATGTTTTCTTTTTTTTTTTTTTTTATGCAATGTATACATTTTTTTTTATTTTTTTCATTTTTTATTGTATATTAAATCTTAACTTTATCTAGGATGCACTTGGCATGTATAATTGGACCGACATGGATGCAATGATGGGAGAAACAAATGTGCAAAAACTTTATGGATTCACCTATAATATTGTTAGTCGGTCATTGATTTGCCAAACTAGCTGGGGTCCATTCCATTGAATGCTTTATCTTGCCCCATATTACAAGCAAACTTGATCTTTGTCTTCATAGACGCCATTAAAGAGGAAGGTACAACAAAATTCCAAGCAAAATGGGTCGTCACATTTCATGAATGGTTGCTTGTTGCAAATTATGTTCCAAGCCATTGCAAATGCAATATCAATTGGAACTTACTTTATCTTGAGAAAATTTTAATTTATTTGATTTTTTAAACTCAAAAAAATAAATTTAATAAATATATAAGACGATAATTTTATAAGTATAATTTAAAATTACTTATTGATGATTAAATTTAATATTTTTATAAAAAAATTTATAATATGAACACAAACTTATCACAAAATGTTGGTATTAAGTGATAAACTTTTGTATTGAATTCTACTTTGGATGGAAAGAGAGTGTGGGAATGTGTTATACAACAGTGGCCGGACAATAAAAAGAAGAAAGGCCAAGGAAAGCAAGAAGCTTAATGAGCTTTTTGGCCGGTGCCTTTTATTATGAGTGTCTATCATATCTTTTAAAGCCTTTTTGTCCCCATTCTTACAGAAGACAACAATGATGTATGCTTGCACATTTTGGTGGGGGGAATTTATAGCTTTTGACCTTGGGGAATTCCTTGCTCTATATAGCACAATTTGTCTTAAGCATCAAGAGTTCAAAACTATTAAAAAAAAAGAAAAGGAAGATTAGGGTTTTTGCTGATTAAGATTTGATAATTAGGGTGCTTTCAGTTGAGTCCCTTGCATTGCATGATTATGAACCCACCACATGGGGAGGGGGCCTTGAGTTTGTGAGTTACAGAGGGGCATGCCCCAGACTTAGTTTAGAATTGCTCTGTTTCACAAACCGTCATAACCTAAATGGGCATCTAACATGTGGCTGTTGTAATAATCCCTTAGTAAATTGCAAAGCAGTACTTTTTCTTCTTTGATGGAATGGGGTTTGGTGTAAACTGAGAATTATCTTATTCTATCAAATTAAAAATTGAGAGTTTTAACACCGTTGGGTGTTGGCGTTACACGTTTGCAATGGGAAATGGGGGGTTTTTGGGGGTATATTTGAGGTTTGGGCTCGACCCAAATTGAAACTTCACAGTAAGGTCATGTCCGTTGACAGAAGCAGATCCAAAATCATGTCCAATGGGCCCTAACACACACACACACACACACACACACACACACAAAGGCATTTCTAATTTGTAGGAATTAAGGTACAAAAGTTTGTGCAATTATATAGAGTTAATTATTTCTCCATCGCCATTGAAGAGTTAATTTTCTCCCCTTTTTGTACTCCTCCATTCCAGAGGAAACAACTTTTTGGCATTGGCTTCCACATCACTGGTTATGAATCTTAATCAGCCGTTAGTTCATAACTCTTTGCATGGTGCATTATTTGAGGGAAACTCAAATTGGTAATTAATTAAGTTATTGAATACCACACCACGTATGTGAGGATCAGCAATGGCAGTGACATTTACTCAAATACAACCAGGTCAAGGTCAAGGCTCTAAGAAAAGATGGCTCTTGTTCCCGTTAAAAGCTCAAAACAATGGACCCAATTTTTGAAGTAACATGTGGTAGCCATGGAAGTGGCATTTCATGAACATTAAAATACCGTGGAAATTAATACCGATCGTGTAGTTTAATAATAATAGAGGTCGTTCATCGTCAAATTACAAGCTGTGGATTCTAATTTTTGTTAAGAGATTCGAGGAGACTGAATTCACAATCAAAAAATTTGTACCTCTCATTTCTGGGGGAGATTTAAACACATTTTTTGTTGTTGTTGGGTCCAAATTTTAGTACTCGTTGTTAGTGGCCAAGCCACTCACCCATCATCCTCCCTCACCCATCCCCACCACCAACATCAGTCCCCGCCAAACGCACCACTAAGAGAATCTCTGAGCAGGACATTCTTACCAAATTCTCAAAGTCTTTCTGTCTTAAGAGTCCAGCAAATCTAAGTATCTCGTTTCATTTCGTTTTCAAGATACCAAACTTTCACCATTTTTTTGGGGACAGTACCAAAGTTCTACCCAATTGCGGTCGTGTTGACAATGACCCTTTATTAGTATGAATTAAAGGGGTCCATTTTCTTGATTACTACTTTGGATTTACTCTAAATCTTAAAAGGGGTTTCTGTTCTTGGACTGAAATTCCTGAAGAAGAGAAGAGGGAGAAGGAAAGATCAATTCTTTTTGAGTGTAAGTTGAAAAAGATGGCTTCTTTGATTCTTTTTCCGGCTGTTTATGTTGTTGGGACCAGTGGGAGGAGTAACACAGATTTCTTGCTCGCCGGTGGACGCCGGTCGGTGTCCCCGGTGGTGAGGAAGACTCAGAAGTTGTCTTGTGTCCGGTCGGCTTTGGACTCTTTGGAAACAAAAGTATCTGATATGAGTGTTAACGGTATTTCCACCAATCTTTTTACTTGCTTCAATTTTTCTTTTTCTTTTTTATCCTTTGGATTGCGGAATAAGAACCTTTGTTGGAATTCTTGACTGTTAGTATAGAAATTATGGTGAATAAGTGAGGGTTTTCACTTTGTGTTCAGTTGAATTTAGGTACCCATTTTTTGAGGGGATTTGGGGAGTGTCTCTGTGATGGCAGTGGAAATGTGTCTCTGGGAGGTTGAGTAGTCTCAGCTTTTAAGTTAAAATCTGTTCCAAAACCTTGTTTTTGGTTTTGATTTTTGATAGGTAATAAACAGAAATAGACTCACTAGGTGATAGATTCTGATTAGTATAGAATTGTGATGAATTCATTCTTGATCGCAATTTGAAGATACAATGCAATTCTTTTCCCCAAAAATGAATCCCAATTGCCTTAAAAAATGGACTTGAACTCTCCTCTCGAACTCTTTGTATGGAGTGTTGGCCAGGTGTAAAATTTCCTGGACACCTGGTGCTATGCAATATTTTCTGTTGCAAGAATGCTGCATTTTATTTGCTTCTGTGCTGATTGTGCTTGAAGGTCTGCAGGACATTTGTTGCTAGCAAATAGCAAGTGTTTAAGTTGTATTGTAGTTTCCAACATGTCAACATAAATCCATTTCAATCCTTTCCAGCTCCAAAAGGGTTGTTTCCACCAGAACCTGAGCATTACAGAGGGCCTAAGCTGAAGGTGGCCATTATTGGAGCTGGGCTTGCAGGCATGTCAACCGCAGTTGAGCTATTAGATCAAGGCCATGAGGTGTTTCTCATCTTATCCTTGGGCATTGTCATCTGTTTATTTTCATGTATTGCAACTTAAAAGGGCATCACCAATGCATGAGAACTCCCCTCCCCAGCATGGTGGGGGCATGCAAGGTTGGGGAGGATGGTCTGTCCTAGCTAAGTTCCAATTAAGTTTGAATTTTAATTGATGGATGTTTCAAGTTAGATGCAATACAAATTTTCAGTTTGGGAAAGAGTGGAAAGTAATTGTTCATTCCACGTGTTTGTTTCATTAGGAAGTTGTGCGATTCGGTGTTTTCTAATTAAATTGAAAATTAAATGTGTTTGCTTTTGGTTTTTCAGGTAGATATATATGAGTCAAGGTCCTTTATTGGTGGTAAAGTAGGTTCATTTGTTGATAAACGTGGAAACCACATCGAGATGGGACTTCATGTTTTCTTTGGATGTTACAATAACCTTTTCCGTTTGATGAAGAAGGTGAATATAGTTTTTTTTTTTTTTACCTATGATCCATTCAAAATATCTGATATGGTACTACTGAAAGATTTTCATAACTATCAATTTGTGAGTATTTGTAAAGTCTCTGATAGAATGTCTTGGATCTCTAACTGACATAGGTAGGTGCAGATAAGAATCTGCTTGTGAAGGATCATACTCACACATTTGTAAACAAAGGGGGTGAAATTGGCGGTATGATGTAATCCCTGTCTTCTGTGATCAGAACTTGTTACTATAACTCTATATCTGGCATTGCTTAAGTCATGCTTAAGCTGTATGTTGTAGGATGAGTTCCTTTCACACTTGCATTTTAATTGCAGAGCTTGATTTTCGGTTTCCAATTGGAGCTCCATTGCATGGTATTCGTGCATTTTTGTCTACAAGTCAGCTTATGGTAATATTTATATACACTTTAGTTGAGTTTTATATATCTTTTCTCCTGTTTAGTGTGATCAAACTAGTACTTCCTGTTAATGCTGCCACTACAGAGCACTTTACTTTGCATGAGTAATAACCAGATACTTGCTATATGTGTTAGATGACTTGAAACATCACCTTCTCAAACAAGGGCATCACAAATTGTCTGCCAATTCCATTTCTACTGATTCTTTCTTCCTTATTTCTTCACAGATTGTCCTGCCCCAACCCTGAATATATCTCTGCTTCTCATAAATGACCCTTCTTGGAAAATCTACTCCTATTCTTTTAGTTCATTCAAGCACTTAGCAATGGTGGCCCATATCATCCATGCCAATGGACCTGTCATAAGTTGCTACTCATTGGTGATGTTTTTAGCAGCATGCTTTATGATACTTGTTGACACACCTGCATTTTGCACTGCAGAAGAATAAAAAAAATATAGTTATGGGATTCAATCAGTTAGAGCAGAAAGTGAAAAACTATATCACAAGGGTGTTAGCTATCTTCCATTTTCTTTTGGAAATCTGATTTGTTTTTATGGTGGAACTCCTTTTGATTCCTTTATCCATGTGACCTTCAAGAGCAGACTTATGATAAAGCAAGAAATGCCGTGGCTCTTGCCCTGAGTCCAGTAGTCAGGGCTGTTGTAGATCCAGACGGAGCGATGAGGGACATAAGAAACCTGGATGGTGTAAGTGTGATATCTCATCTCCTTGTTCTTTGGTGTTTTACTAGTTGTAAATGGTTTCCACTCACCATTACAAGTTTCTACTCACAGATAAGCTTCTCTGATTGGTTTTTGTCCAAAGGTGGCACACGAGCTAGTATCCAGAGAATGTGGGATCCTGTTGCTTATGCACTTGGGTTTATAGACTGTGATAACATCAGTGCGCGTTGTATGCTCACAATATTCTCATTATTTGCCACTAAGACAGAGGCTTCCTTACTTCGGATGCTCAAGGGTTCCCCTGACGTTTATTTGAGTGGCCCTATCAGAAAGTATATCACAGAAAAAGGAGGCAGGTACTGCAAGATATAGGTTCCAACATTCTTAATTTCCAGGTTGTTATGGTTGTTGTTTTCACCCATCTCTCTCTATCTGATGGGAGCAGGTTTCATTTGAGGTGGGGATGCAGAAATATACTCTATGATAGGTCTGCTGATGGAGAAATATATGTTACGGGTCTTGCGATGTCCAAAGTAAATGACCTCTCTTCTTGCTCCTTTTAGATGCTGAATCTTCTGATGTAGATGTGGAGTTGACATTATTTACTTACTTTACTTATTTAGAATTTGTGAATTGATCCTGTCTTACTGATGAATGTGGAAAAATGTTTTCTCCCAAGTAGGTAGCAAAATGTAGCTTTATTTACCTGTTTATGATCAGAAGGTATGATATAGGGATGCGTAGTTATGAATATGTTACAGTTTCTAAGTAGAAGTAGTCTGAGAAATGCCGTTTAGATTAGGTTGCTAGCCTGCTCCTTGGTGTTTAGTGCAGCTACTTCAAGCACATCTGTGTGAGATTTGTATTATATTTCCATCTAAATCATTCATATTTTATTAATTAATTTTCAGATTTCCAGCTTCAATTAGGTCATCTAAAATTTGGAACAGATGCTTCATGCAAAGTTGTTGAATGTTAAAATTAATTAAATTAAAACCCTTGGCCCCTTTATCATTGGACTAACCAACATCAGTGTTGGCTCAGGGCATTTTGTAGTGTTTTCTTTGTTTTAGTTATATGCTTTTTTCAAAAATTTTCATGTAGATCTCTAACAAATGGTCATTTGATATGTTTGCAGGCTACTAATAAAAAAGTTGTTAAAGCTGATGCTTATGTTGCAGGTTTGGTGTTGAATATTTGATTTTTTTTTTTTTTTTTTTGCATTGCAATATTATTTTTCTTCCTCATTTAGGCCATTAGTTTTAACTCATTGTACTGTTCCATTTGATGACAGCGTGTGATGTCCCTGGAATTAAAAGATTACTGCCATCTCAATGGAGGGAATCAAAATTTTTTGACGACATTTATGAGCTAGTTGGAGTACCTGTTGTAACAGTGCAGCTTAGATACAATGGCTGGGTCACAGAATTTCAGAATCTAGAACGATCAAGGTGAATGTTTCATCTGTTGTGTGGTTTCACTGTGTGAAATGAGATGCTTAATGAAGGAACAGAACAGTACATCATCTGCCTTTTTTTTTTTTTCTCCTTTGAGGAATTTTGCCACATTTCATCATCTTCCCATCTTTCTTTTGGCTGGTAGGCAATTGAGGCATGCTGCGGGTTTGGATAACCTTCTGTATACCCCAGATGCAGATTTCTCTTGTTTTGCGGACCTAGCACTGACTTCTCCGGAAGATTACTACATTGAAGGGCAAGGATCATTGCTCCAGTAAGGGGAAAAAAGTTACTCCTGTTGATACTTGCTGTTATCTTCTACTTTTATTCTGAGAGGGCAAAAATGAACCTCATACTTACGTGATATGAACCTGATATGAGCCAAGCTTCACACTTCATGTAGCTGACCCCAATTAAATTTGTGATTAAGCCTTTGTTGTTGCTGTTGTTGTTCCATTTGGTAGCAGGGTTAGTTAGTAGGCCTTCTAGTGAATGCTATCAGCCATGAGACAACTAAAATGTTATCTTTAACTAGCAAAATAAGTGTGATGTTGCATGTTCTAAACAGTTCATGCTTACTTTAACGTTTTATGTTCCTCCTTTTATAGTCTGACTTATATTCTAAAATTTTATCTATCAGGTGTGTTCTGACCCCAGGTGATCCCTACATGCCCTTGCCAAATGATGAAATCATAAACAGAGTCTCAAAGCAGGTTGGTAGCTTCTAGACCTGCAACTCCTGCAAAGATGGTCAAAACAAATTGTCATTAGTTTTGGTTATTGTTGATTATCAGCTCTTTCTCATTTGCTTATTAAAATGTATGGTATAATGGAGAAATCATGATTTGAATTTTTTTTATATTAGAATTATTCTTGTGGTTGATTTCTTATATTATTATTATTATTATTTAAAAAAACAGGTTTTGGCTTTATTTCCGTCCTCCCAAGGCTTAGAGGTTATCTGGTCCTCAGTTGTAAAAATTGGTCAGTCATTGTATCGCGAAGGACCTGGCAAAGATCCTTTCAGACCCGATCAAAGGACACCAGTGAAGAATTTCTTCCTAGCTGGTTCCTACACAAAACAGGTAATTTCACCATTCCCTAACCTTTTCATTTAAAGATAGAGATCACCCCTTACATGCCTGTTTGCACAATTTTCAAGATTGCTCCCTCTCATTCCCTCCGAGATGAAGAAATGAGAGAAAAAGGAAATCACCAAGTGGCTAATTAATGTGTCTATGTAATCATGTGAACATGCAAACAAATATTTTCTCCAGTTTTATATGTGTGCTCCTTTCTCTCATCATTCAAACACAAGTTTTATTTCATTTTCTTGGGAGTGGCAGCTAGCGAGGAGTGGTCTTCAAATTTAGAATATTCTGTAGCTATTTTCAATGAAAACACAAACTTCTGTCTCTTGCTGATGTTGCCATTTGACCGACCATCCTACAAACGCGAATTCAAGCCAGCTAAACCTTTCAATATTCTTTATTTATAACTGCTCTAAATCTGTAAGAGTGAAAATGGCGGTGGGGATTATAATAAATTTGGCATGGTTTCTATGTTGACAGGATTACATTGATAGCATGGAAGGAGCAACATTATCCGGCAGACAAGCTTCAGCATACATGTGTGATGCTGGGGAAGGGCTAGTTGCTTTGAGAAAGAAGCTTGCTGCCATTGAATCTGAAGAAAGTAAGCAACCTGCTGCAATTACTGATGGGCTGAGCCTTGTATAATACATGGAAAGCCCCTCACATACCACCTAAATTTGCTGGAGTCGGCGATGGCTTTATACCAGCATGCTTTCTTTTTCATATATATTATTTATTCAATTTCAATGACATTTGCTACCCATGTACACACGGTTAGTTTCTGGTCAGAGGAGAGATCCAAACATGATATGTTAGGTTTTCCTGAACCATCTCTTGTGTCCTCACAGAAGATATTTCCTGTAGGAAGTAGATAATACAAAAGAAACAAATTGAAGGCAGGCATATAGAAACATCTAATTTCACTGGAGCCAATTGCTAAACTGGGAAAAGTGGGTTAAAGAGTCATATGGCTTGGAGAAGGAAGGTCGACAGCTTTGAAAACATTTGCAAAAAGAATTACAAGCAGAAATTACTTAAAGCATTATGTAATTTTCTGCTCTATCGAACTTGGCTGCTCGTGGCAATAGTCATGTGCTTGTCCCAGTTATCAAGCAATCCATGTGTATGATAAGATAATCTAGTTGTGTTCTAAAAGTTTCAAGAACTAACTACAATGAAATGGCAGGATGTTCAAAAAGACAAAAAGAAAAAAAAAAAAGGATGAATGCTCAATTTGTAGAAAACTATAATTCAATTGTCGAGTTTGCGGGATCTGCAACTGGAAGACCACATTGCTGTTTAAAGATCATATTACGATGTAAAGCTCCCGCTAAGAATGTTTTATCAAATTGAAACACCCTCCATTGAAGCAAAGCAAAGCAGGAAGAGTGAAAAAACCAAGAGGCTTAGAGGGGCAAAGCAGATTTTGTCATTTGTTTCCGAACGCTTGGAGCTAAGTCCATTAGTTTTTGCGAAAACAAATGCAAGGGGCAGCAATTAGCATAACTTGCATCAAGATGAGCAAAAGGAATGGGAACTTACAAGCAAGAAATTGCAATTTATTTATCAAAATAGTGAAAGAACACCACATATACGACCAGGAATTTCATTGCCACATTAGCCTCCATAGCAAAACAACAAACATAAAATGACTGCATCGCAGCATTGCTCAAAGCGGCACACAAAGACGCAATCTTTTTACTTGAACCACTCAGACCCATCTTCCCACAAAGATGCAATCTTTCTACTTGAACCACTCAAAACCATCATCATCTTCTTTTTCAATGGCATTCTTGGCTGCCAACCTCAACAAGATCCTCATCCAAAAAGCAAAAAAAATTCCCACTTTCCCTCCCACTTAATGAAGAACTCAGTGCCCTCAAAGTACTTAACTCCATGCACGTCCCCAGCTGGTGTAAAGAGATAAACCCAGATCATATTTTGCCTCCTTGGTCAAGTTTCATACCGTCTTGCTCCCTTTCAGCACCACCAAGTCGTGGCCAAGCGTGTGGCGGTGCGCCGGCTCGACGGAACCAGCCTCGAAGCTTATTATCGCCAATGTGGGACTTTCTCACACTATTTTCATTGATCCTCCTGGGATTATGTATATCGGTTCGAGATATCTTTTCTCTACTACAAATCAGACAAAGCAAACGGAGTTCGAACTTCATTTTCTTGGGTTTTCTTTTGTTTTCCGATGTCCGGCATCTCGGCGATGGAATTATCGAGAAAAGACGAGATGTCTTCGCTCCAAGGAGCGAAATTGGAGGCCGGACATGGGGATTTGAAAGGGGTATTGAGGTAAGAATCGAAAATCTTGATGGCGGAATCCGGGGAGGTAGACATGCCGGAGACAGCGAAGGACGTTCGATTTGTTGATGGATCGGGCGTTGACAGCGTCTTCGGTTGAGAGGCCGGTTGCAGCGATGACGCCGGGGAACTTGTTGGCGAAGATGGAGACGCCAACGCCGTTTCCGCAGGCGACGAGGCCTCGAACTTCCGGTAATGAGGGGAGTGGAGTGGAGGTGGTGGCGGAGACCTGGCGTCCCACCTCGGCAGCAATGTTGTAGTAAGAGAACGTGCCGAGGTCTTCCATTCCACGTCCATGTCGACGAAGCGGAGGTGGTTTACTGATGTGTCTTTGAGGCTGCAGCCGAGGGAGTCTGCTCCGGCTATGGTCTTGAGATGCCGGGGAGGAGCCCCGTCGGCGGCAGCAGCGGTAGAATCAGCCATCGCCGGGCGATCGCAACGGAGGTGGAAAGAGTTCGCACCATTCGAATCGAGAGTGTCCATGAAGCCCTGGGGATAAGATTTATAGTAAAATAAAAATAAAATCTTTTGGAAAAACTCAAAATGGGTATTTTATTTCATTGTTGGATAGAATTTGGACAGCGGTTTCGTCTAGTTTAAGATACCTACGGGGCAGAATTTTGGTGGGTACAAGCAAGCATAGGAAGAATCAACGGAGACAAGGTCGTCAAGTGTTGGGGAGACATTGGAAAGAGTTTTGTCAGAGTCTCTACCTTAAATCTCTTTGGACTGCACTGTGTTCCAATACAGAATGTTTTTATTCGAAAATCATACCATAAGACGGAAGGTTGGCATACCAGGTGAATTTGGACACAATCTAAATTATAAATTACAACTTAATAATCATAATTATTTAATTTTTATAACTATAACTAACAGTTTAAGTTTAAATATCATTGTAGAAGAATTGGATATTGCTGAAATACAAATGATTCGTTATCAGATCACATTGCTACACACCTTTTGATCTTGTTTTCTTTGATCTGATTGCTGTTGAAGATGCCTGATGACATATGTAAATTCCAACACAAGGTTTGTTCTGGCAGCACAAAAACCAGGGTTCTTGAGCTTACTTGCTGAAGTGACTTTGTTCTGGCTTCTACTTGGTTTCTGCTCTGGTCCTATCATCAGAAACAATCACCAAAAACCAGCCCTTTCGCGTTGCCTTCCGTGAATTGCTCCGCAAATTTCTCTCCTGTACGCATGTGTTGGGTTGCACAAGCCAGACTTAGCCTATAGTCACATTTACGAATGCTGTGAAATTCAAAGTCCTTGCCCACATGAAAATGAACCGCATTTTTGGCATTCCTTCTTTTGCCATCTCTCAAGTATGTGAATGGGGGATGGACCCATGAAAAACGAAGATCTCAACTACTTCATGCCATTATTTCAAGTGGGTTTTAGATTTCTTTTTTCCTTTTTTTTTGAACTTTTGGGTTATGTTCAATGGTAACAAACCATCTTTGACACTTGTGCTACACCTGGTTCTCATCGATTAAACCAAGTCTCTCACGTGGACAACATCAATGAAAGGAAAGGTAGATAACTAGATGTGTAACTACACAATTAAAATGGGGTTGTCCTTTGGATAACCAGGGATCTTTATCATCACTGTGTTGTTGACGTGGTTGGCAGGCTCAGATTCTGTACAATTGGATCCGATTTACCAAAAGAAATTATGGTCCAACATATCTCCAAATAAATAACAGTAGAAGAACGAGGGAAACATGGCAAAAAGCAATTATGTAATCAAAAAATTTGTTTATAGATCTCAAAGCTTCCCCATCTTTTTTTTTTATAAAAAAAAGAATGGAAATTCAATTTCCATGCTTGGCATTGCCATAGCATGCCAGCATTTCTTGTACGGGATGAATTAAAAACAGAAGAAAAGAAAAAAAAACACTCTCTTCCATCGTTCTTTCGCACAAAACATATATATATAATCTTCATTCTTTCCTGCCAGATCCAAGTTGAACAGCCTTCATAAGCAAGCTATCAACGCAAAGAGCCATTAGAACCGGAGAGTTGCCTAACCCGCGTGCCATGGCGAACATAATCTCCTTCATCAAGGACCTAAACTCGCTTTCATTAAAACTCCCATCTCGATCCTCATCAAACCTCTCAAAAATCACATCATAGATATCATCAACCTCTTCTTTTTCACACCCTAATGAGAACACCTTACAGAGTCCTTCGCCAAGCTCGTTGCGGGAGAGCACACCATCTCGATCAACGTCGAGGGCCTCAAAGCATTTGCTAACACAAGGGTCAAATTCCTCTCCATCTTCAATGAATTGTAGCACTGTTGATTCATCGATGATGGCAATTGTCATTTTCTCTCAAAATGTATTTGCTTTCTTTTTTCTTTTTTAAGTTAGACCTATGCTTTCTTGGTTTAAGTTGGAAGTTAAGTATCTACCCCACCCTCCCTCCTTAATTGTAGGGAGTCAGTGAAGGGGCTTTATCATAGAGGAAACAACCGTTGAGCACGGTCAAGCCAATACAAATTGTTCGTTTTAGTGCAGTCTATGGGCCTTTTGACAGCCCAAATGCAACGATCAGCCTTCTTTTCTGGGCCAATGGAGGCTAAATACATATCACGTTCCCCATGCAAATCTACCCTTTGGACAATACACAATCAAACCGAGAAAAGATTTCACTTGTTCTGTCGTGACACTTGTAGTGTTTTTTTTTTTTTTTTTTTTAGTCATTAGCTAAAAATTCCCAGTATTAAAATCATATAAATTCTTAATTTTAAATCTAAAATTCGATTTCTTGTTTATATATATATATATATAAATATAATTCCTTTACACAATATATTTTGAAATTTTATTCATATTCCTTGTTGTCGGCATTCCAATTGAGAAATCAGGAAATTTAAAAAGGGAATAACGTAGCAGGGAAATGGGAAAGAAACAATGTAGGCAATTAATAGGTGAAAAAGTGCATAGGATACCCATTTGACCAGCGCATGCATGTGGAGAAGCCAAAGATGCATCCCAACCCCCAAACAACACACATGCCTAAGAAAACCACCCATCCTATCAAAGGACTTGTGGTACTTGTTTACTGGGTAAATTAAATATTGCAGCATGATGGAGAAGTAGCCATCGACCACATCCATTTTATCATATAATAATCTTCCTCTTGTGATTTTCTTTATATATATATATATATATATATATATTATTTATTTATTTATATATTTATATTTATGTATGTATGTGTGTATATATTGATTCCATTTATGTTCACCATGTGGTAGTTAAATCCATATAATGATATAAGTTAGATAAATACTTAAAAAAAATAAATATTAAACGATTATTTATTTGTTAAATGGGAGTTCTATGTATTATATTATATTATTATTATAATTATTAAAATTATATTTTTAATATTTTGATCAACAATTAATGATAATAAAGAGCATTAAATCTGCAACTGACAGATGCCTAATCAACTCCTTTGATGGGAATTTCTCAGAGAAATTCTGAGCCATATCGGTGTCAACAGCCAATGTGTACATTTGGAGAGTCAGTCAACTCTCTGAGACGAAAGACCATTCTCCGGCGGAGACTTTGAGTCGTGGCTACTCCATTGGTCCATCTGTGTTCCGTGCTGAGGAAGTACAAGGGAAGGCCGCTATAACACAACAATAATAGATAATTATTATTAGTCAGTGGTTAAAATTTCTCTGAATAATAAAAAATTACATGAATATTAAAATTTTCATTAATTTTATTTATAGATGGCTTGACACATGATGTTGATTGGTCAATTCCCATTTCCCATTTTCAACTTAGACGACTAGACATGTGATGACAATATGCCTTGGTGACGTGTGACCATTACAAAAACATGCTATGATGCTTCATCCGTAAACGTTTTTGGCATTGTTAGGTAGGTTCATTACCAACGTTAATTAACTTAATTAATTAATTATTTTTTTTTTGGGGGGTGACGCATGCGACATGTGGGGTGTCGTGGTTTGACTGTTCAGACAAAAATAAAAAAAAATAAAAAAATATAGATAATATTTTGGATCCCTCCGATGATCCAATCGCAATTAGAATTTGTTTTGGTTCCGTGTTCAGATCATTTGCTGCATGTTCTCCGTTCATTGGTTTTAGCAAAGAAAAGCTTCTTCCAACAATAAAAAATTGGAGTACGTTAGAAAGATTGCAATAAAGAAGTGGCCGTGATCTCGTTGGCCGTGCCAAGTACAGTGCAGGATTGGCTTAGCTCTACGGTTTTGAAGCATTAAAAGGGGACGCGCAGCGCTTGGCTAGTCTCCTTTTGCCTGTCCTGTCTTGGAGCATTGCTTTTGTTAATTTTTTGACCTTCCATGTGTACGGCATTTACGGAATCAAAAGGACAACTTGTCAAACAAGGAAAAGTTGATGCGTCTTTTTTTTTTTTTTTTTTTTTTTCTTTTTGATTATTTGTATGATGTCTAATCTCATTTTCTATTGATGAAATGGAATCGACAAAAAGTGATGCTACAAAAGGTAGGCTGATGAAACATAAATAATAAAAAGGTCAAGATGTTTTGCATTGGGATTGGGCTGCGTCTCCCACTCCAAGCCCATATTGCTCATATTTGCGTTCAATCCATAAGACCCGTAGCTTTGATTGGAGATGCTTCAGCAAGAAGTTGAAAATTATACCCACCTTGCAATAAATGAATAATTGTTTTTAATAAAATTATATTTTTAATTTTTAAAAAGTGTTAAATATATATTTATATATTTATATATTTTATTTGTGAGTTTTATTTAATAATTTAAATTTTTAAATTAAATAATTTTTTATATAATATTAAAATACTCATCCTCCTGTCTTATCTACATTTGTATTTTAAGTGAAGTTTGATGTAATTTTTTGAAAAGGTTTTATCTTGTTAGAAGTAAATGTTACATTTTTTAATAAAGTAATATTATATATATATATATATATATATATATATATATATATATATATATATATATATATATATATATATATATATATGAAAAAATAGTTACTGTTTGCAGGCCTCTGCAGCTCTGACATGGGGAACATTGGTGTATTGGAATAAGTATTATCCCTTGTGAAAATATTACAGTGGAACCGAAAGGTGCTCATGCTCGCTTGTAATTTTGCGGTTTTTGAGTTTTCCACTGTTTCTTTTTCATGAACAGGGTATGGTCCATGCTCGAGCATCAACTGCATCTGCAAGTGACCTTTTTGTATTTTGCCATTGTCAAAAGAAGGCTATTCATAGATTGGAATAAAATAATAGGAGAGATATTGGACCCCATCTGGCTCTTTCTCTTTCTGGCCTGCCTTCATTTGTCATGCTGTTTAGTGGGATGGGTAGCAGTGTATGATATGCCATCTTGAACTGGGGGCAAGCTTCTCTCTCCCTTCCCTCTCTTTCTGGTGCATATATAATTGACCATTGCTCGCATCTCTCTAAAGGGGTTGCTAAGGTATCATTTTTCTAAAGATAATCAAAACTTTCTTCCATTTCTGAGTTTCTGTCAGGAAACATGAAGGAGTGACTAAAAGGATGCATCTTTAATTACGGTTAGAGAAGAAAACGGAGAGATAACGTATAAAAGATCAGAGTTTTTGGACAATGAATGGTCTCTCACATCTTGAGCCTGATTCCTCTGAGTTTGTTGAAGTTGATCCAACTGGAAGATATGGCAGGGTACCTCTCCCCCCCTTCCCTCCCTCCCCCTCTCTCTCTCTCTCTCTCTCTCTCTCTCTCTCTCTCGTTCGTTTGGAGTTGATTTTGGGGATTCCTTTTGTCTTTGCAGTACAATGAGATCCTTGGAAAAGGAGCTTCAAAGAATGTGTAAGAGTCTAACACTAGTCTTCTCAATCTTTACTCCGTTGGTCGTGCTTGAATATGATGCATGCTCATTTACACTTTTGCAAAAGTTGATATCTTTGGAGGTCTTTTTTATGTTGCGATTTTTGGTGTTGGATTGAGGCAGTTATAGAGCATTTGATGAGTATGAGGGGATCGAAGTTGCTTGGAACCAGGTCAAGCTCTGTGACTTCTTGCAAAGCCCCGAAGATCTTGAGAGACTCTACTGTGAGATTCATCTCCTTAAGACATTGAAGCATAAGAACATAATGAAATTTTACACTTCTTGGGTTGATGTTGCTAATAGAAACATCAACTTTGTGACTGAAATGTTCACTTCTGGGACTTTGAGAGAGTAAGAACTTGTTTGAAAGCTTGTTATTCCAAGATCCATTCTTTCTTTTCTATTTTTCCTTTATTTGGGGTCTTTTCATGTTGTTTTAAGTGGGTTCCCTTGCCTTCTGTTCTTTCGACAGGTATAGGCTGAAGCACAGGAGGGTTAACATCAGAGCAGTGAAAAATTGGTGCAGGCAGATCTTAAAAGGACTTCTCTATCTCCACAGCCGTGACCCTCCTGTGATCCATAGAGATCTGAAGTGTGACAATATTTTTGTCAATGGGAACCGGGGGGAAGTGAAAATTGGAGATCTTGGACTTGCTGCAATTCTTCAAAAGTCACACGCTGCTCTCTGTGTCGGTATGCTTAATCGAGTCAGATTACAAGAAATCTCTCTATTGGTTCATTTCTAGAGTTGAAGAGTTGATGTCTTTTTAAGAGAAATTCACTAGTTATTAAGTGTTCTTATTTTTTATCTCCTAAATTTGATCATGTTCATCTAGTGGTTGATGTTGGAGCTTCCCCTTTTCAGGGACGCCAGAGTTTATGGCTCCGGAAGTGTACGAAGAAGCATACAATGAATTGGTTGATATTTATTCATTTGGTATGTGCATTTTGGAAATGGTCACTTTTGAATATCCCTACAGTGAATGCACTCATCCTGCTCAAATATACAAGAAAGTTAGCTCTGTAAGATCTCTCTCTCTCTCTCTCTCTCTCTCTGCTTATGTGTGTGTGAGGAAAATAATAGATTCTATTTACTCCCTTTTTCACTTTAGGGGAAAAAGCCAGATGCTTTGTACCGAGTAAAGGATCCAGAAGTAAGGCAATTCGTGGAGAAATGCTTGGCAACTGTGTCACTCAGGCTCTCCGCAAGGGAGTTGTTGAATGATTCATTTCTTCAGATTAGTGATTGTGAATCCGATTTGAGATCACTAGCGTATGGAAGAGAAGTTGATTGCATTGGTCCTCTTATAAGACAGCCTTGCGTGGATTTTCGTGATGATGCTAATTCCTACTGTAATGGATATTCAAATGGCTACGCTTATGACAATGCTAATTCCTATGGTAACGGAAGCTATGGATACATCCCTGAGAATGAACGGGAATTTCAGCTGTCGGAGATTGAACCAAGTGGAATTGATTATTTTGAGCAGCATGATGATGAGCATTCTGCAAATGTTGACATAAGCATTAAGGGGAAGATAAGAGATGATGGCGGTATATTTCTAAGACTTCGAATTGCAGACACAGAAGGTTAGCGTTTATATTTCTTCTTTGCATTTAGTTTCCCTTTTTGTGTTATACTCTTTTAATTGATAGTTAACATCCAATAAATACTTCAATTATCTCTAATTTGCAGGTCGTAAAAGAAACATATACTTCCCATTTGACATTGAAACGGATACAGCATTGAGTGTGGCAACTGAAATGGTCTCAGAACTCGACATCACTGATCAGGAAGTAACCAAAATAGCAGATCTGATCGATGGGGAGATTGCTTCCTTGGTACCTGAATGGAGGCTGGGGCCAGGGACTGAGGAAACTCCGTGCTTTGCAAAACAAAGTTTATGCCACAATTGTGCTTCCACTCGTACCTGTAATGGTTCGATGGATTTTCCGTCTAATCCATGCTGTGGCCATAAAAATGCTTTAATGCATGGCCGGTTTGAAGAGATCACATTCCAAGCTGGTGAATCTGAGCATCATTCAACAGAAGGTGCACCAAATATGTTGAGCCAATTTGACTGCTTGAATCGTCAGTAGATTTGGGCTCAACGTGAAAGACGACAACTTACTCCAGTGGGCTCTGGAAATAGCCATTCTGACGAAGAATATGAGCAGAATGAGACGCAGATAAAAATGGCCAACGAGATTCAATAGACTGCAAGAGAGTCAGCTCAACGCCTAAAGGGGTCTGGTTCCTTTTGTGGGGTGACCACATTGTGCAGTGAGCTCTCAGGCAGTTTCTGAGAATCAGATCCAGCGTGAAATAAGATGGCTTCAAGCATACTATGAGATCGAAATGAGGAAAATCAGATATCAATAGTCAGGTGTCGTATTAAAATCATCAACTTCTTGCAACAAAGAACATAGGGTTTTGTCGTCTTCATTGTTGGATTCATTACAGGAAGACAGCAACATATAGATGTCGTGAAATCTCCTGCCAAATGCGAGCACTTTAGCCCCAACTACCGTATTATGTCAATAAGAGCTGCCCCAATTTGGATAACCAAAGGGCCTGAAATTGAACGGCAATGTAAGGAAAGCCCAAGCGCAAAGGGTACGGTCAGCTTCAAGAAGTTGCACGTAGTCGCACTTCCCGGGACCCTCTCTCCCTCCCGGTAAAATGCTGTCTATGTATGTAGCCTCTGTATGGCACTGTTAAAAATACAGAGGCAACTGCTTAGGCTTGCGGAGCATCTAACATGTAATTACTGGATAACTACACTCCAAGGACATTCTCCATTTACCTAAACAGTTCCAAACAGAGTGATGGGCTTCACTGAACACAAGGATTAATGCAATTATTGAGGCCATTTTGACTACCAGAAAGGGTGAGCCTTATTGGCCATCATGGGGACGAGATGAAGCAATCATTGAATTGTGTTGGACCTTCCATTCACCTTGAATTTATTTTACCGTGATTCGTGGTTTCAGATGTGCAATTTTGCCCACAGCAACTTCAAGCTGATCTAAACAACATGGTTTCCATCAAGGATGGAATGGTCCACATGGTGGCCGCATCTAGGCTTTTTTGACATTTTTGAGGTGGACGTTGATTGAAAAATGATCAACCAAATGGACCCCTCAACTTGAAAAGTTGGGTTGTACAAAAGCTGTACACTTTCCTGTACTGGCATGCATGGTCAGAATCCAAAGCCTGTCATTATTGCATGTTTTGTGATTAATACAATTAATAGTCATGTGAGGGAATAAGGAAATCTACTTGATAGATTACAATACATGTGCCTACATGCAGAATAAAGAGCCAAAATAAAAAAAATTGCAAGAAATAAGGTGAATTTATATATTAAATATATATTTATTGTCGTTATCATTATTAATTAAAATTATATATCTAAAAAATAAAAATTTAAATATTATATAATATAATTCGTAAATTTTTATATAAAATACATAAAAGTTTGTATAATAAGATTATCATTTCTCAAATAATTTTTTTTTATATATAATATAGTTTAATTTTTATCCTATCAATTAAATAATTTTTTTTTTAAAATGGAAATAAGGATATATTTTCTTCCACTTAAAACAAAACGGCTATTTAACGTTACCCTTTTATCATAAAAAAAAAAAAAAAAAAAGAATTTGAAAAGGGCATGGAAATGGGCCAAAAGGCTTGGATTAGTTAATAGCCCAAGACCCAAAATCAAAGGCTAGCGGCCCATAAACGAACAACAGAGTCCAGAGAACTTGAAAAAGAAAACCCTAATTACGAAGGCTATAAAACTGGCAGTGCGAAAAACAACAGCAACCGTGACGCTCCCTGCCTCCCTGCTGTTCGTTCTCGGCGCCGCAACGCATTGAAGCTGAAACGATGGCGGACAAGGCTGTGACCATTCGGACAAGGAAGTTCATGACCAACCGCCTCCTCTCCAGGAAGCAGTTCGTAGGTTTTTTTGGTCTTTTTGGTGTATTTATTTGCTTTGGGTTAATAAACTACGATTAGTTATGACTCGTGAGATTGATGATTGGGGCCGGCCGGTGATGTGAGAATATATTTGCTACTCTTGATGGGGTTCTCAAGTGATCCATCTGATGATTCCTATCCACCAAGATCTCTGAGGCCTTGGAATTTTATGTTTTTTTTTTTTTTTAATTATTTCTGTGTGTTTTTCTTGGTTTAATTAGCAAAGCATTGTGGAACTGTTAAGATGATGTTGAGAATCATGCATGCTTCTTTGGAACAATGGCATGTTTTTTGAAGTTGGGTTTATGCTGCTATCTTTCTATTCCTTAAGATTCTGGAATTGGTGTTAAATGGAAGAATTTTAGGTTTTTCTTTTAAATGTGTGATAAGTTGTTGCTTTTTTTTTTTTAATTTATTTTTGAACAATGAATTAGTTGGGGCAAAGATAATCCAGGAAGTGTCAGATTAAGCATAGGAAAGGAAATGGGAATTTGAAGTTAATGCCAGTTTCTATTTTACTGTCTTCCTTTCTTCTATTTAGTTTAGTATATTTGTGCAAAGAGTGAATCTGAAACTGGAAAAAGTATATATATATATTCAAATTTTTACCTTCTGATTTTATTTGGAATGGTTCATGTGATATGGCTATATTGATGGAAAGTATTTTAATTAGTTTAGAATTCTGGGCACATCTATTTGAAATTTGGTGATGTCTTCTTTTGCGTTCTGTTGTTGGAAAAGTTTAGAAGATTTGGGTCTATTTGATTTAAGCTTTTGCTCTTTTGTCAATGCAGATTATTGATGTTCTTCACCCAGGAAGAGCAAATGTTTCCAAGGTATATCTCGATGTAGTTGCAACTTGTTTGGAATTTTTGTTTTATAAGCTCCATTTTTTGAATTTTTGTTCTGTGAATTCCAATTTCAAGACTGCTTTGTATATCTCATCTTTCTTTTGGGAACTTTTTGCATAATATTTGAGGATTATGTATAAGCACTTTTTGTGACTCCTTGTATAACCAACAGCCAAGTATTTATAAACTTGGAAGTTAGTATCTCTTTGTTGACAGATTTTATCAGACACTACTTTATTGATTTTTGTTATAATCTTGTTGAGCAGCTGATTCACAGAATTCTCTTTATTTTGTGTTTTAATTATTGTTATCTCTAGGCGGAACTGAAGGAGAAGCTGGCAAGTCTGTATGAGGTGAAGGACCCAAATACAATCTTTGTCTTCAAGTTTAGGACCCATTTTGGGGGTGGGAAATCAACTGGATTTGGGTTGATTTATGACAATGTTGAGAACGCAAAGAAGTATGAGCCAAAGTACAGGCTCATCCGGGTAAGTCTTGAAAATAAATGGTGTTCAGATTGTTGCTTATGCAAAAATGTGTAGAAGATTTTTTAGTGTCAAGGAATGTCTATATACAAAATGTGGTGGGTTTATATGCACAAGAATGTATATAGAACTGAATCAAAAGGGGTTGTCAAATTTGGAATTTTTTGGGTCATTTTGTAGTATTAGTAACTTGGATGGGGTTCAGGTGTTCAGGTGCAACTAAGGGTTTTCAGGTGTTTTTCATCACATATTTGTGTTTGATCTCAGAATCTTTTGATCTTTTTGTCCTCATGGATGTTGTTTCTGTCAATGCATGGTTGCTGGTTGCTGGTTGTAATGATGATATAGTCCTACTTCCGTTTATTTGGATGATGACAAGGACTCTAGGATTAATGTATCCAACTGTCCATACTGAATTTTTTATCATATCTTTTCCAGAATGGACTTGCTACTAAGGTAGAGAAATCGAGGAAACAGTTGAAGGAGAGAAAGAACAGAGCTAAGAAGGTTCGCGGAGTAAAGAAGGTAATAACTGGTTTAATTTGCTGTGTTGTGTGCCATGGTCTCACTTCATCCATCTTTTATTTTATCCACAACTAATCTTAGGTGCCGAACTATCTCTCACTTGTTTTCATCCTTGCTATGCAGACAAAGGCTGGAGATGCTGGCAAGGCTGGAAAGAAGAAATGAGTTTTCAAGTGTTTTGTGACAATCTTTTTATGCCCACATATGCTGGTGGGGTTTTTATTTAATGGTGACAGCTTCTATGAGTTAGGCACTTTTGAAATGAAATCCCTTTTTTTTTTAATGTTGTAAGTGTCACCTGGTGTTTAGCATACCTCTGATTTCTAGCACTTTTCAAGGTATTGTTCTTGAGAGATTAATATATTCCCATTCCAAGCAAATTTCCAATCTTTTGTTGCCCTAGTTGTGATGCGCGATGATGCTCTTGCTTTTAGTTTTCCTGTGGAATTGGTTGGCTTACTAGCACCTCCTGGCTCAGAACAGCCGTGCTATAATGATCGTGGTTTTCCTGTGGAATTGGTTGTGCGTGTTTTTGTGGTTGCCACATGCATAGATGTAATTGTAAATGAGCTTGGGTGTTATGGAATGTTATACATTATTCTGAGCGCGTCAAGGCGATATATAAAGAAAATACTAAAAAATAACTGCATCCAATCACATCTTCTGTTTCGGATGGGCATCACTGGTTCAAATGCCGCAGAGATGTGTAACTTACGAGAAATAAAACCACTCTTCCGGTTACCGCACCTCTATTGTTAAAGTTTTAATATACGGAATTTGTTTGATGGTTTGCATTTAGGATGCAACTTTTCAACGTTCAAAGCCCATTGACGGTGCACTTTGAAACAGGTATGATGCAGTGTACTTTGAAATGGGTATCATGCAGGTATCAAAGCACAGTGACGTAGTGCTAGACTATTAGTGAGTTGGGAAGGAAAGACGTCATTCCATTAAAGTACAGTGACGTTGTGTTAGTTCAGTCATCCACTTCACCATGAGATCCACACGTCACTGCAACAGTAGAGTCAAGGGTCATCGAGTTTAGCATTTGTCAACGTGAATTGAATTCATGCTACGCATCACGCGGTCCGTTCAAATGGTTTTGATTCCACAGAGTCCATGTGAACGCACTCAAATTAAACCTTGTGCGGTTCAGTTGAATTTTCTTTGAGCGAACCATCGGTGTAAAATCCTGGAACTTTCCTCTCTTTCTATGATAATAAGTCATCAATGCCTTTTTTCAATTTTCAAGTGCCAACACCCGAGCTGTCTGTCCAAAGGTTCCCACTTGTGTCTTTCCACTTCACATTAGAACACTTTTACATCTACCTACCTTGTCATTTTCTTTCCAGAGCTGTCATTTCCTGTGTTTCTCCTAGGACAAAGAGAGACACGGAGAGAGAGAGAAGAGAGCATTGGTGTGTGGGTGGCGTGAATAAATACTGCAAAGTCGGGGACTAGTTTATCTCGTCAACTGTCACAGCTCCTCCGCTTTCAAACTATTTCTTAGAAACCCATTTCTCAGTTTCCTTCAATTCGATCATGGAGGATGCTAATGGTGTTTCTCCTGCTCAGTTCCTTTCTTTTCGTCGTTTTCTTTCATGGGTCTTTTTGCTTTTACTTGTTTTCTTGATCTTTATATTCGCTGTGTTACTTGGATTATCAGTTTCTTGAATATATATACATATTTTCAGTAGTTGTTGATTGTTGAATTGAGTTATGATGTTAAAGTTTCGTTCTGTGGGTGTTCCCACATATTTACGTGAGTATGCATCTCTGCTAATGTAAATCTCATGGCGAAAAGCACATTGTGATTAGATCTTTTTGTCCAATTTGATCCGTTCTTGTTAATTTTCTGGTGGGATCGCTTGTTTTTTGGTTCTTTGTTCAATTTTTGTTGCATTTTGTCGGTGGGTGTGTTTGGGGTGTGTGGCTGGGACCTATTTGCCAGTTGTGAAGTCGGGTGTTTGTCATGTTCTTAGATATTTTATTGAATACTAATCCCTTTAACCTCTTTTCACCCCCCCCCATTTTGGGTGGCTCCATGGGGGAAATCTTTGGCCTTGTACTGTTTCCATCAGTAAGATTTTGGGACATCTAAAAGTGACATCTTTGCAGCATTAAGGCTTGCCTTTGTTTGGGTACCATAACAAAGTCTTAATCTTGCTCATTGAGATTATATAAATCTTTTATCGTCATTTCGTTTTAGTATTAACTAAGTTTAGGTACATCAGATCTGTAAATATTTTGAGCTAGGTAGAATAATGGGGATTATCACAGTATTAATCTTGATTTGCAACTATGAAAAGTTTTAATGTTTGTGACCTTGGATTTATATCCATACTTAGCAATGACTATGGGCTGAGAGCCATGGTAGCCACCTATTGTGGCACTTTATCGCACTGACGCTGCTTTCAATCTTTTTTTGGTGCGATGTGTGATGGTTTCTTTTATTTCTCTGTAAAATAAAATGCAGCAACCTCTCAATACCTATTGGATGAACACACATCTACTTATGATTTAAGTAACAGCACTTGTAGTAAAGTTAGCTATTGGGAAGACCACTAATGGCAATAGTATGTATGTGTGATGGTATGTATATTTTATACTGTGGGAATCAAACTGCCAATTTTAAAATAGCTTTTAGATAAGAATGTCATTCCCTTTTTTTCTTCAACTTGAAGGCCAGTTGTAATGTAAATCTTCCTTTGACTTCTTTCATTTCGACAGTGGTGGAAGCTAAGGATGGAACTATTTCTGTGGCATCTGCATTCGTTGGTCATCAAGAAGGTATTTTGGTGTTGTGGGTCTATCTTACTTTGTATAACTTGCACATGCCTTTTATGATGATTTATGATTGAAGTAGTTTTTTTAGGGGTTGGAATGGGGGAGGGGGGCATCGTCGTGGTTACTGCTGTTGATAGTTGTTGACAATCACAATTCATGTTTTGTAACTGTTCATCCAGCTGTTCAGGATAGAGACCACAAGTTCTTAACAAGGGCAGTAGAAGAAGCATACCATGGTGTTGAATGTGGAGATGGGGGCCCATTTGGTGCTGTTGTTGTTCATAATAACGAAGTACTTGTGAGCTGTCACAACATGGTCTTAAAACACATGGACCCAACTGCACATGCTGAAGTCACTGCTGTTAGAGAGGTTAGACTTTGAGATCATCCTACTGCCTTTCGTTTGTCTAATTAATTGTTTAGACACATAATTGTTTAGACACCGCATGTGTTTTGCACAATTGTACTTAATTGTTTGTTAAAATGAATTCTCAGGCATGTAAGAAGCTCAATCGGATTGAACTCTCAGATTGTGAAATTTATGCTTCTTGTGAGCCTTGTCCAATGTGCTTTGGTGCTATTCATCTTTCAAGAATTAAGGTCTGATAGCTTATCTCTTCCTAGGCTCAGTATATTCAAACAGTGTCTTTCGTTAGTTTCTTTGTTTCTGGGATTTTTGTATTCAGTCCTTTTCCTACCGACAGAGGTTGGTTTATGGAGCCAAAGCTGAAGCAGCTATAGCAATTGGGTTTGATGATTTCATTGCTGACGCATTGCGAGGTACTGGTTACTACCAGAAAGCTAACCTGGAAATCAAGAAAGCCGATGGTACTGGTGCTCATATTGCAGAACAAGTGTTCGAAAAGACAAAGGCAAAGTTTACCATGTATTAGTTCAGCACAAGGTCATATGCTAACTTCATGATTTGTGGTAACATGCCTGAACCGGTTCATCAACGTCTTCTCCTTCCTAATTCAAGAGTACCATTTGTAACCCTCTTCACCTCATTATTGAATAAGATTTCACTAAAATATAAACTTCCCCATGTCTTTATTGGATCATGCATGTCCAAAAAGTAAGAAATATAGTTGAGGCATATATGGTAGTTGTTGCAAACAAGACTTAAATTAGCATAAAATGAAATTCCAGCAAGCAAACTTCCAAGTTCAAATCAATTTGTAATAACTCTCGTTCAATTTCATACTATAATGTACACCAAATACCACATGCATTAGATTACAAGAAACATGTTCACATTTTCTTCATCCACCAATCCTCACATACGAGTTTCTGGCGAGGGCAGTCAGATCATGAAAAAGAAATGGGCGTGCAAGAAAAGATGGTGAAAGCCTTATGATTTATTACCCCATTTGCTTCTATGAGTATGTAACATATGTAACAGAACTCCCATGGAAGAATTCATCACAGGTTGCTTTCCCCAGATTTAACGGTGGGGTGTCGATCCTGGAGAGCAAGGCTTTGATTGTTTCTGTTTTCAGGAATCCAATATGGGCTCATAGCAGGGCATCCAATTTAGGCCCCAGGTGGGGGCAGACATCGATCAAAACTTGTAAGTCAAACAGAAGACAAAAAAAATTATGAAGGCATTTTCATCTGAATTTGTCGAAGGATATGTACTAGGAACTCAACATAGAAGAGACCACCGGTCGGGACCTTGTATTCGACGAAGTCAGGTAAGAACAATATTCTTGGAGAAGAAACTATCAATGGGATTTTATCAAGCGTGGCCCATTCTGGAAAGCGGGTGCTGGCAGCCCATTGCTTACTAAACCCCCTGGTAAACTTGATGGGGGCACAATAAAGAGAGAAGAAGAAGATGCTAATGGACTTGGACGAGCTCCAAGCGGTGGTGCCACGGAGGAATGACCCACAACAAAATACTACTGGTTGAAGACGGCAATGACCTTGGAGGGGGTCTGGAACCAGGCAGCTTGATGAACTTGTTACCAAAAGGTGTGTACAAATAAAAATAATGGTACACACCATTTAGTGTGTACTTTCTTCTCTTCGTAGAAGCACTCAACCGTCGTTTCAGTAAGGCGCTCCCTTATTTCTTTCTTGAAACTGTAAGTTCTTTGAGAAGAGGGATCGCTTAGCTCAAATGTACACAAAATTCTACCATTATTACCAATTCTCTAACAAGAGAAAGACATCAACCATGGGAACTTGTCAAGAGACCGACAAGGAATCCCACGTAGGAGACTTGGGAAATTCTCTGAAACTGCACACAAACGGACCCGATCAACCCAATTCAGAACATCATCAGGAAGAGCAGACCAAGACACTTGCGGCTCCTTGCTTTTGATTTTACTTCTCTTGTCCTCCATTGGAACATTAGCACCAGTAACCAGACTACTGTTTTTGTTAGGCATTCTTATCGAACAAGAAATCAAACCATTCTTATCGAACAAGAAATCAAACAACACCACAAAATAAGAAAGAAATAAGGACGGCGTCAAACTTATTTGTGAGGGAATATTTCTAAACGTCCTAACGACCCTGTTCTCTTGCTCGGCATATTTAAGTAAACTATTGGGTCATTATTCTTAATCCGAACAGAAATTTTAATCTAAATATATTTTATTATTCAACTATTTTAACTAAAATTCTTATTTAGGAATCCTAATTGTACAGAGAAAGAATTAAATCAGTACAAGAATGCCATGAAGATCAAGCTTGGAGGATTGGGAATAATCGGCTTAAAGAATGGAAGGCTAATCGGAAGTGTATGAAGTACAAGCCTTGTTGGACAAAGCCACCACAAAATGTTCATGTTGGGCTGAAAGCACAGGGAAGTTCAAGTTGGGCTTCAAAATTACCCAAGAAAATTCCACAGCCCATTACATTTGCAATCACTTTCCCTCCCACCCACCTTATCCACCTCTGTTTCACAACAGCCTATGCTCTTCCATGGACAACCTTCAATTCTCCACCACCACCCAGAAACTCCACACCACTAGCACGACTTAACTAAAGAAAAAAAAAAAAAAGAGCAATCCATTGGCTTTTTTTTTCTCCTCAGAGAGAGTGACAGAGAAAGACATAAAGACACCAACTTTATTGATATGGCTTGTGCAACCACAAGACCTACATTCTCCTTCTCCCTTCCTCAACTCTCCACTCCAAAACCCAGAGCCCATTTCCATAAACTGTCTTTCATTCCATTTTCCAAGTTCCAGAGGGCTCATTTCTCTCTCCATTCCATTGATGTCTCCAAAGAAGACAAGCCACCTGCTTCAGACCAATCTAATATTATTCCACCACCAGAAGAACCCGAACCAAAGTTTGATCAACGCAGGTTAGAAGAGAAATTTGCAGTTTTGAACACTGGAATCTATGAGTGCAGGTCTTGTGGGTACCAGTATGATGAGGCTGTTGGTGATCCATCGTATCCAATACCACCAGGGTATCAGTTTGACAAGCTTCCTGATGACTGGAGGTGTCCTACTTGTGGTGCCGCACAGAGTTTCTTTGAGAGTAAGAGGATAGAAATTGCTGGGTTTGCACAGAATCAGCAGTATGGTCTTGGTGGCAATACTCTTACTTCTGGCCAAAAGGCCATTCTGATATATGGAAGCCTGCTTTTCTTCTTTGCGTTGTTTTTGCTAGGATACTTCTTGCAATAATGGATGGTATCAAAATCCCATAGCTCTTCCTACATGATAATTCAAGGGGAATTATTGGTTTATACATTCCTACAAATTTGACTTTTAATGTTTCCTTATTGGAAAAGGGTGTGCAAGTATGCTTGACTCTACCTTAGATCATTCATGTTTTTTTTGCTTATTTGACTTTGGAACAGCACATTGTTGTCTGTGGAGACTTTAATAACATTGAGAGTTCATTGAATATGGCTCCAAAAGCTTGAGCTTTTGGTCTTGTATTTAGTGGCTGCTAAGGGAGACTGTGCATTGTTGAATCTTGGAGCCCACAATCCAATTTTATTCTTGAAGTGTGTCCTGGGGTTTATCTCTTCATTTAATTTTGTTTGATAGGCAAAATACCCATGTCTTTCTAAAATTGAGTATTGCAATGCTGGCGAAGGAAAATAAAAGGCCCAAAGTCATACAATAAATTATCAAAAAAAATCAAAATCCAAAGACGGCATAGAGTATTTGATACATGAACTTTGTGTCATGAAAATAAGAATTCAAAATTTTTTCTCTTTTATTTTTCTTTCTACATATGTATAAATTACATAACTCATAAAAAAAAATAAGAAAAGAGAAGTAAATTTAAATTCTATTTCCTCTTCTTTTTTTAAATAACATCCTCTTTACGGATTTATAAAAAAAAAAAAAAAATAAAAATAACAAGTCTAGAAAGTTTAGTCAAAATCCCAGGAAGGCCCCTGCATTATGTCATCCATGACGAAAAAGATGTTAAAATTTTCCTTATATATATAAAAAATTAAAGAAAGAGAAGTAAATTTGAATTATATTTCTTCTTTTTTTTTTTTTTATAATAAGATCCACTTTACAGATTTTGAAAAAAAAAAATTTTAAAAAAAAAGTCCATAAAATGCTAAACAACTGGAAGGTTAGTCAAAATCCCAGGAAGGCCCCTGCATGATGTCATCTATGACGAAAAAGATGTTGAATTTTTCCTTGTCCTGGACTTTAACGCCAAAGAGTCACGTAAAGGCCGCACCTTTACATAAAAGCCATCGTTTCACATCGGAAACCTTATTTATAATTATTAATTATATTATTTTAATTATTTAATACATAATTTTAATTAATAATAATAATAAAAAAATATTTAATTAATTTTTATAATATTATTCTGCCACACATCTCAAATCCAAACCTAAAAAGAAAACGCTGCTACAGCTCGTTCTTGCCGACACGTCGACAGACATCGATAAAGTAAGTTCCTTCTTGGTACAGGCGCCTTCAAAGCTTTCACGCATCATTGTATTCTGTACATATATTGCCCACTTTTCTTTTATTTTCATTTCGTTGATATTCCATATCCACCATAAAGCTTGCGTCTTTTCCACAGGTTCTTTGTTCGGATAATTCTCCTGTGTTTTCTTGGTTTTCTTTGGATTACTTCAAGGTTCTGAAAGATTAGTTCTTTTCTTGCTCTCCTGTATGATAGTTTCTGTGTTTGATACGAAAATTCTATTTTCTAGCCCCACCCCACTATTTTTCTGCGTTGTTTTGGATGCTGCAAAGTGTCTTGTAGCATTACCATTGATGTTTTGTTTCAAGCGAGTTCTGATTTCAGATGATTAAAGTCTCTTTTGATGCTTTTGCAGTTTTTAGTTTGGCCTGAAATGGCTGAGGAGAAGTTTACGATTGCCAATGATGTTACTGAAGTCAGCTCTCTCTCTCTCTCTCTCTCTCTCTCTCTCTCTCTCTCTCTCTCTCTCTCTGACTCTGTAGTTGTTGAATGTGAGATCTTTATGTTTTTCTCTTTTTGTTTTGGGATTTATATAGTTGGTTGGTAAGACACCATTGGTATATCTCAATCATGTTGTGGATGGCTGTGTGGCTCGCATTGCTGCCAAGCTGGAGATGATGGAGCCTTGCTCCAGTGTCAAGGATAGGTACTTACCAGTCCAATATCCTTGGATCTTTATCGAAATCTTGGTTGAATTTAATCTTCCTTTGGGACGTTGACTATGTAGGTACTAAGGTTTTTTGTTCTTGCTGTGAAAAGTTTCTCTAAATTTTGGTTCTTCAATACTTCCCAAGTATTTCCAAATTCAATACCGGAAAAAGACTCAATGATGATTGTCATATTCTGCTAAAAAAATTTTTTCTTGTGATCATTGTTGGCTTGTAGGATTGGATACAGTATGATTGCAGATGCAGAGGAGAAGGGGCTCATCAAGCCGGGTGAGGTTAGTAACTGAAACTTCTAATCTGACACATAGCCTATATTTGGATTCTTTACCCTTTGAAGATGAGTGGTGTCTTGAATATACTTATTGCTGTCAATAAGATTTTCTGTCGTTGCAATGTCAGTAATTGAACCCATGAACAATTAACAACCGAGAGTGTTTATATTCCAAAATAAATGTCGTTTTGTTTGTTAGTTCTGGAGAAATAAGATAAAATAGGGAGCTCTTAAATTGACATAATTTTCCTTCCTTGACTCTAGAGTATCTTGATTGAGCCTACGAGTGGAAATACTGGCATAGGGCTGGCATTCATGGCAGCTGCAAAGGGCTATAAGCTTATAATCACCATGCCTGCGTCAATGAGTCTTGAAAGAAGAATGGTCCTCCGTGCTTTCGGAGCTGAGATGGTTCTTACTGACCCAGCCAAGGGCATGAAAGGGGCTGTTCAGAAGGCTGAAGAGATACTTGCAAAGACACCTAATGCTTATATGTTGCAGCAATTTGAAAATCATGCCAACCCGAAGGTATCATTTGTAGCATTTACCTGTTGTATGGTTTAGCTTGCCAATGCCAGAGAACTAGGTTTAGATGTTTGTTCCTAGTCAGATCCACTATGAGACCACTGGACCGGAGATCTGGAAAGGCTCGGATGGGAAAGTTGATGCCTTTATTTCTGGTATTGGGACTGGAGGTACCATAACAGGTGCAGGGAGGTATCTTAAGGAACAAAACCCTGATATAAAGGTTAGTCTTGTTCTGTTATGTTTTTCGTGTCATTTATTGGCCCTTTGTACTGTTTCTTATGTACTTGTCCTTTCGTTTTATGAATAGATTTATGGTGTTGAACCACTTGAAAGTCCAGTGTTGTCTGGAGGGAAACCTGGTAAGACATGAAGTTTTTTATTGCAATCTTGCTTTGTATTATTGTCACAATTCCTGTAATCCTCTTAAACTAGCCAATTTCTGAAAATATAAATTATGCTTATTTTTACCTTTGTTCTCCCATTATATGTTTTTATTGTCTTTGGTTGAATTCAGCCAGACATCTGCATCTATTAATTTTTTGGGTAGCCTCAGATGCAATTTGGCCTTCTGAAGCAGACAGTTCTATCTGTTGATTATTTGCTAATCTGACCCTACTGTTAATTCTTAAGGGCCACATAAAATCCAAGGAATTGGTGCTGGCTTCATCCCTGGAGTTTTGGACCTCAATATAATTGATGAAATTCTTCAAGTAAGTCTATTCCTTTCCATTAGGATTTTCTTAATCTAAACGGGGGATTATGATGTTGTTAGTCCACATTTTTGCCTACAATCATCAAGGATATATCTGAAAGTTGATGTCAAGAGTGTGAATGGATTGTGGATGTGGCCTTAAATTTCTTTGCAAAACTATGCCTAGCTCTTAAGATTCCAAATGCAATGATCAATTTATGGCCCACTCTATGGAATCTAGGATTTAATATAAGTCGGCATAAAAACAATATTATGTTCCTCTTGAGCTACAGAAATGGAAAATAGAATAATTTTGGTATTATACATTCATTCCTGAGACCTGTCTTAATATACATTGTTGTTGAGGCATTATAGTTTCATTATTTTGCAGATATCGAGTGAAGATTCAATTGAAATGGCTAAAGAGCTTGCTTTGAAAGAAGGTTTGCTGGTAAGTACAGAGTCGCATGATGTACCTCAACACTGAGAAATTGTTCCACATAGCACTCTCTTGTTTCAAGCATCTTTAAAGTGGATACTGTGATCTAAGTTGCGGGATCAAATGTTTTCCAGGTAGGGATCTCATCTGGTGCTGCTACGGTTGCTGCAATTAAGATAGCAAAGAGGCCTGAAAATGCTGGAAAACTCATTGTTGTAAGTTAGATTGGGTTACTCTTTGTTATAGAGGCAGATTCTACTTTCTTGCAGTTGCTCTTGCTTGTTGAAATGAAGCTGTTATGGTAATGCCCCAGAAGAAAATATATCGTTGTGAAATGTCACTAAAAACATTGTTTCGTAATGAAAACTTACACAGAATGTCTAGAAATTCAGCATTAGGGAATGATTTACTGATGAATCCCTTTGATGTAAGCCTGATATAGTTGCTGTTTCCCAATAGGGTACTTCTTTCCATGTTCTGGCCATCGTTGTTTCTCCTAATGCTCCTGTCGTTGTCTCTGTTGGTGTTCCTTGTTGAGTACATCTGACACTCTTCATTCCATTTTAACAGGCGGTCTTCCCTAGCTTTGGAGAGCGTTATCTATCCTCTCCACTTTTTGAATCCGTGAAGCATGAGGCAGAGAACATGGTTTTTGAGCCTTGAGGTAGAGAATGTGGATCAGAGGTAGCGTTTCTCATCGGGCTTAGACTTCTAGTATTTGAGATATAGAAACATGGGTTGGCAGCAGCAAGTGCATTGGACTTCCATCGATTTGTTTGTTGATGTTTTTCTGAACGGAACGCATGCTTCTAAGGCTTTTTCTGCCTCTTTTTCTCTGTTGTTATTTTGGGTTGTATTTAAGGGGATATAGTTTGTCTCGTAACATTATACAACTGCGTTATGATATCAAATGAAGTTCCATACAAAATGTTTTGCAAGATTAGGCTCTAGCCTGTGAGGTCAGCTAACTAAATAAAGGGATGCATAGGATGGAATTTCACGGAAAATGCCATTACAATTTTTTAAGTGCTGACAGCAAGTGAGCAACTTTTTTAAGTTTGTAAAAATAATACTTTAAATTTTCACTATATATATTTTTTATATTGTTAAAAAAAAAGGAAAGAAATGACAAACCTTTTATGCTGTTCCAATTTTGCACTTTCAAGGCTAACATAAAAGGAGTGGCTACTCTCTCTCTCTCTCTCTCTCTTTTACGGTAAGAATTTTAGCAAGTCAGTTTTTGCATCAATCAACACTAAAAGTTTTCGCAGATGACAGCAAGTGACCATCATCCGTCACCAAGTTGCCATTGACTTAAATGCTTCTCACAACTCTCGCACAAATAGATGGCCAAAAATTAAAGACACACTTCTAATAAGATACTGAGATTTGATAGTGACTCTAGGGACAGCACTTTAATACCCTCAATAAATCAATTCTATTTCAACCAAATATCGAGCATCCATAAATGGACATCCTTTATTATGTCGCATAAACAACAAACTCTTCTTTACTGATTTGGTAGGGGCCGCGCGAACGCAGGCCCCCTCTGCCACAAATTATGACGTAGGCTCTCCTACTTTGAGGAGACCTTAGACCAGCACCCCTCCGAAGTGCAATGGAGGTCACTGATCTAGGCCATGGGCCTTCATGATCACCCATTGACCCCGTCCAGGTAAGTATGTATTTCGTTGGTTATTGCTTCTCATTTATAGGAACTAATTCTCTGCCTTCTGAGTTTTGTCTTCGATATGGGAGATATTCTCATCACAGCAGCAGGGAATATAATTTGAACTTATTGTAATTTTTTTTTTTTTAAAAAAACTAAGCATATAAACAAACTTTAAACAAAAATGTTGTGCCCAATAAACTTTCATATGGACATGGAAAAATAAATTTTGGTTGATTTGATCAAACTGTGCTCATTAGCACTGGGCCTATTATGACCCCAAGACTCCACACAAATTCTGGACTGGGCCAAAATTCATATAGCCTTACGTTTAAATTTACAATAACAAGAGCCCAATAAGCCAGAGCCATCAATTGGGCCGAACTGGCGGAGAACATAGTGCGATTTCTTTTCGTTATGGGATATTTCGCACCAGTTTAACACAACACTACTTTCAATTTCCCGCTCCACCGGAGTCTTTTGTTACAATTAGCAAAAAGAATCAAACTTCAGATTGGTGTAATACCAAAATTAAACAAAGAGTTCCACAGAAATATGTGCATATGCATTTGCTTTCTTTCATTATGGTTTTGCCCTTTTGTTTGCTGTCATATGTCCTAACATCATGTGTATTAAACATGGCTTCTGATTAATTTGAAACGTCTAGCACACAATTTCTTAAAATCTTTAACAGAGTTTATATCTCTGTGGTTATGATCATGCATGTGTACATAAAGTGCTTGTACATCGAGAAAGGTTAGGACAGATTTCGTCAATTTTTCTACTTGAAAGGCAATCTTTGTTGTTATAGTAAAAGTTACTTTATTGTAACTTGAAAGGTGGAAGGTAAGGTTAAATTTGCCTACATTTGACCCTTTTCAGATCTCATAGTGTGAAATAAAAAACCGTCTAAAAGACCAAAATGTGTGGTTTTACTTGTAACCTCTGTATGGCATTGGTAAAAATACAAAGGCAACATCTTAGACTTGCAACATGTAATTAGTGGATAACTATACTCCATGGATATTATCCATTTCTCTAAACAGTTCTAAACAAGGTGATGGGCTTCATTGAACACAAGGATTCATGCAATTATTGAGGCCCTTCAGATGTCCTAGTTACTTCATCCATCATGTCCCTTTTGACTACCAGAAAGGGTGAGTCTTATTGGCCATCATGGGATGAGATGATGCAATCATTGAATTGTGTGGGACCTTCAGCAACTTCATGCTGATCTATGCACTATGGTTCCATCAATAATGGAATGGTCCACAGAGTGGCCTCATTTAGGCTTTTGACATTTTTGAGGTGGACGTTGATTGAAAAATAATAGACCGAATAGACCCCTCAACGTGAAAAGTTAGGTTGTACAAAAGCTGTACACTTTCCTGTACTGGCGTGCATGGTCAGGATTCAAAGTCTGTCATTATTGTCTGGTTTGTGATTAATACAATCAGGCCGTGGTTCGATTAAATAGTCATGTGAGGAATAACGTCGTTCCAATAAAGTACAGTGACATAGTGTGAGTTCAGTCATCATCTTGACCATTAGATCCACATGTCACGGCAACAGTAGAGTCGAGGGTCATCGATTTTAGCATTGCTCAACTTGAAATGAACTCATGCTACGCATAACGTGCTCCGTTCAAATGGTCTTTGATTCCACAAATCCATTTGTCAACGTGAAATGAACGCATAACGTGGTCCGTTCAAATGGTTTTGATTCCACGGGGTCCATGTGAACGCACTCAAATTACACTTTGTGCGGTTCAATTGAATTTTCTTTGAGCCAACCACTATAATAAAATCCTGTGGAACTTTCCTTTCTTTTAATGATAATAAGTTCTTCGGTTTTAACGGTGCCAACCACTGTAATAGCATCTCTTTCGTTAACTTGAAGCAACCAAAGCTTCCCATTTCTGTCTGTCCACCTCACATTAGAACACTTTCTCATCTACCTACCTTTTGATTTTCTATTCATAGTTGTCATGTCCTGTGTTTCTCCTAAGACTTGGTGTGTGGGTGGCGTGAATAAATACTACAAAGTCGGGACTAGTTTATCTGGCCAACCGTCACAGCTCCAGTTTTCCTCCTTTTCGTCGTTTTCTTTCTTGGGTCTCTTTTCTTTTACTTGTTTTCTCGATCTTTATATATATATATATATATATATATTTGGATTTTCGTCGTTTTCATGGTTGTTACTCCTGTTGATAGTTACTGACAATCACAATCCATATTTTGTAAATGTTCATCCAGCTGTTCAGGATAGAGACCACAAATTCCTAACAAGGGCAGTTGAAGAAGCATACCAAGGTGTTGAACGTGGAGTTGGAGGCCCATTTGGTGCTGCTGTTGTTCATAATGACGAAGTAGTTTTGAGCTGTCACAACATGGTCTTGAAACACGCAGACACAACTGCACATCTTGAAGTCACAACTGTTGGAGAGGTTAGACTTTGAGATCATCCTATTGCCTTTCGCTTGTCTTTTTAGGCACCATATATGAATTCTCAGGCATGCAAGAAGCTCGGTGGGATTGAACTCTCGGATTGTGAAATTTATGCTTCTCGTGTGAGCCTTGTCCAACGTGCCTTGGTGCTATTCATATTTCAAGAATTAAGGTCCGATAGCTTATCTCATTGCGGGGTACTGGTTACGAGGGGCCGCACGAACACAGGCCCCCTGCTACCGCTAATCATGTAGTAGGCTCTCCTACAAACTTAAACCATGGACCTTTATGATCCCTCATGGACGCCGTTTAGGCAAGCAAGCTTACTGCAGCTTATTGCTTCTCATTTATAGGAACTAGCCTTCTGATTTTGAACTTAATTGTAACGTTGTTAAAAAAATAATAATAATAATTTAAATAAAAACAAGCATTCAAACAAACTTTAGTGAAACTGGGTCATTCAAATTTGGTGATTTGGTGAAACTGTGCTCGTTAGCACAGGAGCTATTTTGACCTCAAGGCTTCATTCAAATTCTGGACTGGGTCAAAGCTCATATAGCCATAAATTGGGCCGGGCTGGGCCGGTCTGAAGGAGGATATAATTGCTATCCCTTGTGCGATATCATTTCGGTATGGGACATTTCACACCAGTTTTTTCCCCCTTCAGTGGAATCTTTTGTTGCAATTAGCAAAAAGATTCGAACTTCACAGTGGTGTAATAACAAAATTAAACAGAGTTTCACAGAAGGATGTGCACGTGCATTTGCTTTCTTTCATTATGGTTTTGCCGTTCTGTTTGCTGTCATATGTCCTAACATCACGTGTAAAAACATTGCTTCTGATTAATTTGAAACGTCTAGCACACAATTTCTTTAGATATTGACAGAGTTAGTATCTTTGTAGTTATGATCATAAATGTATACAACATGGGACTTCCTACTAAAAACATGGCTGTAGTCTATTAAACAAACTCAACCACCTCCAAACAACTAATAACTTTTTCGTTGCATTTCAAGGTTGTGCATATGTTTTAGACTTGTTTGTGCACTTAGACTTGTTTTTTAATCATCTTGATTGTAGTAATAAATAATACTTTTATTTTATAAAATTTATTAAATTTATATATAAAAATTTTAAATTATTATTTGTTATGAGTTGTTTATTTTATTTTTTTATTTAAAATTTTTTACATTTTGAATGTTTAGAAAATATTATTATTATATTTTAAAAAAAATTAAAATTATTTTAATTAATTATCAATAAAAGTTAATATATATCTAATACCATTATTTGACAAAAAGACGACCCTAAAAAAGATCTGAATGAATATGATTTAAAATTTCTTTTATTCTATAAATTACTAAAAACTTGAAATTGACATGCTTCACTTCCCAAAAATGCAATATTTGCATAAGTCAAACTTTCTAATTTGTTGTCCACATAAAAGATCTTTTTCATTTAATATAGTTTAACTTTTCTCACTTATATGTCCCAATTATATATATCTCATAATATTATAATATCTACTTTTAAATTAAATTATGAAAAAAACTGTAATACTATCCCATAATTATAAATTCTTATAAAATGTACTAATTTTTTTGAAATTACAAATTTTCATGACAATAATAACACTTTTATTGACTTTCATAATTTCATTTTCATGGATATACTTATAATTAAGAGTTTCAAGTAGTTATAAAGAAATAATATATATTTTTTTTTTATTTCTAAAATATGTTTAACATATGTTAGTGTTTTTAATATTATCATGAATTTTAATTCTAATCATACTAATTTTAGTAATTTTACAAATTGCATTATTTTTTATCATAATAACTTCACTTTTAATAAATTTATAGGTAAAAAATCAATTCTTATTAAGACTATGTATAAATCAAAATTTAAAATTTATTTAATAGTAGACCTTAATTTATCATTAAAAAAAAAAATATTCTTTTAATTTTATTTTTTATAACATTAGTTTGAATTAACTCATTATTTTAATTTTATCCTTAACTTTGATTTTTAATTTAAATTAATCAATTTTAATATACTTTTTTTTTTAATAATAATTATATACCAAATTTTTATATTTAGATTTAAATATAAATTTAGATTTTTAACATCCTTCTCTTTAATCTGCCTTAAACCACTAAACTATTAGTTTGATTACTACTATTTTTCTTAATTATATTCCTATCAATTTGATGTTTTAATTTTAAAATAAATTTAATTTCTTTATAAGAAATAATATTTTTATCATAATATATATTTTTTTTTTTAAAATGTTTAAATAACTGAAAAAGAAAATATAATAATAATAAATTAATTTTCATTTTTAATAAAAATATCTATATTATTCAAATTTATAAATAAAAATTCAAATTTATCAAAATATAATAATATAGATAACTCATAATCTCTTCAAAAAAATTTAAATATATATCTAATCTAGTCTTCTTGTTAAGATTAGTATATTGTTCATTTAATATCTTTTCTGACCTTTTTTTTCATTATTTAACAGTGTTATGTTAAAATTATCTTGAACCAGTATAACCTTTACCTTTAATTGTCATATTTTAAAATTGACACTCTGATTGAACTTTTTTAAATAATACTTATTTATTATCATGATAATTATTTTACTAGTGAATTAGGTTTTGATACTAGTTTGTTAGGAAATAAATTTCAAATTATATCTTAAAGATAATAATAAAAAATAAAATAAAATATGAGAAGATACACTAAATTTAAATATATAGTTATTTTACTGGTAAATTAAATTTTGATATTAGTTTGTTAGGAAATAAATTATGAGGTATAATTCTTAAAAATAATAATAATAAATAAAATAAAATACAATAAGAGATACCAAATTTAAATATTATTGAGGTGGATAATAAAAAAAACAAAAAACTTTTCTTAAACCTAATTAACAAAATACCAAATAATGGATTAAAAATTCTTAAAGTTTAACTCCTCTTAATTTTAAAACAAATTACATTACTTTTTATCTATAATAATAAAAAAAAAATCAACTAACTTTACTTAAATTCTTTATGTCAAACTTTATCCACTGACTTAACAAAAAACATGACATGTCTATCATGATTGTTTATTGCACATTTTTTGTCACTCAATCATCTAATGTGTGGACTATGTTTGTCCGGTGTCAAATTTACTGCATATAATGGTGTTCTATCCAAAAATGGGGAAAGGAGAAGGAAATCACCGACAGAAACAAATGAGAAAAATGTGACATGTGAATGTAAATGTAGTATTGCAATTACTCGTACAAGCCTTCTCTGCAATATCAGGCATCATTCAAGATTCGTTGAATATAGACACACACAACATAAGCTTTCTGAATGCAAAATGCAACATAAAGGGTAATTAATAAATTTGCATTTAATGATCCTATTGTGCATAACATCTCTATTTAAGTGTCTCCTGTACCATCAGTTCCTCATTCGTTTTGGTATATTCTCGCACTGTTCCCTGGTCAGGATTCTTGCTCAAATGCTCTATGTTTCTCTTTTGTTGCGCTCATTTACATCTTCTTGTTGTGTGCAGTGGCTGGTTATTTATTTATTTATAGAAAATTTATTTGCTATAATCTGAGTGATGGGACTGGTCTGTTTTCAAATTGTCAGAGATCTTGGCATTCTTCTCAAGATTTGCCTTTCTCTCAGCTTCCTGCATTATATAACCAGAATTCATGTGCAAACTGCCTCTGGTCTCTTTTTGCCTTTGCTAATAGCTTTTTTTTTTATTAAATGACCAGCATATTTCCAGCAGTCGCAAGGATTGTTGTTAGCCCGCTAGGGTACTTTTTCTTTCTACTCCAAAATGCTTACATCCTCTACATTTTTATTCCTTGCAGATTTTTTCGGATAGAATGGAGGGCGAATACAAAATCAAGAAAGATGTCACTGAAGTAACTTTTCTTCACAATTTCTTGCATCTGCCCATTTTATTTTGACAACTGACTGATCCTCCATTTCTGGAGCTACACTTGCAGTTGATTGGCAACACCCCTATGGTTTATCTCAACAACATCTTAGATGGTGGTGTAGCCCATATTGCTGCCAAGCTTGAACAGATGGAACCTTGCTTCAGTATTAAGGACAGGTGTGCCCCATGTGCTTGCTTCAAAATTATAATTGCCATAACAAGAATTTGACAGATGGTATTTACAAGTTGGTTTGTCATTCTTGCATGCAGGATTGTCCACGGTATGATCAAAGATGCGGAAGATAAGGGCTTGATTACCCCGGAAAAGGTTAGGATAGATTTCGACAATTCTAAAGATTTGTTATTGATTTTTGCATGCACGCTTTTTGTAATTGAAAGGCAGTCTTTGTTGTTATAGTAAAAGTTATTTTATTGTAACCTGAAAGATGGAAAGTAAAGTTAAATTTTCCTAGATCCCACGAGATTGTTGTTGTGAGAAAATGCTTTTTGAAGCTTTTCCTAATTGAAAAAGATGAAATGAAAAGCCGTCTACAAAAACCAGAATGTGTGGTTTTATTACCGACAATTTATGGTTTTGGGCAGTTGTAACTTCCATGAATGGAAGAACAGACATTCTCAATCATCTTTTGTTTTACGTCCAGAGATAAAATTTATGTTGAAAATTTCTGCTGAAAAATTGCCCTGGTTTTGTTTTAAAGACTGTCCTTGTCGAGTTTAGCAGCGGCAACACCGGCATTGCAATGGCGTCCATTGCTGCAGCAATGGGTTACAAAGTGAAGATTGTGATGCCAGCCTCAAAGAGTATTGAGAGAAGAATTGTAATGAGAGCTTTGGGAGCTGAGTTATACCTTACAGATGCAACTAAGGGATTCGATCAAATTATTAAGCAGGCTGAGGAGATACTAAAAGATACACCTAATGGTTACATGCTCAATCAATTTGAAAATCCTGTCAATCCACAGGTACTCATTTTGCCGATATGTTCTTATTAATGATTGGTAATAAAAAAGGGTATAAGACTCAGTTTTGATGTGATTTATGTAGATTCATTATGAAAACACTGGTCCAGAAATATGGAGAGACACAGGAGGGAAAGTTGATGTTCTAGTGGTTGGGATAGGGACTGGTGGTACTGTAACTGGTATAGGCAAATTTCTCAAGGAGAAGAACCCAGATGTTAAGGTATTTATCTTTGTTCGTTGTGTGTATGTGTCTGAATGTAGATACTAGCTTGTTTTTTTGAAGAGCCAACTGCTATACATCTTCCAGCATTGACTTGTATGTTGTTTTTGTTTGCATCAAGGTGTATGGTGTAGAACCAGCAGAAAGTGCAATATTGAATGGAGGAAAACATGGTAAGCTTTCATCGGTATATGGCTGCAGTTTGGGTGTAAATTCTTCATATGAATGCATATTTGTACACTTGAGCACATCCCCATTTAGACATATTTCTGAAGATAAATGGAAATGCATTAGCCGAAGCTAGTTTACTGGTCTCAGAACAGTCTTACCTTTTATCCATGTAACTGTTACAGTTTAAGCATCCCAATAACATTATTTTCATGAAAATCCTAGACTTATAGCCATTCCACAGTAATTTGCCATATAAAAGCCATGAACATCATCTGATTGGATGAAATTGTTTCTCAAAATGTCAAAGGCAAGCATCTGATTGATGGACTTGGTGCCGGTATCATTCCTCCCGTTTTAGATGTGAACATACTTGATGCTGTTATTCCAGTAAGTATAAACTTCTCAACCATTTGCTCGCAACTCACTCATTCTTCTTAGTTGTGATTGAAACATATATTGACTGCCTATGATCATAATCGGAGGAAAATAAAAGGCCTTCTGTAGTCAACTTACTAAATATATTGAACTTTCATGGTTTTGGTGTTTCACTTCAGATATCAAGTGAAGAAGCAATGCAGGCGGCCAAATTGGTTGCTTCTAAAGAAGGTTTACTGGTGTGCTTCTGAACACTAAATTTCTGTTCAGGGACTTTAATGTTCTCTGCGAGTATTGTTTGTGAATATAACACACCTTAATCGTATCCCCACAGGTAGGGATGTCATCTGGAGCTGTGGCTGCTGCTGCTATAAAGTTGGCAAAAAGACCAGAAAATGCGGGGAAACTGATTGTAGTAAGTTCCCATTAATGTGCCTAAATTGGTCTTGGAACCCCTGAACTGCCCTTTCCTTGGTTTATTTTAGCCAAATGCATTCTAACCAATGTTGTTGGTATCATGTTTTCATTCAATGTAAATGTTCTCGTTCCTCATTTAAATATTTATCTTGTTTTGCAGGTGGTATTTTCCAGTGCTGGAGAGCGCTATCTGTCCACTAAATTGTTTGAATCCCTCAGGCATGAAGTAGAAAACATGGACCATCTTTAAATGATCTCTCCTCAATCCTTCCTGAATAGATGGCATCAGCTGCTTCCAGTCAACATTAGTTTCAACACTTTCGAGGTTGGAAAGATGCATTTGTTTTCTATTGTGGTAGGATTTCCATAGTTCAACCCCTGAGGTTCAAGGAATTAAAGTTCCAAAGAATATTATGAAATAAGCTACAGGCATTTACATGCTTGATATGGACCATGAGTCTTTTGATATCCGTGCTTTCAATGCAACCGATATGGGACATTTTTAAGTTACAAAAGCTTGGATGCTAAACAAAAGATTCAAACCTCGGAAGACAAGTACAATCTTTAAAAATGTTTTCTAAAGTGGATACAACAGTTCAGTATTGCAATAATTGCCTCAAAATGGTTAAATCTTATTCATGAGATGTCTGAGCGAAGAAATACAGATGTCTCGTATGACTTAAAATAAAAAAAAAATTACAGACATTGTCGCGCTGATGGGTTGGCCTAATACGATTGTTATGGATTAATAAATTGAGCTTTATCTAATGAACACAGTTTTTTTTTTTTTTTTTTTTTATACATGATTCACACAAAGTGCTATCAAAATAATTGGATTTTGCCAAAAAAAAAAAAAAAAAAAAAAAAATGTATTATAAATACAAAATTGATGGATAACATGTCAAGAAAAAGTTATACCGTGAAAAGAAGTAAGGTAAACAAGTTGTGTTCAAATTTTCTCCCAACCCCACTCCCCAATACTCACTTTTTGTGGAGACCTAATTATAATTTTCAGCATAAAGTGATATTCATAAGGTAATAAATAAAATAAAAGAATAACAATTTTTTAATTTTTTTTTTTTTTAAATTATACATGTAAGAGACATATGATGTAAACTTCAAATCAAAAGTTATTGTATAATTAAGAGATATTTCGTAATAATTTAGTTAATAATTTAATATAATTTATTTTAAATTAATTTAAATTTAATTTTTTTTATTATTTTATATTTTATAATAAATAAAAAAAATATAAATTAAAAATATAATAATAAATTTATTAATATTTAAATTATATATTAAAAAAAATTATTTAATTTTAATAATAATATTTAGATAATAAATATTTTATGAATGGTGTTAAATAATGAACTGATACACCTATAATATTTTTTTTTTTTTTTTTTTTTTTAAAATAAAGAAAAGGTATCCTAATTTGTCAAACTTTCGATCTCACTCGTATCCGTTTCCTGATAAGAACTGAAATCATAGTAGTTGAAGTGTAAAGTGGCACGTGTTTCACTTCTAATAGGTACCCAAGTGATGCTGCCCGAGCTATGTTTCCAGCCAATTGGAATGGCTTTGTCTGTGTCCCATTGGCCAATGGAATCGTTGTCTATTTGCTTTTTCCAATCCAAGAAATCCCATCGAATCTGAAACTATTCTTGCAGTTTTGGCAGCGAGTTTAAGTCGACAGAAGGCATACGGAAGGCATGGCTTCATCAGGGGTAATTAAGATTAGAATTTGGTAATAATTCTAATGCCTTATAAAATAATTGTTTCAATTTTTTTTTATTTACAAAAAGACATTTGGGTAGAATTCCTCAATCTTAGAATATCAATTGTGAATTTGTGTGGCCCAAATTACTTGGAAGCCGGTTTTCGACTTTCGGTTCCCAAAAGAAATATAAAAACATAAGACCAGGGCTCGTTGAACCTAGATAAGCATGAACTCTTTGCAAGCAAAACGGAATGGAGGGTTAAGTCTGCCTGCTGAGGGCTTGGAAAAAGACAATGAAGATTCATTGAACCCGGAGACAGCATGACCTTTCCACTTGCATAACGCAAATAAAGGAAAAAATCTGACCAAAAAAAAAAAGGTGTAGAATTGCTTTTAAGATGGAACCTCATGGTTCATTGAACCTAGATGCAATATGAGTTTTTTGGCATACAAATAAGGGCTAACTGATTTTTTTTTGTTTTTTTTTTATTCTTTGAGAAAAAGACAATGCATTGTCACGTACTATTACAATGAGCAAGCCATGGAGCTTATATATGCAATGCTGGGGGACCTCAGTTCCAGCTCTAATCCCAGTAAAAGTGTTTTTCGTACAATTACAAGTAAGCTTGTTCTGAATTGTATAGATTGTCTCAAAAGTGCTCACTGGTTAGGACACTTTCTCGAAGTGATCTCTGTCTTACTCCCATCTAAACTTTCTTCATTTTCCTTCAGTCCTGCTTTTGTTTTGTAGCACTAACATGCTGCTAGTATTTTGTTGTACTTGATCATCTCCTTATTGTGTTTGTGGTAGTTGGATCTTGATGCTCTTTTTGTTTGAAGGCTAACTTTTGCAGTGTGGCAATGTGATTTTTTTCTTTTTTTTGATCTATTCCTCTGTTCTCTCGAGTTTCTACCCTTTCAAATGGTCTTTTTTGAAATCGGTACACCCTTTTCTGTTAATTGAGTCCTTGCAGATTCCAGAGAATAGAATGAAGGAGGAGTCAAGCATAAAGAAGGATCTCACTGAAGTAATTTTTTTTTTTCCTGCATGATATATATTATTATTATTATTATTGCTGTTGTTGTTGTTGCTTGCATTTTTGTCACTTTTAGTTGGGTCTCAATGACATCAATAATATTAATCTCATTTTCTGGGTGGCCACCTTTTGCAGTTGAATAGGCAACACTCCTATGGTATATCTCAATAATATCGTGGATGGTTGCGTAGCCCGTATTGCTGCCAAGCTTGAACAGAGTGAACCTTCTTTCAGTGTTAAGGATAGGTGCACAATTTGCTTGCTTCATTATCTACATCTGAAAATATTTTGAGTAAGATCTAACAGAATTGTTTCCCTTTTTTTTTAAAAAAAAATTTTTACATGCAGGATTGCTTATAAGATGATCAAAGATGCAGAAGATAAGGGCTTGATTACTCCAGGAAAGGTCGGAAAAAATTCTAAATGTATACTGTTATTTTTTTGTGTTTGGGACTGCGACACTGGAATTGAACTTGTATCAACATGTCCTAAGCAAATGCTCTTGGTTCATTGAACAGAGATAGTTACAATTTTGATCATTTTGTTGCCTTTGCAGACTGTCCTCATTGAGATTACAAGCGGCAATGCTGGCATTTCAATTGCAGCTGTTGCTGCAGCAAAAGGTTACAAAGTCAAGATTGTCATGTCAGCTTCGAAGAGTATTGAGAGAAGAATTGTGATGCGAGCTTTTGGAGCTGAGGTCCACCTGACCGATCCATCTAAGGGATATGAACAAATTCTAAGGGAAGCTGAGGAGATCCTGAAAAATACACCTAATGGCTATATGCTCCGTCAATTTGAAAATCCTGTCAACCCCCAGGTATCAACTCTACTGATATTTTTTTTCCTAAAGCTTGGTGGTGAAAGGGTTTAAGAATCAGTTTTCTGTGATTTTTGTAGATTCATTATGAAACAACTGGCCCAGAGATATGGAGAGACTCGGGAGGGAAAGTTGATATTCTAGTGGCAGGGATAGGGACTGGCGGTACGGTGACTGGCACAGGGAAATTCCTCAAGGAGAAGAACCCAGACATTAAGGTTTATGGGGTAGAACCTGCAGAAAGTGCAGTATTGAATGGAGGAACACGTGGTAAGTTGTGATCTGGTTTTCGATTTTTGACAGTAAATTTTAACATGCTCTTGCATTCATTAAGGTTTCAACCCAATCTGTGTTCAGACACTTACAAGGTTATTTTAGTTGAATTTTTTTCTTTCAACAAAAAGGCAAGGATATAATATTAAGAAAAAGCTTTTGCCCCATCACACTTTGACAATTGTATTTGATCCTATGATTTTAACATCTACTGAATGGTTAAATTTGCTTTTCTAATCGTCAAAGGCAAGCATCTAATTGAAGGAATTGGCGCTGGTATTGTGCCTCCTGTTTTGGATATTGACATACTTGATGATGTTATCCCAGTAAGTTTTACATCATCCCAATCATTTGGTTTCAATTGACATCGAGATTATGTGCTGTTGCCACCATTCTTGTGGTTATAATTACAATATGATCAATTAACTTTCAATGATCCTATATGAAGCGAGCAAAGGGGTCTTGGATTTGAGACAAGCTTTTATTATAAATTAAACTTTAAATAGCTACATGATGACAAGCAGATCTGGCCCTGGATGCCATTCAATATACTTGGCCTTTTGGAGGTGTCATTTGTTGAACGTTTCATCCTACGCTTTTAGGTATCAGGTGAGGAAGCTATTGAGACCGCAAAACTGATTGCTTCAAAAGAAGGTCTACTGGTATGTTTACTGCTCAAAAAATGAAAAAAAAGAGATTTCATGGGCTTCAATTTTCTCTGCTAGTTTTTGTGAATAGTAGTTGCCTTCAATACAACACAGGCAGGGATATCATCAGGAGCTGTAGCTGCTGCAGCAATAAACTTGGCAAAGAGACCAGAGAATGCTGGCAAACTCATTACGGTAAATTTTCATCAGCTTTGCTAAATTGGTCTTTGAATCATAATCTCTTGCTGGGTACTGCTTTCGATTAGAGGCTTAAAGTTATAGCTCGGCTTTAACTATTCATCTTGGTTGCTGTGTAGGTCATATTTGCAAGTGCTGGAGAGCGCTATCTGTCCTCTAGACTGTTTGAATCCATCAGAAGCGGATAACAGAATTGCGTAGTAATTAAGTAAACCATTATACACTTTATTCTGGCTCCTTAAAAATCTAATTAATTTAATAATAACATAACTAGAAAACTAAAAATTCTAATTTATTTTGTAAAAGAATTTATACCTAAAATTGGAGGGGTGCGCCAGCTCTTGCTGTAGTGCAACGCATGAATGACGCTTGAGAGTACCAATAGCAAGCTATTGTGGTGTACTCTCCCCCTTAAAAAATTAATTTAATATCGTGTGAGCCATTGGCTCACGTATCAGATATTAAACTGATAAGAACAGATACTACACTTGATCTTAGCCAAAAGGCCGAGAAAGGTATGATTTGTTCTACCGTAGAAGTTCCCCTTTATGGTGCGTTTCTGCAGCAATCTTCAAGCTAGCTCGTCGATGTGGGACAAATGTTACAACCAGCGACATCTCAAGCGACGCGTGGCATAAATTGTCTGTACCTTTTTATTTTTCTTTTCATATTTCGTTTTAATGAAGAAAAAATAATCATTTGCGATTTTTCTTTAAATCTTCGTTGACTACTTACATTAAAGGAGCATTCCTCCATGAATAATACTCAATTTAGCGGTAGATATTCATTTCAATGATGCATTGGCTTGAAATTTCTTTTGGTCCATCATTTTGAAGTTTATGCAAATACACCTTCTCGAAAAGTGGGCATGACAAAATCATAACAATCTTTCGGGGGAGGAGAAATTGAGAAGTTTAAATATCATATCATCTTAATTTTTACGTTAATTTAAATAAATTGAAGTAAATATAATTAATTTTTATATTATATATAAAATATTAGTATAATATAAAATATTTTATATGTAGTGTAAAAATTAATTATTTTTTATTAATTTTGAGTGTAAATAAATTTTTTCAAACTTTTGATGTCTAAAAAACATATTATTAGTATTATTATTAAAAAAAAAACACAAAACTAGAAAACCTTATTTTGCAGCCTTTAATTGACTTTTATTTGGAAGCTTAAAAAATAATTGTAAATAGGAATTGCATCCAACCAAAGTCTACAGATAATCAGCTATATGACGTTACTTCTCAATGGTGGTGCTGTCTCCCATCAGCCCAAAGTCAATAAGAGGGGGCATATGCTAAGTTAAGAGGCCTAGATCCAATTACATTCACAAGCTACACGCAATTCTCCCAATAGGGAAGCACAGCAATTGGAAAAAAGCATACACAATTATTATTATTATTATTATTTTAATTTCTTATTTTGTATTTGTAAAGCAAGGCTTTCGTTTTTTCCCAACAGGCTGACTTGATACTTGAGTTTCTTTTAAAAATAATAATAAATAAATAAATAATATTTTCTGTTTTTCCCATTCCCTACTTGAGGTGCTCAAGTTAAAATTGGCTTAGCCCGATTAAAGCCCAATTAAAGTCCAATAATGTCCTCTCACGCAGCACACGTGTCGTCCACACGCGTAAATAGCAACGGATCTTTTTTTATTTTTTCATTTTGTTTTTTCATTTGTCCGTCTTTGAAATGGCAATTTAGATATCTCTGCGATTCACTTCTCTTCCCAGTCTTTTCTTGTTGGTTTTGACCCCTCTCTCCCTCCCTCTCTCTGTAATTTCTTTTTTCGATCTATTCGTTTTCTCGGCGATTGAATTTCACCGAAGCAATAGAGATTCTCTGATTCGCCGGTCGGACTTCGGCCACAGAAAGCTCCGGCAGCCATGGCTTTCATGGCGGTCTTGGAATCCGATCTCCGAGCTCTCTCAGCCGAGGCTCGCCGTCGCTATCCCGCGGTCAAAGATGGCGCTGAACACGCAATCTTGAAGGTACGTCGTTCGTTTCGCACACGTAGGCGCTTCCATTTACTCTTATTTGCGTATTTTTAATCTTTTATGTCTCTCTTTTCATTTTTTCTTCCGATAAAACCTTTTAAGTCTTTCTTGATTTATTTTGCTTGCAATGGAAAATGTAGGGCAGTAAAACTTGTTTTTCTGTTCTTTTTTTTCCCTTTTTCAAACGCCGTGCGTTTATGCGTGGAATTATGCTCTTCGTTCCAAGATTCAACTTGTGTACTGAATCTTTATTGATTTAATGGGAGATGCGAAATATCGGGGAGAGGTTTTTTAGACTTTAATTAAATCAAGATTCAAGAGAAAAGCATGGTTGTGTGGATCCTAATCTTGGACACAAGAAAAGCAGCGTCGAATTGGCAGTTTTGCAGCCTGAAGGGTGCCAACCCTGTTACCCTGTTTCATTGGTTGGATAATGAAGGTAAATAAAAGAGAAGAAAAATTTGGATGTTATCCTTTGAAGCTGGAGCTAGGTTGCTTAGGTTTTTTCTAGTTAATATTTGTTTTCAGGCTGTTGAAAATTGCATTTAGATTCTGGAACATCTGGCTTGCAAAACTCATCCAAGTTGCAATCTACCTGAGTTGCTGTAATTAGAATTATGGGCTGGAAGTGGTTTAGAATTATGCATCATGTTTAAATTTGCTGGAAATCGTTCTCTCCTTATCTTTCTCCTTTATTTAAGTTCTAAGGGGTTGTGGTTTTGAAATTTGTATAATGCTGTGCAAATATTAGTAATCATTTATTGATTTGGTAGCTGTTTTTGAGATTATGTCTTTCTTTTTGATATCCTTTTAGCTTCGTTCGTTGTCAAGTCCTAGTGAAATTGCACATAATGAGGACATTCTACGAATCTTTTTGATGGCTTGTGAAGTCAGAACTATCAAGTTGAGTGTTATTGGACTTTCCTGTCTACAAAAGCTCATATCTCATGATGCAGTTGCTCCATCAGCTTTGAAGGAGATACTTTCTACATTGAAAGATGTAAGTTTGTGCTTGTATTCAGTAATAGAATGTGGTCCTTTCATAGAATCATTTTGCATATAATCTGGTTTGTGTGCTTCCAATTCTTCCCCATGAAGGACAATCAATGTTGCAAATTTTAAATTGTTGATTTAATTAACAAGTCATATATGTTAGTGAAGGGAATTATTATCATGTATCTGATTGTCCATTGCAGATATATAATGGGAGTATATTTATATAGCTTCTGGTAGCGCATATACCTGTCAGACGTAATTATGTGATCTACAAGTAAAATGGGAATTTGTAATGTCTATTGAGCTAGGATTTCTATAATACAGTTCCTTTTTTATTGGAGTTCAGATGAAAATTTGGAGTGAAGAGAGAAGTACCAGGCTTTATAGGGGTCACTTGCAAAGTTGCTCTCCATCCATGTAGTAAAATGAAACTAAGTCTTACTTCCTACAAAGTAACAGTATCAGAGAGGTAAAAATTATCTGAGGTAATTAAAAAAATGTTGGTGTAATATGAAAAGTGATGAATGAGCACAAGAGTGAACACACACCTTAAAAATTGAAAATCATTGTTATCTTTTGTTGCAATGCTATGTATTTCCTAACTGGACATTTTTGGTGACATGAAAAATATTACTTTTGTTTTGCATCAAAAGTTGCACTCTATTGTTTCTGATATTTTCAGATTCTTAGTGATGAATAACAAATCAATTGACTGATTATTTTCACTGATATGGGTTAGAGAAATTTGACGACAAATCTAACTTTATCATTTTCCTTTCCATGCAGCATGCTGAAATGGCAGATGAGACCATTCAGCTAAAGACTCTACAGACTATATTGATAATATTTCAGTCACGTTTACTTCCTGAAAATGAGGTGATCATCAGTTTTTTGGTTTATCAGTCCACTGTTTGTACTAAATATCTTATAATTGGTATTGTCCCTGTAACCTGATTGGACCAAAAAGATAAAAGAAAAGCTTTCTTTTAGTGTATCTGTGACATATATGACAATGGTTCTTATTGGGTTATGCTTATTGAAATTTGTGGTGACTATGATAAATTGAGTAACAATGTGATGTTGGGGCTTTTGATGCACATATTAATTCGAGCTTTGCTGTACAATGAGGCAGATAAATCCAGTGATGAATATAGTGTGTAATATGGTATATAATTTGGTTTCAATGGTTTTCTACTTATCAAACTTTAAAGAGAAAAAATTGGGATAGTTTCAGCATATCTTTCTTTTCTACTTTGTTCCTTCTCCACTCAAAGGTTGTTTATAAAGGAGTAATCATATGATTTTTGTTGTTGTAGTAGTTAGTTTTAGAAGCATATGGATATAATTGCATGTTTCTACATGTTGCACCTTAGGAGTCAAAGTGCCATTCTTGTTCCTCAATAAATTTGGGATTCTGTTGCGCTCAAGTATACATATATATGAGAGATTGGACACATTTTTTTTTCCTGATGTTTTGATGTTAAGGTAATTTTGTTATATTTGTGACTAGGAACTTGACCATTATGGTTGAGGTCTTACAGTTTACAGTTTGGGTCTAGGATTAGGACTACATGTTGCACCTTTTACATGACTTGATGTGCTTAATTATCTCTGTGCAGCCAATTAAATATGGTTTGATGGCAATTATATATTAGCCTACCTTAGTTAGTTTGGGATTAAGGTCTTGTTGAGTTGAGTTGAGTTCATGTTTACCGGACTTTCCTAGAAATTTCTCTTCACACTTCATGTAACCCAAGATATATTGTCAGGTTTCATTAAACTATTGTTGAATATGTTGATGACAAGTATGCCTATTTTCATCAATGTAATTGCCTAGAACCTGTCTTTGGAGTATGCTTGTTTTTGTCCATAGAGGACATGCAACCGTTAAAATTTTCCCTGCCATGGTGCTTAAGGCAATAACTTTTTGTCATTGCAGTGCCCACTAATTTCTTATTTTCAGTTCTTATTTGTGTTCAAACTCTTTTATCTGAACTGAATTCTATCTTTTTGATCCAGGAGAATATGGCTCAAGCCCTTTATCTATGCCTTCGGCTTCTTGAAAACAACAGATCATCTGACAGCGTGCGAAAGTAGGTTAAAATTGTTGTTGACAGCTTTTTGATTATTGCCTTTCCTGTTGTTGTCTTGTACTAAGTTATTTGTGAAGAGTTGGGTGAATTTACCCATAAATCTCTTACTTGTGGGCTCCTTTTACAGTACTGCTGCTGCTACCTTCAGGCAGGCAGTAGCCTTGATTTTTGACCATGTGGTTCATGCTGAGTCTCTTCCCATGGCAAAGTTTGGTTCTGGAGGTCATCTTTCTCGATCCAGTTCAGTCACCAGTGATGTTAATCGCAGCATCAATTATTCAGAGTATGTTTTCCCTCATGATCTTGTGGGTCAAAATGTTAAAATATTCATCTATGTAATTGTCTATTGGGTCTGCTAATGATATACCTAATACATGTGTGCTTGTGGATGCGATGTATATGTTTTGCCTCTTATGAATATCAGCTTCCAACAATTAGTTAATAATTCTGTTGAAGGCTGGGAAAGCTGGACCTGTCAGGGACAGTTGTAGACCTTGTTAAAGTTCACTATTCTAGTTTGCAAGTTTTCTTCAGTACTTTCTCTCTTTCATATCCATATGACTAACCCAAGTACGAATAGGCTATTGGGACATGAACTTGTTTCTGGAGAGCCAGCTATGATGAGGGATGTCCTAACAAAATCTGGGAAGCTTGGGCTTCTTTTACTTGAAGACCTGACAGCTCTTGCTGCAGGTGGATCAGTATGTTGTCCTATTTGAAACTATTAGATAATCTCCTCACCTGAATTTATATTTTTAGTAGTGTATAAAACTGTACTGTTTGTCAATGCAGTGTAACAAGTTTTGCATTTATCTTACAGGCAAGTTGGTTACGTGTCAGTTCTCTTCAACGAATATTTGCACTGGATATACTTGAGTAAGAATTATGTCTTTGCCCTCAGATCTGCTTTTATTCTTCTTACAAACCTGAGCATTCTCTTAGGACCAGTGGTTGTGCTATGTAAATCTCTTTAGTATAGTATTTAGAAACTAGTAGATGTTATGGAATGCTTTCTTAATTTTAAGACCTCAAAAACAAAGAATTAAATTGTTCCATGTCAGATAGCTTCTGCTACTGAGCTGAACTGTGGTGATTTTTGTTCATTCATTTTTTGGTTCAATTTCTTCCAATGCTTCCATTCTGCAGGTTCATCCTTTCCAATTATGCAGTTATTTTCAAGACCTTGGTTCCTTATGAACAGGTGACTCAAAGAATGCCCTTACCTGTACAAAGAATTCTGTTGGTGAGGTTGCTATTTAAAGGTTATAGTACTAAACTTCTCTTGGAAACTTGTCAGATTTTGCGTTACCAGATATGCTCATTTTTGATGACTTCACTTCGTACCAATGCTGAGGTAGCTTCTCTCTTATAGATAAGTTTGAGTGTATCTTTGGCACGTGCAAAGATAATTTGTGCAGCTTATGAACAATTGACTTTCACCTTACCCTTTTTGTGTTTCTCTTTGTTTCAGCTTGAAGGAGAAGCAGGAGAGCCTTCATTTCGTCGGTTGGTCTTGCGATCAGTTGCTCATATTATCAGGCTATACAGTTCATCCCTCATTACTGAATGTGAGGTATGCTTGACTAAAAGTTTTTTTTTTTTTTTTGCAAATGATAAAAGGCCATAAGCCTTAAAAAAGGGGATGATTAAAAAAAAAAAAAAAATTCTAGTTTTGTTCTTTTTGGAAAACCAGTTGTAATAGGATGATTATGCTGCCTAGCCTCCAATGGCTATCAGTCAAAAACACACAAAAAAAATTGCCCTTGAAAATGTGAGCCAAGATGGAGTTTTAAAATAATTTGAAAAAACAATAGCAAATTCCTTCTTGAGAACAAAGAAGTGATAAAAAAAGGGTCTTCTCTGGAGATCAAGATAGAGAAAAAGCATTGCTGTGAAGCCTTGAATGTTAGCTTAGTAGCAAAAGGAGTGGCTTAGGCCTAGTTGTAACATTGTCGGTTTAAAACTTTCCTAGTAAAAGTAGAAATGGGAAGTGAACAAGAAAAATAATGAAGGAGAATGCATGCCAGAAGATATAACAAACTTGGCAATGAATGTGTTGCCAGAGCTTCTGTCAAAGGACCAATTTTCTTGCCAACAGTTTTGCCTCCTGTTTTTGGGTTCAAATCTGACTTCTAGTGTGTACTTTGTTTGTTTTTCTGTATTACAATTTTTGTCTTATTTCTTCCACTGAAATCTCTTTACTATTTTCTACCTCTCTTTCTTCATTGTTAAATATATTTATACAATTGAGTTCAAATGTTCACGATGAAGTTATATCTATACTACTGAAAATAATCTGTTCTGTTGACTTGACTCAGTCCCCTCCTTTTGTAATGTAGGTCTTTCTTAGTATGCTTTTAAAGGTCACTTTTCTTGATCTGCCATTATGGCATCGCATTCTTGTGCTTGAGATCTTGAGGGTAATCTCTACAACATAAGGTTGATTTATTAGTACTTTAAAAGAAAAGGAATATGTTGAATAGTGTGTGCTTTGCCAGGGTTTTTGTGTAGAAGCACGGACTTTACGAATTCTTTTTCAGAACTTTGATATGTAAGTTCATTTGTACACCTTTTGCTTTATTCTATGTGTTATATAGTTGCTATTCTCTCTCTGTCTCATTCTCTCATGTTTATACGGGCAATGAAAAGTAGTTAAGTCTTTGTTGTATGAGGAAAAAACATCCAATAACAAAGATGAATAAAGCGAGTCTTCCAGAAGCCATTGCAATGCCTAAACTCAAGGTGCTTGTCATAATCATGATGATTTGTTGTGTTTATTGATCATTGGCTCTTGCCAGCTGAGACCTGATTGTATGCAGAAAGCAATTATCTTTGTCAGCTTTGTTCTTTTCTCTTTGATTCCCTTTTATGCCCCTCCATGAGCCGGATTCAGCATAAGTCCACTACAATTTGCAACAACTCATTTTGCATTTTCTTTGCAGGCATCCAAAGAACACAAATGTTGTAGAGGGTATGGTTAAAGCTCTAGCTCGGATTGTTTCAAATTTACAGGTGAAAGATGTTTATTCATTTACATTTTTTTGACTTTCATGAACTTGTTTAATTGTGTCTCTAGTTTGTGCTGGTGGTGGCTTGCCAGTAATGATAAAGAATGATTGGATCATTATGGCACGCTAAGTGCTTTTGTCTTGGGATGTTGATGTAACTTTAGTAGAGTGTGCTACTTATGAAATTGGAATTGATTGTCTTCATAATTAGCCATTAGGGATTTCTTGTGATCTTTGTGGACCCCAATTCAATCTATTGAAGCCTTTTAGTTTGGTGGACAAAACTCTCATGTATTGGGAAAGATTCCCTAATGCTATGCCATTGAATTTTTTTTTATTGGGCCACCAAAGGTTGAAATTGGAGTTATGAAACTGCTTCCAGTACCATCCTTTCATTCTTAACATTTCGTTTTCTCATTCCTTTTTATTTCTTTTTTTTGGGGGGGGGGGGAGGGGAAGGTGGGATGGGGATATCATGGTTTGTGGTCTTCACAGTTGATAACTACGGCTGATCACATATCATCAAACCATGTCACTTTGCCTGTTGCATTGCCATAACCTGTTTCCCTTGGAAGTGCACTGTTGATGTGCTACCTTTAGTTCAACCCTCACATTTGCTACTGTCCAGTGTCCACATTATTTGATATGACAGATGGCTTTTGTATATTATGGCATACTGCTCTCTCTTTCTTTGGTTAGAATACCAAATTGCAATTCAAATGGGATGTCTGGTCATAATTTCTGATTTTTGATCAAGATAAATATTTCACATGTTAGGCTCAAGAGACAAGTGAGGAGAGCCTGGCAGCTGTTGCTGGAATGTTTAGCAGCAAAGCTAAAGGTAATTGTTCTTAATAGCAAGAAGCATCATGACTGTGCATTCGTGTGATATCGTGGCTCCATTGGCTGCTCTTGTGCTTTGGGGTCACATACATCATTCACTAGGCCAATCCATGATGGCCCAATCAGTACTTTGCAACATGGTAATGGCAGTAGACATGGTGGGGCAAATATGAGCCCACCATGTTATATGTAGTCTTCAGAAAGCTTTTTCTTTCCTGTCATCACAGATAAATTTGGTGAGTGTATTCTTGATGGTTTTCATTGACTTTTTGTGTGAGTTATTTGGAACCCCCTGTTGCTTTTGGGAAACAAAAATCTTCTTTATTTGCAATCTACTCTACCATAGGAACTTTTGTTCTCATGCAAAATTTGGTGTGGTGTCACATGCTCCGATTGCATATGCTGTTTAAAAAAGTAAGATATCCTGTAGCTTCATTTGTATTCTAAATATGGCCTACAAACAAACAGAAACCTTCACATCTTGCATCAGAAACCAAATGACAAGGTAATATAACAAAGGATTAGGTAAAAGTTTAGTGCTTATTTTGTTTTATTCTCTTTCAAAGTCAAATTGTTATTTTTTGGGTGGTGCCATATGGAATACTTGATAGCTAAATGCTTTAGAAAATGAATTACTTCAGTGAACAATTGTGCTTACAGAGGGGCAGCCTGTTTTTGGGAAGTGTGGCCTTTTGATCCCATGGTTGAGAGAAGAGTGAGGATTCTTTCCATGTAATGAGAATGCTAAGAAGCAAAGAGTCTTGTGTGCAACACGTGAATCTTTGTTTTGGTGTGGGATACCATGAGCTTCTGGGTAATTCTTGTTTTGTTGACAGGACAGCTATGTGAATGAATGAAAAATATCTGATTCTTATGGCTTCTTCACATGGCCAAAGGGTTCAATTATTTGAATAAGTGGGATTACTTTTATTTTGTTCAGAATAGTAGATAGGCTGATTGTAAGGTTTCTCCATTGTGACCTAAATGCAAAGTGTTCTAGTTGCGGAAAACATAAGGGCCTCAATATCCAGAACTCAGTAAACATACTGTAGATTTTCCTTCCCTTATACTTTTTGGGGTCAAAAGGAGTTAGAACCTTCTCTGACTAAGACAATATAGATAAATGTGCTTCATTTGGCTCTTTTGCATTTACAATTAATGTTTATTCAATTTCTCCTTCCTTTAGAAGCAACAATTTGAACTTCCTGCAGGGATTGAGTGGAGTCTTGATAATGATGCATCCAATGCTGCTGTCTTGGTTGCTAGTGAGGCCCATGCAATAACTTTGGCAGTTGAAGGGCTTCTGGGTGTTGTCTTTACTGTAGCTACTCTGACAGATGAAGCAGTGGATGTTGGAGAGGTGCTAGGATGTTGCGTTCCATTAGTTATGTTTAATTCTTTCTGTTTCTATTGTATTTTTTATGTTTTTATCTTTCTTTGGTGCAACCAGCTAGAATCCCCTAGATGTGAGTATGATCCTGGAGCAAAATTTACTGGGAAGACTGCGGTTCTTTGCATTGCAATGATTGATTCACTATGGTTGACCATTCTTGATGCTTTGTCCCTTATTTTGACAAGGTCTATTGACTTTCTCAGAGTAGTTGGAGTGAATGCATATTTTATGGATATACCTCACATGAAACTGATGTGACAGGTCACAAGGAGAGGCTATTGTGTTGGAAATATTGAAGGGATATCAAGCATTTACTCAGGTAAAAATTGAGCAAATAGTTGCATTGTGGCTTTTTTTGTGCTGTTGAATCCTGGTTCTGTTTTGGTTTTGGCTGATGATCTGGTATAGTATTCAGTGAGGTTAAGAGATTTTAAGTCACTTACCCTACATCAGCTATTTGTTGTTTTATTCCTATTTTGCAGGCTTGTGGAGTTCTTCATGCTGTTGAACCTTTGAACTCTTTTCTAGCATCGTTATGTAAATTCACAATCAATTTTCCAAATGAAGCAGAAAAAAGAAGGTAAATATCACTGGATGATTGTCGTGCCAGCTATATGCATTTATAGCTTGGTCTATTTCTCACTTTCCCAAGTGTTATGAGCATTTTCTGTCTACATCCTTTTCACTAATTGCCCAGTAAGATTTGATTGTCATCCCAATTAGCTAAGAATGCTAGGTGCAGCCCATACAGAGGAAATTCCTGACCTTTGATCTCTTAATGCCCAGGCTTTTCCACTTTTATGAGCTTCAAGAGAAAGAATGTATGCATTTCTTCTGGCAGAATTTGAAAAACTGCGGCAAACATCAAATTTTGTAGAAATAATCCAAGTTCAGCTGTATACGCCTAGAAATCAAATTACTTTTTATGTTGTTTATGTCAGAAATAAAAAATAATTCTTAGGTTCAGGTGAGAGTTATTTAATTACTTTGTCATTGTCATTTTCCTTGTTCAGGGCTATATAATTAGATATTGCTGATTTTTTCCTGCCTAAATGATTTTGTACAGCGAATGGATTTGCAAACAATGCACCATTGTTGCTTTTTTTTTTTTCCCTTTTCTGAATAAAAATCGTCCATCATGTTGCTGGCTTACTCTTCTCTGGTTGGCTTTTAATCATTTGGACCTGTTTTCTTAACCAAATATTTCTGTGGAACCACAGCTGAATTATGTTATGTCTGATATACGTAAAGAGGTCAAAAATTGATGACTGTATTCTAGATTTTTGAATGCCAATGTTCATTTAAAATACAGGTATTAACAAGGTTTTAGTGTGCTAAGCATATATTCTTTGGCCTGCACATATGAATTTCTTTCTACTTTCATGGTTTTGGTCCCCTAGCAACATTATAATGTCGTAATTCTAGCCTAAATTGAGATTTCTGCAGTGCAGTGCAGTCTCCTGGTCCAAAACGTTCTGAATCATCAGTTGAGCAAAGGGATAGTGTTGTCCTTACTCCAAAGAATGTGCAGGTGCATGTTGGATTGGTGTTTATGCTAGATCTATTTGATCTTTTACCTGCTGTTAGACATTGTCTCCCATGGTTTACTGTCTTCCACAGGAATGAAATGATTTCTACTTTTCAGTAATTAAATGACTTCTGGTATTTTTTTCTTATCCTTCTATATTTTCTTTCCAATTGGTCTCACTTCTCAGGCCTTAAGGACTCTCTTCAACATTGCTCATCGGTTACACAATGTTTTGGGGCCATCATGGGTTTTGGTATGTGTTTCTTCTAGCACTTGTCCAAAATAGGAGGATGTTGATACATTATAATATCTTATAAAATAATACAGGTGTTGGAAACTCTCTCAGCTCTAGACCGAACCATCCATTCTCCTCATGCTGCCACACAGGTATTTTTTGGAAATTCCTTTTTGATTTAGATTTTAATTATGATAGCTTTTAGTAAGAGTTGTACATGCAGAAATAGAATGTCTTCTCTCCTTCATAGATTGTAGGGTTTTAGTTCAAAATTTCAATTGGTATCTTAACTGTCCTCTGGATCTGTAGTGGTTGGGATTTTGACTTAAAATCAGAAGGTGTGGCTATCAAGGTTTATTGATGTGATACCGAAAACAGACCAGAAATCAGTATGGTAAATCTGAAATGAAAGGCATAACACAAGAATAGTGCACAGTTGTGTTAATAAGATTTATCACGAAGAATATATATATATATATATGGAGAATACTGCACTACTTGTGTATGGAATTTCCATGTTTACATCTCCTGTTTAATTTTCATGGCTTGTCATCTATATATGGAAATGGTTATCTAAATTGCTTTATTTTACATTTTGGATCTACAGGAGGTCTCTACGGCTGTACTTAAGCTTACTAGAGAATCCTCTGGTCAATATACTGACTTCAGTATTTTGTCTTCTTTGAATTCTCAGGTAGGTTAACAGAATATTGGGTGCTATTTGGTTGCAGAAATAAAACTGCAACTTTTGGAAATATTTTTGGAGAAATCTTTGTGTTCTTACAGGAAAAGTTGAAAGTTACTTGTTTCAGTGTTGTGAGGGCACATTCAGTTACAGATAGAGGAATCATTTTCTAGTAAAAATTTTTCAATAGAAGTCCTGTTTTTTTCCACATTTTTCAATTTTGTACTGAACACAGGAAAATGCGTTAAAAAAGCCTTCTATATTTTCTTCTCTAAATCTTGTTTTTCCACTTTGGACAAGTGCTTCCGCTTTATTCTCCCTTACTCATCCCTTTCACTAACAATTCTACAGATTTTTCATTTGTTTACCCATCATTCAAATGCATCTTCCCTTCTCTCTTCTTTTTTTGTTCTTAATATTTTCTGTGGAAAAGCTAAACTATAAAAGGAAATGAAAATTGAAGATGGAAAAAGGAAAAGAATTTTCTATAAATGAACAGGTCTTAGCATGCAGTGGATTTTCCAATTCCTAAATTTGGAAGCATCCTAGTTTCTTTCTTTACCAAATGATGCTAAGATTTTCTATTTCATATATGTAGCATTTTTTTCCAACTAAATGGCCCCTTATTTGTTCAAGCACAAATTTGTGGTTGTTTTCTAATTAGCTTTTTTTCTTGCTTTGGAAAGCTATTTGAGAGCTCGGCATTGATGCACATATCTGCAGTTAAATCACTTCTTTCTGCACTATGTCAATTATCACATCAGTGCATGTCTGGGACATCAGGCGGTTTTGGACCAGCAGTGAGCCAAAAAATTGGGAGCATCAGTTTTTCTGTGGAAAGGATGATATCCATTCTTGTCAATAATCTACATAGTATGTATGATATTCCTTTTTTTTTTTTTCTTTTTTGCTCATATGTATTATAATCATTTTGGGGAAGTTGGTGAAATAAAAACTGGCTATAGTTGCCCTTGAGTTTTCCCATATACACAGATGATATTGATTGCTTTTTTGCCTCGATATGGAATAAGCATAGATCGGTTATGCACTCCATCATCACTGTTGTTCTATTACCTACCTCAGTTTGCAATGTGATTAGTGGCATCTAAAATTCCTTGTTATTAGAATAATTTCCATAATTTCTGATTTTCACAACTTAATTTTGCATTTTAGACCTATAATTTTATTTGTCCTTTCTGCTGCACAAGATGATGGACTTCTTGTTGCATTCTTTTGGTTGGCATAGGAAGTCCAAAAGATGGATTTGTTGTATTTTGTGGCATTGCATGGAAAACAGCAAGTTAGGCTACTCTGAGTTATAGATTTGGAGGGGAAAATACTGCTAGACAGACAAAAAGGAAACTAGTCAATTGCCCTTACTATTTTTTGGGTTATATTGGAGGGAGCATGATGGGCAAGCTTTTGAGGGAGAGGGGAAAATAAAAGTATCTGTCTTTATGAAGTCGGATTAGTAACTAATTATTTTGGTTTAGTAAGAATTTCTTCCTTAATGCTGCAGATCTGATAAGTGACATATTTTGTTGTTTTCTCCTTCATGATTTCTTGCATTGGTACCTATGTTGCACTCCCTTTATGTTAGAAAAATGAAAACAAGTAATTGATTGAAAAAGCGCTTGTAGGTCTGCAAATTTTTCTTAAATTGGACAAAACAAGTTTGCTCTAACTTAATTGACCATTCTGTGGTCTCTGATATGAATCTTCTCCATTATAACCCTTCCAACAAACAGATGACCTTTGCTTCCCTCTCCCCCCTCCCCCCCCCCCCCCCCCCCCCCTCCAAACTCCAGCTGTCCATTCATTTGCACATGGCTTCTTGGTCATTTTTAGAGTGATGATATCTGAATCATGTTCTGTTTTAATGTGTCATTTTTTGCTGCTGAAAATTCATCCTTCATATTGCAGGAGTCGAATTGTTGTGGGATCATGTTGTGAGTCATTTTTTGGAGGTAATAATGGTAGACACTTTTCTTGTCATGCGTACTGTGCTGTACATGTTCTTGACTTGGCAAGTCTATTTTGCAGCTTGCTGATAATTCTAATCAGCACTTGCGAAACATGGCTCTTGATGCATTAGATCAATCAATTTCTGCTGTTTTGGGTTCTGAGCAGTTCCAGGATTCCATCCCATCTAGATACCGTGGAACATCCTCTAACGTGAGTAACTTCTAAATATTCTGATTTCTGGTAAAAAGAATTAGGGAGTTATACAGCTTATCCTGTTTGCCCTCTCTATGGAAATTAGGGATACAGAGTTGAGATCTCTTGAATGTTCTGTCATATCTCCACTTAGAGTTCTTTATGTTTCGACTCAAAGCATTGATGTCCGTGCTGGTTCCTTGAAAATTCTCCTGCATGTTTTGGAGGTAACAAGTCACTGTTGACCATTGATTATAATTTGATTTATTTGGTCTTTCTTGCAGGTGATGTTGTCTCACTCATGTATGTTTTTTTGTTTAATTTTTTTCCCCAGAGACATGGAGAGAAGTTATACTTAAGTTGGCCAAATATTCTTGAAATGTTAAGGTTTGGCATGTACATTTTTATTTGCTTCAAATTGCCAATTACCAGTACTTTGGCTCATTCCTTTTTTCTTTCACCCCACTGCCTGAAGGTCTGTTGCAGATGCATCAGAGAAAGATCTTGTCACACTTGGCTTCCAGGTTTTACTCATGATTGAGACTCTTGAAAGATTCACTTATTCCTTTTCTGCCTTTGGTAGAATTGCTTGCAGTTCCCTTGAAACAAACACCAATTTTTACATGTCGCATGAAGAAGCATATGCGATTTGTTATCACTTAATGAACATAAAATCATTGTGGTCCATTTCCAATTGTCTGAAAATTTTCCATTTTTCAACCACAACTGTATGTAGAAACATATCTGATGAAAAATGGATGATTCTAGTCTGTATGAAACAGTATGCATGAGAAATGCAAAGGTGGGGGAGATTGGGGAACAGCATTCCTATCCTAGACTTGAAGATATGTCTTAGCTGTTAAAGCTTCAGTCTCAGAAAGAAACCACCATCCTTATTAAAAATAAGGGCCAAGTGACTTAAAGCTGTCACAAGCCACTCCATAACTGTAAATTGAAATTTTAAACATGCTATTATACACTGGTGCTTTTGGAATTCTTCTAATGTACTTTGAAATTTGTGTGAATAGAATTTGAATGGCAATAATTTGTATGACTTTCTTTTTCTTTCAACCAAAAATAAAGGTTCAGTCCATGTTATGAACAAAACCTAATGGATCTGTTTGCTTGCAGGCTCTACGTGTCATTATGAATGATGGACTTACCTCTATACCTGTGGACTGTCTCAATGTGTAAGCTTCACAATTTTTCCTTCAGCCTCTTCTTTGATCTACTTGCCTATTGTTGACTTCTCAATGTATACATCTGACCCTTCTCCAAACCCAATAGTGTGGGAGCTGCATGCACTGGGGCACCCTTTTTTGGTCTATGGTTCCTCCATTTGTTTGTTATCCATTTTATGTGCGCAAGTTGTACATGTTTGGTTCTTCGCATGCATCTGTTTCCTAACAATTTGTTTTGTAACATGGAAAACTCATCAAAGTGTGTTAACATTTTTCCTGAATGAAATGATGGTTTGTGGTTTCCATCAGCCATAATCTCTGCATTTGGGGACGATTCAGTTAATGATTGTGTCAGGTTTCTGTGCTTTTCCTGTTTGTTTCAAAGTTTTTATGAGCATGATGCACAATTGCACATTTCAAATAACAGTATTCAGGCAAATCATAAACTTTAACAAAGAAAATTTGGTTTCCACATTTTTGCCATCATGAAGTTATCCTATGCGTTGAATTCCAATTTGAAGATCAATGTTCCACTTATACTTTGTTGATGGCTTAATTTCTGTTGGCATTAATGCAAAGTTGATAATGATTGGTGATCAAGATCTAGCAATTGTGCTTGCTGATTTCTGACTTTTATTTAAGTCTTACCATTGACAATGTTGACATTGCAGATGTGTGGATGTTACTGGAGCTTATAGTGCTCAAAAGACTGAGTTGAATATAAGCTTGACTGCAATAGGCCTCTTGTGGACCACAACTGATTTTATCATGAAGGGTCTTCTGGACGGAGCAACAGAAGAGAAGAAAGCAAGTTCAAGTTAAGTTTCCTTTTAAGCCTCTTGGCTCGTCAATTCCTATGGGTCTCTCATGATATTTGCTGTCTATAACCATGCAGATGTTCTCAATGTAGATTCTGTTCTGAGTCAATTGGATAATAAGTTGAGTGAAGACCAGACTCCTGAATTACCTGATAAAGTGAAAGATCAAGCATGCAGGATACATATGGTTGATCGTGACAAGGTGCTGTTCTCTGTTTTCTCCTTGCTTCAAAAGCTTGGTGCTGATGAAAGGCCAGAGGTATGATAAGTTGCCTTCACAGTGAACTTATCTTTTCAGTTTTTAGTAAATGATATGGATATACTATCTAATGCATTTGGCACTAGCCTCAGCATTTACAAAACAATCTTAAAAGCAAGCTAGTGACGAGGGAAAATCAAAAGTAAGGAAATTTGGTGATGAAATCTGTGGACATTTTAATCTCTAATCATAATTGCTCTTTTTCCAGTTGAGGGCATTTTGCAGAGTTGTCAGACCATAATATTTGGTTCAATAAGCCTCTTGTTCATGTCCATGTATTTAAGAATTATTAGCCTACTGGAGATTATTGGATTATTCCTGTGGGAATGACATCTCATGAGTGTTAAGTGTGTGTGTATTTCTCTTGGTGTGCACCTCTTTGCTCTTGTTGACAGACTTGTTCTTTATTCTTTCTTGCATGTTGGTCAGTCCTGTTTAGTCAGTTACATGGCATTAACCATTAGGGCTTAACCTTCTCTGAATATAAAGATTCTTGTCACATTGACTGGACCTAATCTATATTTCAGGTCAGAAATGCAGCAGTTAGGACACTTTTTCAAACTATTGGGAGCCATGGACAAAAGCTTACACAAAGCATGTGGGAGGATTGCCTGTGGAATTATGTTTTCCCTGCTTTAGATCGTGCTTCTCACATGGTTAAGTGGTTTCGATAGTTTTTCACTTGGGCCTTAATTGTTATCTGCTTCAATGTAATTTATTTATTTAGTAATCATTGCTGTAGGCCGCAACTTCATCGAAAGATGAATGGCATGGAAAAGAACTAGGTACTCGAGGAGGAAAAGCAGTTCACATGCTGATTCATCATAGGTTGAAATGACCAATGTTTTTGGTTTCCCATCCTAGCTGACTTTTAGATTCTTCCTCAACTAAAGATCACTTTCTTGTATTTTCTCATTAATTTACAGTCGTAACACTGCTCAGAAACAGTGGGATGAGACTCTTGTGCTTGTCCTTGGTGGAATTGCACGCATATTGCGATCTTTCTTTCCTTCTCTTTCAAGCTTATGCAATTTCTGGTCAGGTAGGTTCATTGTTGAGCTTCATGTGCTTTACATTGCATCTTTTCCTTGCCTTCAATGAATGATTGAGATGTTCTTTTATGCAGGATGGGAATCATTGCTTCTTTTTGTTAAGAGTAGTATCTTAAATGGTAGTAAAGAAGTTGCTATTGCAGCAATAAATTGTTTACAGACAACTGTTGTGTCGCATTCTGCCAAGGTAATATTCAAATGGCAAGAATAGTACTACTTGTTCCAACTCATGACTTGTCCTCCATCTTTTTCCTTTTATTTCAATCTTTAATCATCTTTACCCTATGGCAATATAAACTTGCGTTTGTTGGATATACATAAAATGGCTTGTATAAGATATTAATGTGTATCCTCACTTCTCAACTGCATTAGTTTTGTGGTGCAGGGGAAATTCCCAATACCTTACCTCAAATCCATCCTAGAGGTTTATGAGCATGTTTTCCAAAAATCATCAAACTACAGTGGTAATGCAGTTAGCAAGATGAAGCAGGAGATTTTACATGGTTTAGGTAATCCATTACTTTAATATGAAAATGTTTTGCTGGATCTTGCACATGATATGAACTTTTTCATTGCACCCACTATACTTAAAACATGCACTAGGATGACATTTGTCATGCCACTTCACTGTTGTCTTTATTAAAAAGGTTTGCCTTTCCATGAAAGAAACAGTTTTTTTCATTTTTTCTGGTGCTTATGCATTCTCTGGATGTCATAAAACTTTAACAGGAGAATTGTACATGCAAGCGAAAGGGATGTTTGATGATCAGATGTTCTCTCAGTTGCTTGCAATCATAGATTTGGCCATTAAGGAAGCCATACTAAGCGATGATAACTATGAAACTGAATTTGTACGTGTTGTCACTCTGTAACCCTTCTCTCTGTGCACAAAACGCTGTTCCCCCCCCCCCCCAAAAAAAAAGAAAAATCTCACAAGTGCAGTCCCAACTCCTTTTTCTCATTCATTGTCCTTATGCAACCACTATCTTACAGAAGAATCTGTTCTTTGATAAAATTTGTGACCTCTTTTGTAGGGACATGTTTCACCTGTGATGCGTTCTGTACTGGAAGTCTTCCCACTATTACATCCAACTGAGAGTATTTCTTCGATGTGGCTCATCCTGCTCAGGGAGATTTTGAAGTACTTTCCAACTTCAGATTCCTCTTCTCAGAATGGCCATGACAAGGCAATTCAAGCCAGAATCAGCAACAATGTCATGGGTATGGAACTGGTTTAGTAGTTGTTCCACAGAAGGGTAGTTTTACCCTTAAGCAAATTATGATGTTGCAATTCACATCATTTTCACAGACTACAGTACAGAGGGAAAGATTGTAACACCCAATGGTACTGCTTCCATGTCCCCCAACAAAGTTGAAGCTCCTTCTCAGGATTCCCAATCAGCAACCACCATGGTTGCTGGCATTCCAAGTTATTTGTTTGCAGAAAAGCTTGTTCCTGTGCTTGTTGATCTTTTCCTGCAAGCTCCAACAGTAGAAAAGTATATAACATTTCCTGAAGTTATTCAAACCCTTGGAAGGTAAAACTTATTTTCCTCTCTCTCTCTCTTTTTTTTTTTTTTTTTCCAAACAGAAAAAATACGATGTTTAATTTGTAATGGTATTAAGACACTGAAGTAGTTTTTGTCATGCCCATGACATTAACTTTTGGGAAGATGATGGATGACCGTGGACCAGTTTACCAAATCCTGTGGTGTCTAATTCGAGGGTGTAAAATTAGATAAATAGTGTTGTGGATCCTGTGAAAGTTGTCATTGCCTTTTTTCCCATTCAAGTGGTTAGTTCCCTGTTTTGCTGTGGGACAGAAACTTTTTGCAAAAGTGAATAACACGGTCAAGCTTATCTTTAGGTGTATGACAACAAGAAGAGACAATCCAGATGGTTCACTTTGGCGCCTGGCTATTGAAGGCTTCAACCGCATTCTTGTTGATGATGTCTGCAGAGTCACCAACAACTGTGGACCAGATTCAAGAATAAGTAGACCTGCCAGAATTCGCATTTGGAAGGAAGTGGCAGATGTTTATGAAATTTTCCTTTTAGGTTATTGTGGTCGTCCCATCCCTTCTAACTCTCTCTCAGCTTCAGCACTTAAGGCTGATGAGGCACTTGAGATGGAAATCTTAAATGTTCTCGGTGATAAGATCTTGATGTCTCCAATTGATGCTCCTTCTGATGTGAGTTTCTCTCAATTTATATCCTTATTATAATGGTCTTGACTGCAAAAGTCACGTTTTTTTTTTTTTATTATTGTATAAATTAGATTGCCTTAAACTAGTTATGTTGCTAGCAATTATGGCAACAATTGGATAAATTCTTTTACATCAGCATACTGAATGTTAGATTACATGAACCAAACAGCCAAGGGATTTCATGGTCATGGGCCAGCCTCCTTCATTCCTTCATGGTGTTTGTAATAAGATGATGTTAGACATATTAAGAAAGGCATTTCTTATATTGTATTGCTCAAGTTGGATTGAACACCATTTACTCTTTAGTGTTGTTGCCAAGCAGGAAGCATTCTTCATGTCTGAGGATCCTTTGCAAGCAGCTTTTAATTCATTGCTTAGCTGATTTTGTTTTGACCTACTTTACAGATTTTGCAACGATTAGTTTCTACCTTGGACCGTTGTGCCTCCCGCACATGCTCTTTGCCCATTGAGACCGTGGAACTTATGCCACTGCACTGTAGCAGATTTTCTCTGACTTGCCTGCAAAAGTTATTTTACTTGAGCGGGTATTACCTTCCTAGAGAACTTTAATTGCTCAGTTTTTCAAGCCCTCTCTATTGTAGCATAATAACATCAACTTTAATCTGAGGTTCAATGTACCCTATATTTGTGTTTAGTTTTGACAATGAAGCGAGTGATTGGAACTTGACAAGATCTGAAGTCAGCAAAATTTCAATCATGGTACTTGTTGCTAGATGTGAATGCATCTTGAACAGATTCCTCACCGACGAAAGTGACTTAGGTACATAGCTTCTTTGTGATGCAACTTTCCTGCTGGAGACTCTATTTGTTGCACCTTGTTGGTTATCCCTCTTGACTTCTGCAAATTTTCTGCAGGTGAACACCCTTTACCAACAGCAAGGCTTGAAGAAATCCTCTATGTCCTTCAAGAATTAGCATGTCTAAGAATTCATCCAGAAACAGCATCTTTTCTTCCTTTACATCCTCATTTGAGAAGTGGTCCAGCAGATAAAGAAAACTGTGACAAGCAGCCACACCTGCTTGTCCTTTTTCCCTCTTTTTGCGAGCTTGTAATAACAAGGTGAGATACTTTAGAGTAAAAGTGGCAATTAGATGCCTAATATAAGAAGATGCTTAATGTGAAGTTAAAAAAAAAAAATGATACTTTGTCATCTCTAGGACAAAAGATTCCAAATGTTGGGGCTAATTGATCCAGAATAATGTACCATAAAATATGATTAGTATTATGAGAATTCATTGCTGAAATCCAGCGTCAGTTTTGTCTTTTCACACCTAGCATTAGATGAAGTCATGAAGTGATCATAAACATATTTGATTGAGACAAGCTTGATTGTGACATCTTAATGATAATGTTGGATCCATGGATAGATCATGTTAAGATTGATTATTACATTCTATGCATTGGCCTGTAATTTTTTTTTCAACTGAATGCAATGCTAGAAACCTAAGCCAAGCATGGGATGCATTTGGTGGCTCATTTTATGATACGCTACATTTTGTAAACAAATATGTGCTGCTGTTAGCGTGGCCACAATAATGCTGCAGAGATTGGAGTTCACTGTATATTGGGATATGTACACGTTCACGCACATGCAAACATTCTCATGTATATGCAAAATGCTCTCATGCACACATTTCGCATGCAATACATACCCGAGGCTTGGACATATTGCTTTGTAAACTGACGTGTGGTTTGCCATCCTTGATGAGTAGGGAGCCAAGAATAAGGGAGTTGCTACAGGCTTTATTAAGACTCGTCACGAGAGAACTGGCCCTTGAAAAGGTGAGCATTACCTGTTGATACTTGGAAGATTGAGTGGTGGATTGATTACATATAATGCTACTTGTTTATATAATAGGTGGTATAGCTGAGGAATTTTTTCTTCATCCTCTGTTCAACGCTGTGCGTCATAGTTCTGTATATTATAAGGTTAATTGCTGTTTTCATTGTACTCATGGAACCCAACGCAGGGCACCATTTTTGTGGACTAGGAGCATAGAGTGGCGCCGTCCCTCTTGCACTTCATGATATAGTGTATAGCGTGTGCCTTGTTATTTATCAGTAATATAACATGAAGAGTCCCACGGACTATATGCGAGATTTTCTAAAGCCCACCACTAGTTATTGTTTTAGTGGCTACCAAACATAAGAAAAAGGAGTGATGGGAAAGAAAGAGGAGAAAATAAGTTTCCTTTGATTATCGAAAAGCCACTGAAATCCGCAACACCACAAGAACAAACAATTACAGTCCATGTTTACCTGGGATTTGGGGGCTCCAAATATAATTTTAGCTAAACCTATACGGTGCCGCTATGTAAGCCTCTCAATTAGCAACTAAACAATTCAAATAACGTGACACTTCAAATTCGCAAAGTTCACAAATTAATCATCTTTATATTATTCAAAATAATTTAATAATTAATGAATGCAGCAGCTTTACTAAGTTCGTGGAATTCTTCCTTTTGCTGACCAAAATGCAATGGAGTTGCAGAGGAAATGAGTAATATTCCAGCTAGAAGATGGCCTAAAATGGCGATACCAAGCATGCAATGCAACAGCCTGCCCCAAGATTATTTTCCTTGTTTTCCTCTTGATAATAATATTATTATAGCACATTAAAATTGCTTAATGTGCTTGAATGACTCATCACCAACACCTTCACTACTACACCAACTCTCAGTCTTTCTTCACACAGTTCCAATTTCCTGCTATTGTCATCTAAAACCCTTCTAGCTTTAACCAATACTGCCACTAACATGATCGAATTACTCTTACTTTCACTTTTTTTCGTCTTCTTTCCCTCTACAATAGCATCTCAAACTCTACCTGTTTATGCTGGCCGCCAAGGTGAGTGGAACCTTTTGCAGGAAAGCATAGGCATATCAGCCATGCACATGCAACTATTGTATGATAACAAGGTGATCATGTTCGACCGGACGGATTTCGGCAGATCCAACCTCTCCCTCTCGGGCGGACGCTGCCGGGAGGACCCCAATGATGAGGCACTTAAAGTAGATTGCACGGCACATTCTGTTCTCTATGATGTTTCCACCAACACATTCCGGCCCTTGACAGTCCAAACCGATACTTGGTGTTCTTCAGGGGCTGTTCTGCCTAACGGAACCTTGGTCCAAACAGGTGGGTACAATGACGGTGACCATGTCATGCGGATGTTTACTCCTTGCAATGATAACCTTTGTGATTGGATTGAGTTTCCACAGTATTTATCAGAAAGGAGATGGTATGCAACTAACCAAATATTGCCAGATGGTAGGATCATCATCGTTGGTGGTAGAAGGCAATTCAATTATGAATTTTACCCAAAGCTTCCTTCTGGTACTTTTGGTCTTCATTTTCTGGTAGAGACTAGAGATTCCAGTGAGGACAATTTGTATCCATTTTTACACCTCTTACCAGATGGGAACTTGTTCATTTTTGCCAATACACGAGCAATATTGTACGATTACATCCAAAATCGTGTCGTTAGAGAGTTTCCAGAAATTCCAGGTAGTGATCCTCGTAACTATCCAAGCTCAGGGTCATCAGTTTTGCTTCCTTTAAATGAAAATGAAGCTGGAATTGGTGCTGAAGTATTGGTTTGTGGGGGTGCACCAATAGGTGCATTTGCACAAGCCAAGCTTGGAGACTTTGTGCCAGCAATTTCCACCTGTGGAAGACTGAGAGTAACTGATCTAAATCCCAATTGGGTCATGGAATCCATGCCAATTGGAAGAGTAATGGGCGACATGCTACTTCTCCCCACGGGCGATATCGTTATCATTAACGGTGCTCAATCAGGCACAGCAGGGTGGGAATTTGGGCGTGACCCCATAACAAGGCCGATCATATATCGCTCATTTGGTCCACCTAATTGGCGTTTTTCAGTCATGGCTCCAGCGCCAAGGCCACGATTGTATCATTCATCAGCAATTCTGTTACCTGACGGACGGATTCTAATAGGTGGTAGCAACCCTCACATGTACTATAACTTCACTGGCGTAGAGTTCCCAACTGACCTCAGCTTGGAGGCCTTTTCACCACCATATTTATCAACGGAATATGACCCAATAAGGCCACGAATTCTGAACTTCAACCAGATAGTAAAATATGGTGAGACATTTTTGGTGAGCTTTTATGTGCAAAATTATTTGGCTGTAAGCGTTCTGTCACTGAGAATAGTGGCACCGTCTTTTACCACACACTCGTTTGCCATGAATCAGAGGATGGTAGTGTTGAGGATAACTGGAATCACACCTAATGCGGCTGGTGCCTATACATTAAGTGCAAATGGGCCATCTACAGTTCAAATTGCACCCCCAGGGTTCTACATGTTGTTTGTGGTGCAAGCAGGTATACCTAGTTCTGGAGAGTGGGTGCAGATACAGAGCTGATGGGGTTGGAGGATTGTAGTAGTAGTAGAAGATCATCTGCTCCAAGAGTTACTGTCCTGTCTTGCTTAAAAATAAGTAAATAAATAAATAAAAATGAAAGTAAAAAATAAACTACTAGTAGATTATTTTATACAGTTTCAAACATCTGATGTAAACATGGGCATAGCAACTTGATTTACCATAAGGTTTGAAAATACCCTTTATGAAAATCTTACATGTTTGGTAAGCAGACTTAGCTTGGTCTGGTTGATCTCACAAAAACAGAACGTTTGAGTGAAGTTGAAGGTTCAAATCCCCATTCCCTCAATTTCTTGCACATGTCAGCTTTTAATTATTCTGATATACCAAACAAAAATCAGAAATGTTTTATTTGTGTATAAGTTTGGTCGAAAAAAATGTTTTTTGATTAATTGTTCTTCCCCCACCCTGCCCCCCCCCCCCAAAAAAAAATTTCTTGAATTATTGGAAATTCTAATGTGCAACGTTTCCCGTCACAAATTAATAAACACAATTGCTGTACACCATGACCTCGAGATCACAACAGGCAAGAGAAGAGAAGAAATAAATGTATATACATGGGACTTGACTGTAACTTTATCAGAGAAAGCTACTAACTTTTTCTTTCCTTGGTGAATGAGGGTTGGCAGCTTTTATTAAAGAAAAGTACTTAGAATATGTGCACAAAAAGAGGAAACTTTGTAAAAGAGAGAGGACTCTTCCAGGAATCCATGGATGAATAAGGTAAGGTAGAGAAATATTACATAACAGAAAATTAAAGAAGAAGCAAGAATCCATCTTGGATGACTAAATTATAGTTTGGCTTCCTTCAAATCCATAACTAAATTAGCTTCATTGCGAATTAGTGCGTTTCCAACCATGCCTTAAAGAATCTCAAGCACTACCCAATTACAGCCCATGCAGCATATTTACTTCTTAACAAAGGTGAATCTTTTAATATTCTGCTTCTCTGTCTTATACAAATAGTTATGTTTCTTGTGAATATGTTACTATGGAGAGGTCTACCGTGCAAATTGGAATGGAACAGTGAGCTTCGTATTCCCAAAAGTGATCTCAATATTTAGATCATGTCCTTTTTACTTCTGAATCATTGGAACTATGAAAATTACTTCTTGTCAACCTGTAAACTGTGATAACTCAAACAATTTTTAAGCCCAACTTATTTTAAGTACCACTGATATTTTCATTGGTCCATGGCTTTATAGAAGAGATTTCCTTGTGTCATTGTGATGTTTATTAGGAATTAGTGGAGTACAAGAATAAAATAAAATTTTGAGCTCTAATGCTGTGAATGATTTGTTGTTGTTGAATATGCAGGAAGTTGCTGTGAAGAAATCCTTAGATCAAGATTTCTCAGGTCTTACCTTGATAGCTTAGCCTGATTGACTTGTCTTTGATGTAGCCTGAATGGATGGCACCAGAAGTCCTTCGTAATGAACATGAGAAGTATGCGGCAGATTTTTTATTTTCAAATGTTCAGATTAAGTGATTCATATTCAGGCTCTTTTCAAGTTCATATAATTCCAAAATGCATTGTTTTTTTGGTAGAAATGGAAAAAAATCTGGGAAAAGGGTCTTGAAGGGCATGACACCTTGTGATGCTATGGTGGATATTTGTATTAGTTTGAGTTCATTCTCACAAGGTCCCAGTGCTCCACAATTGACCATTTTGACCACCCCAAAAGAAAGAATAGCTTTGGAGTCATTCTGTGGGAACTTGCAACCCTTTGGTTACCTTGGAGTGGGATGAACCCTATGCAAGTTTTTGGTGCAGTGGGTTTCCAGAATCGTCACCTTGAAATACCTCAAGAAGTCAATCCGTTAGTTGCAAGGATCGTTTGGGAATGTTGGCAGACGTAAGAAAGAATGCTACTTTTGCAAAACATCAGTCAAAAATCATTCCATGCAATTGATTGTTCTTTGATACAATTCATTTGCATCAGCTTACCATCCCTTCAAATGTGGATCAGCAAAGCTCACCTCTGCATCAACGATGTTCCTGCTCTTTACCCTGACAAAGAAATCTCTCCTCTACTTAGATAATTTCCAATTCCTAGCATCACGGAGATTGAACCAACAGGACAGCCTCCAACACCAACAACACTATACCGAGGACAAGAGCCAATGATCTCCCTGAGGAAGCTCAAAGCTTCATCTGCAATATCTCGTTGTATCCTCATCCTCCGCACACGCAATGGGGTCATTAACATCCGAGAGCTTGAACAGCCAGAGAATTGCTGTTTGCCCTTTTGAGCAAACATCAATTGCAGGCGGTGCTGTGCTACATATAGGAGATGCTTTCAATTATGAACATAGAGACAATTCAATGCAACCTCAGGGTGGCCAAATGAAGGGAAAATAAATTCTAGAATGGGACGGTACGACAAAGGCATGGGGATTGTTGAGGAAGGCGCACCGAAACCTTGGCTACCCGTGGGTGTTCCGAAAAGATGTTCCCACATCGAAAACTAAAACGTGGCCAAGAGTGAAGGACGCCTCTAAAATAAGGCCTCAACGCAACTTTAAAACATACTTACCTGGACGGGGTCGATGGGTGACCAAGAAGGCCCATGGCCTAGGACAGTGACCTCCATTGCACTTAGGAGGGGCGCTGGCCTAAGGTCTCCTCAAAGTAGGAGAGCCTACGTCATAATTTGTGGTAGTGGGGGCCTGCGTTCGCGCGGCCCCTAACCAATAAAAGTTGAATTTGTTATCTAAATCTGTAGTTGTGAAAGCGCTGCGGGCCTATTTTGTATTTAGTAGACAGGTATGCTTCATTCGAAAGAACTGATTTTCATCAACGATGAATTCTGGCAGATAGACAGACACGAAATATCGAGTTCTTCGATAAGGGATTCTGTTGATTAGATAAATACATATTCTAAAATCCCAAAAAGTTTCCGAATTTTATTCTACACGCCATATCATTATCATCGTCAAAAGCAGCTAAATACAAGAGTCAAACTTAAGAGACAACTAGTTTCCAGACAGCCCATGCTCCCAATCAACAAAATTAAGACCCAAAACAGGCAATTGAAACTCAATGTCTGCTGCCATGTCCCAAGACTTCTTCCATTTTTCCTACCTCCCCTGGCCTGTCCGCAGCACCTTCATCACAGAAGACAAGGGTAAATGTCCAGCTGCTTTCTAAAGAATAAAAGAGTAAGCATAGCTGCTTTTGTTCTAATATCTATGTAAACATTTGCTGCAAGGTGAAATTACCGTTTATATCTCTTCTTTGAACCACATGGGCACAATGCATTTCTGCTTAACTGCCCACTCTTTGCCAAGTTAGACCTAGCAAGATCTAACGGTGTTGAACCCATCAGCTTTTGCACCTAGAAAAACAACTGCATGTTTCCCATAATAAATTCAAGAAAAAAAATGCAACCACATATATCCAAATTTTCACAAAAACATTAAAATAAAACTTGTAACCTACATAGATAACACAAGCAATGGTATTACCTCAGCAAAGCTCTTTGGCATTGGTTTCCCTTCTTCCTTTAACTTTTGTAGCCTATTTTGAGCTTCCTTGGCCCATGTAAACTTTGCAAGTGCATTCTCAACATCAGCTAATGTGCAATTACATTGCTTTGCTGCCTCTTGTTTTTGACTGTTTTGTAGGTTCTACAATGGAAGGAACCTAAATCCATAATCTATGCTGAAGAAAGATATAAATAACTAACAGGGACAGGAACTTATTCTATAAATTTGGGTGCTTAAATAATATTCAGACAAGTCAGTAAAGCAACATAGTTTGCTTTGACCTAATATCTACCATTCATGACCACAGATGGATCTAAAATACAAGGAAAACCATAACTGGAACTATTAAGCTGATACGCATTTACTGCAAAGGTTTGATAATCAAGTCAACTAATAGAAACCAGCACAGCTACCACATTGAACAACATGGCTCAATAATTAATTTTCCAGAGATAAATTGAGTGCGCGCAACTAAAGACGAAGATGATGATAGGAAGGGACAAACCAACCTCTCCAGTAGAATCCGATCGACCAAGATACCGAATTATCATCTCTGTCTTTCCAAACGCATCTGAAAAGGTTGCCTGGCTGCTCCGACCCACTAGGAAGTTCTTGAATGAACCCATCTTTTCCGCCTTCTTCAGAACATCAGCAAAACCTAAAGATCAAAGACATTGATAGCAACAATACATATGACATTAGCAACAAACCATCAATGTAATTCCATTAACAAGTTGATAAACTCATCCAACCAAAACCCACAAATGGGTTTCTCCATTTATATAATAATGCCATTAAAATTACAATTAGAAACCACAAAACTGAATTTCTTAGTCCATGTGTGCATAAATAGCTTAATTGCTTCCCTTTAAAATAAATCAAATATCACATATTCCACACCAAAAAATTTGAAAGCTAAATAACCAAGAGAGAGAGATAAAGTAACAGAGGGTGACGATGTACTTACGAAGCAGCGTGAAAGCTTCTGCACTTTCCATAGAGTCACCCTCCTTTTTGTTTCCAGTGAAGATCCCTTTGATCGAATCCATCCATGAGCCCACCGTCGTGGTGGAGGAAATAGACCTGTACGATGATGAAGCTAGGTGACTGTCACGGTGGTTGAACGATAACAATAAGAGAGATTTAAGGCTTTGCTTCGAGCTGCCAGTGATTAGGGTTCTCGGAAAATGCATTTTTTTGATTGCTTCTTCTGCTCCGAGCAATCGAAAAGTGACCTTCGGTGGCTGCCGCCTCCGTCGTGAATTTTTTTTTTTTTTTTTAAAGGTTTTGGGTTTTCGTTGCGGGGAGGAGGGATATTCAAACGACACCGTTTATAGATCAAATCAAATCAAAGGTAAGTGATCACTGTGGTTAGAGGTCTAAGGCGATTGGGCTTCTTGCCTATGAATCTTAGCCCAATCATGGTTTAAAGGCCGACTCACAAAGTAAAATAGTCCAATAAATCAATATAAATTAAATTTTATAATATATTTTTAAATTTAAAATTTAATATATTATAATTAAATATTAAAAAATTTATTATATTTTTGTTTGTAAAAAAAAAATAATATTATTATTTTATTCTATTTAAAATATAAAGGAAGAATCCGAGAAGGACGAACGAGCAGCGGACGCAGAGGTTATCGGAGAGAGACAGAGAGAGCAGCTGGTGATGGCAATTTCTTCGTCAACTACCACTGCAATTTCGCAGAAGGGACTAGTAATTGCGGTGCCGGTTCTGGTCCTGTCGGCGTCGGTGGCCGCCATTGCTTGGTTCCTGTTATTGTCTTCTCTCTCATCGTGTTCTTGCCCGCCGTCCAATTCTCCACCGGAGTGGCGGCGCGGCGGAGGAAACACTGTTGGTGGAATTGAAGCTGGGGGAGAGAGAAGATCGGCGACAAAAGGGGATATTGAGTGGGTTAAGGATCAGATCCGAGCGAATGGATTACGTCTGCAAGACAATGTCCTTAGAAAAGGGATTAATCCTCGTACTAGGGCTCAGCAACTCCATGATCTCACTCAGTAATTCCTCCCTCCCTTCCACTATCCTTTATGTTTTTGTGTAATGTTGCGTTGTATGGTGCTTCAATTTCAATTTTGGAAGTAGCTGTAGACGTGAAATGGTGCTTTGAATGCGAGTCTTCACTGTAAGATATTTCCCTTTTGAGAAAGATGTACTTCTTCAAGGGTTTGGTTATTGAACTAGTGCTGCGTTGGTTGCTAGAGATGTTTGCAAATGATTAGTTTTGCAGTTGCTAGAGTGTGTGTGTGTGTGTGTGTGTGTGAGAGAGAGAGAGAGAGAGAGAGAGAGAGAGAGAGTTGTTTTCAAATGGGTAATTTGTAGTTGGAGTTCATATCTGTTCTGATGGAGGAGAAGAAAGTGAGAACGGTAACAAACAAGTATATGAATTATGGGGGGCTGTTGGGAAGAAATGATATGTGAAAGATATCACTTGACTGAAAATCATTTTTTTTTTTTTTTTTTTTTTTTTTCAATAAGACTTAATATTTTTGTTGACTTGTTGTACTATATATTCTCACTAATGGGATTTGTGATCTTAAAAGCTGAGCATGTCTTTGTATATGTGTGCATATGCAGGCACTTTCTGCAATTGACTGATTTGGTAGTGTTTTGCAGCTTCAAGGGTGTATCACACTATGAAGGACCAGAATCAGACAATCACACTGCACTCCCATGCCCTGGTGATCTCCTTGTAGAAGAGCACCATAGTAACTATGGCGAGCCATGGGCTGGTGGGAGGGATGTATTTGAATTTCTTGCTGAGTCTACCCACTTGGCACCTGATTCACAAGTGCTTGAAATTGGATGTGGCACACTCCGTGTTGGCTTGCATTTTATACGTTATCTTAGACCTGAGCATTTTCATTGTCTTGAGAGAGATGAACTCTCTCTAATGGCTGCATTCAGATATGAGCTTCCTTCTCAGGGTCTTTTGCACAAGCGTCCTCTGATTGTGCGAGGAGAGGAAATGGATTTCACGCATTTTGGTTCTGTTGTGTATGATCTGATATATGCAAGTGCTGTGTTTCTTCACATGCCTGATGACCTTGTGTGGATTGGATTGGAAAGGTTAGTGAGTAAGTTGAAACCTTATGATGGCCGAATCTTTGTATCACACAATATAAAGTTCTGTTCAAGGCTTGGAGGTGAAGAATGTACTAGGAGGCTGACCAGTTTGGGGCTTGAGTTTGTTGGAAAGCACATGCATGACAGCTTGCTTTTTAATCACTATGAAATTTGGTTTGAGTTTAGGCGGTCTAAAGCTTAGCACTCGCAGACTTTTTTCAGTTTTGCTTTTAATTTTGGGTGGCTCAGATACAATAGTGAAGATGCCTGGGCTGTTGATGCTTGTATTGTTGCCTGTGATTGCGGCCTATGTAGCTTCAATGGTCCCAAGCTTCAACATTCCCTTAATTTTTATGTAAAGTAGTAGCACAAGTTAAACAGCTGTGCAGATTCAATTCTTTGCAGGCCAGATCGTGGATGGAATTTGCCAGATAGGGCTCTTCTTTGTATGTTGCAGAAGAAAGGGAGACGATGTGACTGATGTTAAGGATTCAACACAAATTACCAGTGTGATCTGATTTATTGATCAGATCTTAAGTTTTATTCCGAATTAACAGCCGCAGAATGTTCATCCCTCTTTTGAGAGTTTTCCAGTATCTTGCTCGCTACTTGAAATTGTAAAATACGAATGCAAGCTTTGCTCTTTATTGTGTATCTTGAGAGACCTGGATTTGTCTGTTGATCGATGTGTGAATGGTTTTCCCCCAGCTGGGACTTCTCGATTTCTTAAGTAATACGAACTGCGTCTACATATCTCAGTTATGGCTATCTTCGGATCCCCATTTCAAATGCCAGACAACATGTTTGTCTGGTCGTTCTTGTGCTTATGTTCGTGGTCGTACCTTGGCATTTTGAATTTTGGCATTGATCAATGACAGAAGGTGGGAGTTCTTAGGAGTTACGGGTAACTACATCATGTGGCTATAGGATCAAGTAAACAAGTCATATTAGCAGACTCCGACAAGCCTAATCAAACCACGAACCAGTTAGTGTACAAAGAAACAGCAGTCAATCCAAACAAGCTTCCTCCAGATCGAACCAAGATATCCCACACCCTGCCAAATGCATTTGCCACAAAGGCGAAGATGGTTTGTCTTAACCTTAGAAGTGTGTACTGTCAACAATCAGGTTTCTATAAAAAAAAGAATTCGAGACATTTTCACAATTCCAAACATTAAACGGAAGTAACAAAAATGGAAGAGAGATCCAAGGCCCCCCATGTGAGGGAATTCATTGTAGCCACGTGCCATCTGACCCCCATTGCTATCCTCCCCTGCCGATCTCACAGTATAAAGCTTGCCAAACCAACTGAAAAGAAAAAACCAAATCAAACCGAAGTGATTTTTAACATGGTGGTGGGGTCATTGTTGTTTGTAAAACTATGACCACTTATCATGTCAATGATGTATGAACTATAATTACCAGACCCACCACCGGGTAAAAATAAATAAATAAAACACTTTTCGTAATTGCATACCCATCATCTCCCCCTTCCTCGTACCTCTTTAGTTTGGTAATGCATTTTCAAACTGAAGAAAACGGGTAAATAAAATGGAGAGCAATTATTATTCTCTGCCAATTTTATTTGCTACATTTGCTCTTTTATTTCATGAAACCATCGAAAATAAAGTTTGAAATTGTAGGGAGTTTTATATAATTTTTTTTTTTTTTTTTTTATTGAAAACGGTAAAAGAGGCGAACTGATTTCTCAGATGAAAAAAAGTGTAAAAAAAAAAAAAAAAAAAAAAAAAATCCAAATATAACGAAACTAAAGGGCTTCTTCGTTGAATAGGTGTAATAGCTTAAGAAAGGGTAGATGTTCACGAATAGTGGAAGTCAAGGAGACCTCGTCGATTTCTTTAAGGAATTTTCTTTCCGATCACCACTAAGACAACATATACTTTTGATTTAAGTGTCTCTTCTTGATGCAAAACCTATTATGTAAGAGCAAGTATTAAGAGGTTTAAATAAAATTTGAATATCATTTAAGTTAATCTATAATAAGTTTGAATTCTATTCAATGTTTAAAATAATTTGATTTGCATAACTTCACGTACACATACACAGTCTCTCTTACATTATAGTTCATGTCACGAAACTCAAATTATGTAGAAAGGAAAGAGTTATGTAATGAAATTATTTTCTTTCTACCTTAGAAAAATTGGTGAACCAATTGCTTGTGACAGCCATAATGCATATAATAGTCTACTAATTATATTCCTATATTTCTCAAATTAAATTTTATTAGGAACAAATTAAAAATCTTCAAAAGTTTGATAACCCAAAAGTGTAAAGACAATAATCAATTTTCTAACCATAAAATTGATTATTGTCTTTGTTCGGACATGCGACTTCTCAATGATTAATTGTTTACATGCAAAGGGTTGTACCGAACAGACGTATCTCGGACCATCAAATGAGATGACCATTGACCGCATGTCCAACGGAAAAAAAATTAAAAAAAATCACGGCAACACGACGTCGCTTTTGAATATACGATAGATAAGGATTAAGAATTTCAATTTCGACGAGCTTTAAAGCTTTGACTTTCTTTTTACCTTCCAACCAGTTTCTGACTGAAAAAGGGCAAACGATTAAAAAAAAAAAAGACAATTTTTTTTTTTTTTTTAAATGCTGTCGTCTTAACAAGATTTTCCGGTTTAGAATTATTTATTTTTTATTTTTTTTATATTTATTTCTGCTATGCAAACATCGACGCCAACCAAATAAAACAACAGACGGAAACACGAAACAACGGCGATCCACACCTCAAATCTTCGGTGGGTGGTGGTCTTTCTCTAGGGTTTCGCTTTTCTCCGTCAATCAAGAACTGCTAATCATCCTCCCCAGTTCATTATTTTCTGGTGAGTTAATTCTACAATTCTCTTCGTTTTCTTGTTTCTTCGCTGTCTCTCTTTTTTTTTTTTTTTTTATTACTTACATGACTTTCTTATTAGGTTCTTATCGCATTGATCGTTGGCGATTATGGCTTTCGAATCAAAGTATTCTTGAACCTGATTGGCTGGAGGGATTATCTATTCAACAATCTGTAAAAATTTGAAGTATAGGTGACCCGTTTTGGATATTTAAGGTTGTTATCATGCAACTGATGTTTCTGGACTGTTCGTTTTTCTGTATCCGAAGCTTCTAGAATGTTATGCCTATGACAGTTTATTTTTGCATTCGCATCTTCTGGTTAATCTGTGCGTTTGGATTAATGTTTGGTGGTTTCTAATATTTGAATGAAATTGATTTGGAATTGTATTTAAATTTTGCATCGCACAGTTTTGGGGATGTTTTCAGTAGGATGAATGGAAACCTAACAGAGCCAAGAAGAAAAGGGAGTCTGATATGGAACAATGGTTTACTTTTTAGGGTTCTGAGTTCTATTCAAGTTTAATTATGCATTTGGGTCTTTGGATTTTTGACTTGTTATTGTTTGAGAATCTTGTTTCTGGTGATTTTCAATTTGATTAAAAAAAAGAGATGTCTTTGGCACCAAACACGTTGCCATTGATCACATCATTATGTTAGAAACTAAACTACAGTTGTGCTTTTCTGATTGAAAAAATGATTATCAGGGCCACAAGGTAGTTTATAGAAGCAATGATTAGTTATGTTATCAATTGATTGCATCATTGTGTCTTTCTTAGGCACAATTGCGATGCACCGTGTGGGTAGTGCAGGGAACACGTCTAATTCTGTTCGTCCACGTAAAGAGAAGAGGCTTACCTATGTGCTGAGTGATGCTGATGACACAAAGGTGAGGCGTTCCTCTCTTTTTTCTTTATTTTCTCCTTTTCTATTTATTTCTCATTTTGATTTGATATTTAAATTTATTTATATGAGGGAGCTGAATTGGTAGTTAGGATTTTCCACTTTAGTGTTGCACAGATTATTTACATGATTGAGAAATATAAGGTGTTTGTCTTCTCATTTTCTGGACTACCTGGCCTTTTTGAAGTTACCTCATTGAACCTTTGCAAACTAAACTGTATTTACGTGGTTGTACAACAAAAACTGGGGCATAAGCTAATATGTGATGAGTATTCAAATCTATGCAATTGTTATTCATGTCATCTATGTTTTCAACAGAATGGATTAAAAAACCCACCTGTTTCTGCCATCTTTTATAGTCTATCTGGCACTAAAACCTTTTCTCACTTTCAACAAGGGGATGCCCTAAGCTTCTCAATTTTTCGAGGAACTGGTATCACTGACATTTGCTTTTGGTAAATTATGTATGTGCCATAGTGGAATCCTAATCAGAAATTCAATTTTAAATGCATGATTTGCTGTAGAATAGCTTAACTAAGTTGAATTTGAATTTTTTTTTTTTTACCAATGACAATTTTGTACATGACAATACTCTTGCTTGAATTTTTTCAGTTATCATTTTTTCTCTCACTCCATTGCCAGTTGTGGGGTTGCTGATCCATTTGTTGCTTGTCTGGCATGCATGCTATGCAGCATTGTGCTGGTGTCAATTGTTTGGCTGTGTTAAAGTCCTCTGCATCCGATAGGTATGATTTCCTCTACACAGGGAGTCGTGATGGTACATTGAAGAGATGGGCACTTGATTCAGATTCTGCAACTTGCTCTGCTACATTTGAGTCACATGTTGATTGGGTAATTTCAATTCTCTTTTTTAAATGTGAAATGTGTATATTTGGGATCTTTGCTTGATTGTGATTTATTTATTTCAGTTATCAAATAGGATAGTCTAGCTGATTGTATGGATATCAGCAAAGAGGCTTTTAAAGGGAGGAATTTTAGGTTGAAATTTTTCTTTGACCTAAATGCATTTCGCATTTTAATATTTGATGGTAATTGGCAAGTCTCCCTTTCTGCATTGCTCTCTCAATATCTGTATTTGATGGGAAACTATGCCTTTGTTGGCAAAACAGTATTTGAAATGATGTGTGGAGCTTCATTATACTTGTGGAAGGTTGATTAGTTTGTTGTCAGGCTTATATTGGAATATAACTTTCACATTTTTTGTGCAGGTAAATGATGCTGTCCTTGCTGGTGATAGCACACTTGTTTCCTGCTCTTCAGACACCACCCTCAAGGTTTTGTCTTTTTTTTTTTTTTTTTGTTGTAGTTTCTTTTGTTATTTTGTAACCTATGAAGCTGTTTCTTGTTACTAACATGGTGTTCTATTTTCATTTATGTTTAACAGGCATGGAATTGCTTGTCTGATGGAGTTTGTACCAGGACTCTTCGTCAACACTCTGATTATGTTACTTGTCTTGCTGCCGCAGGAAAAAATGTAATTTTTATGGCAAATTTTTATATATTTTACTAAACTGTTTGGATCAAAGGTTATTTTCAGCCAATCCTTCTAAGTTTCATATCCAGTTTGACAGATATGTGCTTTACATGATGATTTGGTTATATCTGATTTGTTATTAAAGTCATTTCTGATCCTCTTTTAGTGTCATGCATTTTAGAGCAATGTTGTTGCCTCTGGTGGCCTTGGTGGGGAGGTTTTCATATGGGATGTTGAAGCTGCTCTTACTCCAGTCTCAAAATCAAATGATGCAATGGAAGAAGATTGTCCAAACGGTGTCAATGGTTCCAGCAATTCATTGGCTGTGACCAGTTTACGTACCATTAGCTCAAGCAACAGCATTTCTATGCACACAACTCAGTATCATGGATATGGACCTATTGCTGCTAAAGGCCATAAGGAGTCAGTTTACGCATTGGCAATGAATGATAGTGGAACCATTCTTGTTTCTGGTGGAACAGAGAAGGTGCATTCTGATGCTAAGATTATTTACCTCACCAATTGCTCTTTCTGCATATGTGTGTGTTTGTGTGTGTGTGGGTGTCGTATTCTGTTTGTATATGTCATATGTTTGTCTTATTGGAAAGATGATCATACATGCACCTTTTCTGCTCAGCTGTTAGGTTGGGAGCAGAGTTATTATATTTTCTCCCATAAAGAAAGGACAAAAAGGAAAAAAAATTAACTTAGAGTGGTTTAATCTCATTTGCGGATGCTATAGGTTGTTCGTGTTTGGGACCCAAGAACTGGTACAAAGACAATGAAGTTACGGGGGCACACAGATAACATTAGAGCTCTGCTTCTGGATCCTACTGGCAGGTTGGTTGAATGGGATCTGCTTCTAAGCTTTTTTTCTCTCTTTTTTTCTTTCTTTTTTCTTCTTTATCTCTCTCTCTCTCTCTCTTTTTTTTTTTTTATTCACTGCAGCTCATTGAATCTTTAATTTCATGCCAAAGCCAAATTCTCATGGCCTTCAAGTCATCTTTGATATGCTCTCTTCCTCCTCTTGAGAAGGGGAACTGTTTATTGATCAAGTGGTCCCATACTTCCAAAGTCTAGATATTAGACATAATTTTTGGTCCACCTGAAATGCTATCAAAAGTTCCAGTTTTTTGCATGCTCAGCAAGCTTATCTAATTCATGGCAGGGTTCCTTGTAGGGTGTTCATGTTCATTTTATCTAAATGTTCAAGATGGCTATTGATGTTTCACTATGCTGTGCTTATTGTTTGAAGTGACAATCTTTTTGTGTCTGTTACGTACTTATTTGAACAAAGATAACAGACGGTTAAGGTGAGATTGGAGAGAGCAAAGAAAAATGTCCTTATTTCTCTCTCTGTACATGGTATGTTAACACAGGTGATGTCTGCAACAGATAGGAGATGTACAATGTATGGGTTTAGGGTAATGTAATGCCACATGATGATGTTACCTTGTTGGAAATTGTGGTGGAGACTTGCCCAAACATTAAACAAAGCAAAAGTGAATCAAATTGCTATTTTTCCCCTTAATCCTGTTACTGAAGATGATGTGGAGATGTGGTATAGCCTAGGAAAAGAGTTAGAGGTCTTCTACATAAGATAGATTTAGGTCTGCATCAAATTGATGAAATAATTGAATATAGACATAGCTACACTAGAATGGAGTTGGTAGCAGATTTTAGCATGTAAAGTATTTTTTATTGCATGTATGTATTTTGTATATGCACCCATGGCTTAATTTGAATATTTACTGAAAAATCTCTAAGAATGGTGCTTGTTTTAACAGCTTTGGAAGTTTATAGATGGCAGTTCAATTTTTCTGGGACTAATAGCTTACCATTTTTGCTGATAATGTTGTCCCATTTATGTTGCATTGGCTGTATATAATTAAATAACACAAATTTTCAAATTTTTTTGTAGGTTTTGCTTATCGGGATCTTCTGACTCTATGATCAGGTAGACATTTTAACACTCCTCTGACAGTAATATAACATTCTCTCGTTGAGGCAAACAGAAAAATGTGATAACGTTGCTTTAATTGTTTATGGATTTTGTGGCAGACTATGGGATCTTGGTCAGCAGCGATGTCTTCATTCATATGCTGTACACACAGATTCAGTTTGGGCACTTGCCAGCACACCGACATTTAGTCATGTTTACAGTGGTGGAAGGGACCTTTCTGTGAGTGGATTTTCTTTCCAAAAACTTTCTTAATGCAAACCTTTCTGCATGTCATTTCCATCTTTTGCACTTCAATTTTGGTGCTGAAATTTTTAATGCTCAAGGCTGTTTCTGCTGTCAGTTATACTTGACAGACTTGGCAACAAGAGAGACTCTTTTGCTTTGCAAAAAGGAACATCCCATTCTGCAGTTGGCATTACATGATGACAATATATGGGTTGCAACAACAGATTCCACAGTTGATAGATGGCCGGCTGAGGGACGCAATCCTCAGAAGGTCTTTGAAAAGGGTGGTTCTTTTTTAGCTGGTAATCTATCTTTCTCAAGGGCAAGAGTTTCATTGGAAGGATCTACTCCAGTAAGTAAAATGCTTATAGCCCCTTGACTGGCAGTGATGCATTTATATTTAATGAGTCATTTTGTCTCTCACCAAGAGACCTCAATGTGCAGATCTATGCATATATTTGAGTTTTGTTTAATTTCTCCCTTAGATATTTGTCACCTGAAGGATAATAATTTGTACTGTGTCCCTACCAAACAAGCAAATACAAAACAATTGTTGACTTCTTGTGATTGTGTGATGAGATGTTTATTACTGCATCTCTCTTGCTGATTTTACTCAGCTTCTTTGTTTTTCTAGATGTCTACATCAGTAAATTTGTTTGAATGAGGATAATCCCTCTTATTCTTGCTTCTCTCTCTCTCTTGCTCTGGCAAACTTCAGTTCTTCTTTGTCATGCTACTTTGCATACTCACAGGCACCTGTCTATAGAGAACCAACTTTAAGCATTCCTGGAACTCCGGCCCTGGTGCAACATGAGATTCTTAACAATAGAAGGCATGTATTGACAAAGGTAAGAACAATATTTGTTCTCACTCATTAGTTTGAAAATGAAATTGTTACTTTTTGAGTGAAGTTTCATGTGACTTATTCGCATGCCTATTTGATAGGATGCTGATGGTTCAGTGAAGCTATGGGAGATCACAAGGGGTATTGTAGTTGAGGATTATGACAAGGTAAATTTTCAACATTACTCCTTTCCCTTGTGTGAAGATAATAGCTTGTATTTTTTTGATTATGTTAAATATCTAATATCTGGAAGGGGCTCTTATCATCCACAATTGCAATTATAGAGTAGTGAATTAATTATGCATGTGCATGTATGCAATAACTTTCAGATGCAGTGTAACTGATGTGTTTATTCATCCTTGAATTCCCCTTTTTTTTTTTTCAGGTTTCATTTGAAGAGAAAAAGGAGCAATTATTTGAAATGGTACAGTTGCCATTTTATTTTAATGGTACATTTTAGCTATAGTATGGAATGTTGGTGAATCCGACTGTTGATTCCTTATCCTTCTAGGTGAGTATTCCAGCTTGGTTCACTGTGGATACGCGGCTGGGGAGCCTGTCTGTTCATTTGGACACGCCGCAATGCTTTTCTGCAGAGATGTATTCAGCAGACCTCAACATAGCAGGGAAACCTGAGGATGATAAGGTTAATCAGAAAAACTTCTATAATTGGTATATTAGTTAACTAAAGTTTCTGACGAATGGGCAACTTCAAAGGATAAAACTTTTACCTACCCTTTTTTGGGTTTCCCATGGGGGGGTTGGGGAGGGGGTGTAAGATTTGGTATCATATCTTAATTTTGTCTAACTTGATCTCTTTTTTGACATATTTCAATAATCTTTAATGAATTTGTACAAAGCTTTCTGTTGGTGTACTTATATTATAATTGCAATATATTTTTTCCCACTTAGAAAAGCAAAAGTGCCAGATCATCTAACAACTTAGCTATTGTTTCCTAGGACCCAGCTATGATATCCAAGTGCTCCCTTGGTGGAAACCATTAAACTTAATTTTTGTTGGCATGGTTTTCTTGTACTAATCTCTTATATTTTGTGTTGCTATGATAGAGGACCATTGAAGTTCTGAAGAACAATTTATTCATAATTAAACCATGTTTTATAATGGGCTTATTAGAGTTACCTCCTGCATTGACTCATGATATCCAGGTGAATCTAGCTCGTGAAACTCTTAAAGGTCTGTTGGCTTATTGGTTGGCCAGAAGGAGGCAAAGACCTGGATTGCAAGCTTCAGCTAATGGGGATGTTGTATCTGGAAAGGATATGCCCCCTAGAAGTCTAGCTCATTCCAGAATTGAAGTAGATAGTGTTGCTGATAATGATTCAATGGTTTATCCTCCATTTGAATTTTCAACAGTGTCCCCTCCATTCCATTATTACCGAAGGCTCTCAAGGGGGCCCTTGGAGAAAGAAAATTACTGATCTTGATGGTACCGAAGATGAGAAGGACTTTCCTTGGTGGTGCCTTGATTGTGTGTTGAATAACCATCTACCTCCAAGAGAAAATACCAAGTAGGCTTTTCGACCTTATCTCTTTTTATTTTCAATAAATATTTTTACTTGTAATTCATATCATATGGTAACATACATGTGCAGAAACCTTCATGTGTTGTAGGCTGTCATTCTTTGAATGATTGCACATTATTTTGAGAATTTTTCCTTTTTTTTTTTTTTTTGCCTTCTTTTTTGACTTCTGCATTGCCTGTTTTGCATGGAAATTCTACAGGTGCAGCTTCTATCTGCAAGCATGTGAAGGTTCAACCATCCAGATTCTTTCACAAGGCAAACTAAGTGCACCACGCATACTGAGAATACATAAAGTATGGTTCAGAAATTTGAAGTAGAAAATTTTTGTCCTTTTGATGGAAATAATTGTTGCAAAAGATCAGTTACATTGTTTTGTTGTTTAAATCTGTTGGACCAGAAGATTGCAAGCTTTTTATATAAATTTGTTGATGTTGTGTATTCTTTACAAAGCTTTTTGTTGAAACAAAAATGAAACAAAAAAAGGGGCTGCTCCCAAATAAAACAAACAGTGAGTCTGTTTGTCCCTAATTGGTTGCCTGTTGCTGTAGGTTATCAATTATGTTGTAGAAAAGATGGTTCTTGACAAGCCTCTGGATAGTGTAAATCCTGATGGAACATTTGCTCCTGGACATGGTGGAGGACAGTTACAGCATTCTGCAGTTGGAGATGGATCTTTCAGATCTGGACTGAAGCCTTGGCTAAAGCTTAGGCCTTCCATTGAGATCTTGTGCAATAATCAGGCAAGTGGACTCATTTTTTCTAACCTTAATAAGGGTTGCTTACCAAGCATAGACAATGTTATGTACCTTATCACCTTATCTATCTCAATATGATGTATTTCTTGAACATAGAATGTCCACGTTTTTATCACATTATCGTTGAGTTAGGAAAAAAGTTGGAAAGTTGCAAAGATGTAGATTGTGTAGAATCATGTAGTAGATTGAGTTGTTTAATTTATACTCCTTGAATTTCAAAAGAAAATAAGAAAAGAGAAGCCAACTTGTTGCAACTTAGGTAACTGATTCTTGTTACTTGCAACAACTGAAATTCTGTGGTTCAAGTACATGAATTATATGGATTTTACCCATGGCGCGTGGCAATGACCTTAAAAAATGTGCAAGCCCTTGATAATTCTAAATCCAGTTATCTGAACTTAACAACATTAGTGAGTGAGATAGTCAAACATTAGGCCAGGCAGCCAGAGAGCAATCTTTCTTTGCTTTTTCCCTGTCAATGACATCATTCACATTTTTTAGCAAAATGCATTGAATAGCAAAATCTGAGCATGCATCTGTAGATGTCTTTGAGCACTGCTTACCAATAGATCTCAATACTTTCCAGGTCTTATCCCCTGACATGAGCTTAGCAACAGTGCGGACATATGTATGGAAGAAGCCTGAGGATCTGGTCCTCAATTACAGGGTGGTTCCGGGTAGGTGACTTCATACAACTTTCAAGGGGCAGGTGAGTTTACGGTTGTTTCTCATGGCCATATTTCTGCCGCCCATAATATTTTCTTCTTTCATCTTCCATTTGACCTTTGCTCCAAACACCTCACCCTACTCCCAAAAAAAGGAAACAGAAAAAAGAAGAAGAAGAAGAAGAATCTTTGAGGCATTTTTTAACATTAGTGGAACTTTTTGAGTAGGTAGAAAACAAAGTCATTTTAATGAATATTGAAAGCAAAACAGTACTAAATTTTTGCTTTGAATGGACTCATCTGTCCACCAAAAAACATTTATCTGATTGAGAGTTTGCTGTTGTATACTCTGTCACAGTTCGGACTTGACTTATAGCAAGCGAATCCTCATGCATGTGTAGAACTTTAAAAGGTCAGATTCTCGTGGTGAGCTTGCCTTCATCAAAAATACCAATTGAATCCTTGTAAATTTGGAAAATCAACCCGCCACTGAGTCTGTGGCCATTCTCCATACTTGCTGTGAAGACTCAGCACTTCCTTTTGTTGGTCTCGTGGTATACAAATTTTAAATATCATCTTGCCTTGACGTATGCTTTTTCCTCTGGAGGTTGCAAAGTTGGGAGGCAAAGTTGGCAGGTGTTGACAGAAGTTTCGTCGCGGGTGGGAGTGACGGGAAGTATCCTGGAATGTCAAAAGCTTTGTAGAGAGCTGCCAACTTAAGAGTTATATGATGTTTGAAAGATTTGCAGAATTGTATTTGACGGGTTTCTATACCTAGGCATAGGAACATTGTCATGAAGGTGGCTTTTGTAATTTGCCTTTCTTCTTGCAAATAAAATAATCCCCATTTGTTTGAAGTTAGTCATTTTATATATGTGCTTGTATCTTTCTTGGCTCACCTCTGCCCTGTACCACCCACTTTACCCATGATAATCTTAGTGTGAGAACTGCGAAGCTGTGAGGATTACATTACATGAGGCCAGGTTAGAGGGATTATTGCGAAGCTGCTTCGCTCGGACTGCTTATCCACTGTTTGATTGGATTCGGCTGCCATTATGATGCAGATTTAATGGTGCATCTGGACAAAAAATAGCAAGAAACAGAAAAAAAGGGCTTTTTTCTTTAATAATTGAATGCAATTGCTTAACTGCATAGCGTTCGTCAAAAGACAAACATTTCTGGGGAAAATTGATTGAATTGGGAATGCCATAATTCCTATTTCGTGTTAGGTTTGTGTAAAAATCGTGATTGGATCAGATGTGATTGGATCGGCGGTTATTACATCAACTATCATGGAGTCAGTTATTATTGGTTCAAGTGGGTTGTCGAGCCTAGTAGTTATGGAGTGAGTTGTCGTGGCGAGTTAACCATTACCAAGTAGTTAGTTGTTATCGAGTCAGTCGTTATCGGATTTGTCTTTATCGGGTTTGTCGTAACCGGGGATCCTCTAATCCAAATCTTACATAAAGTTTGGTGACTAAGAATTAAATTGGATTGAAGAGATTTGGGTTAGATTTGAAAAATATTGATTAAATGAAATTCAGTTAATTAAAAACTTATAAAAACTCTCTTATTTATCAAAATAAAATACTTAAATTTACAAAAATATTTTTAAATTTAATTTATAAGAAACTAGTCAAATCAGTATTTTTGAACTTCTAGAATTAAAAAGGATAAAGCTTAATTTTATGTATAATATTATCGTCACGAGCATTATTGAGAATATTTGAATGAACCCTGAAAGATTGATCTTTTGACTGATCATCAGGCTGTCGGCTTCTTGGGAGAGAATCAGCAGTCAATCCATGACATTGTCAGGCTTGTCAGCAGTGGGAACCGGGAAGACATGTTCTTGGTTTCATTTTGGTCCTGTTTTCTGTTCTTTCTTCTCGGCTCGAATTGGTGCGTCGCAACCCCAATTTTCATGAGTGCAGCCCAGGGACTATCAATAATGTAATCTTCGTTTGGTGCCACCGGAGTTACGGCAGCAGTTAAACAAGTTGAAGAACAAGAAGCATTGCAAAGCAAAGGCACTCTTGAAACTTTGGAAAGAAACGTTCTTTTTGATTATTGAAAAAGAAATGCGATCAAATTCTTTTGGGGTTTAATTGTTTGGCTGAAAGCAAGCAATGTGTAGATAGATTTTTCAGAGAGGGGTAGAACACAGAAAGGGGAAGACTCGAGAGGGAAGGCTCTGCAAGGCCCCGTGGCTTCGAGCCAACGTCAATCTTGGGCTTAGTTGTGGCCATTATTGAGAATTATATTAAGAAATATAGTAAAAAAAAACATTTTTTTTTTTTTTATTTTTTCCTTGTGATATTGATGATTTGGAGTAAAAAATCGTTTCATATTAAAGTTCCATTAAATCAAATTACTGAATTAATGGGAAAAATAGAAATTAATGGATTGCAAGTGAAAATTTTGAAATTTAACAGTAATTGGTATATTTCATGGATTTTTTTTTTTTTGTTCTATTATAGACAGATTATCAACTAGATGAAGCATAATTTATTAATTTTGCAGACTTTTTTTTTTTTTTTTTTCTTAAAATGAATAAATTCTACGCTCAGTGTTAGCCCTTTCTTCTTGCTTGCGGCTTTCACATAATAATGCAGTTTCTTGATATTAAACGACTCCTGACTTGATGTGTCGGTTGCATCGGATTTGGAGTCACGATGTCCATGACCCAAAATATCTAAAGCTGCAATACACCTTGGAAGATTGTATAAATTTTAAAATTAAATTATAATTTAATTTAATTTATTATAAAAAATAATTAATTTTAAAAATTAATATTTAAATTAAAAAATTAATTAATTAAATATTAAATTAATAAATTAATTATAATTTTTTTATTTCAGTCAATTTTAAAAACTTATAAAAAAATTTTAAAAATAATTTTTTTAATTTTTTTTTAAAAATTTATATTATTAAATTTTTTATATATTTAATATTAAATATTAATTTTAATAATTCAACTAAATAATTTCCTTTTAGAATCTCTCTAATAATTTCACCTTAAAATCTCAAATTCTTAATCAGTTAAAGTGTCTTTTTAGAGACGGTAAAGAAATTGTAAATGTAAGCGACAAATGACTATCTATGTCTAATTGACCACACAAGAAGAGCCATGCTATTAAAACATGCTGAAAACAAAGAGGGAAAAATACCAAAAAAAAGAGGAAAGGAAAGAATTAGAAAAATGAAGAAATAACAAGACTTATTAATCACGGTTCTAGAGGATGGAAAGTATGCATGGAAGTATGGTAGAAAGGGGGGGAAAAGGTGAAGGAAAGGAAAGGAAAGGAAAGTGATTTGACTTTCAAGAAAGGACACTTCTCAATGTCCTTATTTTTTTTTTTTTATTTTTATTTTTATTTTTTTCTAAAGTATGGGTCATACTCATGTTGTTGTCTGTCACTTGTTTTTGGAGACAAGAGTCTAAAGCATATTCCATAAAAGCCACTCCTCTCTGACATACTGATAAATCTCTGCTCAAGGCTTCAAAAAGAACATGAACTGTATTGTGAAAGTTGGGTCACAAATTTTGATTGTATAAAATCTTTTGTGTGTGTGTGTGTGTGTGAAAACCAAGGGTAAAACTACTATTAGATACCGTGGCTGCTTGCTGGTCTAGAAGGGAAGAGGGGGAGCACACGTTGTAACACAAAGGCCAACCTCCCACGTTGTCATGTGCCAAAACTGACAAAACCACTTACGTTGCTTGCACCACTTGCTGACATCTGGGGTTTTCTGTGGGTGTCAAATTGCTTTCTCCATTGTATTTTTATGCGCATATGGGGAACGTGGCAAGTGGCAAGTGGCAACGGCTCTAGATCTCCTGTTTCTTAAATGAGTTTTGGGTAAGATCTCCTGTTTCTTAAATGAGTTTTGGGTAAATTTTACTAAAGTGAAAAATACAAAAAGACTTAAGAGCTTAGTTTAGGATTAAAGGCTCATGAAAATAAAGTTTTAACTCTCTTAATTTTCTCTTAATATCTCTTAACTAAATTTTAATACATAACTCCTATTTATAAGGAGTAAGGGTACTAAAACCATCTTCACACTTTTGATGTGAGATTTTGGTATTCTCCCTTAAAAAGTCCCGATGACCTTCACTTCCTACAGTCCCCATGTGGGACTTGAGACAAAACCCAACAAATCTCCATCTTAACTCAAGTTTCACAAAAAGCAATAGTAATAACACTCCACCTTCTTCATAAGCTCTTGAATAATAACACGCCAATTAAGTCCAAGTACTGTTTGAACTTAATAACTAAAAGAGGTTTTGTAAACATATCCGCTTTTGTAGAGATTGCAGTAGTACCCACAACTGTAGTTCCTTGTAGAATATACAACTTTCCTGATCTGTAAGCTTTCATGACAATGAAAGCACTTTCACTGACTTTCAGAACTACACCTTCACTGGTGTACCTGTAGCCAAGAGTCTCAAGTGTTCCTAAAGAGATGAGATTCTTCTTCACTTCTAGAATATGTCTGACCTAAGTGAGTGTTCTTACAATACCATCATGAGTTTGATTCTAACTGTAACAATCCCAGCAATTTTGCAACCTACATCATTGCCCATTATGACAGCTCTACCTTCAACAGATTCATAGGTGGAAAACCAGTCCCTATTGGGACACACAGTAAGTGTAACCAGAATCCAAGATTCATTCATGAACAGACCTTAATTTATCATTAGCAAAAAAAATAAATCTATCACTTTCATCTTCTGCAACACTGACTTGAACTGACTCATTACCTTTGTATTTCTTCTTATCCCTGGCTTTCAACTTCAAACAATCAACTTTGATGTGCCTTTTTTTTTTACAATAATTACACACCAAATTTCTACATTTGGATTTATATCTACCGTACCTCTGATTATCTGCATCCTTATCTGATCTACCCTGAACCACTAAACTGTCAACTTAACCACTATTGCTGCTTTCCCCAGTTATATCCCTGTCAATCTGTTCTTTCGACTTCAAAATAAACTTTATTTCTTTGTAAGAAATAGTCTCTTTACCATAAAGCATTGTCTCTCTGAAATGCTTAAAGGAATGGGGAAACGAACACAATAATAACAGGGCTTGATCTTCATTCTCAATATGAATATCACTCAAATACATAAGTAAGGAATCAAATTTATCTAAATGCAACAATATAGACGATGACATGCAGAGCATATACAAATTTTGCTTTAAATAAAGCCTATTCTTTATATACAAAGACTTTAATTTCTCTCACAAATAACTTTACTAGCTACTTCTCTTAAAACCTCATCAGAAAGATTTAAGATGATACCTGATTTGTCCTTTTTGTCAAAACCAGCAAACTCCTCATCTGACATATTTAAGATGATACCCTCCCACAAATAACTTCACTAGCTACTTCTCTTAAAACCTCATCAGAAAGATTTAAGATGATACCTGATTTGTCCTTTTTGTCAAGACAAGCAAACTCCTCCTCATCTGACATATTTAAGATGATATCGATTTAAGATGATACCTGATTTGTCCTTTTTGTCAAGACCAGCAAACTCCTCATCTAACATCTTCTCTGACTTTTTCTGCCTCCTAGCAGCCTCCTCATCTAACATCTCCAGCCTCCTCATCTAACATCTTCTTTGACTTTTCCTGCCTCCCTAGCAGGGCTACGTGGCCTCGGCTTTTTCTTAAAATCTCATCAGAAAAATTTAAGATGATACCTGATTTGACCAGCAAACTCCTCATCTGAAGGGCAAAACCATCCTCACACTTTCGATATTGGATTTTGGTATTCCCCTTAAAAAGTCCCGATGTTGGCCTTCACTTTCTAAAGTCCCGACGTGGGACTTGAGACAAAACCCAACACTACTCTCCTTTATTCCTGTCAGCTCCAATATTAACATCTTTCGGCAACTTTCCCCACATTGGTCCATGTTCCTCTGAAAGGCTCAACCAACAATTGCACTTCTGCAGAGTAGCAGGACAACGTGCTAAAAAAGATAATCACATTCACACGCAATATGGATATTTTTCCCATCCCTTAACATTTTTTGGTCTTTTAAAAAGTGGGGGTTTTAAGGGAGGGTCAGAATCCATAAAAAAGAGGGAGTTGGAGAAGTAAGGATTACACTTAACCTCTTCTTTTATTTGATGATTTGAGCTAAATACTTAAGATACATATTAAAACTTGTTAATACTTTCGTGTGCTTGCAGAGGCTTTTATTGTGACTGTGATGGTGGGTGTGAGTGCTATTATTCTGATTATAATTTTTCTCTCTTTGTTCTTTTTTGGTAAGTGTAATTAAGCAATTAAGCAATTCAGCAGACAGTTTAACCCGCATTAAATGTCAAAAGCTCCCATTGAGAGTTGATCCCTTAAGACAAAGCTGGTATACTTTTTTCAAGGCGTCTAAAAATGATCTGCATACTCTTTTTTTCTGTTAAATGCTAACAAGATTAATAGCTGACTACTATGTGTAATTTAGGTTGTAACTTGATGCATAAAATATGTAACTTTATGGCAACACATCAGAGAAAAAAAAAAAAAAAAGGCCATGAAAGACAGCTGTGACAAACAACAAAATGTCAGTTAGCACAACAAAATGTAAGTTAGCACATAACCAGCATATGAATCGCAAATTAAGAATTGCAAGCAAGCAAAAGCAACGCATGGACATTTAAAAATTGGCTATAGTGTTTAAAATTTAACCCGAGTTCTCTCTTACAACCAACAAGAATGGCAGTTCAGAACTCCCAAGAATAGGTAACGGTAACATTCTTAGCTAAAATATGTATAACAACAACAACAATAATAATAATAATAATAATGTATTCGGTTTCTTTGGACAGCCCCCCCTTCTTTGTACCTTAGTTACTGTCTTGTCTTGTCACTTGTCCTATTGCTTTTGTCTCATTTGATCTGTTTCCGGGAATGCGTTAGCATGAGTGAGACAATATGTCTAGAAGTTTTTGCTTTCTGGGTGTGCTTTAAAGTACATTTTTTTTGGATAGGAATCTGTGGTTTGTTTGGTTCTTAGAGATACAGGGGAGGTATAGGCACCACATGTGTGATGCATTTCAGTTAGAGTGAATTTGGGGACGTTCTGAGTCGAGTGTTTTTTCGTCTGGTTTTCCCTAGTTCTCATTCTAGGACACGGTCCTATGTTTTTCCCCTGCTGCTTGGTGTCATAAATCGGGCCTGTTCACGTGTAAAAGGGGGCTGTTGTTTAGTTGAAAGTGCTTTCATTAGGGTATATTTTATTGTGTTTTTTTGTCATATATATTTGATCTTTTCATGTTTGAGAACTTGCCGCTAAGTTCTTGAGAAATGTGCCCTCGTTTATGAGTTGGTGAATTCTGAAAAGTGGGTTCTTTTAATCCATGGCTTCAATTGTTACTTTTGACATGGCAACGGTTTTGTTTTAGTTAGTATCTCTTTCAAATGCAAATACCTCAGGGAGCCCTTTAACTTTCTTAATAGCATATTGTTGCTGAAAAACTTGAAAGCAGTTGTTTCTGTCTGTTGCTTCTAAAATCCATGGCATCAATTGCCACTTTCCGGTTATCACCATGCTTTCTCATAAATCAAGAGATTAAGCCTCAGTTTCGAGTAAGAGTTCAGAGTCTACAAGGTACTGATTCAACAGTGTTATCATCTGGTGCTCTTGTCGTGAATGGAAATTCCTTCATTGGGGAGAAAGAGAAAAATGGGGCACTTCTTCAAGGAGGCGATGAGGATAAAAAAACAAGTGGGACACCAATTGATGGTGGGAATGGAGCATTAAAGTCTAGAGTTAAGAAAAGGGTGGTAAAAGATGTTGTCTCAGAAGATTTGGAAGTGCTGTGGGACGATGGCTACGGAACAAAAACTGTCAAAGATTATCTTGATGGAGCAAAGGAGATCATTAAACCTGATGGTGGGCCACCAAGGTGGTTTTGCCCCATTGAGTGTGGGAAACCTTTGAATGATTCTCCAATTCTTCTGTATTTGCCAGGTAATTGCTGCCTCATCATAATAATTCCAAGCATTTGCAGATGAGTAAAAGTATTGTTTGATAAAGGGAGTTACTAGTTAAAAATGTCTGGTTTCCTTGAAGTGACCTTACCCTATACCATATTTTCTGATTTTTGGTGGATTCAACTGTTAGCTATGTAAATACAGTACTTGGGATTTTGGAGAGCTGAAATTATTTTTTTGGTATTATGTATGTAGGGCTTGACGGCGTTGGTCTGGGCCTTATTCTGCACCATAAAGCTCTTGGGAAGTGAGTTATGTTTCTGCTTCTGATTGTTATTTCCAAGTGTTCAATTTCTAGGTCATTTATTTTCGCTTACTGATTACCAAACTTCGTTTGAATGTCATGTAGGGATTTGATTTAGATGCTAAGTATTCTAAATTTCAAATGTCATATAGGAAGTTGCTTTAGGTTGTTGGTATCCTAATGTTTTGTTCTGCCTCCGAATTTTCTCAAAACAACTACATTAGCCAAAATGGAATGTATTGAAAAAAGGCTGTCCCAGTACATAGCCTCCTACACTGTGGGGTGTGGGGAAGGGTTAGGTGTATTACTGAGAATTCATGCTTGTGCTTCCACCTCTAAAGCTATTTGAATTGCTTAATTTTCCTTTGTTTTGGTCATGTTTTATAGTGAAAGGAGTGGTCAGGTTCTCTCATTTTCTTGTTCTGGCCAAGTTTCAGTAAATTTTTTTTTTTCTCATCAATTTGGCTCCACTAAAGATTTCCACCATAAAATATTGACACATGCAGGGCATTTGAAGTTTGGTGTCTTCATATTCCTGTATATGATCGAACACCATTTGAAGGTATTAGTCTTTTAGAATTATAAATATGGAAAATTTACTCTCTTATGTAATATGATGAAAACATTGGCTGTTGAGAACTTTTTCTCAAATTACTGTTTTATTTTAAGAAAATTTATAACTACTTTGGAAAGAAGAATGATTTGAGCATTACATAGACTCACAATTTCCTTTTAAGCAGTTTGAAGTTATCCATGAATCCTCATGTAGTCATAAACTGTTACTTTTTATGTATTATTGCATGAAGCACTGGTGAACTACGTTGAACAAACAGTAAGGTGTGAGAGTGCCTCATCTCCAGAAAAGCCAATTTATCTAGTGGGGGACTCTTTTGGAGGATGTCTAGCACTGGCTATTGCAGCTCGGAATCCAAAAATCGATCTTATATTGGTGCTAGCCAATCCAGGTCAGTGGCAAGGCAAACAGTAATTCATGGTTTCTTTTTGTAACTGAACTCTGCACAGCAATTGATTCTTTAGCAAACATCAATGTTTACTCGCATACATATGTACACCTGATTAACTTCTGATACATCTTTATCTAAATCTCTTCAAAATGTTCTGATGTTTTCATTCTTCTATTTCAGCTACATCATTTGGCAGGTCACAACTGCAATCCTTGTTTCCTATCTTGGAGGCTTTTCCAAATGAACTAAATGTTGCAGTCCCCTATCTTCTTAGCTTTGTTATGGGTAGCTTGATCTGTTACTTTGCAATGTTGCCTTTATTTTTTTTATTGTCAGCAGAATTTTTAGTACCAGAAAATCTGTGGAATATTTCGATAGCTTTCTTTATTTACATTTGTCGGTGGAATATTTTTAATATTGCCTTCGTAATGAATGTCAATTTCATTATTTGCATTGTTGCAGTTCTAAAAGATTTATCATGGTGTGTTGCTTTGCATGGCAACTAGATTAATAATGAGAGTATCTTGCAGTTGGGGGTTTCTTTTCATCCCATTAGAATGAAATTCTTTGGTTTGCCAATTTTGATTTTCATTACGCAGGTAATCCAATGAAGATGGCAACAGTTGGTATTGCTGATAGACTTCCTCTTAGATGGCAGAGTGCACAATTGTCAGCTAATCTTGCTGCACTGCTTCCACTGCTTTCTGTAAGAATTACAGAGCTCATTGCCAATGTTTTTGCAAATTTTCTTTTTTAGTTTCTTTCTGTTTGTAACAGTTTTGGGCTCATTCTGCTCTCATTGTTTCCCATTAACTGAATTGCTGCTATGAACTTTAGTTGAGTACTAGTAGAGTTAAAGCTGGGGAGAATCTTAACATTTAATTTTCAGGGTTTGACTGACATAGTTCCAAAGGACACTCTTCTTTGGAAGTTGAAACTTCTAAAATCAGCTGCTGCTTATGCTAATTCCCGCCTTCATGCTGTAAATGCTGAAGTTTTATTACTTGTGAGGTACTGATTCTCCCTTGGCATAAATTTCTTAAAACCTCAGCTAGTTGTGTGTATATTGTGATATTCCAAAGATCATGCTATATTACCAGCGGCACAGTTCTATCACCCTGTCTCCATCACAGTCCCTCACATACTGCAAAAGGAACTGCCTTTCCCTTTACTTGATGCCTCCTTGAAGGTTCTTCACATCTGCCCTCCCCTAAAACTTTTTATAATAGAGAAGGAACAGCAGCTTTGCACAACCATGTCTTCAGTCAGTTTTCCTCTCATAATGTATATGCAAGTCAATTCTAAATTGGAAATTTTAATGTGATAATGAAAATGATTGCTCATTTTTGCTGCAGTGGCAAGGATTTTTTGCTTCCTAGTGAAGATGAAGCTAATCGTCTCAAGAACTCACTGCAGAATTGCATGGTTCGTTACTTCAAGGAAAATGGACATACCCTTTTGATGGTAGGAGAAGAAAACATTACATAGACATGTAGGCAAATGAAATAAGTTGATTTTGTATCATTCATGTGTCGGTGGCACATTCCTTGAATGATGAAGACCTGCTATAATTCTTCTAAAGCTCCTTGAATGAGTATCAGCTTCCTCCAAGGCCAACTTCTGGAAACTGTTTGGAACCATTTGCCATTGGCCCTTTTCTTTGGATATTGGTTTTATCTAATGTGGCAATTATGAAAGAAATAATTGGTGCTTTGGGTGCTGAATTAATCTATTAACAGCTTTACGCTAGTGAAGAAGGCTGTTATTGCCTGCATTCTCCTTCATTGTGCCATTATGTTTGGCCAGTTGCATTTGTGACCCTTAACTTGCACACCATTCTGTGCAGTGAAACTTGCACGTTTTATATGGTCTAATTTCTCTTTGCTTCTTTTTCTTCTCCTCTCCCCCAGCCTTCATATCTCTCATTTTTCCACTTCTCTGCACTGTACAGGAAGATAGTATCAATCTGCTCACAGTTATTAAAGGTACTTGCAAATACCGTCGTTCCCAGAGAATTGATTTTGTCTCGGACTTCCTGCCACCTAGCATTTCAGAATTCAGGCTTGCATTTGGAGGATTTGGGTAATAAAAAACATCAATTTGCTAAATTTATTTCCTTGAGATTTATCAGTAGGGCTACAGGTTGCTGGTAAGGATGATAGTGCTCCTACTTGACTCTGTTAAGCCTCAGCATTTCTGCCTTTATTCACTTGATCTGGACAGTATCTAAAGTAGCTAAAATCTTGTTTTGACATGGCCCAGGTCTAATCTACCTTGCAATCTGTCAGCCATGTGCATATCCTTTACTCTTCTGCCTCTTCCTCTACCTTTTATGTTCTAATAATTTTAAAATAAAAATTTTGATTGCTTCTGTACAAATTTAATCTTTGTTGGTGGAATTCTCAACTTGGTCTCTGTTGTTTTCCTACTTCACAAGAAATTTATGTAGCTGAAGAGATGCAGTGCTTGAATTCCTAGTACACACAATCAATTTTGTCTGTTAGACCTCCATATGCTTCTCACTCATTTTGGTTCCTGTTTCTACCAAGCTTTCATCAATCAGTGTTGCTAGCAAACTAAAGATATCAATTCGTACAAAGCTTTTTTGTGTTGAGTTACATTCAGGGAAATCATGGCTTCATAAAGTTAGCAAAGTACACAAACCTTGTATTCACTTCATGACAAGCAGTTAAAATGCTGAAAATTACAATGGAAAATACCCTCAGTTGGATATTCATGTTTAGAGTCTCTCCATCAATCGTCACACAAATTGAGGTCCAATCCACCTTGGCTTAAAAACTGAGTTTCTCTCTATTTGGGCTTTGGCTGCATGCCAGGTTGTTAAAGCTACATCCCAACACCGAAATTTGTCAATCTGAGACTCAAGCTGGTATTACAATCACATGAATGTCAGGTTATTACAAATGGCTGCTTCTTCTGCAATGTTCTCTACTTTGGAAAATGGAAAGATAGTGAAAAGCCTTGATGGGATTCCCAGTGAAGGTCCTGTTTTGTTGGTTGGTTACCACATGTTGATGGGCCTGGAAATTTTTCCACTTGCTCAGGAATTGCTGAGAGAGAAGAATATTATGGTTCGTGGTATAGCACATCCAGATATCTTTTTAGGAAAACTTGAAAGTTCATCTACTGAATTTTCTGTGCTTGATTGGATCAAAGTATTGGGCGCAGTGCCAGTTTCAGCAACAATCTTTTCAAATTGCTTTCTACTAAATCACACGTGCTTCTTTATCCTGGAGGTGCGAGGGAGGCTCTTCACTATAAGGTCTGTAAAATTCCTTATACTTGACTCTTAAAGAAATTTCACTTTTGTTTGATCTAAATTTCTCCAAAAGCCAGATATTCTATATCTAAGAGGTGTTATTTTCTCTCACTTGGTTCTGCTTGGTTTTCACTGCTCCAATGTTAAGAACCATCTATGAAAAATTTTGTTTCTCTCAGTTCACGCTTCTTTAACTTCCAGGGTGAAAAATATAAAATAATGTGGCCTGATCAACCAGAGTTTGTGAGAATGGCAGCAAAGTTTGGTGCCACTATCGTACCATTTGGAACTGTGGGAGAAGATGATATTATGGAAGTAAGCTTTTGCAATACTTTTCCCATATTTTAATATAGAATTTTTCAGGAACATGTGGACTGAAACTGTGGAAATTGCAGCTTCCTTCCCTGTAGAAAGTCTGGCACGATGTAGGATACAGAATCTGCTTGAATTTAGGCATTTCTGATGATTCAACTCCTTAAGCCCTTCTGCATCACGTTTTCTTTGGGTTGAAATTTCTCGTTCTTTCTATTCTGACATGATCATTCACTTTTTCTGATGATTGCATGTGCAATTGGCAGTTGGCCCTTGATTACCACGATCTGATGAAGATACCAATTGTTAATGACATCGTTAGAAACAATGCTCGTAGAACTGCAAGAACAAGGTCCTTACTCTCCCTGAAATGACATATGCTTTCTTCCAGCATTAAGTCACACATCAACTTTCTATGCTAGCTACCCTTTGCTCAGAGCACTTTGACAGAATTATACTCTGATTATAGGGACGAGAGTAAAGGGGAAGTTGCCAACCCAGAACTGTCTGTCCCAGTGCTTCTGCCCAAGTTGCCCGGCCGCTTTTATTATCTGTTTGGCAAGCCAATAAGAACAGAAGGGAGGCAAGAGATACTGAAAGACAGAAGATGGTTCAAACCAGTTATACTCAGAGATAAAATCAGAAGTTCAACGTATTATAGATTACTTGCTGAAGAAGCGAGAGGAGGATCCTTATAGGAACATCATTGATAGAACAGTATACCGTGCATTACATATGCCTGCGCGTGATATTCCAGCATTTGACCCTTAATATTTGGCAAGACAAGGCATTTTATTGGTCTCGAATGCATTGATTTCATTAGAGTCACTAAGTTGTAAACTTCCTACTGTCTTTTTAGTAGATTCAATTCTAATGCTTCCACTTCAAAATCTTAAACTCTCACACTATTAGAATGTCTTTCTAAAGATGGCACGAAACTAACTGTAAACATAATGACAACTACCAATTTGTAATTGAACAAAAGCTAGTGAAACAAAAGTAAAGAAAAGGAAGAGGAAACACCAGACTCTGAGGAAAACAAAAGGAAGAGTTTTGTTTTTCTCTGCCATCTTTGAGGAGCGTCCTTAGCGGTGCCAGGCGAAGCTGTGAACATTTAAGGCGCTTCAAAAAAGGAAAAAACGACCGAGTGAAGATGGAACTTTGAGGCAGGTAATGGAGCTCAAAGCTGAGATGTACAGTTGGAAATGCTTTCTGGTGTGTAGTATTTTACCGATGGACCTGACTTATGGATCTCCTTTTACATGAAGTTAATCGCATATGACTATTGACCCCACTTATGTGAGAAGAGTCCACCATAGGCTAGGTTTATCGAAGAATTACTGCTATAGATGCAAGGTCTGAAACATGGTCCAGACTGGAAGAACACGAAGCTGTGGCTCTGTGAAAAATGGCAGCCACTCATCCCCTTGATTCCACAGCTGTGGGAAGCTGCTGCAGTTCCAGTGCAAGTAACATTCTCTAAATAGAGGGTGAAATTGTTGTATCTAATTGCGTCAAGGTTCAGTGATCTAAGTTGATTCTGTTGCCCTTCATTTTCTGCTTTATTCTCAATTGTAGAGACGACATATTCTGTCCCCCACTTCTCGTAGACCCAGTTTGCCCACTCAAGCAAAGGCAATGGGGGTCACAATCTATATCACAATATGATTCTGTACCAATTTCTTTGGTTGGACGAACTCGAGGGTATCTCAAAGTGCAGAGCAAAAGGCAGCATTTCCCTTAACATACAACACGATTGCATCTTATGTCCTTTTTCAGGTTTTAGATTACAGATTGTCCGTACAAGAAAAACTTCTGACATGTTTCATGACAAGAAAAGGAAGTGGTAAAATTCTTTAAGGAACAAAGGTTTTGGCCTAATGATGGCTGGGTATAATTACACACACACAGGCTACTGCACCCCTAATGCACCAAGAACTGATGGTCGGAGCAAAACAAGAAAGGATCCTGATCATGTGTGCCGGCCAGTCATCATTGATGCCAAGTGGAGGAAAAGGCCGATGGTATCTTTCTCTCCTGTCCAGGGCACTGGGTCCCGTGTTACAAGAACTGAGGCAGTTCAATACTTTCATTCACTTGCGGCCTCTGATACCAAATATGACCCTCGCTTTTCAAGGCCCAAGTCGTGGGAAAATTATGGAGTTGTAGAAGATAAGAGGCGCAGGCCTCGAAGCCCTGTTCGTGATTGCCCTCCAACAGTCGACGGTTTCATCAACAAAGTGCAAACGGAGGCTAGCAGACCCAAGTTTGACCCTTTGAGTGCTTCAAACTGGCGCCAGACTCCTCCAACAACTGATCCTTATGGCAATTCCAGTCGCTACGGTGAGAACAATGACTGGAGGTACAAGGAACGGCAAAAGCGTCAGGTTAATACAAATCAAAATGAGAACAGCGATGACTATTTCCCCAACTATACCAACACGACGGAGCTAGCCATGGGCGCCATCAGTGGGTGGGTTAGACCAAGTAACGATACATGCGGTACACAACCTGATGACACTCCCTCCAGGCCAAACAGGTGACATCGACACGGCCATGCAATACTTAGAAGAAGCTGCAAAACCCCATTCAGAAATCACCGAGAGCAAGGCATTTAACTTTAAATTCTCAAACAGGCCATGAAAATGACTTTCTATGATCCCTTTCTTAGGCCTCCAAATGCTTCCTAAACGATCTACGTGTTTCTTTAGCCTTATGAAATACTGCAAAGGTTTCTGTTTTGGCTTCTGTTCATCTGCTTGTATAATCACCTGGTATTCAAATTTTTCCTGAGCACTTGTTTCTCATTTGACTACTTAAACAAGCTTTCTTTGTAAGCAAGTGTAATAAGCAATGGAGCACGTATTCCTGGTAGGAGCATAGAAACCAGGCCTTGTAGGAGCATCTCAACAAGCCACTCATATGTTTCTGTTAGACCTTAGAGCATCTAATTTCTCATTTCTTTCATCAGGAGGATGGTTGGAATCATCCATGAACGCAACTACCATCTTTTTAGAGATTCTGCTCATTCATTTTTACTGGATTTTTCTACCCTTCAAATTTATAGTCCATGTGTTCTATGCCCCTGGAGGATGTCTGAAATCATCAACGAACATGACTTCCATCGTGTCAGAGATTCTGCTTGTCCTTTTTTGTTGGATTTTTCTACCCTTTAAATTTATAGTTCATCATGGGTGGAAACAAAGCATGAAACCGCATATGAATATGATGTCATGGAAACAAGGTACCAAAGATTGGTTGTTTTCATTTACAATCATCTCTGTGTAATCCTGAGGTGAAACTTGTTTTTAAAAACACAACTTCCCCATCAACGCTAACGAAAATGAACGGGGCTTTGGGTCCAATCGTCTTGCTTGTCCGTACCCGACAAGATGGATCCATGAGGATTGGGTCCAATCGAATGTGGCCTAATTGAAGTACTAATGGGCTAGGCTGTCCAACCCGGCCCAAAATGTGTTAGGCTTGCACTACAATGTGACAGTGTCAATCTGGGCTGGAAGCTTTGGCCTTTTAGAACAATTGCTCCGTTCGGCTTCCCGTTGAATGGCCTTACCCAACAATAATCATTCGGTTGGTAACATTTAATTTAATAATAAATAATTCTCTCCACTACGTTCACAAAAATAAAATAAAATAAAATAAAATAATAACAATAATAATAATATATAATTTTTAAAATTAAAATAAATTAAAAATTTTAATAAATATAAAATTTAAATAATTTAAAATTTAAAATCATAAAAATTTAATATATTTAAAATTTGATATAAGTATAATTTAATTTACCTAAGTCGAAACTAAAATATTTGTGCTTGTCATCGCTACACATATAACGCACTCACCAAGCACTCACCGGCCGGCACCAAACGAGCCACTAAGAAATCCTGGCTGGGATCAGTGACCAAAAACGAACTTCGTAGCAAGTTGGCAATGACATCACTAAACATGAGCTCATGACAGAAAACCCACTTTCACCTAATCCTAAGTGGGTTATGTTTTGTTTTTTGTTTTTTGTTTTTTTTTTTTTTTGCAAGGTAAATTATTTGTAACGAAGACATTATTAAGCAAACATAATTCAAATAAATGGATTAATAAATTAAAAAATTAACATAAATACAAGGGCAGCATTATTGCAAGAATATATATGAATAATTAGTGATATTTATTAATCAAAGATTTTGTTTTTAAAAAAACTTTTATTAAGAAAATAAAAACGCACAAACAAACAAAATAAACAAACAGTAAACGCAGTTGGCACTAGCGGCATCGCCGTCTCTTGCGCATTTGTCATTCTAAATAGCCCAAGTGAATGGCGTGAAAGTCTAGTTAACCATCTTCACTATTTGCCGTTCTTATCTCACTTTCCCACAACTTTTCCATTGCATTCCCGAGAAAATTTAGTAAAGATCAATCCTTTCAGTCTTCATTGTTTCTCAGCTGATTCGATCTTTCTTTTCTTTTTTTTGGGTTTTGGATGATTGGGCATACAGAGTGTGCCGATGACTTAATGAATGTGAATTTGGGTGTAAGCGGTTAAATCGAGGTGGGTATTGGACTTGCTTATGTGGGTTTGTTGTATCTTTAGCTATCTTTGATTCTTGAATTAAGTCACTGATCTTTCAGTTCTTTCAACGTTGCTTCCTGGTGGTGTTTTCATACTTTTCTGCTATTTTTTGTTCTTCTCTCTTTATGTTTCCCATCTTCAACTTTGAAATTTTTGCATTTTTCGTATTTATTCCATCAAGTATGTAAAAAGGTCATTTCTTTTACCAGATGAAGCGTTGGCATTAGCATTAGCATTAGCATTAGACTACCATAAACTAACAATACTAAATGAAGTATCTGTTGGCTTGAGGATGATAGAGCAATCCAAGTTTCAGTTATATTTTTTATGGCCTAAATTTTTGCCAAATGTAAGTTACGTACTGATTTCAAAGTTTTTTTTTTTTTTATAATTTAAATAAATGTATGATTTCAAGATTCTTGCTTACTCTTTGTTACGATTGTATTCCCGAAGAATCAGTCCACGTAATATCACAAAGTATTGTTCTTATCATAATGTTGTTGGCAAATGTTCTTTTTATGGCATCCCATATCATTTTTTGTTAACAAGTATGAGGGACGTGTGCATGTTTCTCCACCAGCGTAGAAGAAGTTAACTTTTGTTTTTCTAATCTCTGATTTACATTCAAATGGATACTTCATGTATCAATCGGTAGGCATGTATAAAAACCAACTGCAAGAGTTGGCTCAAAGAAGCTGTTTCAATCTGCCATCTTATTCATGTATAAGGGAAGGGCCAGATCATGCCCCTCGATTCAAAGCTACCGTAAACTTCAATGGAGAATCTTTTGAAAGCCCTACCTTTTGTTCTACTCTGAGGCATGCAGAACATGCTGCTGCTGAAGTAGCTCTGAACACACTTGCTAGTGGGGGACCTTCTAGAGCTTTAGCTGCTAGAGTTCTGGTGAGCATTTGGTTTGTATTAATCCATTTTTTTCCCTGAAGCTTGGAAGTTTTTATTGTTTCTATATTCTTTTTATCCCATTTAATATAATCTCCATTCATGTTAGCCATTTTTCAATAGATTATTGTTATTTTAGTACTTAATTCTGTTTTGTAGTTTTCCACAAAAGACTTTATTCTGTTTTGAATTAAAGTGTTTGTGGTTCCTTTCTGCTACACAGGATGAAACTGGTGTCTACAAGAATTTACTTCAGGAGACTGCTCACAGGGCTGGCCTAACGCTTCCAGTGTATACCACTATTTGTTCAGGACCTGGCCATGTTCCCATATTCTTGTGCACAGTCGAGCTTGCAGGAATGAGCTTTAATGGAGAACCAGCTAGGACGAAGAAACAAGCTCAGAAGAATGCTGCGATGGCTGCTTGGTCTGCCTTAAAAAGAAGTATGAACCTATTATTTGTATGTCAAGTGCTTTTGTGGAGTTCTATAATGTGATTAGAATCAGATGACCACTTGACTGCTATTCTTTTCTGTGAAGTTATGTTACAAAAGAAACATGACTTTCTTGTTGAATCAAGTTGGCTAGTTGAGCTAATGGTTAACTAGCCATGGGTATCATTCCCTGCAAAATTGCTTTCTTTTTGACCCTCCCCGTGTACTGTGTTTTATGGCAACTCTTCAGTTGGTGTTTAATGTGTCAGCAGCACTTGTGGGAAATAGCCCACTGAGAGAGATGCAGTGGGTGCACCTGGGTGAGTTGTGCAAGATAAGGAAGGATTATAATTTAGTATCTAGTGCATTTGGTTTTTTGTTGTTTCTTCTTTTACCACATATCTTTCATTATTTATTTTGTGCCACAAATTCTTGCGTAAAATTTCTGAAGGATTATTGTATGTACTTTCAGGTTTCTTAACTTCTACCAGTTTGCTATAATTGTTTCCTGAATCATTATCTCTGCAGTGGTTCAACATGATTCAACATCCCCTAGTTTGTCCTCGTCTCCAGTGGAGACCAACAAGGGCAACGAAGAACAAGAACAAGTCATCGTTGCTCGCTTTCTTGCCTCTCTACAACCCCTAGAATCGAAGAATTCCAAGCCAAAAAATTTACAATGTTTGCAGGACAGGTTTATTCCTGTTTGTAGGGAGTTGACCCTTCCAACACCAAGTTTATATGCTATGCATTGCCAGGGCTGGGAAGACCAAAACTTTTCCCCTGAAATGGCCATTTATCAAATGTGGCAGCAAGAGCAATTGTTGCTGCTGCAAAACCATTTGTTAGCGCTTCACATTCCATTGGTTCCACCTCCTGGTCCTCAAATTCTCCCACATATGCACTCTGTCCTTCCCTGTGATTCCCATCTATTTTTTCCTGTCAGAGGATATGAACCCACGCCTGCAGCACCCAGAATTGCTACTGCTTCATCAGCACTGCCATTGTACCTCTCAGATCACATGGTCTCGGATCCAAGCAAGGGGAAGTCCATGGTGACTATTCAGGAGATGCATGAGGAGAATACAGAAGAATCATCTGAATGCTCTACATCAACACTGCCAGATACCCCTATTCTTGGCAACTTAAATGTGGAACAAAGGTTTAAGGAATCATCAGTTCATGAGAAGGACAAACACAAGAGTGTTGGGCTGGAAAACAAAATTGAAAGTATTCAACTGGGAGAGAGACCAAGTGCAACAATATGACTTGGCTTCTCACGGGAGTTTACATCCTGGATACAAGCCTGTTGACTTTCAAGTCCAAAACCCTTGTGGTTTTGACTTTCCCCCATCTGCTCAACAGTATCCTTCAAGATCAAATTTACCTAGAAGTTATAGTCCTCGTGTAATGATCAGAACTGTGAGGCCTGTACATTCGTCTTCTTCAATCCATAATATGATGCCTGTTTCTTCATTTCCCCAACCACAAGATTTGGCAACACAGATCACTGCTCCACCAAGAATGAGAACAGGACTTCCCTCGTATTCAGCTAGACCTCAGCCCCAAAGAATGGACATTGGGAGATTACACCCCCGATTCATGGCACCAGCTGTTAGAATAAGATCAGTGGTGCCAGTCTGTTCAGCTCCACCACCAAGGGAAATGCCAAGTTCTGGCCAGGAGGGAATGTTACCTAACCAAAATACCAAAGATAAGAAGCCAGAGGATATGTCAAAAGCAAGTCAGAGCTTGGCAAGCTTTGAATGTAAGGAGAGGATATAGAATTATCTTAGTCTTCCATCTATAGGCTTTTCATTAGTTTATGCAGTTGAGTTGCTACAGTCTCTGGACACCGACTGATGCCTTTGAAAAGCATTCAGGACAGCAGGGCTTCGTTGAATATTTATGCATAAATTTGGAAACCATGTTCTTTCTGAGGCTTGGATCTCCATACTCCATTTTATTATATTTATAGTCGAGAGTTTCGATCAAGTTACTCCATAAAGGATGAGATTGTACTAAAAATAATGGAAAAAAAATATATAGCCATCAGTATTCACTTCATGTCAAAGTTTGCATTTTTTTTGTTTTTTTTTTCAATTGATTCAACTAAGCATGTTCTAGGTGATGAACGAGATCAGCAGATGTTATTACTTTCTGGGTCCTTTCTTAACCTGTAAGCACAATCTCCCCAACTTTCTTAGCCTTCTTGGGCCCTTGTATTTGTTATGATGCTAAGGCTGCATATTCAGGAGCACAATGAATTGTTCATACCCTTTCATGGTCATATCGTACTCATTGTAGCAAATTTATTTTCTCTACTTCTTATTTGTGTCAGTCGAATGTTACTTGTGAATTCAAGCAGTGCTTGACCATCAAGGGGTAAGCTTCCCATCACCAGGGATGTAGCTCGTCACTCGTAATTTCTCAACGAAAGATCAATTCTTGATATATTAATATCAGTGAAAATATTCATTTCTTCCTTTTTAAAGAAGCCGACATCATTGAAATGTCCAATCTACCATCCAACGAGTGTCTAATTGAGACAGCGAGTAGAGATTGCGGATATATGACTTTCACCGCCAACTCATAAACCCCAGAACATATAACCCCACAACATCTTCTCCTACTCTTTAGAACACGAACAGCAGTGAACTGGTAAGCATATTTTCTCGTGAAAAGCTTCAATGCAACTCCACCTCGCTCGAACGACTTCTAAAGTGTGTGTCTGAGTGTACATCTCCACACCCACGCACAGACAACAAACACATAATATTGAAGTCAAGGTGGCTTCTTTTTTTAATTTTCTGTTCTCTTTTCTGAGGTTAGGCAAGTTGGGGCAATTTTGGTTGTATGGAATGACTCATGCGGCTTTGTTTCTTGGTATTTTAGAGGTGCTTTATAGGATACAGCTAATATATTGATCTCATTTTCTGTTTTTTTTTTTTTTTAGGTCTGATTTTATGTTGGCGTGGGGTTCAATTCTGTTGATGTTTTTTCTTTTTTTGATGGGCTGTTGATGTTTATTTTTATTAAGACTGTTTTCTAATGTCTTCTTTGGCTATGTGGAACTTTTTCTTGGATTCCATGCAATAAAGATTGAGTCTTGGGCAATAATTTGTTAAAATTATTGGTGCAAGTTTATTTTGTTATTATGTGAGTGAGTTTAAGAGATAGTTGGGTTTGAATTTTTTGTCCTTTTTGGCAGGTATGCTTTGAGGCGCTTAAAAATGCTTGTGCTATTTGAGACCCCAGGGGGCTTTGCTCTGTTCAAAGTGTTAGATGAAGGAGAAGTTCTCTAAAGTTGGGGTAATTATTGTTGTTGCTGTTGTTTTTTTGGCGTGGTAATCAAAGTGTTATTATTGTTCTCTAAAGTTCTCTAAAGTGTTAGATGAAGGGGAATTGATGAGGGGTGTTAGGAGTCACTTGTCTGAACTGATATCTGGTTTGGCTGCCCAAGATTTGGCATCAGTGACCTTGGCTTTATTTCATAGTTTATCTAGATACGAGCTTAAGTTCAATCCTGATAAGGTATGGTTTTCGTTTACACATTCTATTTCTGGAATGTCATATGCTTATCTCTATATGCCCGGAGCTATTTTTTGTTTCTTAAGGTCTTCAAATCAGGTTTCCCCTGTTATCTGATAACGTGTGTGAAAATATTGGCTGTTGGTTGTAATGTGGCATCTTAGTTAAAACATAAGCACTTTATTGATATCCTTGAATTAATCAATGCGTATTGTTTTGTTATAGGTGGATACAATGGCCATTCAAGCTATTGGTTGCCAGATGATCTTGATAAGGAACTCAACACACATGCAATGAGGGTGAAGGAAAGGAATGGCTGGCATTTCCATGAGCTTTTGAGGATGGTGCAGGACAACATTCTTTATGCCAAAGTGATGAAAATGATACGTATCCCGGGATAATGCCACCACCGAGCTTGACTTTTCTGAGGTAGAATCCTGGATTTTTGTGTGTGGCAGTTGCATGTTTTCTGTGATGGTGGCTAATATGAAGTACCCATTTAGATGGTGGTACTTTGTATGTTATCCTATCTGCACGCCTGTGCCATAAGCTGGTTGATAGCACATGGAGTATACTGCAGTGAGCAGACCTCCGCAAGCTCAAACTCTCAATTTGAACAGCTTGTTGGACCATATGGCGCCTGATGCCATTTTATTTTTTCTTGGTAGACGGAGATGGTTGTCATTTATGTTTTCTCTTATTTATCCTAAAATTTTTTTGCAGATATTGCCAGAAGAAGTTGAGACAGAATAGAAGGAGGCAGCGATGATATCCATGGGAACTGAAAGTATTAAAGTTGATTTGATGAAATATTAGAGAACTATGTGACCAGGTTTTGTCCCTAGCAGAGTACAGAGCTCAACTGTAACTTCTACCCCACTGTTTGATTTTCATTGCTTGGTCAAGGCACTTTTTAGTCAAGATAAGAGGAGTCTTCTGATAAAGGATTGAGCAAGTTACCTTTAAATCCTACATATAAAACTAGGATTTGAAATTCCAACATTTGGTGATTGTAATATACGAACTTCCTAATTCCACTTTAGGGTCATATGGAATACTACTAATAATAATGTTAATCTGTAAGGAAAAAAAGAAATTAGTTATACCAAAAAGTTAAATACCAAATCTCATGTTCAAAGAAATTCCAGTATATGACACTAGGATCTAAAAAAATAAAAATAAAAATAAAAATAAAAATAAATATTACTATGGATTAGATTTTAAAGGACTTCCAGAATTTCTTGATACCAAATGCTTAGGTATATCCATGCATTTTTATTTGGAGTTCTGACTCCACATTTCTTGAACTGCAGATAAACATGTTTTTGGTATATATAAAGAAAGATAAATATTTTTTAAACATATGTTACATAGAAACAGGAGCATAAATAATTGATATTCAATCTCTCTATTAAAAACATTTCTTTAATGCTGCATTTAATCATTTTTGGTCTACTTGATTTGGAGAGCGGAGACAATTATGAGTGAGATTTGAGTACAAATTCAAATATAATTCTGATTAATTGTTTCATGCTAATAAAACTATTGATTAGAAAATGACAAAATTTTCACGTTAAGTTAACGTGGGACACTCAATCAAAGATTTCATGGAATTGCCATTGATGACTAAATAGTGAATATTTTTAAATTTAAAGTTTTTTTTTATACTAATTTTCTAATTGATAAGAAAAGAAATAAGCACTACTATTAAAATTTCTAAACTTGATCTTTTCTCAATAATATTTTAATTAAAAAATTTAATTAGATTAAAATATCTTTAAAATAATTAAATAAATTGCAAAATAAGGATAATCAAAATTCTTACATAACATAAATTGTAAAATGATGTGGGAAGCAACCTAGGCCAAAGATGCTAAGACACAACACATTTGTACATGTGCACATGTATACACATACATACAAAAAATAAACCCCACATACAAGTTATTCCAACGAAGAAAGCAACGTCAATTCCCTTTATTTTTCTCTCCTCCTTCTTCTCCCTCCCCTCCCTAAAAAACAAAAAAAAAAAGGAAACAATCCATCATCTCTTTTGCATAAAGAAAACCCTCTCTCTCTATCTCTAGCAATCAGCACAAGCTTGTTGAACGGACCCTTTTCTTTGCTGGTAGTGATGGAGGAGGGCAACGCCAATAACATAGCAAACAATGTGGCTAGAGCCATTGTGGCTGCTCTGGACTGGAACTCCACTCCTGATGCTCGCAAAGCAGCCGCCGCCTATCTTGATTCCGTACTTCTTCTCTACGTTGCCCCACCTTCTTCTATCTCTGTGTTTAATTGTATTAATTCATCAGGTTCTGAAGAAAATTTTAAACTTTGATCAATACAACACGGCTAGAAGTTGTAAAATTTTCGACTTTTTGTGGAAATGAGTATGAATTTGATTTGGGGTTTAAGGAAAATGGTTTGTTAATTGGTTTTTTAGGTTATATTGGTGGGGTTCTTGGTTTGGACACTGCACAGCAAAGGTGTTCAATTTAAGCTATACAAATACCGACACTGTGCTTATCGGGAGTGTCAGTCATCGCTGATTATTTTATTTCTTAGTTGTGCTATTAAATTTGGACATATCAGCAATGTAATTTTTATTTTTTATCTGTTCTGGTTGTTTTTATTTTGTAGTGTTTTTAGGCTTTTTTTTTTTTTTATTTGATTGGAGAGTAAATGGTGCTAATTTGGCTTCATGGTTAGTTTCATAACATTGAAATTTGTCCTGTCTATGTTTCTTTTCATAGAGTTTCAGGTTAGATACTTAGTAATTCTCAATGTTGTTAGATTGTATTCACATTGAATCTCCAAAGCAGCTTTCTCGAAGTTTTAGAATTACTCGACTTACATGCTTTAATCAAAAGTTTTGATTTTGCTATATAATGTCTCCAATTATTTTTTCCCTTTTTTTCCCTGAAACATGTCTTAATTTACCAATTATTCTTGCTTATACCACTGCTAGCCATACTGAATTTTCTGAAGTTCCTTGGTAGTTGTCTATCACATTTACCTTGTGTTACTTACACACTCTTGAAAATTTGCAGGTCAAAACAGGAAATGTACAGGTCTTGGCAAATGTATCATTCCTTCTTGTCAAAAAAGATTGGTCTTCTGAAATTCGATTGCATGCTTTTAAAATGCTGCAGGTTCAATCTAAAATTCCTTTTCCTTTTCCTTTTCCTTTTCCTTCTAGTAGTCTTATAATCACTTGACACAGCATTAGATAATAATTGAATGGGTTAAGTATTTTTTTAACAGCATTTGGTCCGATTGCGATGGGAGGAACTAAGTCCAATAGAACGAAGGAACTTTGCAAATGTTTCCATTGAGGTGATGTCTGAGATTGCTAATTCTTGTGAAGAATGGGCACTGAAAAGTCAGACTGCTGTCGTTGTTGCCGAGGTCTTTATCATGTTTCTCTCGGATATCATGACATTCATTGCCGACACTTGTTGTTGACATTCATATTTTTGTTTGCTTGTTCCCTTGTATAGATTGTCAGGAGAGAAGGTGTAGAACTGTGGCATGATCTGCTTCCAACTTTGGTCTCTCTATCCAACCAGGGTCCTGGGCGAGTAAGTTCAGTGGTTTGGCATCACTTTTTTTTTTCCTTACCAGTCATGCTTCAGTTTCTCATTATTATTATTATTTTTCATTGAATTAGGCTGAATTAGTTTCGATGATGTTGAGGTGGCTTCCTGAAGATATCACAGTTCACAATGAAGATTTGGAAGGTTTATAATGAATTTTCTTTGGCAGTCAATTACATTTTCTATGTGTGTATAGATAAGTGTATGATGGTCTCTGAAAAATTGAATATGAGCTTAAAAAATACCAGACAATGATAAATGTTGATTCCTTCAGCACAACTGAACCCTAAAAAGGTGTTACAATACAATGCACACAGCCTTGCCCTTATTTTTACAAAGAGTTTGTTTCTGCATTTTGAATTTGTGACCTCTAGTTACAATAAAGTTATTTTATTGTAACTAAACACTATGTGATGAAAATTTTTTTTTTAAAAAAAAAAGGCTTTTTCCCTTTTTCTTGGATGGTCAACGATTCTATAAATGGTGCCCTCTGCAGAGCTTGAAAATTTTATTGTTTGTGTTTAGTGTAATTGTTTGGAGTTCAAAAAGTTATAAATGAAGCTTTCTTATGATGTTTTTGAATTCATTTATAGGTGATCGGCGTAGACTATTGCTGCGGGGGCTTACTCAGTCATTACCTGAAATTTTACCTTTGTTGTACACTGTAGTGCTTGAACTCTATCTTTGTTGCCTATTTTCCTATTTTTTTTTGGGAATTATCTTTATGTCATAATTGTAACAGTTACTAGAAAGGCACTTTGGAGCTGCTATGAGTGAAGTAGGTAGACAACAACTAGACATTGCAAAACAGCATGCAGCCACTGTCACAGCTGCTTTGAATGCTATTAATGCATATGCTGAGTGGGCTCCTTTGTTGGATCTAGCTAAATATGGAATAATCCACGGGTATGATCATCTAAACAGCCCACAATTATTGCCATGGATTGTTGTTATCATCTTATGTTCTCTTTCTTTGTAGGTGCGGCTTTTTACTTTCTTCCCCTGATTTTCGCCTTCATGCTTGTGAATTTTTTAAACTTGTCTGTCCAAGGTATGATGGCTTATTTGATGACTTCTGTAGTTTCATCCAATGTTTTTCCACCTCCGAATGACTATCATGGTTAATGTGATTTGATTTGCAGGAAGAGACCTACTGATGCCTCTGCTTCAGAATTTGATTCTGTAATGAGTAATATCTTTCAGATTCTGATGAATGTGTCAAGAGAATTTTTGTGCAAATCTGAGTCCAATGTGGATGGTATAGATGAGAATGAATTCGAGTTTTCAGAATATATATGTGAGAGCATGGTATCTTTGGGCTGTTCTAATTTGCAATGCATTTCTAGTGACATGAATGTACTCGCACCTTATTTGCAGCAGGTAATGATAACATATCAGTCTAATTGAAAATTGTGGCATTAGAAAAACTCGTTTTTTTTAGAAGCATTTACAATGTAAACCTTTGATAATGTTTTCAGATGCTGGGCTTTTTTAAGCATTTTAAGATAGCTCTTCATTATCAATCCCTGCTGTTTTGGGTGGTAGGTGAAAGTCTATTCCATATTTTTATTTGATAATTAATTAATGAACCTAGTTGATTCACCTGAGTAATTAAATGTCTTCCATATTTATTTGTCTTGTAGGTGCTAATGAGAGATTTACTGTCAAAGCCAAAAGTTACTGTGCATGCTTATGGAGAGGGCTCTGTTGTTAGTAATGTGGGCTCTGGTTCCAAACAGATTGATAATGACAAGGCAAAAATTTTAAGTCTTGTGAATGATGATACTTGTAGTGCAATTCTGGATATCTCTTTTCACCGCCTGCTTAAGAAAGAAAAAATTTTTCCTGGGATGCCTCTTGCCATGGGTTCCTTAGAGTTATGGAGTGATGATTTTGAAGGCAAAGGTGACTTCAGCCAGTACCGCTCCAAACTGGTATGCATTGCATGAGACTAATGCTTCTTCTTTAATGTCATAACTTGATGAATTCTTGTTGTGGATTAAAAATTCTTCTGAGGTTTTTCTTTATGTTTGATTGTTGTCTTTGAATTTGGTACTTGCAAGTGTGGGCTTTTTTTATATGTTGTCTTCATCATTTGTCCCACTTTTCATTCTCTTTTTTTTTTTCTCTTTCCAAGTTTTCATTTGTCTGGGATTCTCTGTCATGCATATCTGTTAATGCAGTCCGAGCTCATAAAGTTTGTAGCCTCATTCAAGCCACTAATGGCTGGTGCTAAAGTTTCTGAAAGAATCATTCAGAATCTCTTGATTTCTCCAATGCCTATTCAGGTGCAGTGGCAAACTCTTTTTTAGAAATTTTTTCATGGATTGCTGGTCAATAGATTTGAGTTTATGGACATCTTGCAATTCCAGTTTTCACTTCATGATTCAATTGAAATTTCTGTCCTAAAGATGCATTTTTCAAGATTTCAGGGCTTAGCTGTGATGGAAAGCATGCAAGTGGCCCTTGAGAATGTTGCAAGTGCAATTTTTGATGGGTCAAATGAATATGCTGGGGGTAATTCTGAAATTCATCATGCAGTATGTGGAATATTTGGAGGTCTGTAAGCAACATTTTTGTTATTTGATTAGAGTTTTATGTTTTCAACATGAGTACATGCTGAGAAAATGAACTGGGTGATTGAAGGTTTGCTTCAGCAACTTTTATCTCTGAAATGGACGGAACCAGCTCTTGTGGAAGTCCTCGCACACTATCTGGATGCATTAGGCCTCTTTTTGAAGTACAGTACCCCAGATGCAGTTGGCAGTGTTATCAACAAGTTATTTGAGCTTCTAACCTCACTTCCATATGCTGTCAAGGTCCTTCTGAACACCAGTCTCGTTTGTAATTTTCTTTTGCCATTCCTTAAAAATGGGACGTATTGGATAACATGATGCTCTTGTTTGTCAGCAGGATCCTTCAACAAGTGGTGCACGATATGCAAGGTTGCATATTTGTACATCATTTATTCGAATAGCCAAAGCTGCTGACAAAAGCATTTTGCCTCACATGAAGGTGCTTATTTGCCTGCCAGTTATTCCTTTTTGTTAACATTTCTCTTGGTCCTGTCTAGAAAGATTGCTGAGCTTATGCAACTATCAAGGGCATTAATCTACTTGAATATCTATAATGCAATAATTTAGCATCCTTGGGCTTGATTTTATAGCATGACTGGAATTTCTATTGTAGGGAATAGCAGACACCATGGCTTATATGCAAAGAGAAGGTTGTCTACTTCGTGGTGAACATAATCTTCTTGGCGAAGCATTTCTTGTCATGGCTTCGGCTGCAGGGTAGTTTCTTATTGCAATGTGTTCCAGTTGTATTTTCCTTACTTAACTCCCTTTTTCTTAATCTTCCAACTTTCTTAACTGGATGCAGGGTCCAACAACAACAAGAAGTTTTGGCCTGGTTGTTAGAACCTTTGTGTAAGCAGTGGGCAGAATTAGAGTGGCAGAGCAATTATTTGTCTAAACCACTGGGTCTTGTGGAATTAATTTCTAACACAACATTTATGTGGTCAATTTTCCACATTGTGACATTCTTTGAGAAGGCATTGAAAAGGAGTGGAATGAAAAAAGGCAGTTTGAATGTACAAGACAGCTCAACTGCAAGTACTTCTTTGCACCCAATGGCTTCTCATCTATCCTGGATGCTACCTCCTCTCTTAAAGGTATGATCATTCCTCTTGTTAATATTCTTTTAAGCAGTAATTCCAGCGCCATTGGTTTTGAAAATAGTCTTCACTTGCAGCTGCTTCGTGCCATACATTCACTCTGGTCTCCGTCCGTCTGTGAAATATTGCCTAGAGAGGTCAAAGCTGCTATGACCATGAGTGATGTAGAGAGACATAGTCTTCTTGGGGAAGGGAACCCTAAATTGCCAAAGGGCAGTTTAACTTTTGCAGATGGATCACAAATTGAAATGAGCAAGGAGGGCAATGTAGAGACAAATGAATCTGATATTCGGAATTGGTTAAAAGGTATCCGAGATAGTGGGTAAGTATGGTGCTGCTTGGGGTGTTTTATGTTTTTCTGGAACTTCTACATATCATTTCTGCTGTGAAGCTTGATTTTTTAATTGCTTCCCTCTCTCTCTCTCTCTCTCTCTCTCTCTCTCTCTCACACACACACACACACTCCTTTGTGCTGACACTCACCCATGAGGATGACTGGAAGGGTTCGGGTTGGATGGGATAATGATTATTTTGTTTTCAAGAAAGCCTAATCTTGATCAATTGTCATGAATCTTCCATAATTCTAGGTACAATGTGTTGGGTCTATCAGCCACTATTGTAGATCCATTTTTCAAATGCTTGAATGTTCATACTGTTGTTGAGGCACTTATGGAAAATATACAGTCAATGGAGTTCAGGCATATACGGCAGCTTGTACACTCAATTGTAATACATTTGGTCAAATCTTGCCCTTCAGAAATGTGGGAGGTATGGCTAGAAAAGCTCCTCTCTCCACTATTCCTCCATGTGCAGCAAGCTCTTAGCTTCTCTTGGTCCAGCCTTTTGACTGAAGGTAAAGCTAAGGTTCCAGATGTTAAGCACATTCTTGTGGGATCAGACTTGAAAGTGGAAGTAATGGAGGAGAAACTTCTCCGTGATCTAACTCGTGAGATATGCTCACTTCTCTCAACAATTGCTTCACCACTACTAAATACCGGGCTTCCTTCTCTAGAACAATCTGGGCATGTTAACCGCATGGACACTTCTTCACTGAAGGACTTGGATGCATTTGCCTCGAAATCTATGGTTGGGTATGCAGGCAGTAACTTAGCTATTGCTGTGTTTCACTTCTGAAAGTATTTTGAAATATTTGTGTTTCGTTTTTGCTTACATTGCAAAGTTAATTTCTTTACAGTTACCTTTTGAAGCACCAAACCTTGGCTCTTCCAATATTGCATATTTGTTTACAAGCCTTCACATGGACTGATGGTGAAGCTGTGACAAAAGTTTCTTCCTTTTGTGCTACTGTGGTTCTTTTGTCTATATCAACAAATAATCCTGAACTCCGACAATTCGTTTCCAAGGATCTGTTCTCAGCAGTCATCAGAGGTTTAGCACTTGAGTCAAATGCTGTTATCAGTGCTGATCTGGTTGCTCTCTGTCGAGAGATATTCGTATATCTATGTGATAGAGATCCGTCTCCAAGGCAGGTAGATTCTTAGTTCTCACACCATGCACTAAGGATTTTGGTATTAGCTACTTATACATGCAAGCCCTGTTCATCTGATCAAGGAGTTCCTGAAAGACCACAAAATTGAAGATGTTTTTTTTTTGTTCTCTTTTCTTATTTCCATAGGTTCTACTCTCTCTTCCTTGCATTACACCCCAAGATTTGGCAGCTTTTGAAGAAGCTTTGACAAAGACATCTAGCCCAAAGGAACAAAAGCAGCATATGAAAAGCTTGCTTGTATTAGCTACTAGGAACCAGTTGAGGGCACTAGCGGCTCAGAAAAGTGTAAACATAATTACAAATGTTACAAGTAAGCTCTCTGACATCATAAAGGCGTCTTGAATTCTTAATACTTTATCACTCTTACCATAATTGCTTTGGAGTTCCAATTTTTTGGTCATCTGTAGACATAACTCCTGAAAAGTGTGTGTCCTCACTATTCTGTTTCCTCCTACCTCCAGCAAGGCCTCGCAGCTCGGTTGGCGCCCCAGAAACTAGAATCGACGAGGGGGATACCATCGGATTGGCAGCCATAATGTAAGGGATCCTAGTGACGGTTGCAGAGTTGATGTACAGATACAAAGAGAGATAAAAAGGATTTCACTTGATAAGTATACTGAGTTAGAAGACCCAAATGGCATCTTTTAGCCGCCGTTCGCCCTGTTCTATAGTTATAGAGAGCATTGATCCCACGAAAGCCAAGTGCAAGTTTGAAGAATCTCTTGACATTTCCATGTTATATTCTCTGCTTTATAGAAATATGTGGGAAATGGATATTCCTTGGCAGGTAGGGAATCTTGCTGGCTCATAATGTATTTTATTCTCTGAGCAAAAACCTTACTTGTTCATTTTGCCATCTCCAAGCCCATTGATTGGCTGTTTGTTGACTATAAAGCTTGTGTCTTTGGGTGCTATGGACAAAACCAAGACTATAAAAACTGTAATACCCAGATTTGGAAATGGAGAAATTTTAGGCCCACGGGTTTTCAGATAAGAGGCGTCGCTCATTTCCCAACTTACCAACTCTTCAGATTGGTTTACAATTATGCGCCGCCAAATGGGCTGCTCGGTGTTTGGTATTAGGCTTGTTTTGGGCCCACCAGCAGGATTTGGTTGACCCAAATTAAACCTTGTACTGCATATACTGTTGTTTCTGCTGACGAATCCTATGAACTTTACATTTTTATAATCAGTAACAATCAAAACATTGTTACTAGATGGATTAACGGGGTCCGTTGTCATGTAGCAAATTACAATCAATGGTTGTCACATGCGTTTCTAAGATCTGTTTATAAAATTTACCTGTAAGACAGTGTAGAGTGCCAAGGGAAACAACACAAACAAAACACAATTTTTGTTATGCTAGACCGTCAATTATACATCAACTTTATTGTTTCCGTGGGGACAAAAGCAAGCATCAATTCATAAACAAATATGGATAGATGGTCAGAGACGACTGTGTTGTGAAGGAATTATAGGTTTGAATGTTAGGTTTGGAAGGGAAGGTCAAAAGCTGTTAGCGGCAGGCACTCGATTGGGACACAAACTTAACGTGTCGTGGATGTGACCATAGGATACCCTGATGCTTCAAGCCTAAGAATACTCCCATTATAAATCGTAGACCAACTTGACTGGAAACATCGCGCGTCTCATCTACATTGTGCTCGTTGATTTTCTAGGTCTATTGGTGCCTGGTGGTGAGTGGTGCGGTGGTGCTGCGTCCGGCTAAGCAAGTTTGTGTTAAGGAGGTCACCAAGCAATGGGACCAGGAGGACCAGGAGGACCCGGAGGACCTGGAGGACCCGGATGGGGTCCCCCTGCACCGGGACCGCCCGGTTTCTTTGGCGGCTTTTGTGACATGATAGGTTCTTGGTACGTGAAATCTAACTGGGTTTTTTTTACATGTAATTGAAAACAGAAAAAAAAATGTTTTTCCACTTTGGTTTTTCTTGTCTTTTGTTTATTAAAAGTAATCTCCAATTAATTAGTTTTTACTTTAATTAAGACTCTTAGAACGATGTTAAGTACATATTTTACAGTCTTAGTTGTTATTTCTTCTCTTTTATTCCTTCTTCTCTGTCACAATGTTTCTTTTGTCCCTTCGGCTGCAAGGGCCATGATCTGAAATTAATGAAAAATCAGTGCTAGATTAGTTTGTTAATTGTTAGACTGTCTTACTTAATTTGTCCTAATTTGATCTTGCAGCTTGAGCTTTTTGTGCTGTTGCTGGTTACTACGAGACTGCTTTGGTGGTCCAGGCGGACCACCCGGCCCATTCGGACCACCTGGCCCATGATCCGCTCCATGTACCCTCGTATTGGGCGTTCCTGCTCCTGTGGCCGTGCTGCCTTCGGCCTTTTTATGTACCCAGAAAAAATTAATAAATTTAAAATATTTAAAAAATGTGATAAATTAATTGCAACTAAATCTCATTGTACCCGAAAAAAAAAAAAAAGTTGTCATGTCAAGTTTGAAACTCCAATGCATTTGTTACATATGACTGTTGAGGATCAAACGTTGGATTATGTCTTTTATATTACTATATATGAGAGTTTGCTCTCATAATGTTTTCTTTTTTCTTTTTTTTTTTCGTAATAATAATAGATGTAACCCAGTTGAATTTTCAGTATGGCAGTCAAACTCTCTTTTCCCAGTTGGTAAAATTTTCCTATAATTACAGAAAAATATAAAATTGAGTTGATTGATTTATCTGTGGGATAAAAGTCTGATCTTACCGAAAGAGTTTCCTCAAATCCAATAGGTGAAACCACGAGATAAAAAGACTCAACTAATGGCTGCACGGAGCAAAATACTAAGTAAATGCAATTAAATTAACATGAATAATATTTATAATCACGTAAATAATATTTTGTAATAAAATTTTATAAAAATAAAATAAATTTTTACGTAAAATTTTATATAATGCAATACTATTTATATGATATAAAATATTATTTCATGTAATATAAATTATATTATATTTATCTGTATTTTCTATATAGTTAAAGTCTTAGTAAGAAAAAACATTTGGAGTAACGATGGGAAATTCTGATTTTCAATTTTCCAATTAGAAAATGCTAGATGGACGCTTTCTTGGACCTGCGAAAGACACAACTAACGTCGTAGTTACGTGCATTTTGCGCATAGGACTGATGTGAAATCATCGTATAAAACAAAAATTGGGTTTCATACCGTGTGCTATGTGACTTGGAAAAGAGCCGTCGGCATAAGATAACCAAGATTTTTGTTAGAAAGTCTAGGACTAATGAAGTCCGAGAAAGGGATATTTTCATGTGGATCTGATCTGTATTAGACTTTTGACAGCGAGGAGATCGTACCAACCAGCATTAAAGTTGGAAAATGAAATCATGCGAGATGAAAAAAAAAAAAAAAAAAAAAAAAAAACGACATTGACACTTAATCATAAGGATAATTTTTATAAATTGTTAGTGACATTCTAGACCGGTCTAGTTTTATCTTACAAATGCCACCTTTGAGATATATGCATTGGTAGAGCTTTGTTCGGTGTGGTGTTTGATGAAAGCCCCACATTGACCCCTATAATTTTTTTTTTTTTTTTAGTTGGTGATTCGAATTGTATAAAGTAAAAATAAGTGACCAAAAATAAGGAAATTCACAAAATTGGCCACCAAATTATAAAGTTAAGCCTTAAATAAATCTGAAGTTTCTATAAAAAGCCATGCTCTTTTTGGGGAACTTTTGGGGTTTGAATGGTAGGTTCCTGAGGGGGACCATTTCCACAACCCCTTTTATCCAACAGATCAGAGCACATGATGAGCATACCACTTACTTACTAGTCCAAAACCTGGTCCTGGTATTTGAAGACTCCTTAGCCATTAAGCCAATCCTCTTTCCTGCCTTTCTTGTTACCAAGTTAATCCTATAAATCTCAGCACTGCCTGTTGTCTCATTCCAGTGAGCCAATCTTTTCTTCTCTTCCTTGTTACTTACTCTATAAAAAATCTGCAAAAATAGTCTCTCATCTCGTTTACAGTGCAGTTCTCATTGCATTCTTGGAGATAACTTGTTAATTTGGTGTGTGGGAGATAGAAATGGCACCGCCGGGCTGGGGAACGCCACCTGGAGGACCTCCCGGAGGACCAGGGATCTGTGGCTGCTGTGAATTCTGCTGTCATGGTATATGCCGCCTTGTATCTTCCTGGTGAGCTTTTCCTATGTAAATACCTTGACTCGTAGCTAGCAAAACTCTGAAAAAAGGGTGTCACAAGCTTTACTAGTAAAAGCTATACGTAGACAAAATTGAGAAACAAGTGTTAAGCTGATGGATTAAAATTTCAACTAAAATTGAAAGTTATTATACCTTGGGGAACATGAATTTGAAGTTTTGAATCCATGTTTGATTATAACTAGATACTGCTACAAGAATAAATTGTATTAAGGTGAGCAATTCTCTATGGTCGGATGGAGTAGATTGCGGGACCAAGTTTTGACTCCAAAGAAGAAGAAGCATCCCAACGCACGAGTTGGGGCCATTGAGAGCCATGGCCCAATTTGTGTTGCTACTTGGTTGGGTTTGGTTTATTATTATTATTATTATTGCTTGCTCATGACTTTCATTTGTTTGCAGTTTCTACGTGCTGTGCTGCTGCTGTGTCCTAGAGAGCTGTTGTGGGCCAATATTTGGTGGACCACCGCCAGGACCACCTGGACCATGGGGGCCACCTCCTCCACCTGGGCCACCACGGTGATCGGCTCAAAGAAAATATGCCGTTTTACTTGTCATGTTTATGCTGTAGTGATTACGTTATTGAAGATGGATGTAACTTTTCATTGCCATTTCATGAGTCTGGTGCTTTATTGCATGGTCAAGATGCAACCACAGAATCACTCGAAACAAGAATGTTATTGCAAAACAATCTATTTCAATCCAAACACATCCCACTTGCATTTTAACTTATAACGACCTTATCACCAGTGGAGTACAATAAAACACAACATTAAAAGTACAAAAGAGAAGTCTGAAACAAAAGAACGAGGGAAAAACACCATGCTGAAAAGAGTGCTAGGAAATGAATTTTCGACATGGTCTCTACATTGCATGATCCTTTCTAGCATAAGTATGGTAGTCTTTGGTAAAAATTCTATACCGGGGAGGACTGCAGCTATACACTTTCTATGCATTTGCATCATGAGCACTTTGGCAGAAAAAGCTGCAAAACAGATAGCAAGTTAGAGGTACGCTTAATCTTGTTATATATTTTGTTGTGGGGGCAATTATCATCAAAAGTTAATTCTGGTCGATGGAAGATCCTGTCCAACAAACCCCTCTTTTTTTTCCCACAATCAAGGTTACACCACCGCGATGTTACACAAACTTGTTACCCATGGCAGAATTCTAGCTCACAAAGTGTTCATCCATCCACTACGATGAAACAAAGCAACATCAATCTTCTTCTTCAGATGCCTCCTTCAACCACTGGATGCAGACATTCAAGATGAAATTCATAAGCCAGAGCACAAAATGTTTCATTGATGCATGATAATGAAAAGAAAAGGATACAACAAAAGGCTATTAGATCTACGTGGATTGACATGGAACCTGTCACAGAACATTGATAACTTGACAATGGCCATAAAGGACATCGCATAATAGCACGTACTGATTAGTATGCTGAGTAAATAATATGATCTTACCTGAATGAATTTTTCTGACTGCTTGACATAAACTTTATCTGATTCATCTGCATCGTTTTTCTCTTCAGCCCACCTCAATATGGCATCCTCTTCTAAGATGTCTTTACCATACAGAAGATGTAAAATCTACAAGAATAAAGCTAACATGATTAATAAATATTTGTTTTTATTAAGCTGCATGATATGCAATGGGATCAACTTTAAAAAATTTGCATCTTCCATTCACCACCAGTAAATAGTCAAACAATAAAAAGGCAATTTGCAGTCTCTTTTTGATGATATAGAATGTCAAGTTTTGCACAGACGAAGTGTTAAGCACACAATACAGTTAGATTATATACCTTATAATCTAGCATGACATTCCTAACCAAAACTTGCATTTTAAGTCCACATTATGCACCGCCTACTTCATTCTACTTTCCAAACCAATCTCAATGTAATTTGCAATGCACCCCTAAATATACGGTTGAAGGTGGAATCATTTTCATCTTTCTTTATATACATCATCCATTTGCAGTCATAAAAATCTTCAATTAGTGACAGTCGAGGCATGTCAATAGTAAAACCATGATATCATAATGACCTGACTGGACGACACATTTAAAAGCTAATTGGAGTGTTGCCGTTCTAGTTTCATAAGTTTTGGAACCATTCATTGAGACGAATAATCCAAATTAAGGCAGCAAATACCTGGGCAAAAGACGGCGAGAATTCCTTAGCAGATTCTAGACACATTTCTTCGAACTTCAGTATCACTTCAATCTGTTTGTCATTACTATCAGAAGGTTAACATCAAGTTACAATGCCCCAGACATGTTACTCATTCAATTTGTTGACCCAGTCAATAGAAGTACTTATAATGATACAAATACATCCAAAGTAACAGAAAGAAAATTTGCAAAAAAGGACATACAAAATAGTATAAATAGGATTGGAAAAACTGCAGGATATGACCAAATACCTAGGATTTGGCTGCAAACCCAAGTTGATGGCTAACAAGGCAAGGAACAAATTGATATCCTTTAGTAGTACAGATAAATTTAATAATGCTAAACTTGCATGAATGTCAGAAAATAAGGTTCAACAGTACCCCAAAAGGGTAAAGCATCTTATATTTCTTAATTAATAACTGCCTCAACCAATGGAAAAGAAATGAAAATTAAAAATATCCCCAGCTACCAATCAATGCAGGGTAGCAAGACTGAAGTGTAGTTGTCACTTACTAGTTATAACTAGCAAAATCTCCACTCATTAGACTCATACAAAAAGTGAAAAATGGAAAACCAAATTGAGTTGAGCAACTGGAGGTTACAAACAGATATGAGAGAGTGTGAGAGAATTTGTGAGGCAAAGGCGAAGCCAGCAGAAGAGGGCAAAATGAAATTGTAAAAGACAAAATCACAGTTCAGAAGATCAACTGGGCAAACCTGGTCATCAGTTTCTTTTGCATAAAACATCATAAGTTTTTGCCATGCATTTACAAGACCAGCAACATTCTTCTGCAACTCACCTGAAAAAATTAGATGAGTTAGAAGTAATTTAAAAACATTATTCATCTTTCCAGCCCCTGTCCAGCCACCAAAGAAAACTCGGAACAAAAAAGAAAAGAGCCAGACAAATTAATAATGATCACGACCATTCAGCATTCCATGGCTATGTGCTTTTACCATCCCAGCTTGAACAGAAAAGTTTTCATAATGGTTAAGAAGATTCAGAGATTTTTATTTTATTTTAAGTCCCATTTTCCTCCACCCACTGCTAATGTTATTTTCAATCAATTCATTCTGGAAATGACTGCTGCGCTCAGACATACCAGTGCATAAAAGACAATACCAGGAGAAAGTAATTACCAGGAGAATTATGTGGAGTTTCTAGTGCCAGTTTCATCATTGCATAAAATATTGCCCCAGCACAATCTGCAGATGTCATATTGTAAGATAATCTGAAAAGAGAAATGGAAAAATTGTGTTAAGCTTAGATAAAACAGAAAATACTCCTTCTTCTTCTTCTTCTTCTTCTTCTTCTTCCACTTGTCTTCTAATGTTTTGTAAATGGAAGTAAAGTATATTCTCAAACCAGTTGAAATGTGATAAATGGTTCAAGAATCAGACAAATGTTCTATGAATAGCATATTTATGTTAATTACCTGTTTTCCACCTCATAAAAAAAAAAAAAAAAAAAAGGCAAAGGAGAAGCCACTGTTAAAAAGCAACTATGCTCTTTGTTAAACATCACAACATAGTGGTCCAGGCAATAAGAACTACAGGCATAAGGACTCAAAACAACAGAAGATAAAGAAAACACCAGGTAGGTAATTTGTAACCTTTATGATATGTTTCTTCATTCTTGACATTTATGTATGGACTGAGAAATAGCAAAGGGTTTTAAACTTGTACTTTTGTACCATAGCAAAAAAAAAAAAAAAAAAAAAAAAAAAAAACACCTAAGTGAATTCATTTCAAGAATAATGTCATCAACTTTGATATTTTCATGAACGGCCCTCAAAAAGGTTGCTTCAACCTACAAATCACAAGGCAATAGTCAAGGTTCTTTCAGCAAATGACATGAAGAGATTCTCATCAATACCCCAATTAAATTTTGTTCACCTCTTTCTCAAAGTAGATGGAGTCATCTCTAGAGTCTTCAATATCCTCATCTTCAGAGCCATTAGTGTTGGAATCAAATTTTAATTCTCCAGAAGGTAAGAGAGCACTGGCATCCAGATTTAGCAATTCCAAATCATCATCCACAGTTTGTGCGGCCTCAGCAAGTTTATCAGCAGGGATTGGTGCAACTGAATGCCTCCATTCCTCCTCAAGACCTCCCTCACATATTGACCAAACATGGCCAACACCACCAGGACCAAGCTGACAAGCAAATAATAAGTATCATGGAAACAAATGAACTATTCATAATCCAAAGTTAATAATATAAGAGATCACATAAATTATGGTCCAACACTTTCAGGAAACAAATAAGCTAAAAAGTATCATTGCATAATGCAGACAATAACAGAATAATAAGAAGAAAGGAGGCCTAGATATGCAACACACAAGAGACAACCTATTCTAAGTAGAATGTGAGAGGAGCCAAATGGAGAATGATCCAAACTTAGTATTTCTGCCCTTTCTGATTTATAGAATCAATACCTATCATTACTAGGGAAGGGGACTGTTTAGTGACCTATTCAACCACATCAGAGACAATATGCCTCTCCAATGTCCCCACAAGGAAAGAATATTGATGACATTCAAAATTTAGACACCATAAAATTTGTCATCATTACTCCTTGACAACGGAGACAAATATGCCCCTCTCTCTGAGAGGTCTTGTTATTTGCAAGCCTCAATTATGATTTCCTGTCTTTATTTTATTTCTCAAAGTACCCCACAATGCATACTCTTCTTGTCTCCCATTCAACAGCCCACTCCCACACAATGCTGTTTCTGAAAATGGTACAGGAACAACAAGGTATAACCAAACACAGAAAACAGTTAGGCAAAGCAAGTCTCATACTATACATAAACAAAGCTCACTGGCAAACCTCTGATGAAGGCCAGTGCTGAGTCTCAGATAATTCAGATGTCACATCTCCATTCAATTTATCCACAGTACCAATAGTTGCTGCAAAACACACAAAATAACAAGAAATGGATACATTATCTCAAATTTTTTCACATATGTCCTCATCCAGTTCCTAAGTAAAGGCCTACTCTCACACAGAAAATGGCAACCCTATACCAAAGTTTAGAAGGAACATTATCACCACAACAGAGTCAATGCTATTTGTCAAAATAACAAACATGAGGCTGTAAACTATCTGTGCCTCAGTAGGATAAATCAAAATTACATGGCTTTTGTTCTGCCCAGGCAAATAAAAGTACAAAACATACCAAAGTACCAATCCAACAAGACAATCTTAGGCATCAGAACTTACATGAATCCACTGTTCCATGGCTATTGTCAGCATACTCCAATTCTTCATCACTATCTTGCTTGGTAGGCTGTGGTAATAAGGACACTTTTGAGTAAGCAGGGACAACAAATTGTTGGCCAATTACAACCTGAAAAAAAGAAAATGTTTGGCAGCTTATGAATCTAATAGGTCCAAAAGTAATCAATAACTCACTAAAAGACCATGATGATATTCACACAGTGACAGCTCAACTTACTTGCATACAACATTGGCATTCCACATTAATCTAAAAAGCACTACTGAAACTTCAATATCACCACGTAACATAAGAATTGTTAAATTATTGGACAATCTACTTTCTAGTGTCAAATATTTCACTGCATCTCTGATTTTCTTACACTGAGGTGTTGCAGCCAACATTACCTCGTACATATTACAAAAATCTTGGTAGCAAAGTTTGGCTAAACTCCAACAAAAGTTTCAAAAAGCAATGACTTGGAAAAAGGAAAATGAAAGAGTGAAGTGTTTCATGACATACCCTAAAAGACAACACTACACCTGGTTCCAGAACTGCTCCTGACTTTATGATCACCCCGTCACATACTATTGCATGCTTCAGCTCACAGCCATCTTCAATGGTGACATTATCCCATATATAGGAACCTACTACTGAAACATTTGATCCAATAACACAACCTTTTCCAATAACAGAATTCAAAATCATTGAGTTGTTCCCAATTGTGGAACCTTTTCCAATAACAGTCAATGGACCAATATGCGAAGAACGTGATTGCTCTATCACTGGAGAAAACAAATCAAGGATTGCAATAAAAAGTCATCAGAAAACCATAATGTAAACCAAGAGGAAATCATAAACATTGGCCCCTTGAAGATAAGGATGTTATGCTAATTATACAAGGAAACAGGACTGTAAGAAAAAAATGGTGTTATTTATCATATCACCAACAGCCCAAAAGGCCACCAGTAATTTTTTTTTTTGCCTTTATTTTGAATAGCCCAATAACCAACAACAAACAGGTGAAGAGATATCATTAAACATACTCTGATTTAATATGCCACCAGCAGTGTTTTCAAAATCACCATGAAGACAAAAGACCACATAAGTCAGGACTGCTCCATAAATGACATATGACTTAGATAAGGATTGTGCTAATATATCTCCAAGAAATAGTATTAAAACATAATCCATTCCCATATCACACAGTCACAGAAAGAAGACATTAAGAAGCTCCAAGACACAAAACTTGATGAAAGTTATCTCCAGGAAAATATAGCTCCAGGACAACTAACTCATTGAAAGTTATTTCTGCAGTTGCAAGAAAAACAGAGCAATTTCTCCAAATGGCTGAAAATGATAAAAACAACTATTTGCAATACATCTCAGTTAAAAAAATTCTGGAAAATGTGCAAAGTCAATTAAAGTACATTGATAGTGCTAACCTGATGCTCGATACATTCCCTCTCTTTCTAGCCTAGTTGCACAATTTTCAAAAAATTTCACATCTGGAACAAATGGGTATGTCCACCTTTGGATTATGTCCTTGCTGATGGTATCATAGCTCCGATAGTTATCAATCCTAGCCGCATAACTTGAGTGAATTTCATGGGTGAAGATTTTGTAACCCATAATCTGAAAACCATAGATAAAGGGCTTCATAGAACATGACAGCTTTTTTTCAAAGAAATGACCACATTGACAGGAAGGATGTACATCAATTTTCATAAATCATTAAAAAAAGGTAAATCAAAAATAACATAACTGGAAAAAGAAGTGCCATAAATACATTAGAAAAACAAATTCTATCCAACATACCAAAGAGAAACAATTCTGCAGGTACACATTAACAAAGATGAACAACTTGAATACATCAAAGCATGCCAAGAAGGATATTGCACAGAAGAAAAGATGACAGCATGAATGTTCCTCTTCTACACATAACAGTCGGCAAACTGGTTTGCCCTTTAGAGAATAGCAATAAACACACAAAAAAAAAAAAAAAAAAGGGGCATGCACACAACTAAGGCAAATTTTTATAAGAAGCAACAAGGTTGTGGGTTACAAGCATTCTTTTTTTACATTTTTCCATGAATTGCAAGGTGCTAGTATCTGAGACTATTTGAATGGATTGATGTGTGCTTCTGTGTTCATGATCACAAGTGTAACTTGTACAAGTCCTCAAAAACAAATCTTTGCATGCATCAAGCACATCTCACAGGAGAGTGTATGCTTGGAAGAAAAAGGGGGAAAAAAATGGCAAAAAGAGGAAAGAACTTACATCATCAACCAGCAATCCCTTCACAAAATGACGGCGTAGGTGTTGATAATCAAAATTGTCAGTGAAAAGACTGAGAACTTCTGGAGAGCATATGTCAATATAGCAATCCTGCAATAACAAAATGATATTTAGTGGGAATCAATTTGAGAATGAAAAGCATAAAAGATAAACACAGGTTTCTGCCATCAGAGAGAAATAAAAGGAGGAAATTCAAAATGTAAACTTGGTGCATCAACCGAAAATGAATGGTTGCAACCCCAAATCAAGCCACCACACCACCCTGCCCCAACCGCCCCCCCCCCCCCCCCCCCCCCCAAAAAAAAAGAAACAAATAGAGGTTGTGAAAAGAAGAAACCTGTTTGTCATTGTGCAAAGAAATAGAAGGATTATCAACAAGCAATGAATTATCAAGAGATACAATCCCTTTAAGCTGGTCTGCTTTTTCCTCATAGTATACAAGCTGCTTTGTCTGAGGATCAATTGCAATAAAGAGCTCATCTGTGCCAAGCCGCGACTGATGGGTAATTGAAGAGGGCTTGGACCGTTTAATAACCATGGTCATGACTGCATTATTATCTCTTTTTCTTCTATCCTTGTGTTCTTGAAGTGCCTGAGTAAGTGACATATTGCTCACTGTATCCCCACTGATCAAGACAAAATCTCCGCGTATCTTCAAGACAAAATAAGAACAATCAATACCTCACAGTAACAATTTGAGCATTCTGAAAGCATAAGCAAGCAATAAATAAGAGAACCTCAAAACTTAGATGCAACATCAGAGACAAACAAATAAGTTCTCTGCTACAAAGCAGGAAACATAGATTCTATCAGTTACATTGAATTAAAAAGACTATGGTATACATAAAAGCATGTGACACAACAGAAAAAAAAAAAAAAAAAAAAAAAAGTAGCACACCTAGGAGATACAAGTCAAGCACAAAAAAAGATAGAATTGTACAAGGTGGATGATCTATAAAACTTATAAAAGTATGCCCATCACCACGAACATATTCAATGTACCAAGAACTAGGGACTGTAAGCCAACTATTAGCACAATGATTCCAGTTGCCTAAAAAGAAACTTCCAAAGTGAAAAAAAACAACTTGTTCACGTGCAAAGATCTTCAAATCAGCAAGCCAAGAATATTCACTTGCCACCACCTTCAATTCCACTAACTAAACTGATGTTCATCTATAGCATTAACTGACTCAAATATGAGACAGAAGTTGAGAAAACACCAAAGATAAAGTCCCATTCAATGCAACAGAACAGTTATCAGCAGTTTTACTCAAACAGCACATGTTTCTTTTCACTCAAACAGCACATGTTTCTTTTCTTAAGATCAGATGTTGTTTATTAGAAGCCAAAAAGAAGGCCAACTCTACAAACAACAAAAATGTAACCAAATTGAAAATGCAAACACAATCGTACCACATTACGTTCATACATCAATCGCAAAGCATCTCCAGCACTAATAGAATTGTGCGACTCAATTGTCGTGACTGCAAAATTTGGCTGCGAGTGCCATTCTGAATTCTCCAAATAATCAATCACTTGCCTAGAATGAGCACAGCAGAAAACAAAAACCTCCTCAACCCCAGCGGATTCAAGCCATGCCAAAGTGTAGTTTATCATAGGAACATTTACCAATGGCAACAACACCTTCAAGATCAAAACAACAGCATTGTGTCAGTCCAAGAACTGGCATAAAGAACCTGAAGACTTTGTTTACATTTACCCACGTTTGCCAAGATTCTGCTCAGACATCAAACCATAGCAGTTCTAATAAATACTGGACCACATAACTTCAAAATTTCATTGCCATTGTAAAAAGAAATGGGATCTGTCCCTTTTTCCTATAGTTTTTGAAATCCAAGAAAAAACCCTCGATCCAAATAACAGGGCGTACATTGTTTCCAACAAAACCAAGAAACCAAAAATAAATCTTTTAAATAAACATAAGTTGCGTGTGGCAAGTGCGTGTACGGAGAAATTGGCTAGAGCTACAGTGGAGGGTTTACATACTTTGGGGCGTTCGAGAGTGATGGGGCGGAACTTGGTGGTGAAGCTATCAGCGAGGAGGATGGCTTGCAGCGGGTGGCGAGCCAGCTCCTCCGCGTCCTCCGAAACCCTAGTTGCAGTTTTTCTCTGTGCACCCATTTCTTTGTCTTTTCTTTCTTTCTTTCTTTCTTTCTTTCTTTCTCGCCTTCTGTTTTCCGTTTCTTCTATTGATCAATCCAAGCAAGTCCAAAAATCAGTGCACGAGGATTATAACAGAAATTTGCGAGAAAGTTTTGGAGAATTGAAAAACCCTAGTCCAAGATCAAAAACCCTCTCCGTGAACGAGGCAGAGCCATTTGGGAATTTTTTTTTTTTAATATTTTTTTCTTTCTGACGGGTTGGGTTATTCTACGGAGGTTACACATATTTATATGTGGTCTGCCAGTAAGAATTTGCCACGTGAGACCAAGACTGCCCTCGAAAATAACCGTTAGGAAGTGTGCAAATTTACGAATCTCACCCGTCCTAGGGCCCAATATTTGTTGGGTTGGGCCCAAAAACTCAAACAAAGATCGAATATGATACTGAAGCTCCTGATTCACCTCCACCCAATTACAAGATCAATTTTTAACATTAAAATTAAAATTTATAAAATTAAAAATATATATAATTTTACTATTATATTATATAATTAAAGATAATAACATTTATTTTAATAATACATTTATATAATAAAACTTAAATTTTCTCCACAAATCTCTTTCTTGTCAAATAAAAATTTAAATTGTTTTTCATATAAAACTTAAATTTTTCTTTTTTTAAGTTTAAAAGAAAAGAAGTATCAGTGTGTTGTACGTAATCATGGAAGCTTTTCCCTCTAAGCTGGAAGAGTTCCACTTGCACACTATGCTTTTACACCCACAGCACATAGCACAGCAACAGGTGCCCGCTGGTTTGCCCATTGATTTGTTGAAGAAAGTGACGCACTTGGCAGTGTTTCTTAATAGAAGTTTGAAACATCACACTGCCCCTTTTGTTTAGCTTTATAATTTAATTCAGTTCTTTAAAGAAACAGGATACACAAATTAATTAAGAATAAAGAATGCCACTTAAAAGCCACTCGTCAATCATCATCGATAGTGTTCGTTATCGCATCAGTCCAGCTCGTTTACTCGTACGATCCGACAAGTGGGCGGAAGTGGCCTGATCCCTCTTTTGTTTCTGCGCATATTATTGCAGCTGTCATGGTACGTGTTCGTTTGTCTGCAGCGCAGATGAAACCGAGGAAAGCCGCATTTCCAATGACTTCTCGACTACTACTTAATCGTCATTATAAAAAGCTAAGCTATGAACCTTAAAGTTTTCGAGAAATTCTATGCCTATCTGGTGTTGACGTGAAGTCACAATAGTCCGACGATCAAAATAGAAAAGAGTTGACAACTGTGGTTGACAAAGTACCAGATTAGGCAGGGTTAGGATCGAATGCTTGGAAGATACAAAAAGATTAGAAAAGGCTGTATGTCCTAAGATTGCTTCGTTTAGTTTACAGTCAAATAACGTGAACTTCACAAAGTGGAATGAAAAGAAAACATTGGTTCTGTAATGATGGTATTTGATAGAAGAGGAGGCCCCAGCACATGCTTTATGGCTAATCCCCAAAATCATTCAGCCCCGGTATGAGAAAAGAAAAAAAAAAAAAAAAAAAAAACTAACTTTGTTGTTAGACCCGTGACAACCCCATCAACCCCAAAAAGATAATTGTTCATGAGAATTCCATTTATTTGAGCTGCATATTAAAAAGAAGAACCAGGTGAGGCTTCCCCCTCTGGTATTTACATAAAAGGCTTCTCTTTTTCTTGATACAAATTAGCAAGAGATAGGGCAGAGATTAAACATAAATTTTCATTAGAGGCGTTAGATGGGAAGTTCCTCAAAACATGGGAATTATGATGTTTTGTCCGTCTTGCATGAACTCACATGTCTCGCTTTCTTAATTATGTTTATTAACTGTCGTCTACTAACCAAATTGTCATATACATTTATAATATTCTGTCTTCAATTCATTTTAGTCTAATAATTTAAAATATTTGTTCTTACAAAATTTAAATATTCTATAAGATATTTAGTGAAATTAAAAATATATTTTATTATACAAAATGTTAAAATGATTAATGATTTTTATTGATTTTAAAATTTGTTTTCTCCTATTTAGATATAATAGCCCTATCTATCTTATCGTTTCTCTAATAAAATTGTGGGTATTATTCATATTTTATCATTTTACTTGAAAAAATGAAAATGGTTTTAAAAAAAAAAAAACAAAATTGGTTAGGAAGTGCTTTGTTTTCCTCTTGTTTTGACTGGTGCTTTTCAGACACACGAACAGAAAGCAAACGCAAAACATCCGACAATAATTCCGCCGCGCAACCACTGGATCCCAAAGTCAGAAAGTACAGTGCAATCATCGAACAGCTCGAGCGATCCAATCTCACGTCAGTTACTATAGGAAACCTCGTACCATACCATATCATCCTAAATCCACATTACCTTCCTTTTGAGGTCTCTTCCCCCATGTCTCGCTTTCACCAGCCTCCTTCCTCTGTTGTCTACAAAGCCACTCGCCTCTCTCTCTCTCTCTCTCTCTCTCTCTCTCTTCATTTTCTTCCATTTTCTTTCACTTTCCACAGCTTACCATCTTTCTCTCACCCTCTCTATAAAATATATATGAAAATCTTTTCTATTGAGTGCGTTAGCTAAATCTGAGCTAATACCAGATCTTCGTTTTCGCCACAAACTCGAACCAAATATCTCTTGTTTGCGTAATTTGGTTGGCCTGTTCTTATGATGTCCTCTCTTTTGTGTGCTCTCTGTTTGTCATGTTAAAATGTGGAGGTAAAAAGTATTTTCCTTTCTAGTTGCTGAGAGAATAGAGGGAAATATTGTAACATTCTTAACTTCCAAACAAAGGAACTAATTTAATTTTTTTATTTCAATAATTGATTCATGTTTTGCAGATGAAAAATGGAATGAATGATCGTAATTAAGGGTGTTTTATTTCTCAGAAGATTGATTTTCTGGTTGGAATGAATGGCATCGTTAGATATGCAAGACCCTGTGCCTCCTGAAATGGAAGGTTCAGAGACATAAAAAAATAAAAATAAAAAAAAATGAAAACTGTGCAGATTTTTACCTCTGGAGAGATAAAGCTGAGTTTTTCATAGACCCAATTGCCTTTTATTTGGTTTGGAGAGGAAGGGGAGACAGAGAGACATATTACAATGGATACCTACATAAGCTCGGCCATGTCGAGATGGCATATGGTTTTAACGTCTGACCACGCCTCTGTGGTATCTATGAACCTATTTGTGGCACTTCTTTGTGCTTGCATTGTGATTGGCCATCTTTTAGAAGAGAATCGATGGATTAATGAGTCAATCACTGCCCTCGCCATTGTAAGTTTCTCTTCTTTGTTGTTGGGATTCCAATTGGTCATCGAACCTTTCTATTTGATTTAGAACATGAAAATCTATGGATGATTGTTGATGATCGAATGGTGGCAGGGTGTATGCACTGGGGTTGTTATTTTGCTGATCAGTGGAGGAAAAAGCTCGCGTCTTTTGGTCTTCAGCGAGGACCTTTTCTTTATATATCTTCTGCCGCCTATTATCTTCAATGCTGGGTAGGATTCTATCCATGTATTTTGATTCTTGGTTCCACGAACTTTGAAAGAAATATTTATGCAATGTTGTGGAAACAGCCTCTTGTGAAAAACAAAGATAAAGTTACATACATCTGACCTTTTCTACCTCAACGTGGGAGTTTCATTCGCACTGGGAATGCCCCTTCTCCTTGGTTGTTCCCTGGATTTGCATCTTGTTATTTGTTTGAAGGATATTGGCTTCTCATTCAAGCCTGTTTTAATGTCAGGCAGTTGGCTTTGGTCTTTATGCCAGGTTTCAGGTGAAGAAGAAGCAGTTCTTTCGTAATTTCATGACCATCACGTTATTTGGTGCAGTTGGCACATTGATATCTTGTTGCGTCATATCTGCAGGTATATATGAGTGCTTCATACACGTAACATAACCAATCTAATACATTGCAATCCCAAATTATATGGAGCCAAATATTAGCGAGAAATTGATGCTAATTGTTGCCTTAATCTGACAGGTGCCACACTAGCCTTTGAGAAAATGGATATTGGTTCTCTGGACGTTGGCGATTATCTGGGTATCTCGACAACTTCTAGTTGCTTTTGTGTTGTTTGCTCTCTCTCACACTGATTTGTTGTTATTTCCCAGCAATTGGTGCAATATTTGCTGCCACCGATTCTGTTTGCACATTGCAGGTCTGCAACAGTCCAAGTAATAGCAATAAGCAATGTGTCAGTTATTTAAAGCAAGACCCTGATCGTAGAATCTAAACTTGTTTCATCTGATGGAGCGCAGGTCCTTGATCAGGATGAGACACCTTTACTCTATAGTCTGGTTTTCGGAGAAGGTGTTGTAAATGATGCCACATCGGTTGTGCTCTTTAATGCAATCCAGAGCTTCGATCTCTCTCATCTTAGTCCCAGTATTACCGGGAAGTTTGTTGGCAGCTTTTTATATTTATTTTTCACAAGCACCATCCTGGGAGTGATTGTAAGTCTCCCTACACTTCCCTCCCCCCTCTCTCTTTCTCTCTCTATTTTAGGGGACAATTTTGCTTGAAATGCATGATGTCCTTTTTCTTGCAGACTGGTCTAGTTAGTGCCTTCATCATCAAAAAACTTTATTTTGGCAGGTATGCTGTGTCTGGATTCTCAGACCTCCTTGTAATTTTACTACTTACATTAGAAGCAAGAGTCAGTCTTGGTTTACTTGCATTAGAAAATTGATTTGCCAGAACCAGGGAAGCTAACTTGAGGTGCCTGTCAGGTGGATAATAGTTGGGGAACCAAAACAGTTTTAGATGGAGCTTATAATTTGTTCGACATTCGTAGCTATCCCCAGAGTTTTGCACTGCATTTCCTGTAATAACATTGTGCATGCTAATGGTTATTTACCAAGCCCCACATAGTGAAAGAACCCATGCTTAGTAGGTATGACTATTGGGGGCTCTAGATACACTTATACAATGCTGTCAACGTAAAGTGTGGTTTTCCTCAATCCTTGCCCTTGCTAGTAATGTGACTTAATGTAACCTGCTATATTTGAAGGAATCTTTTGGTTGGTTTCTTGAATTGGGGTCTTTGAGTCTCTTTACATGGAAGAATACCATGTAAACTCAATATCTATATGATTCAGGCACTCAACAGATCGTGAAGTTGCTCTTATGATCCTTATGGCATACCTTTCGTATATGCTGGCCGAAGTATGATTCTACTTAACTTCCCTTTAGGCCTTTGTTTTTGTTTTCTTGAATGTTCTCGCCATATTTGGTAATTTCCTGGTTTCTGCAGCTTTTCTACTTAAGTGGCATTCTCACTGTATTTTTCTGTGGGATTGTGATGTCCCATTACACCTGGCACAATGTGACAGAGAGTTCAAGGGTAACTACCAAGTATGTCACGTCAGAACAATTTTTTTTCTCGTAAAGGGTAGATGCATTATCCATTTTGATAAGGCATGGTTCCTTTTCTTTTAACATCGCTAATCATTCACAGGCATGCTTTTGCGACCTTATCATTTGTTGCTGAGATTTTCATCTTCCTTTATGTTGGCATGGATGCCTTGGACATTGAAAAGTGGAGTTTTGTGAGTGATAGGTACGGTTAGATTAGCGTTTATTGAGTAATTGATGCATTGACCTCTTCCATTCTCTCTATAGACCCATGTCCTGCTAAAATTTCATGCTGATTGCAAAAGACGACTGTCACCTCGAGATACCATTTTCTGGCTTTTATCTATTGCATTTGGTTTTATTCTTCGCAGCCCCGGAACATCAATTGCAGTGAGCTCCGTACTGCTAGCTCTTGTCCTGATTGGGAGAGCAGCTTTTGTCTTTCCATTATCCTTCGTGTCCAACCTGTCTAAGAAATCAACTAATGAGAAGCTTGGCATCAGGCAGCAAGTACACATTCTATTCCTGTGATTCAATTTGTTTTTATGAATAATCTCTCACACTGCCTCGATTCAACTCCTTTTCAGATTATAATATGGTGGGCTGGACTAATGAGAGGCGCTGTGTCAATGGCACTAGCATACAATAAGGTAAAATAGACAATGCTCCTTCCAAACCTTTTTTATTTTTTGTGGGTATGATGGTCTTGCAATTGGATGAAAGGTCATAAAGAGCATTGGAGTTATTTGCATGATTTATTGAGTTTATATTAACTGGATGCAGTTTACCAGCTTGGGTCATACCAATGTGCGAGATAATGCAATAATGATCACAAGTACCATAACTGTTGTTCTCTTCAGCACAGTGGTATGATTTCTTCTTCCCGGTGTGTGCATAGCTTAAGCGTTTTTCATGTTACATTTATTAGTTTCTGGAATATCATAAAAATATATTTATCAATTTAAAAAAAAAAAATCAAGGGGTCTGGCTGGACGATTAAATTTTTTTGTTGTTCAACTGCTAGTCATACCAACGGCTGGCTGTTGCCATGCATTTTCTCTCGTGTGCCTTCATCTGATGATTGTCCTTCTGGTAATGAGCCTTTTACCATTTTCTGGTTAGGTGTTTGGTTTGCTGACTAAACCTCTTATAAGGCTTCTGCTGCCTCACACAAAACAAAAGCTAAAAGGCATATTAGATCCAACTCCAAAATCAAATACAGTGCCACTCCTTGGAGAGGGGCAGGATTCCTTGGACGACATCGGTGGGCATGATGTTCTACGCCCAAACAGTTTACGTGCGCTCCTGACAACCCCAACACACACTGTTCATTACTACTGGCGCAAATTCGATGATGCATTCATGCGTCCCGTGTTTGGTGGCCGGGGTTTTGCTCCCTTTGTTCCCGGCTCACCAACAGAACGGAGTGTCCACAATCAATTGCAATGAAAAGAAAGACAAGCAGGATGTACAAATTATGTACGAGTTATAAGGATGTTGAAGATGGTTAAACGGTGTCACATATCTTTGAACCGGCTGCTGAAAATAGTGGTTTTGTTTTTCATATCTCCCACTCCTCAATTGATACCCTGTTAAATTTATCACAGTAGAATATTCTTACGGTGCCTTTTCTTTTGTTGATGGGGTTTGGGACGAAATTTGGTTTTTGGTTTCTCATGTCGTTATCTAGCATCTTGGAAGGCTGCAAAATCCAGACGTAGATGAACCATGGTTTCAAAAAAATTGTTGTAACTTGCAATTACCATGCAGAGATATACAAATGCATGTCAATCAGAGCTGCAAAATACAAGCCAACGCAGATGGCAATATATCCATCACAAGTAGTTAAAAGTCAAACGCAAGAACACAAAAAATTATGTCTACTTACCCTGTTTACAAATTACAATGATCAAAACTGATCTGCTAAGGATGTTATTAAAAGCTAATTTCTTATCAAATTGATAGAAGCCACATGTTTCTCCTATTTTCATTAGACAGACTTGCACACACCTGCGTTATTTTACAGTCAATTTTCGACCACTAAAAGGGTCCTTTTTTGTGCATGCAATACATTTACCATCCTAAGTCAACCACAAAAACAGAGTTTTACAATCTCATTGTATCCCTTGGAGTAGCTAATGTCAAGAAGGGGGTTGTTGCCATTCTATGTTTCTTGCTATTAACAAACCGTTTAGCAAATATCTGTAATCACGTTCAAGGGTGTGAAATGTAGCCGAGCACAACACTGAACAGAGCAACCACAGCAACAAATAGAAGGGGAAAACCCTCTTGTACTCTTCCAAGAGTCTTCCCACTCCTCAACACCACCTGCCAAGCAAAAACCCCGTTTCCACAAATTCAAAAAGGGATGAAGTATGAACCTTACTGGCTGCAAAAGTTTCAAAAGTGAAGAAATTTTATAATTGGCATGGGAAAAGAAAACAATGATATAGATATACTCATCTTCACTAGCCAAGACGAGAATCTGTAAGAGAACTCACCAGTTCTTCTAGTAAGATCTTCCTATCTTCGGTGCCCAATTGCCTCTCCTCTTTTAACTTTGAAATGGTAGACTCAGCCTGCACATAAAACCCAAAAGGCCAGACTGTAACCCTATTGGAGAAGCCACAGAAATGAGTGTAAAAACCACAAAATATTGTACCCAATGAAAATATATCATCAGGTCTATTATCATGGCTCACATTTCCTATATATGTTTATAGATGAAGCTAATCTAGGAGAGAGAGATATAAACAGGGGCACCAACATATGACAGAGAGCAAAAGAATAAAACTTTTGTCATTCCAACCAAAACTCACCATATGAATCTTTTTTCTTTTATCTGAATCTTACATAAGCCGTCCACTTGGGTAACCCACTAGAACAAGGGAACTCTTATCTCCCAATTTTGTAATTGCTAGAGTATCCTATAGTCCGGCCTCATCTATGTGATTTTATGTCAACACTTTGATATTAGGTCAGGAAATCTGAGAAAGACTAACCTCGATTAGCTTTGATTCAAGAAAATTCAATTTTGACTTCATCTCCTCAATATCAGCGACTAACTTCAGCTCATCAAGAGCCTTCACAATTGTAAATTCTTCATCCTTCACTGCAGGGGACTCTGGATCCTCAACAAGCTTTACTTGCTCATTATCAACAGCATCTTTATCTAGCTTCAATTGTTCATCCTTTGCCCACTTTAACTCATCAACATCAGCTATGTCATTATTTGATGTTAACTCTGCATCATTTGCTGGTTTTAAGTCTTGACCATCGGCCACATCCATCTTTGGGTTCAACTCCAGGTCCTTTTCTGTAGTGAAGAGCCATTGACCATTAATATGTTTGAATCCATCATCCTTGGCATCCTCATGCTGATTTAAAAAAGAAAAAAAAAAAGGAGAAAAAGGTAGTTTAAAAGAAAATTTGGTAAACATTGGAAGTCAGCTGCTAGCAGGCATCAGATTAAATGTTGAGCTTAAAAGCTTAATCCCACCAGAAATTCCAAACATTTTCAAACAACGAGGAAAGAAATCTAACCATGTATGATGGTGATAGAATCTCAATTTTCTTCAAAATCTGATCTTTCAGCACTGGAGCATCAGAACAGAGCCCCTCCCTAAATTCTTGATTAATGGGTAACAGCACTGGTGATTGAGGTGGGCTGATGAGCACCACTTTGAGCTTAACCTCTTCAATGAACTTACCATCGTCTTTGGCAAACTGCCATTTAAAAAATTATGAAAGAACAATGAAAGCACCATAAAAACAATACAGAATAAAAGGTCAAAAGCTAAACCATGGGCCTTTACCAAAAGAGGTGTAATTTCCATGTCCATTGTCCCAGCTGGGACTACAGTGCTTTGGATTAAGAACTTATCATTGCATGACATATTCAGAGAAGCTGCCTTCTGAGCTTGCATGGTGACTGCATTTAACACAAAAGGCTAAAGGATGGGCACAAATTTTTTTACAAAAAAAAACAAATACGGGAAACAAATGACTGAAAACTACACTATTATAACATAAACAGAATTAAAGGCAACTGATTTGCAGTAAGGAGTAAAATAAGGTGCAACTACTCTTAGGAAATTTATATCATAAGAATCTCATTATAAGTTGACAGCATGATATGGTAATCGATGTCTTGTATCAGGGTGAACATTAAGGAAGCTTCATGCGCAAGTGGGCGACCAGTCCAACCCCACCAAAAAGAACCAGGAAAAAAGAAGAAAAAATCCGAAGGAAGGTGTTCCAAAATCAACTCTTCTCATTCACAACTTTATCCATTGCTTTCCTTGAACCAAATGCTAAAGATAAGAGCAAATCTAACAGAACACCAAGGGAAAAGAGGAAATGAACAATAACTAAAATAGCCAATACAGATTAAAGATCAATTATGAAAAAAAATCCATGCCCCACCACATTGAACAGCTAATAACAAGAGAGCCAATCCTTGGGGAACGGGCCACAATTTTAACTAGCTAAAGATGAAGACCGAATTACCAATAAATTCAAAACTTGATTTAGGCAGGACAATGCCAACATTTGGTCGAACGCTGTATTTCCTGGGAGATGTAGTTTTAACCTGCCAATATCACACCCTCCAAAATCACATTGCTACTCAAATTTCAAAACCGAAGCATAAAAAATAATAATAATAATAAAAATAAAAATAAAACCCCAACTCAAAAGTCCAACCTTGAAAGCAATACTGTGAAAGGTATTATTGGTGAGCCTTACTGAGCACGAGCTTTGCCTTTTGGATTCAACTGCCAATACAGAACAAGACTATTTGACAAAACGGCGGCGCATTGGTTCGGGAAATGATAAAACCCTTATTAATGATAGGAAGCTAAAATACTCACCTATAAATTCCAGCTGCTTGGGCTGGATTTCCAGAAGTTTCGAACTCATGATTCTTCTTCCTCTTCTTCTTCTTCCTCAAGTAATTGAATATCCAGTCTGCGTAATCAAAGCAAGCCATAAAATAAAAATCTCATTTTTACGAATTTTCTTAAATCCTGTGAGGCTTTTTCTTTTAATGTTTTGCTTATGAAAATAATAATAAAAAAACAATCATTTCACACAGACAGTATAGAAAGCCGAGATCAACTCCGAGCTTAAAATCAACTCGTTTTCAACTCAGTCTATGAAAACGATGGCGCGTTTTGGATCAAAGAGAAGCGGAAAAGACGATCACTGCTAGAGGAGGAACCGTAATCGAGAAAAAGAATCACAAGAATCCGGAGTGAAAAAAAAAAAAGGACTCGAATTTCAAAGACGACGCCGTACAAAGACTCGGTTGGTCGTGGAAATCTTTCTCCTCCGAATTTTTGATTCCAGGAAGGTCGAAACACTGCGTTTCAGCGCTCCAGATGGTGAGAAAATTGCCCCCTCTACCCGCCACTCAAAAAAAAATAAAAAGAAAAATAAAAAGAAAGAAAAAGAAAAGATGAGAGAGTGAAACGACCACGTGTGTCCGTCACTCAGTCAGTCGTCTTCTCCGTTGCCTACAAACAGATATGACAGTTGACACAGTCTCGAAACGCTGACTAGTCTTATTTTCACGTAGACAGCACCAGCCACAAAAAAAACGACAACGTTTGGCATCCCAATATTACAACATAAATCGTCTCCACTCTCTACTCTCATCTTCAAAGTTTTAAAAAGCCCAAAACAGAATTAAAACTCAAACTCTGAGGAATGCAGACGAAACCGTTTAGAATCGCGAGAGAGAGAGAGAGAGAGAGATTTTACTGGAGAAACGTTGTCGAGGAATTCTAGAGAGGAGGTGAGGTTAAGAGGTTAGAATAGAATATTATTGAATTGCGAGCATGTTTCGTTTTTCAGAAGTGAAACCTGAATTGTTGTTACCAGATAGAGAGGTGTTTGTTTGGTGATCAGAAACGCCAGTTGAAGTAGCGGCGGTGTTGGTGGTAGTGGTGGTGGTGGTGCAGCGACTGTGAGAATGGGAGTGAAAGCCAAGTTTCTCTTGGGAGATGATGGCGTTAGTAGGGGAAGAAGAAATTGCTGTGCTTCTAGCAAGCGGGTAGCTCCGAATGTGATAGCGGTTATACCAGTAAGCGTAACCGACCCGGCTTCTCGATTTTGTAGTATCGCCGTCTTCCCACTTTTTATTTACAAATCCAGATATAAAAATCACTCGTAAATTATCATCTAATAGTGAATTTATAAATTATAAATGTATTTTCTGCGGGAAATTGCTTTGCACCGCAACATATTTTTTAATGATTAAAAAAATATTATAAAAATATTAATCATCTGTACTCATAAATTTTTATTTACATGAAAAGAGACAATAACTTCATCGGGTGGTTGCACTACGACCGTTATAATTTGACTGTTACGTGTTTGAATATTCAAAGATCATCTAACGGCACTTGCCTTCGTGCATGTAAAAGCTCTAAACCGCTATGTCCCACTGCATTTAATACGTCTGAATACACATTGTTTCTTGAATTTAGAATTTATTATAATAATTCATCTATTTTCCCTTTTGGAAGATTGCCTTTTCAATTAAATTTAATCTTTTGACTTTATTTTTCACCTTTTTTTCCCCTTTTTTTTAATTTTTCTTTTTGGAATAAACTTCTTTTTTCTAGACTACCTTTCTAACCATGTTCGAATAGATGCTACCGCTTTTTTTTTTTTTTTCTCTTAAATCTTCATCTTGGCTTTAAAGAATCTTTAATAAAGGGGGAGATGTTTTTGCATTTACCTGTGGGGGTACTGTGGCAGTGATTTATCGATTTGTGAGCAAACTTTCGGCTTTGTTCTCAGGTCAAATTTTCGTTACTTTCTCACTTTTGCGTCCGCCAATAAGTATTTGGGACTAATTTTATCAAATTCCTCTCATGATTATTATATTCAGTGCGATCCAGAGCACCTTTTCACTCCAACTCACCGCTATTTTTTCAACTAAAAAAACCATCAAATAAATATTTGACAAAATTCCCACTTCTTTGTTGCTTTGCTCTTTTTTTTTTTTTTTTTCCCATTTGCTTTGCTTATTCTGATGATCGCTAATAATTCACAAAAGAAAAAAAATCAGGACTAGGAGCCAGAGGACTATCAGTCCGTAAATTTTTTTTAATTCTTAAAAAAAAATAGAGAGAAAAGAAAAAAGAAAGTCTACTCTATTAAAGACCTGACCCCTCTATGACAAAAGAGCTCAACCTGCGTGTAATAAAACCAATCAACTTCCATGGTTGGTGCATGCCTTTGTTATCAGCCTGTATGCATCAACTGCGAATTCATGGTGCAGTTGTCGCTCTAGTCATCGCATGATGTATGAATGCACACCTCAGAATCTGCATATAAAATATAGAACGACACCATCAGCGATCGGCGCACAAGAGATAAAACCAAGTATCAGGGTGACACAATGGGAAGATAGCTCATGGTCCATCCGTAAAAGAATTCATTTTTAAAGAAAGCCATTCAAGTCAACTTTAATAATGAAAAAAAAAAAGGAGGAAAAAACCATTTCGGGCAGTATAGATCTGTGAAGCTTGTGTTTCTTTAAACTATTACGAGATTACGTTAATGTGTTCATGTGGTACTTGGTTGGTCAATCTCATGATTTTACCATGAAGACATCTAGCATTGGTAGATGTTATTTTCGATGATAGCAATAATGATATGTTTTGGGTTTGGTAGAAGTCATGCATCACATTGGAATATGACAGATGGAGGGCTCTGCAGAATTAAGCTTGAAAATGAAATCAAACCGACTGGTCGGTCATAAACTTAGGAAGAGACAAGAAGAAATAAAGAAATGGGCCATGTTATTAATGATCCAAGACCAAATGACAAAAAAAAAAAAAAAAAAAAATCCCAAATTTCCAAAATCTCTCAAATTTTATGCTTTGTAATTTTATTTTTTTAAATAAAAAATAATGATAAAAAGATAAGAGCCTAACCAAATTATGCATATTAGTTTTAAGGAGTTTAATATGTGAGTTATATAAACAAATAATCTTTTAAGTAAAAAAATAAAAACATGAAATCTAAAATATGCAGAAATTAAAAACAAAAAATCACCCGCGGCTGCGGTACTAAATTACCATTAATCGGCCTTTAACAAAAGGACTAGTCGGCTTAGACTTGAAGCTTCACTACCCAAAAGACCCGAGTTCCTGCAAGTCCCGCTATTGCAATTTGCAGTCCACCTTTTGTTTTGGTTTTTTAAGGCTGGTTTTGGGCCTTGAAAGGCAAACTTTTACAGTCGCCCAGAAGCTGAAAATGATTTGCTTTGTAGGGACGGTAGCAATAGCATAATTTCCGGGTAGCTCCAACCATCTTCATTTATTCGACCGGACCACCGTCCTTAATTGACAAAACCGTTTGATCTCAGGCAGCTCAACTACCCGGAAAATCAAAGGAAAAAGAAATTAATAGGCTACTTGCTGTTGTCGCCCCAGTACCCCACATCTTCCCTTTGAACATAAAAAAACGTGCATCTACGTTGACATGGTACTCGTCGGTTTAAACTGAATTTTAATTATTATTATTATTATCTTTTAATTTCTCTTAAAAATTTAAATAATTTTTTATATTTAATTTTAATATTAATAAATTTAAAATTCTATTATCATATCCCAAATCACATAAACTATTTTTTTTTTTTTTTTTGCAGAGATGAATATTAATGTGAAAACTTAAATTTAAATCAATAACAAAAAAAACACATATCATATTACCAACTAAATTTTCAGGCAGAGAAGTGGGAGTACCCCATCTAATAATGAGCCCAATGGGACCTTTGCATGTTGCTAGGCAAGTGTCTCCCAACAACTAAAATCGAATATTGCCCTTTATGCATTCAATGCTAAAAATGCAGGAAAGTTACCGAGCTCTATTAATCTCAGTTTGAAGATTCAAATCAATTATAAGTTTATTGTAATTTTAAACCAAAAAATAAAAAAAAATTGAATGTGTATGATTAGATCTCAATCATTTAATTTCAAATCAATGGTGTAGATTACATGACACTTCTATTACCATTGTCTCTAGTGCCATCGAATTAATTTTTTCACCTAAAATTTTAGTCAAATGATAACATTAAATTACGCTTAACATCTAGCATGATCAAAAATCAACGGCGTAAAATTATGGTTTAGAATGATGCTTTGAGAAAGACTTTACAATTATCATAGTACACAGTACATTCAGTTTTGCACATTGACACCAATCATCCTATTACTAATACTATTATTATTATTATTATTTTGCTTCGCCTTGTTTCTTTCTTTCTATGGTTGGAATGATGACGGAACTCTAGCTAGAGAAAACATAGGCTTGGGTGTGGGCATTAAAAATTTTAAATTTAAATTTTAAAATTTATTTTTTTTAAAATTTTTTAAAAGTGTTTTTTTTTCTTAAAAATAATTTTAAAATTTTAAAAAAAGAGAATCAAGAATTAATTATTAAACATGATTTTTATGATTTATTTTAAAATAAATTAAAAATTTTTAGCTTTAGCTTTCTGCAAATGGCCGTCTTAGGCCCACCTAACTGCGAACTTCTTTGTTTCGGTCTTATCGTCCACACAAGCTCGTAGTTTTTTTTTTTTGGATCCATTAATTAAAGACCCACCGCTTTTACTTTCCCATATATAAACGCAGCAAGCCTCTCTTCCTTTCGCTAGCTTAGCTTTCTCCGCCGGCTCTGCAGCATTTCTCCAATGGCAGCCACAGCAGGTTCGTATGTCTCCATGCGGTCTCGCCCCACTTTGGTAATTTCAATTTCCCTTTCTCCCCAACAGATCTGTTAATATTTTTTTTTACATGCGTTTAATCATGTTCTTATTGCGTTATAATTTTGTGGATCTGGTTTCATTTGGGAAATATGTGAGTTTTTGGCTTTCTTTGCGCGAGTTTTGATAGTTATCTTTGGTAGATGGTCTCAAGTCTTGTTGGGTTTATTTTTTTTGTGTTCTTCTTCGGTGGGATTCAATTTATCGTATGCATTGTTGGTGTTTGATAAAAATTTTAATTGAGTGGAGTTGCTGATTTGTACTCAAAGATTGGATCTTTTCAATCTGGGTAATCATGCATTTGTCCATCGGATTGTAGACAGAGACACCCTTTTGGGATTTGTTACTGGTTATGGCGTCTTTGCAATAGAAATCAACAAGTTTCTAGGTGTAGAGATTGCATGGTACTTTGTATCTGGGTACCATCTGTTTGTGATTGTTTGCTATTAAGTTTATATTCTTTGAATAGAGCCATCTATTGTGCTGGGGAGTGAATGCGTTATGGTTTGTTTTATCCTCTTATTGCTCTATGCCATCCTTCTTTTTTGCATAATTGACGTTGTATTTGTATTCTTGTTAAGCAGGGTGCGGCCAGAATCTCTAGCCTGAACGCAATTTCCCTTTCCAGTGGGGGAAAAAGCTTCCTTTCCTTTGGGCTGAGGCCTGTTCCTGCCCGCCTTAGGATTTCCTGTGCTGTATGCTTCCTTCATACAATAAACTATTTTGCACTATACCTCTTTTTCTTGTATTTTGGGTTATCATTTTCCTAGAAAATCTTTATTCAAATTACAAATTGCATTCAAAATGATGACTTTATTAAATGCTATTGTGTAGGCCAAACCAGAAACAGTTGATAAGGTGTGCAAAATTGTGAAGAAACAGCTGGCATTGTCCGATGATACTACTGTTTCTGGAGAGTCAAAATTTGCACAACTTGGTGCGGATTCTCTTGACACGGTACAAAAGATTTATGTTACTAAGCTTCCCAAAACTACTCTAAAATAGCTTCTGCATAGCATAGGCCTAGGATGTGTTCTATTTTGGATTCTCTTGGTCTAACCTTCTGAGCATGTTGTGTTTTTCAGGTTGAGATTGTGATGGGACTTGAAGAGGAATTTGGCATTAGCGTCGAAGAAGATAGTGCCCAAAGCATTACAACAGTTCAAGATGCTGCAGATCTTATTGAAAAGCTTGTTGCAAAGAATAATACTTAGCGAACCAAAATTTAGACCTTGGAGAACTTCTTTCCAAGCAGCTTCTGTCTCCTTTTAACTTGTCATAGATGAAGTGCTAGGCAATCTTATTGTCAACTCTTGTTTTTGTCAGTTTGATTTACAAAAACCCATGGTTGCTGAATTGTCAAGTTATGAAATTATGGTGCGTCTTTTTTGCATTCTGAGGGTGCTTCATGTGGTCATATCTGATTCAATTTTACATTAACTGCTCCGTTTTACCTCTTATGGTCCTTAAGCCGGAGACTGTTTAGAGGTGGAGTTCCTACTTAGCGAGGGAGTAGGGAGAGCAGTGTGGCGTTTTTCCTATTTTTCTTCTCCGGCAAGTAATGCACGTGTATATGCACATGCAGGTGCAGATATGTCCATTACTCCTTTGCCCTTGCGACATCCATGCTTGCAAGCAAACGCCCACACACACACACACACACACCCCCCCCAATTGGCCGCCTCTCTTCTCCGTTCCCAGAAAGACGAAAAAAAAAACGTAATAATCAATAAAAAGAATAATCAATCATTTGATGCCTTGGAAAATGATGGGTGCTCTGACTCATTAATTGAAGTATTGGAGGCAACAAAGTTTTAAGTCTGCTGCATAGTCCGATGAGACTACTTGTTCTTTGTAGTGATCTTCTTGGTATTTGGATTAAACAAGATGGCAGCAGGTTCCCCGTTCTTTTTCCTCTTGCTTTGTCATTGCAGTTTATTTTACTTAAAGGTCGCGCAATGTTTAAGAACATATTGCAGAGAAATTAACCCAGTCAAATGCCACTGGATGCACAATAAAGGATCCCATATGAAACATTGATCAAACATCCCTTCAACTGGACACTTCTGCTAATGGAAAACATGTACACGTCTATCAACAGAACATGAGAAGCAGACCATGTGATTTCAACGTCATCATTAGATCATTCCCAATCAGCATCAAAGAAACCGGCATCTTTCATTTCCGAGTAGTATACATTCTCCAGATGCAAGTCTTCCTCCTACAGCCAATCAGCAGTGAAAACAATTCCCCATAAAATAACCATCCTAGGGTAGAGTAATGTAACTTTGCACTCAGAATAGGTCAAGGCAGCAACATATTGTTATAAAGAAAAACTTTACCTGAAAAAAGTCTGCTAAAAATGTTAGGTATAAAAGAGGAAGGTAGAAGGCATGGTAGCAAACTATTGTGGCAGTATACAACCTGTATAAGAAGATCAAAGTGAAGGAAAAATCCATAAGGGTGTATGTGGCCATCAAATATCATATAAGAAACAAAGAGCATCTAATCAAAATTACCAGAAACCAAAGCCAGCCCCATTGCCCGTAAGCCCGCAGCCAAACAGTGACAGGGCATTCAAGATGAACATACCGGCAATGTACTTGTAGAATGCAGGTCTTGCTGCAGAAAAGGAAATGAGATGCAATGTCATGATAAAATTTTGTGGAAATAATGCTGCCACTTTCAGTTATTCCAGTATGCTTGCTCTTTGGAAAACTTACCTGGTAACCTCTCCCTCCACCTTGAATGGTACATGAACAATATCAAGCCATAAACTGCAGTTAGTGCAAGCCTATGGATAACCCATAAGCTCCATTTCATGTGTTGAGGATTTTCCCTGCTGTCAATGAACAAAGGGATTCCAAATCCAAATAGGTAAATTGCCTGTAAGAAAAAATAGGTAAGATTAATCCATGCCAAATATAAACTTTAGGCTAATACACGACTATCAACAAGTAATGACTGACAGGTTTTAAGTGACACAATCTAAATTGGGGGGAAATAATACATTTGGAATCACACAAGCTCACAAATTTGCCTTAATTCTCTTTATACACAGGTATATAGTTAATGTTTAGAGATCATTTACAAACTAGGAATCTGGCATTTGGTTAGAGTTATAATAGAAGGCATAAGAGAATTCAGAACACAGTATTAATGCAATATATTGACAAAGAAGAATTCATAACTTTTCCATGTGTCATACAGTGTTTTTTTTTTTTTTTTCCAAATAATAAATAAATCTACCTACTAAAGCAATGTAATAATTTCAACTGAAAAAGAGATACCTTCAAAAGTATGTCCAAACCAACAAGTAGTGCTGAGATACCAAATGGCCTCGTCAAAGCATCAAAACCACTGGAATAATTTCCTTGGAGTAAAAAGGCAATCAAGCTAATTTCCAAAAACAGCATCCCAGATGTTGTAAACAAAGATAATATGTTCCATGCTACTTCCTTTCCAGGACTGCATTCCCAAGCCTGTATCAAGAAACAAAACTTAGTTTGATCATAGCCCAACAGCATGGCAGAGGATGCTCCATAATAAGCCTATTAATTGGCATAACCAAAGCAATTCACACCATTTTTATTATGCTGTTAAACTTTAAATTCAGTGCAAAATGGGGTGAATTGTAAGACATACAAAAACATTACTGGATTAGCATTTGCTGATTCCATTGAGAAGAATTAGGAAAATGCTAGCCAGATCAATTACTTGAATTTGCTCATTTTCATGGAATCAAACAACAAACTGGTTGCTAGACATTTCTCAGATGGACAGAGATTCCTTCTCCTAGGTTTGCTCTGAGATAACCACTGGTATGGTTCACTACATTCTGGTGCTCTTTGAACCTAAGATTTCCTTATTCCAGAGAGCAAGAATTCAGCAAATCTCTAATTCTTCAGCGTTGATTATCACCACTCACTGTCTGAAGACACATCAGCCAATAGGCTTTTCCCTGATCTGATCCCCGATCCCATTCTACACTATACTTCCAAGAGCTCAACTTAATCCAGGGACAAAAAGATTCCAGTTTTGTCTGGAAAGTTGTAACTTTGAAGTGTAGGCAAATAGTCACAACAGGCAAAGGTATCTGAACTACATACCGAATCAAGAAAACGATAAAACTAACAAATTTTTGAAAGTGGATGAAAGAATCAGACAATCAGAGCAACAATTTGCACCCAAGAAAGAAACCCAAACATTAACCAACCAAGTTCTTGAAAATTACAAAAAAAAAAGATTGGCAATTTGCACACAAGAAACAGGAAAACTAGCTAATATTTCAAGAACACAAAATTAGCTGCCCCACTAAGGTTCTAAACAAAAACTCCATGAACCTGCAAGCAGCACCAAACGAGATTGAGCAGGCTAACGAGCCAAAGACTCCCATAATAAGCGAGAATTATATGGGATCTTCCATGGGTCAGCTTTCTAAAGCTCTTTTTAGCATGAAATGCCAAGTAGAGTACGAAAAGAAGAGAAGCCACAATAAGGATCACGTTATGCAAGAAGCCATGGCAATCAAAGAGCCAACTGTAGAGTCCTGAGCGTGTAAAGTTTCCATCTTTCAGAGTTGAATTGGGGTTTGGCGATATGGGGATTGAAAAGGACGAGCCTTTGTTGGTTTCTTGTAGAAGGGTTCGCATTGTTTTGTGGGTTGAAAGAGATTTTTTTTGGACAGGTGAGGGGGAAATTGGAAGAAGAACCCTAACTTTATTGTCTTGTCTGGTGGTGGGGAATTGGATTATATGGGGATTTGTTAATTAAATCTCTTTATGGATGCTTTTTCTGTAGTGGTTGTCGGTTCAGTTTGGCGGTTTATACGGTTCATTCTATGCGCTTTACCCTGTTGGCGAAACCATGAAAATTGTTGATTAAAAACTGAGGGGTAAAAAACACACGAAAACAAAGATTAAAAAAAAAAAAAGAAAATAAAATAAAAATTCTGTCTCTAGACCTGCAAAGTTAGGAACGTTCAAGAAAAAAATTTAGATAAGTTCTCAAAAAGAAAAAAAAAAAAATAAAAAAAATAAATGTACCTATCAAAATATTTAATTTACATCAAACATATAAAATGTTAAATTTAAAATTTTTAAAGATGATGTACATAATTATATATATTTTTTTCTATCTACATATTGATAAATAATTTTTTAACAAAAAATAATATAATCAATAAATATTTATATTTTAATAGTTATATTAAATAATTTAATTTACCATTTGTTAAAAACCTTATGTATATCTAATATACCTTTTAAAGTTTCCAAATTTCAATCATAAATTACAATGCAAATTACCAAGAAGGTCACTCCAATGAGAGTGGTTTTTTTCTTTTTTTTTAAAAAAAACCCTTTTAGGGAGTAATTCAAGACTAAAATCTTAAATATGCGGAAGAATTCAATCGTGTAATTTAAAGTGGTAGAAGTTATTTGTTGTTTAGGTTATAAATTTTGAATTCAAACTTCAGTTAAGGTGGCGTAATATCTTTTTTTTTTTTTTTTTTTTTTGACAACATTGTATATCACCAAAGAATTCAAATTGAATAACTTGGGAAGCAGGTATTAAGAGTCATTGAAGAATTCAGATTCTGTGAGGATTTATGTCAATTAAAGCTTAAGCTAGCCTACGAATAATCTTACCATAAATAATAAAATAAAAAGTGTACAATCTTAGAGCAAAGCAAGACGTTATTAGAATTTAATACTTTCTTCTATACATTGTATAAATGGATTATACATGAGTTTTTCTTGAATTTAATATATGATTGAGATTAACTAATTCACCATGTGATAAAAAAAAAAAAAAAGAAAACAAAATGTTACTAAAGAGATATCTCAGTAGTTAATAGTTTAGACTTACGTTTTAAAATTCTTGAACTCCTTTCATCAAGGAAGAAAATTAAATTTATGAAAATATATCAGCCTTTTAATTAAAAAAAAAAAATTGCGGTTGAATCAAACAAGGGTGAATAGAATTGGGCTAGGACGAGGATTGAGCTAAGCTTGGCCTTCCAAAATTGGGTCCTTTAATAATTTACTTAGTTTTATAAATATTTAAATATTTAATTTAAATCTTATTTTTTAAATAAATTTTTATTTTTTTATAATATTTAATATTAATTTAATAAATTATTTATAATATTTTTAATATTTTAATAAAATTTAAATTTAAAAAAAATTTTTTCATTTATTCAACTTAATTATAATTTAATATAAATTATAATTTATTTAAACTTATATAAATTCTTATTCACATATATTTAAAAAATTTATATAATACAAATATTTATAATTAATAAAAATTTAAAAAATATTTTTTTTAAAAAATACTTTTAAAATTTTTTATTTATTTGCTTAGAAAACAAAAAAAGAAAAAAAAATTTTCTTGAAAAAAAAAATACTCATAATTTTATACTCTTTTGTTTTTCTTTTTTTTTTTTTTTTTTTTTTTTTTTCATAACAAAAATTATTCTCAAATTTTTTTAAAAATTATTTTTAATAAAATAATAAAAAAATATGTATTACAATAAATTTATATATTTAATAATAAATTTATATATTTAATAACTTTTTAATGAAATAAACAGATATTGTATCTAAATAATAGAAATGAGTGGTCTAACAAATTTCCTTTTTTGTATTAGCAAATGTCTAATAATTTTTTTTTATAATAATAATAACAATCAAATTTCCTAAAAATTCTAAAGATACTCACTGAGTCTCTTTCATATGATAAATTATAATTATTGGATTCTATCTTAAGTCATTTTTAGGTGTGTTAGCAAATATCTAACAATTTTTTTTATAATAATAATAACAAATCACATTTCCTAAGTTTCCTAAAATTACTCACTGACTTTTTTAAATTGAGTTTCTTTCATATGATAAATTATAGTTATTGAATTCTGTTTTAAGTTATTTTTAGGGTAAGTAGACTGTTAAATAGAAAAAAATAATTATTCTTGAAATATTTGTTAATATTTTTAAATTTTGTTTTATGTTATTTTAAGTTAAAAAAAAAAAAAAATTTAACCTAATTTCTATCAAAATATTGATTGATTAAATTAATTACATAAAAATTTATTTTTTAAAAAATAAATTTAATAAATTTTTAACTAATTGAGTGATATAATAATTAAATTAAATAATTTCATTAATATAAATTATATTAAGTGATAAAAATAAAAATAAATAATAAATTTAATAACAAAAATTACTTTTTTTTATTAAAATTAATTTATATTATAAAATATCAACATTATTTAATATTATACTCTTCGATAAATATGCTAGAAAGACAGACTTCAAAAACATCAAATTAAAATACATCCTTTAAGCACTGCCAACAAAAAAAAAAGGGAAGGGAAATGGAGAGAGCTTCAATCAAGTTGGCTTTCTTAGTGGCCATGCTAATTATAGCTACAAGTAAAAGTTTCTCCCTCTCTCTCTCTATATATATAAAGTGCATGTTTGAGGGATGCATCCAAGGGAGCGGGATGGGGATTTTTCCTCTGACCCCTTCATTAATGATTTCTTATTAAAGTTAATTATAATGATTAAATAATTGCATTTGATGGCAGGCCTTCCCCATGAATCCAAGGCAACGAAGGAGTTGGAGGATCAGAAACCAGTTCAATGCCAAGTTCCTTCTGATTGCATTAGCACCTGCAATGGCTGCACATTGAACAAGTGCACCGCCGGCCTTTGTGTTTGCGGATGTGTGGGAATGACCAACCAAGTTATACACAACCCCTGATCCAACGCTGAGAGCAGTGCCACAACCATATTTTCTCGGAGTAATAAAGGAAAACGAGAGACAGAAAATAAGAATCACGAAGAAAAAAATGATACTAATTAAAGATGTAGAATTTTCTGTTTGGCACTTACGTATTTCTGATACCAATAATAAAATGTTTCAGAAGTAACATTCTCGTGTTGGCAGTCCCGTTAGTAACACGTCAAGTGTCATCGAGCTCAATTCCCATATTAAACCACGAGGAGTTCTATATAAATAATAACAAATAAACAAACACAAACATAATATATATAGATATGTGCGTGTATAAATATTTTCTCTGATTTCAATGTTTAGTGTATACCCAGTAACAAAATTAAAAGTCATGGTAGGTTTTTCTAGGTAAAACTAAATCAAAAATAACTTTTAAAACCCACAAAAGAAAATGTTTTTCAAATTCAGATTATCTATGAATACAGTATATATTCATTATTGTTATATCGACGAGTGCATGTGTGCATTTTGCCGTTTTTATTCAAAATTAAGTTGCCATGTATACCCATCAAAATTGGGAATTAATTGAAATTTCTATCTTCTTAATTAATAAAGAGAGCACCTAATAATGCAAATATATATATATATATTTGGCTTTCCCACATGATTTAATTTTTGTCAATAAATTTAAAAAATTGCATTCATTAAAAAAATATGACCTTTGGGTCTGTGGATCTCTCTGGGTACTGAACCCTCTCTTTTATGTTCACCCAGACATGTATTTTTTTCCTCGAGCATCACAGCTAAGCTACTGTATAATTTGTTGGTCAGCTTCATTGAGGGTCCAGCCCATTAAACCTGGGTATGGTTAAAATTAAAAATTACCATGTTGTAAAGTAGTTATGTGAGGAGAGTACAAGAAGTTCACCGCCAAATTCCCTATTTGATTTTTGTTTCCTCTTGCCGTGTAAATGGTTAAAAATTGAGAAAATGCCATTTATAAAGTATCAAAAACCTACCTCACTCTTCAGTCTTCACAGCTAACCATAACTCTAATTCTCTCTCACAACTGTCCAAGGGGTGCTTTGAGGTAATGTCTAATTCTATCTCTGTCCATCTCTTTTTACCTTTATTTTTCCTGCTCTTTAATTCGATATAAAATAAGGAGATCCTGCTACCCTTTTATTTTTATTTGAATTTGATTGATCTATTAACTTTTTTTTTAATATATATTTTTTATTTTTTCATTTTAAATTTTGAAAGAATTGTTCTTGTTGTTTGATACGTTGCAAGGAAGGTGTTTGTTCTTCTATTTTCTATGGTTGACTACAGTGAGCATGTACAGCTACTTTTTTGGAACGAATAATCATGAGGAGTGTTGATTTGTTTGCCCTGAGGACCAACTACGACTACTAGAAATGTTTCTGGCCTCAAGCCAGGGCTTCGTGGCTTCCGTTTTCATTCCCTCGGAGACACAATAAATGGTTGGTTGCATGTCAACTGGTACAACAAATATATGCTTCTCAATACTCTTAATTTGAGACACACAAGGAATGATAAATATCTGTATGTCTTTCAGGAATTTCTATGTTGAATATTTTGGGAATTGCTTGCAGGCCCACACGTCAATCCGTGTGGCAAAGAGCATGGTGCGCCTGAAGATGAGAATCGTCGTGTTGGCGAACTAGGAAGTGTAACTGTTGGGAATGATTCTAATGTTGTTCATGCTATTCCAAGTTGTCTACCACTGGAAATAACCATTAAGAGGTGCATATGGGTAAGGGTAACAACCAGTGAGGTGAAGATGGTGTTCTCACCTAATGTCGTTTACAGAAATAGGCCATTTATGGCATTAAGGTTTCACTGCCTTTCAGGTAGAGCTAATCACTTGATTTCTTTTGCAACATGCAGGAGGCCGTGAACATGGCAAAAGCATTGGAAATGCCGGCCGAATGGTTGCATGCGGTAAGTCTATTAGGTTTGCAAAGATGGTTTTTAACTGAAGTTGATTTGCCATCTTAAAGCCACCATGCACATATGGTTTTCACTCCAACAGAATGTTTTACACCGCAGTACCTGTATTCATATTTTTGCAGGCATCATCTGCTTGCCCGCTATATATTAAAATTGAGGAGACTGGCTGGCGAGCATGTAGAATCTGTAGGGATCCCACAAATAGAACTCTAACGAGCGAAAGGTCACATGCCATTGCACTTCATGGCGATGTTGGTTTTGTGATATAAATAAGAATCATGTACTTTGTTTATCTGTTCAGTTGAACTTGTCTCAAATTGGGGTGCTTGCTTTTCTCTTTGATGGAACACGTTCTGTTTGTGTTGGTTTTTTGATGTTAAACAACCGACTAGATTTAGACGTTTAAGAATGTGGCCAAAAGAACTCAGTTTCCTCACTTAAAGAGCAAATATTTTGTAACTTATTGTTGCAAGTTTAGTCAAATGTAAGGGAAAGAGAAAATAAAATAGGAGTAGCCATGAAGATAGGACGTAAGGGGATGAGGCACCAAACGTGCGAGATCAAGTTGGAATTTCATATTTTATTCATAAAAAATATACTTTTTCCTTTCAATTCAACCAGACATTTTAAAAGTAGAAGACGAGGCATCGAGGATGGGCTCAGACTTTTACTTACTTGACAGTAGGCTTGCTTTCCTGATAGCAAGTGACATGGCGATTAGAAATTGATTTATACTCAGAAAGAAGATTGAGTTGGAATTCCAATCTTCTTTCTTAATCTCTGACGGTTTAAAATAAAAAATAGTTGTTTTTAATATTTCATAATTTATCATATTAGTTATTCAGATTATATTTAGATCTCTAGTGAATTTGAGTTTTTACACTTTTTTTTTTTGTTAATAAATTCTTATTAGAGTTAAAATTTAAATGAAAAAAAAAATATTAATGATACATATTTTTAATGTAAATTAATTATAAATAATAAATATGAATTACATATGTATTTTATAATTATGTTTCTTATAAGAAAGATTCAAGTGAAGTGATAAGATTAATTTCACAATAAAAATAATAACACTTATACTCTAACTTGACTCTTAGAACATTGAGAAACATATATTAAGAAATCAAGCACAATAAGATTAGATGGACTTGGCTTATTGTAGAAATGAGGGGAAGAAAAGTAACATATAAATTTTATATTAAAAAAATTTAAAAGTTAAGTAATATATAAATAAAAAAAATTATAAATTTAATATTTTAAAATTTTAACTTATAATATTTTATTAGGAAAAAAAATATGAATAAAAATAATAATTTTAAAATTTCAAAAAATCAATATTTAATATATTAAATAATATAATCTATAATATTTATATGTATATTTGAGTGTTTTGGTATTATCATAATAATTGAAATTTTATTGTAATTAAAATAATAATATATAAAAATCAATTAATATAAATTTGATTGTAATTTAAAAAATTTTAAAAACTTATTTTTAATTAAAAAGAAAATCTTTTAAATTCAAGCTTTTTTCCTCAAAAAAGAAAAAAAAATACATTCTCAAATTTCTTTAAAATGAAAAAAAAAACTTAACCCTTTTTTTTATCTTAAAAGTGAAAAAAACTTATTTTAAAATTTCTTAAAATATATCTAAAAGATAAAATTCTCCTTAATTTAATTTAATTTAATTAATTAATTTTTAAATTTAAATTAACAAGTAAATTTAATTTGAATCATATTTAATTAAACTTTAACTTTTAAATTTTATTATTTTAATATTTTTAATAAGATATTCAGAATTTGTATAATTGTAAGTCTAAATTTAATATAAATATATATTATTAAAATTAAGATATAATTTTAAATTTCATATGTATGACAACTTCTTATAAAATTTTAAATTAAAAATAATAATATACTTATAATTAAAAAATTCTGATTATAATCAAAAGTAGTATTTTATGAATCATTTGATATAAATTTAATTACAATTAAATAAAAATTTTATTCATTTATAAAATCCAAATTTGGTTATAATTAAATATTTGAAATTAAAAAAATTTTCAAGGAAAAAACTATTTTCAAATCCTTAATAGATTAAAAAACTCACAAATTCACATTTTTTTTCCTTAAAAAAAAAAAGAAAAATAGAACTACCCTCAAGATTCCTTAAATGGGAATAAAATAAAAAGTTGACTTATAAATCATTTTCTTTTATTTTTTAAATACAAAAATTCTTTAAAATAATTTAATATAACTATTTGTTGTTTCAAATCTAATTAATTATAGAAACAAAATAACTTAAATCAAATATTTAGAGAAAACAATTATTACCACTAAATGTTTTAGTGAAAAATTAATACTCAATATTTCAATATTTTTTTAAAAAATGAAATAAAAATGAAAATAAATTTGTTAATAAATATGATTAAAATTATATTTTGTACAAGTTTAATATAAATTTAAAATATATATTTTTAAAACTAAGAAAAAACTTGAGAATTGATTACATAACAATTTCTCATAAATTTACAAATTAAAAATACTAAAATATACTATACTTATGAAATTTTTATTTATAATCAAAGTAATATTATATAAATTAATTAATATATATTTGATTATAATAAAATAAAGAGTGTTCATAGAATCATATTTTTATTATAATTAAATTGATATAATTATAAGATTTTCTCACATAGAAGAATGAGAGGCAAAAAAAAGAAGAAAAATCTACTTTTAAATTTTTTTTTATGAAAAAAAAATGCATAAAATGAAAGATGAAATATTTCTCAAATATATATTATTTATTTTTCTTAATATAAAAAAATTTTACTCTCAAATCTTCTTAAAATGGAAAAAAAAATTACTTTAACATTAATTTTTTTTTTGTAAAATTTCCTTTTAATTTTTTTTACAAAAAATTAAAAGGAAATTTTTTTTTCTAAAATTAACTTAATCGTAAGATTTTAGATTTTATTAGTTTGACTTTTTTAGTAAGATATTGCTTAATATATTGGTTTAAATCTAATAAATATATATTGTAAAAAGTGAGAAAAAAGTCAATAAAATGCTTATGTTTCAACATTTATTTAATTTTATGAATATCTAAATATTTAATTTAAATTTTAATTTCTTAGCAAATTTTTATTATTTATAATTTTTTGATATTAATTTAATAATTCTTTATAATATTAAATATTAATTTAATAGTTTATTGATATTATATTTTAATATATTAATAGAATTAGAATTTTAAAATACTTCTCATTTATTCAACTCAATAATGATTTAATATAAAGTACATTTTATTTAATTCATATAAACTATTATTTATATAAATTTAAAATATATACTATATAAATTTTCATAATTAACAAAAATTAAAAATAATTTTTAAAAAATATTATTATAATTTTTTCATATAAAAATAATTAAAAATTTTAAAAAAATTAATAGGTGTCTAAAAATATAATTTATTTATTTATTTTTTTTAATATTGTAATTAGCATATCATGAGAAAGTTGAAAATATTAATGTATTCAAAGAATTTGTTGTATCCTAATAACTAATTTATCTCTTCTAATTTTTATTATAATTAAATATTTTTTTAATTAAAATTTTTGTATTAAGAAAAAATTAGATTAATTATATATATATATATATATATATATATATATATATATATATATATAAATATAATTATAAAAATAAAATAAATATATCAATTAATATATAAATTATAATTTAAAATTATAATTATTAATAATATAATAATATATAAAAATAATTTTATATTAATCAAATCACTTAATAAAAATATTATTTGAAAATATTATTATACAATTAATTAAAAATATTTTAACAAATCTGTTTTACAATGTCAACATTAATTGGTATTGTAGAATGTCGACATTATCCGATGTTGTGCTCTTCCATAAATATGTTAGAAAGAGTCAATGTCCCAACTCCTACATAACAAGTAGACATAACTCAAACACCAAATCAAAGTATATCAAAGAAATGGAGAAAACTTCAATCAAGTTGGCTTTCTTAGTAGCCATGCTAGTTATGGCTTCAAGTAAAAGTTTCTTCTTCTTCTTCTTCTTCTTCTTCTCTCTCTCTCTCTCTATATATATAGTGCATGTTTGAGGGATGGATCCAAGGGGGCGGGAGGGGGAATTTTCTCTTGGCCCCTTGGAGAATTATTATGGATCCTTCATCAGAGTGATGTTTCATTAATGATTTCTTATTAAAGTTAATTATAATGATTAAATAATTACATCTGATGGCAGGTTTCCCCCAGGAATCTAAAGCATCGAAGGGGCAAGAAGTGAAAATGATAGGTCAATGCAAAAGTAACGGTGATTGCCTTGCCATCTGTCGTGGCTGCGGAGATTACAAGTGCAAGAACGGCCTTTGTGATTGTGGATGCAAGGGAATGCCCGACCAAGCTATACCCAACCTCTGATCCAGCATGGAGAGCAACGCTACCACCATATTTTCTCGGAGCAATAAAGGAAACTTAGAGACAGAAAATAAGAATCACGAAGGAAAAAATGATACTAATGAAAGATGTAGAATTTTCTGTTTGGCATTTATGTATTTCTGATATCACTAATAAAAATGTTGCAGAGAGAAACATTCTTGGGCATGGTCATAAATTCGTGGCGATCTCAATTAACACGTAGTCGTTGGTAACAATGTGTGTTTGTGTATAGACACGTTCTCTGATTTCAACGTTTACTGTGCACCGCAATTGCAACGATAAAATAAAAAATATTGATAGCACTCTTTTTTTTTAATGTAAAACTCAATAAAACTTAATAAAAAAAATTATATTTCAAGTAAAAAAAAATTATAATTTAAATTATTTATTAATACTACGTATAATCATTATTGTTATAGCAACTAATGCGAGTGTCCATTTTGCTGTTTTTACTCAAATCACATTGTTACGCATTATCCATCGAAATTAAGAATTGAAGAAAGAGACTTTTATTTTAATTTTTTTAAATATTAATTATTTATAATTTTATATTATATAATAAGTAAGATTTATTTAAAATAAAAAAAATTATATATATGCCCTCCCCACGTGATTTTATTTTAATACCGAGAAATATAACCTTTGACCTTTTTTTTTTTCTTTAATGATATCGAGAAGAAGCATTTATTTATGTAAACATATTAAAGGTAAAGTGTGAGATTATTTTGTTTTCCGCTCAAAATCAAACGGTTCGGTCGATTTCAATTTGGATTGGATTGGATTGGATTGCAAAAGAGGCCCAAGGAACTGGACTATCAAGCCCATTTTTGTGTGGATTGATCCAGTCTTAATTTCCCTGGAGCCCATTGGCTCCGAATCTCAAGGCCCAAAATTCCACAATACGTTACACAATTCCACCAAACAAAAATCACACCATCAACCCATTACCCAGATCAACTTATCTTTAAACAGTGAGACAAAAGAAGCGATAAAAGGTCCGAATCCTATCTTTCTGGGTCCCGAAAGGTATGGAAATTTCGGGTTCGTCAATTGAAAAAAAATAAAAAAAATCATATTGGCCGAGCAAATAGAAAACAAAAAAAAAAAAAGGGAGAGAGTCGGAGAAAGAGAATGGGAAGAGAAGTCTCAGAGAGCTGCGTTGATAGCCTGCTGACGGAAATGGTATCTTCCTACTGCAATCGGTTCTACGCCAACAAACCGGAGCTCGCCGCTCGCCGGATCGAAGCCATCGGCTATCAGGTCGGCCACCAGCTCTCCGAACGGTACCTTATCTATTTCACTTCCATTTTCGCTTCAATTTACAAATTCTCCTTTTTGTCTGAATACAACTGTATATTTCCTCGAATCTGAATGTTGATTTTAGTTTAGGGTTTATATTGTGATTTTTTTTTTAAATTCTTTGGTGATTATTTAGCTGTTTGGTTGCTGAGAAAGTGTAGGAAAGGGCAAGACAACTTTGACCTACCTTTGTAGGTTTTAGTGCAGAGAGGGGAGATAGAATGTGAAATTGATCTAAGGTGTTGTCTCTATTTTGTTAGGTATACAATGGAGCGGCCGCGGTTTAGTGATCATCTAGAGGCAATAAAGTTCATTTGCAAGGATTTCTGGTCCGAGGTTTTCAAGAAGCAGATAGACAATTTGAAGACAAATCATAGAGTAAGTTTCCAGTTCAAGAGCTGTTCGTGACGGCTCTGATCAAAACCTCACATGTTACAAATTTAGAGGGGTGGTTCCGGGTTTGAGTTGCGGAAATAGTAAAAAAAAAAAAAAAAAAAAAAAAAAAAAAAATCAATAGATGAGGCTGACTTTCATCCAGATCCCAAAGTGCCTGGTAGCCTTGTGCATTGAGAACACCATTTTGAAGCTAAAATCATACAGTTTGATTTGTTTTGTCAATATCTGCATTGGGATGATGAGTTTGGATCTGGATAAGGGTCCTCATGGGGGTGGATCACATGTTGATTTCTTTTTCCGTGTTGTAGGGTACTTTTGTATTGCAAGATAATCGGTTTAGGTGGCTGGCACGGATGTCGGGAGATACGTCAATGGAAAATAGTGGATTACCTCAAGATCCTTCTGCCTTGGCAGAAAACAAGGCTGCCCAAGCAATGAGCATGCATCTCTATTTTCCTTGTGGAATCATACGGGGAGCTCTTTCAAACTTGGGGATCCCTTGTGCAGTTTCTGCAGACATATCCAATCTTCCAGCATGTGAGTAGTTTTCTCCTTTTCTTAGTGCGTTTTATTTTGATTATCAATATGCGATGTTGTCTTACTTTTTAAGTTTATGAGAGGTTTTAGCTGTTACCAATGAAGTCAAATATTCTCAATTATATTCCTAGCTAATCAACTCTAGCGGTGTTGAATTTATGATCTCATGAGAGGAAATAATGACATTGAAGGTCCCTCTCCATCTGGGTGGCATCTACTGTAGTTCTTTTCTCATAAATATGCAAACGAGGAACCAAAACTTCACAAAAACTGAAGACATTATTGTGAGCTTCTTCTGATTCTGACGACAATTTCTTCTGAATTACTGGATTTCATTTAGAGTCAACAAAGTTGTGATGTTTGTTAATTGACGTATGTATGCTCATCATTAACTTGAAGCACAGCCATTTGTCTTTCAGGGATGTCTTCTGTGGATCTCTGGTTAATAAACCCATACATGTAATTTTTCCTCAAGTGTTAGAGCTACCTTACTGTATAATTTGTTGGTTAGCCCTATTAAGGGTGCATTCTATGGGATTAACAATAAAAGGTGAAATACTACAGTAGTAGCATCATTAAGGTGTAGATCCTTTCCAGTTTTTTATGCTTTCCTATTTCTTGTTCTGGTGGGACTTGTGTGTGCATTTCCGATTTTATTAAATAATATTTTGACCAATGGTAATCTTTGATGGACAACTGCTTTTGAATGATCTAATGCTTGTAAAACTATAAACAGGTTCATTTGTGGTCCGTATAAAGGCCTGATGAATATCCTCCAACTGTGGGATCAAAATTGGCCTGGGAACATGCTCATCACGAAACCAGACGTTGCTTCGTCTTGCTGCATTGATTTGCATGGAAATGTAAACTTAGTCCTCGATACCAAAAACTTGCCAAAATTGTAGCATTGCAGTGTTGTGGAGGTATTTGCGTTACATAGATAACTAGGATTTTGACATGAGAAGGCTTGTTCCGTTGACATTATTCTTTCCCCGGGTCTCTTGGCGGTGCAAGTTTAAAAGCTTAAATCCCAATTCCCTCTAACGTTGACTACTGCCCTTCTGTGCTTTGGAGTGCTAAATGGACCAAAATCTGACGGCTCGGTTGGCCTTCATGTGTTCAGACCTAAACTGGTGATAAGATTCTTTTACACGAACATTTAAAAATGCAATGAACAGAAAGATTCAGGGAAAATGGCCTCTGCAATGAAGTGTTCCTTGTCCTTAAAATGGCAATGTCGTTTACGGGAAATTAAATTGGAATGCCAGGGCCACCAACTTTACTTGGTCATTTCAACCCACCGGTCAAATTATAGTCCTATGCTGCGTTTTATCCAGCAACGGGGAATCTTCATGACGTATCCCAGCCTCCAAGCACCGCATGCCACATTAATCCCTCCGCTGATATGTATAGAAAACATGTATTGACCCACAGTGTTTTAAAAAAGAACGTGGGAGGAAGCAAAATGAGAAGATGGTTATTTTTCATTTTGTCTTTTGAGATGAAAGAAAAGTAGGAGGAAGAACAGTCACTGTTCTCAGTAGTTTCCAGGGGGCCTAAAAGTGAAAGGCAAGAAATTAATTTGTTTAAAGTTTTCATGGTATAATTGCGTGCACGTACGTTGATGTTTGAGCGATTCTCGCTGAATATTTGTCACGTAATGTTAGGATCTGGCAATGCTAAAACCTCGTCTTTTTTAAAAAAAAAATTTGTGTTTCCATTTTTAATTTCTTAATTTGTAATTGGTTCACAAATACTTACAGAAATTTAACATTGAAAGAAATACTCAAGCGATTAAGTATTTGGTCTTTTAAAAATTTCAATTTCTAATTCTAAGAAATAGCATTAAATTTATAAAAATAAAAAATGTTATTTTTATTGTTTAATTCATAGTCTAATAAATATTTAAATAAATAAATAATAATAATACATAACAGTTTATACACAAACACACATATAGCTTATGTTTGTGTTGTTTTATTTGTTTGTTATTTTAGTGGCAAAGTCAGACAATATGTATATTCTGAACCAATATAGAATGAAAAGGATCGAACCCTTCTATTTTACCAACGACTACGTGTTAATTGAGATTGCTACGAATTTATGACCATGCCCAAGTATGTTGTGTCTGCAACATTTTTATTATTGATATAGGAAATACATCAGTGCTAGACAGAAAATTCTACATCTTTCATTAGTATCATTTTTTGCTTCGTGATTCTTATTTTCTGTCTCTAAGTTTCCTTTATTGCTCCAAGAAAATATGGTGGTAGCGTTGCTGTCCATGCTGGATCAGGCCGGATTAATTTTTTAAACAGTTAAATTTTTACTCTCTTTCTCATGTGCCTTTTCTGTTTGGTATCTTGGAAATTGTGGAATGGAACCACCCATCTTTGCTGTAGTTTTGGTTTCTGGGTAGTCAATCTTTAGAACAATCTGATCTCCTTGTGTGTACTTCTTTCAGAAGGTAAAAACTAGGAAAGTGAAAGAAAAATATGTTTTGGGCCTGTTTTATGGTTCTTGATGCTTAGAAGAATATATATTTTTGATCTTGATGTTTAATTTTCATACCTATATTCTATCCATACTGTCTTGAATTTGATGTGCTCTTGCCTCTTTTTCATGTGCTTCTTTTCTATTTAGTTTCCTGGTGAAGTGTGGAATGGAAAACATCAAACGAATGTTAGAACTTGATATTTTCTGTGGTTTTAATTTCCGGGTGTCCAATCTTTATAAGAATCTAGCCTTCTTTCATGTTCTTGATTCTCCAAGGACTTGGTAGAGTGAAAAAAAAACCAAGTCGTTGCTGCTTGGAAGAATCTAAATTTGCAGTCTTGATATTTGATTCTCAGTATTGAATCTAATTTGTTTTGGTCGCTTCTCTTGCAGTTTCTTTTAGTTGCTAAAGTCCAACCATGGTTAGATGGTTGATTGGTTGGTAAGTCGGTTTTGTTAATCACCAGAGGCCCGGGATGATTTCTCATCTTTGATAGAAGGAAATAAGTGGGCTAGACATAGGGATAGTGTTTTGCAGTGTACATTCCACAATGGAGCAAAGGAAAAGGCTCATTGGGAATTGTTCTTCCACACATGCTTCAAATTTGATAGATGCCAGAGATGCATGGTTCAAAATGATGCTAGTTGATTAATTGGTAGATTTGGCATATTACAAACCAATATGCATAGGAAACCCTGGAATGAACGAACTAAAAAGTTTGCACCAAAAAGAACGGAAAATGGAATACAAAGTGGGGAACTAAAATAACTTGGCCCATTGCTTTAGTTCAACATTACATCGAAGATCCGCCATAATGCCTTTGTGCATGATGAATGGCTCAACACCCTTGTTCATTTGCAACATCCTGTAAAAACCGTCGTGGAACCAAGTTCAGCTCAGGAAGAAAATGGGAATAAAAACTGAACTAGGTTTTTACTGGTGGATGCAGTTTAATCTATTGTCTCAATTTTGGTGGTTGCAGTTAAGTTACTAGTAAGCAAGAAACCCCTTGAATCAAAAAACCTTTATATGTTGCATTTATATGTCACACAAATGTGTTCTGAAATATGGAAACAAAAGCAAAAACAGCATCAAGGGGCGGAAGATAGCAAAAGCAAAAAGAATTGTCAAAGCATAATTGAGCAATACAGAAATGAATGTCAGGTCAACTCAAAGTCGATAAACAATGAAACCAAACCTACCGTAATGATAAGATGACAATAGAGAAAGAACGTGAAAAAATAACCTACTCCATAATGAGAATAAATGGCTGCATCAAAAAGTAGCAGGCATACTAAAAACAATGATGTTGAAACATCCAAATCAAATGCTTTCAGAATACATTAACACTAAAGGCAAAACCACATTGCCAGGTACAATGATACAGATATCCACAAACAAATATATCCAACAATATTGCTAGTAAGTGCGAAAGTGAAATGAAATAGAATGGTTGTGGCTTCAACAATTATATTTAATCCTACTAGGTAAATAATTCCTTTACATAAAAAAAGTCACAAAATGAGTTATTGCAAATGGCAGGTCTATGCACAAATAAATATATTCCTTCAATTGAGACCATGTAAATGTTAACCGTCCTCTTAAACAATTATTTTAAACAATGCAATACATCAATAGTTAGTCCGTTAATAATTAGTAGTGTGGGGGACATGGGGGTCCTTAGTACACAGTTCTTGTTTGGGTTATACTTTGAACATCGATTGTTGACTTGCTGACACAGTTATCAACCATAAATTTTGAGTCCAAGAATAATTAAAGAACATTAAAAAAAAAAAAAAAAGAAAAGAAAAGAAGAAGGTAACTTAACCATTTGAAGGTGAAAAAAAAAAAAAACCCTTTTGACCATCCAAGAACAATTCATCTTATTTATACTTGGTTAACTTAAAGAGAAAATTTTCATGTTGAGTATTCTCACAAAATTACCTCTTCCAAGATGAGGAAGTGAAGTTGTGATGTCCAAAACAAAAGACTTCTGAGATTGTAAACAATCCCTGCTGCTCCTCACTCAATTATGCTCATTCTTGTGAGTTGTACAAAATTTTAGCTGTGAAGGAAGTCAAAAAGATAAATATTGTAACATAAATTACAAAATGATACCATACAAATTAGACATAAAAGAAAAATCTAGACAAGATGAAGAGTTTACAAAAATTTAACATAAGTATATGATAAAACTCACATATCTTGAATATTAATTTTAATAAAGTGACCACATTGTATCATTATAACCTAATAGTTTTACTAAAATAAAATATTAAAATAAGGACTAAAATTTAGATTGATTTTTTATACTTGAGAATAAGAAGGAAAAGAAATTTTTTTTGTATTATTTCTAACAATTATTTTACTAAATACTTTTTGTAAATATAAATAAAATATGCAAATTTTATAAAGTTTAAGAAGACTTGTAGTGATTTTATGTTTCTTACCTAGTAACATGCCTATTGAAGAAATATAATTATTTTAAATTACAAAATGAAAAATATGTTTAAAAAATAAAATTTTTATTACCAAGAGCATTTTAGTGTTAATAAAAGTCATGTCTCACTTTTATTACTTAAAAGTCATGACTTTTACATATAGTATACAATATTGATATTATGGATTACAAATAATAAAAACTCTTACTTTGGCCTAATATTTCTTGTTTACTGGAGGATTTCTATTTACGTACCTTTCAGTGAACAACTGTTGTATGGTGGCATTAAGATTTCTGTGCCAACGGCCTTCGTAATCTTCTTCTGTTCGTTTAACTGTCTCAAGCTCCGGTGCACTCAAGGCACCTTTTGAGAAACTCCATCTTCGGGCATTGGCTCACGATAACGTCTTCCAAAGATGGAAATTTGAAATTGTGATTTGCTGAGCAGAAGTTAGTGAGACTTGGTAAACAATTGAGTTCCAAAGTGACTAAGCTTCTGAACATGATCTCCTCTTCAGTTTTCCATCCATCGCTGGCTACTATTTCTATCAACGCGTTGCATTCTATTATCCTCATCGTTGTCAGCTGTGCCAGAGCTTTGGCAGTTGAGGAAGCCACTATGTTTTAATCCGTGGCATTTTTTCATTTCCAAAGTTGTTAGGTTTTGGAAAGAAGCAGAGGATGGTGCTAGATTTCTCAAATTGCCACAATTCAATACTTCTAGAGTTCGAAGGCTTGGAATAACATGAACCTGCTGAGACTCTTGATTCCATATATGTTCTAGATTGGGTAGAAAATCCAATTTTAAATGCCGTATTTGAGCCAGTGCCCTTTTATGTTCCTCCTCCTCAAAAAGTTCTTCAGATGCAAATAACTCTTTGAATTGACTACTTGCAACAACAAGTTTCTCGACATTACGGAATCTGTGAAGGAATTCAAATGGAAAAACTGTGGAATTGTCATGAAAGCAATTCAGCTGAAGAGATTTGAGTTTGTCAAAGAGGTTTGCTGGAAATTGGCTTTTCCGTATCATCGTGACATCCTCATTGTTCAGAGATAGTTCCTCCAAGCCAGGGGCAACCTGGGTACCAAATAATCAAAAGCAACTCACCGTTTATGTTCCCCTATCAACTTCAGGAATACATAGAAATAACATTTCTGACACACTTCCAACAAAACAAATGAGAAAGAAGACAAAATTTACAATGCAACAGAAGTGCCTCATTAAATCAACAGATATTGGAATTAAAGAAAAAATAAGCACCACAGCAGATTGCAAGCCAAGAACCAAAGGCAGCTATGGTTTGGCTGCTTACTAAAATTCGACAGAAAATTATTCAATTGGATTAAAATAATTGTACGGAGAGAAATCCTTAAGAAAAAATTTGACATAATTTGATATGAAGGAAAAAAACAAACGCTAAAAGTACTAGATCTTACAAAGTTGGTCATAGGGCAATGACATATTCCCATATATAACAGAGCAACACAGCAATTTTGTCACTTGGAAAGTCTAGGTTAATTATCTGTTTAAATATTCCCCCAGAAGTGGACAGTCCCAAACATGTGCCAAATGAAGCCTTTGAAAGGAAATATTTATTTGAGGATTTTCCTTCCATATATGCTTTAGATTTGGTAGATTTCCTACATACACAGTTCTCAACCGAGTGACTGTTTCTGCATGCGTCTCCTTTATATCCATCAGAACTAGAAGATTGAACACCTCTTCTAGTGAGTCACAATCTCGTACATCCAGTTGCTCTAGATCCTGGAATCTAGACAGCATGAGGGATGGGAAAATATTCAATAGTTCTCTGCAATGCTTTACGGTCAAGGTTTTCAGTTTGCAGAAAGATTCTTTGTGGAGTTCATTGTGCCATATCATCTTCAGCCTATCCAGGTTGAGGACTTGTAGTGTCTTCAACATAGGCAATGCAACCTGCACATGTTTATTCTAACATCAATGACCTTCTCAATACCAAAGAGATGGGCTAGAGGGGAGAGGGATTCTATTGCATATGTGACAAGAGATGCAAGGGTGTCAAAGTCAACTTATTTTATTTTCATAAGCAGATCCTAGAAAAACACTTTTTCTCTGTATCTATTTTTAAGGGAAATCAGGACTTTTTGGCACGAATAACATTCTTTTCATACTGCCAATTTGAATACTGTGACTTTCAGGAAGGCCCATTGAATAAATGGAAGTTTATGAAAAAAACAAATGACCTTTCCATCAAAGAGGGCTAAGATGGCTGCTGTACTGGCAGTGAAATCATTGGAGATAAATGTCTTTAACTCCAGACAATTCTCTATGCACAGCTCTTTCAAGCAGGGCAATTCTATGAAGTCACCAGTGCAGAATCTGAGGAGCTTTGGAAGACCTTTGAGCTGCAGGAATTCTAGTCTAGGGAACATCTTCCTTAGCATTTCTCCCTCTGCATTTACTACCACTTCCATTAACTTGCAATCACGTATCTGAAGTCTTTGGAGTTGTGAAAGACTTTTGGCAGCAGATGGTGATAACAAGTAATTTAGATTCCCACAACCCTCCACCGTCAAGTTTGTTAGTCTGCTGAAGAGGGAAGACCGATCTACAAATTGGCCACACCACAGATTCTCCACTCCTATGGAGGACAACTTCAGCTTCTCCAAATTACGGAACACAACCTGCTAAGATTAAAGGATGCAATCAGAGCAAAACAAAGTGGGGATCATTTAGTGTTGACATTGAATTTGAGCTCTTCTGCTGCTTTTGAAAGCTCTCTTGCAGCATTTTCACCAGTTGCTCTTTTGTTAGATGATTTTCCTCTTCTAAGAGCTTGACGTGCTCTCTCTCTGCTTGTTCTCTCTAAAGCCTACACCTTTTTGTCAGGACTCTAGGAATGAACTCTTTTTGTACTTATTGTTTTCTTTGGATCAGAATTTTTGTCTTTTGCTCAAGTCATTCATACTAGCAATTATGATGGCCAAAAAAAAAAAGGCGTGGCAGAAGACTGACCTTTGCATGTGTAGCTTCATTAGTATTGAATGGTGTACATCCGTTCAAAAATGCGGATGAGAATGCACTTGAACACTCAATGATAGTGATGGTTCTTAAGGATGGACATTGAACCGGCCCACTTCCAGAGTAGAAGCTTGACAATTTGGGCAAACACTCGAGAGCAATAGAGTTTAACCGCGGAAACATGATGTTATCGACTGTTGACCCTGATGCTTCTCCTTTTGTGATGATTTCCTCAATTAGAGGGCAGCCTTTTACCTCTAGCTGCAGGAGCTGCACGAGGTCCAAGCACGTGGTTGGAGTAAATAGGTACCTCAAAGTGCTACATTTGTGTATTCTGAGCACTTGAAGGTTTCTGAGGTGAAACACCCCTTTAGGCTTCTCCTTCCACACATGCTTCAACCTTGGTAGGTCAATCAAATGCAATTTCCTTAGCTTGGGCAGTGTCCCGATTTGCCCATCGGAGGCATTGGACAGAGTGACATCAAACACTTCTTCCACTGAATCACAATTTTTCACCTCAAGCTTTTTCAAATTGTCCATGGACCGTAATACATTGGACGGCACAGCATTGGAGTTATATACACATTCGTCCACCACCAGAGACCGCAATTTAGAGAGGACATTGGCTGGAAAATTTTCCTTATGCCACGTTTCTTTTAACTCGGGAAAGTCTGAGAGCTTCAGAAGTCCAACCTGGAGAAGTCAAATATTATGGCTTATTCGTCAAATTAAATATGATAAAAGAGAAAAGAAACATGACAATAAGGACTATTTAGTAGCCAAAATAGGATTCAGCAATAGACGCTAACCCGTTCTACACACAACTGTTGTACGGTGGTGTTGAGATCACCCTCCCAACGCCCCTTGTCATCTTCGAATGCCAGTTTTACTCTCGGTGTGATCGAGACTCCTCTAGAGAAAGCCTTCATCTCGGGGCATCCTTTTACAATTACTTCCTCCAAAGATGGAAATTGGAAGGTGTGATATGCAGAGGAGAAGCAAGTGAGTCTTGGCAAACGATGGAGTTTCAAACTTTTCAAATTGCCCCAGGTGATCTGGTCTTCTTTGTCATCTTCCTCTCTTGCCACTATGTAAAATAAGTTGATCTAAGTCGATGCCTCCGTGCATCGTCAACTGAAAAAAATGGTTGTGGGAGAGGATTATCCAATTGGCTTCCTGGGCAGGTTTCTCGAACACTTCCACTTACTGAAATACTAAGTTCCATGGGACAACCCCGAACTTCCAAGGTTTTCAACATTGGCCATTCAGAAGCATGCATCCCTGGGTAGAGTGTCTTGAGTTGCCTCAAACCAACAAGGCTTAGAGTGGTCAATTTAGGAAATTCAAACCTAGCAATTGCTTCTGTCCTCTCATCTCTCTCAACAATTTCCTCAATACCACAAAGGCCTAGCTGAAGTTTTTCAAGCTGCAGAAGACCCCTAGCAATGTAGGCAGGAAAAACGCTTTTCAGATTTTGGCATTTAAAAACCTCCACCACTTGTAGATCGTTGAAGGTGATGACTTCTCTTTCTTGAGGATACTTCCAGATGTGCTTCAAATTTGGCAGATTTCGTATCTTCAATGTCCTCAATCCACTAGCTGCCAATCCTTGTGTTCTGCAATTTGTCCATGCTTGGGGTTGAAGGTTAAACACCTCTTGTAGTGAGGCACAACGAGTCAACTCCAGTTTCTCTAGATTGAGAAGCCTGCTCATCATCAGCATATTGGATGGGAAAATATTCAGCAGGTCCGATGCATCTTCTATAATCAAAGATTTAAGTTTGCAAAAGGAGGACTCATCAAGCTGGTTGTGCCATATCGTCTTTAACCAATACACTTCGATGATCTGCAATTCTTCCAATTCCGGGAATGAGACCTGTAAATGAATTTGACACAAACATGAAACATAATCTAGAATCAAAGAATTATTATGGACCCTTCTAGAATTAAAGTACACATATTTGAGAATTTAAGTAAAGTGGTATTTGAAACAAAATTAACTGTGGGACCAAATCAGAATCATTTGATATGTTTAGGATTTTTGCTCCAACTTAAAAATAGACATTTTCATAGAAGCCGTAAGATAATAGAAGTTTATAACAAAGAAAAGCACCACACCTTCTCGTCAAACAGGGCTAAGTTGGATATTGTATTGACAGCAACAGAATTGGAGACAAATGCCTTTAAGTCCTGACAATACTCTATCCGGAGCCTTTTCAAAGAGGGGAATTCTATTAAGCCACCAATGCAAAACCTGCTGAGCTTGGGAAGATCGCTGAGCGTTAGGAATTCTAGATTAGGAAATGCGGTCGTGTCTATTTTCTCAACTTCCGTTGTTACGACATGTTCCATTGATTCGCAACGACGTATCTCTAGTTTTTGGAGTTGGGCAAGACTTTTGACCATTGATGATGCAAAAAGATAATTAAGATTCCCACAATTCTCCACAGTCAAGCTTGTTAATTTGCAGAAGGAATGCTCATGCCATATCTTATCCACACTGATTGAGGACAAATACATCTCTCTCAAATTTGGAAAACTAATCTGCAACCGTAAATTTGTTTTAATGATTAATTTTTTTATAAATATTAAAAATAAATAAATAAAAAGAGAATAAATCTATAATAATATAAATTATCAAATATGGTGAATTGTATCAACTTATCAGTAAGGTGAATAAATATTAAAAAATATCAAACTTATTTTTTACAAAATTTTATGATATTATAATTTTATATTTTTCTTTTACACTAAATTAAACATTAAATAATAATCTTGAATTGTTAACCGTTCTAATTCAAGAAAGTCTATGTTTGTGCCCGCATCTTGGTCCCACCCACAAACAAAAATCCAAATAAAACATAGAACTAGAATGTGATTTATGCCATGAGAGTAGCTTAAGATCATACCTTTTCATTAAATACGGGAAATGAAGTATCACTTGCTGATACAATTCCATTTAACGGGGGATCACTTGCTGATTGATTTTGTCTTGAATGAGACGTGGATGTGGATGCGGGAGACTCTCTCACTTTCGAGCAAAAGCCTCGGAGCTGCGGCAGCCCTAGTAGCTTCAAGGAATATAATTGAGTCAACTCCACCACTTCATTCTTATCATCCCCTTTTTCTTCTTCACTATCATCAGCAAATATCACTTCCATGTCACTGCAGTCCATTATTTCAATTTCACGAAGCTGTTGAAGGTTTCTTCTAGCTGCTGAATACGGGAAGAGATTCTTCAATCTCTTGCAAAATATGACTTGTACAATTCTTAAGTCGCAGAAATCCTCAGCCATTAGAATCTCCTGGAAAATCTTGTCTAGGTTCACCAGATTGGACAGACTCAACGACTCTAGGACGGGAAAGGCAGCACATTGCAACCGCCTTTGTGAGTCCATGATGCGTCGAATCTCTCCGCTGTTTTGGACATGGAGATGCTTTAACCACTGAAATCCTTCAATGTCTAGATCAGACAGTACATTGGCGATTCCCTTCACTTCATCCAAATAAAGATCTTCTACGTTGTTCAATAAGGTCTTCAACCCATCCATCGAGCGGATGCTTAACGTTCTTGATGTTTGATATTTGCTATGCCAGCGCCACTTATCTCCAATGAATATCTTGTATCGTTCCAATCTCCTAGAAAACAGCCCCATGGGTAGTTTCTTGGCATCTGGAACATCAATCTCCAAATTTGTTAGGCGAGATAAATGCTGCAATTCAGATAAACTCGCATTACTTTGATTATCGGGCCGTTTGATCTCCCAGTTAGCAAAGCTGTTGCGCATGAGCAGTTCTTCTAATCGGGATAACTGTGACAAGACATTTTCTGGAATGAATTTGAGTTCGTAACAATTTCCCAAATCTAACAACTTTAATCGAGCCAATACCACCATATCTCTTGGCAAATCAACAATTCGGGAGCCTCGAAGGCTCAGGATTTCAACATTCTTCAGCTGTGTGAGGACGGATATGTCCTCCAGTGTGCAGGCCTCCAAACACAAAGTACAGAGGCTTGTTAACGAACCAAGTGATGCAGGAAGAGACGAGAAATGCATTCCTGTGAAATTCAGCACCTTGAGCATCGTTATCCCTTCAAAAGACGAATCAAGGATCTCCAAGGAACGATTTTTTGAGGAAAAAGAAAAAAACACTATCTCTGGGCATTGCAACATCGTAGTAGGGAACTCGTCACAGTCACTCAGATAAATTCTAGTGGAACGTTTAAAATCAATACTTTGAAAGTCCTCCGACTTAGCACCAGCTTTCTTGAATGCAAGTTGATCTCTGGACGCAATTGAGCCAGCAAAGTCTTGCACAACGTCATGGATTTTTATCCGCCCAACCATTTCACTGTCTAACAACAAGGATCGGGCTTTGAGGTCTCTGATCAACCTGAGGACTCTATTTCTAGCGGCACCCACCGTCTCTACTTGTTGTAGTAGACCCAGGCCCATGCTGTACTTCACCAAGTCTAGGATAGGAATATTAGGAGTCGTAAATAGACCGCAGAGCAAGAAAAATGCCTTGACTTCCTCACCGGACAATTGATCATAACTCAACTGCAGAGCCCGGTAAACACTTCCCTCGTCTTTTGACGCAGAGAGTCGAGTCAAAGCATCCTCCCATATTGGGAACTCCTCATTTTTCAATGCACTGGCGACCGTGACAAGCAACAGAGGCAAACATGCACACTTGTCGGCCACTTCCCCTGCTATGGATTTCAGTCTTGGAGTTCTGAGGTCACCCACCGTTGTCAGGAATAAAGTGCGTGCCTCCTCAATTTGTAAATTTTGAAGCTCAAACTCTTTGTTCGTTCCCATATCACGTAACAGATCCCGATTTCTCGAGGTCAATAATAGTTTGCATCCCATGTGATAATTTTTTCTTTGCTCAACTTCAGGTATAGAGTCAGCTCCTCCACCCTTGTTGACCCTTTTCTCATTGCTTATTAAAATTCCCAGTTTTTCCAATTCAAATATTTCCCAAAGATCGTCCAAAATTATAAGTACGTTTTTCTCCTTCAACAACCGCTGCTGTATTCGATTTGCTCTTACATCTACGGTCTTCTCCTCAAATTTCAAGCCCAGCAACTCTGCAATACTATCTTGAATCTTTTCGAGCTCTGGTTTTACAGATACAGTTGCCATAGCCACGACATCGAAGAAGTTCCCTTCGCTTGCTTGCTTGTGGACTTCTTTCGCCAGAGTGGTCTTACCCGATCCCGGCATGCCGTAGACACCTATCATGTTGTCGTTGGGATCTGACAGTGCATCCATAACTTCTTGGAAAAGGGAAGCTCTCGAAGGCAAGCCCTCGAAACCATGAAGGGATGAAGAAATTATCTGTCGTGGAGGGGCACGGTAGGATATTTGAGTTGGATCAAATTTGCCTTCATTCACTAGATCTTGAATAGCCAAAGCTTTCTTGGCTGCTTTCTTGCCAAGCTGATAGCGGGTCTTTAAGTTGGGACACCCCCCAGCGAAACACCTCTTCTTTGCCTCTTCTTCTCCGCCTTTGGTAAGCTCCCCAGCCTCTTGAATGGCCTTCTCCGCATCAGTCAGCCACTTTTGAACGGTAGGCTGGATCTCGTCCCCTCTCCTTACAGCTTCTGCAACAGAGTTCTGCAAACTCTCTCTTATAGGCCCCACGTTCTCAACCTTCTTCTTGAGCTCTGTAAGCTTCTTTGCGTAGCGAAAAGCATATCCGGCATGCCGTGTAACAGGGCCGATAGTGTGCTTCAGAACGGTATTAACTAAATCAAGAATGATTTGCAGAGGCATTGTTTGCTTCTGACCTGTTTTTTTTTTTTATATAATTTATTTTCTTGTGAAACCGATGTAAACTATTTGAAAAAGGGAAATATGTCAACAAGACAGGATATGGAATGGGAATCGTTGGACAAATACACAGAAGATTTAAAGGGTAACAAAATGGAAGAAAGTTAATGAACAGAAATAAGTTGAAGTGTATTGGTTTGGCGGGAACAGATGGCGGATAGAGTGGCTGTGTATCAGTAGCAGAAACAGAGTGAGGTAACAGGAATGGATTGATGGTAATTGGTAAAGAGAAAGCTAAACGAGATAGAGAGCAGGCAAAGCAGAGAGGGAGTAGCTGGTTATACTATGGTGTTTAATTGGCTAAATGGGAGAGAGGAGCAACTGTGAAGGTACTTAGACAGATTAGCTGAATTCTGATGATAATGAGTAGTGGAAATGGAGAGGTAGAGTCTGCAGCGGAATTATGAGAAGATTATTGTCTCTTGTGAAGGCGATAGAGATAAGCCATCGTGTCTTGTGAACAGAGAAGTCAATGTTTTATAGACTAAATGGTTACCGAAGAAATTAATATTATTAGAAAACGTTAATATAAATTTAATTAAATGTTATGTAATTATTTTATTATTATATATTTATAATATTTTTATAATTTAAATTAAATTTATTAATTTTTTTATATTTATATATTTAGTTGATTATATTATTAATTTAATTAAAAATTAGTTTGTTATTTATTTGATTTGAAATTAATTTATATGGTATTTTATTTATTATTATTATTATTTAAGATAATATAAGTTATAATAATTTTTTATAAATAAAAATATTTTATAATTTAAATTTCATAAAAATTAATTAAAAAAATCTTTAATAAAAATATTATATAAGAGTTTTACTCCTATTCATACAAAAGATATCAAATGAATATCTGCTATGAAAACTTAATTTAAAATGTGTCATTAATAAAAAAATATATTAAATATTATGGTATTATAAAAAATTTGTTATTAGATTATAAAATAACTAATTGTCATAAGATAAAAATATTAGTTTAAATTAAAATAAAAGTAAAATAAAAATAACAAAATAATCAAAATCTTTTATTTTTACTTTTATTGAATATTCTCTAATAATAAAAAAAAGTTATTTAAAATATTTGGTTTCATAAATCCTTTTAATCTTACATCTAAGTAAGGAATTCTTAAATCTTAATAAAAAAATTAAATCATAGAAAAAAAATAACAAATTTAGAATAGTAGTAAATAATTTATATTATTTCTTCTTATAATAATAAAGAGATAGATTAAAAAAATTTAAATAAATTTTCATTTAATTTTTTAAAAGAAGAATTTATAAGTAATATTTTTATTAATTTAGATTATTAAAATGAAATTAAATATATTTCTATTATTAAAGAAGTGAAAACTAATATAAGGTAAAATTATAAAAAAAAAATTTTTTTTTTGAGTAAATTTAAATGTTATAATTTTTTTCCTTTATACCAAAAATAGAAAAAAATAAAAATAAAGAAAATAAATTTTTGAATATTTTTGTCTTTTCCTCTTTTCAAGAAAATAAAAAGAAAAATTTAATAGAATTTTTTTAAAAAAATTATTAATTAAGGAGAAGTTTATTACATGAAAAAAAGAGCAATAATTGAGACTTTCAAATTATTAAAAAATAATTAAATAAAATTTTAATATTTAAGAGACAAAAATAAACATGTTTTTAATTTATAAATAATTTTCTCTTTTTTTTGAGAAAAATTAAATGATATAATTTTTTCTTTTTATAAGAAAAAAGTGAAATATAAAAAAAAAAATAAATTAATATTTTTTAAAAAATTAAAGACATAAAAATTAAATTTTAATTTTTTTTTTAAAAAAAAAAAAGAGAAATTTTTTAGAAATTTTTTTTCATTTATTTTCCTTAATTTTTTAATTAAATAGACATGGTCACATGACAGAAAGAAGAAAAAAAGTTAAAACGTTCTTTTATCTTACATAATACTAATACATATTAGTATTAAATCTATACAATTAATAAATTTATAATATTAGTTAAAAGATATATTTTAATTGTGTTTTATTTGAAATAATACATAAATTATAAAATTATAAGTATTTTTTTAAAAAACTAAGAAGTAAAATTTAAAAATAGTTTTTTAAAGTTTATTTTTTCTTTTTAAGAAAAATTTGGGTACATTTATTCCTTAAAAAAAAAAGGTGAATTTAGTAATTTTTTTATTGAAAAACAAAAATAAAAATTAAAAAATAATATTTTTTTAAATAAAAAATTTTGAATAACACATTTTTTAAAAGAAATTATATATATATATATATATATATATATATATATATTAAATTTTTAAAAAGTATTAAAATAAGTTATATTGACTATAAATATAAATTTTAATTATTATATTATTGTTAAAAAAGTAATCATATATTTAAATATATATTGAATAATATAATATAAGTTAATATAAAAATATTTAATTTTATAAACTTAATTTTATAAAAATTAATAATAAATACTTTTCATGTCATTTGAAATTTAAATAAAAAATTGCAACAATCTTAAAATTAAATATAAGAAAAAAAAGTTAAAAGTTAAGAAATAGTAAAAATTTACATTAAAACTCTTGATATATTATATTGTATGTTTAATTTTTCAAATGATTAAAGATAAAAAAAAAATTATAAAAAATGAGAGATTAAAAAATATATATTATAATGTAATAATTTTATAGGAATAAAGTAATAAAATAAAAAATTAAATATATTTTATTTAATTTGTTTAAAAAATAATTGGTAAATAATTTTTTTATTATTTTTTATTTTTTTAAGACTTAGTTTGTAAAATTTGTTTAAAAAAATTAAAAATATAACTTTTTTATAAGGAAAAAAAAATTAAATTATTAGTTTTTTTCAAAAAAAAATATAAAGAAAATTAAATTTAAAGATTTTTCAAAAAAAATCAAAAAATTTTGGAGAAAAGATTTTTTTAATTTCTTCAATTTATGAATTAAAAATAAATTAATATATAATAATTTTAATTTAAAAATTTTAAAAATACTTAAAACTTATTAATATATATTTTTTTCAATTTTGACAATAATTATTTTTCTACGACTAAAGCAAAGCACATGGCATGTACCTGAGTTGTCGTGTCAAATTCATCGGTTGTGTGCGAACGCGTAGGGTAGGAAATCATAACAAAATTGTGGAAAGTGATAAATAATTCAAGTCCACATACTTCAGTTCAGAGAAGGCGGCCGTGGAAATATTGAAAGCAGATTTATGTACGTCTGGTTTTCCAAAACCAAAGGTCCACACAACAGCAATTTCGTATTGACTCGACAACTATGTGTGAATTATTGTTCTTTTTTCTGCCCCACCTCTATCAATTTTACAATTTGTCATTAGGGAAAGTAACAACTTGTAAAATCAAAATGTGCAAACACACACATATGCATGCATTAATTCAGTAGTTGCCCACTTGTTCATTTGACTTTGTCAACTGATAAATTCTTGTCCAGTTTATCTCATAATAAAATATTTTCTTTATACAGTAAGAACATACCGTGGATAAAAGAAAACAAAGCCAACTATTTTTTTTTAATAAAAATAAAATTAAAATAATGATATGAATTGTTTTATAATTTTATTTTTTTATTGAATCGATGATCCAAATTTTAATAGAATTAATTAAATTATTTAAAATGTATTGATGTTATTTTATTATATTTTTAAGAATATATTGTAAAAGAATTCAACAAAAAAAAATTATTATTTGTTTAAATTTAAGAAAAAATTTGTGTAAAAATTTTATTATTTAAATTTAAAAGAATTCCATAATAAAGGACCGTGAAAAAAGGACTTTATTGCTCACGGCACGGTACAAACAGACAAAAGCGGAAAAATGAAAATATCACTTCCGAAGCATTGCAGACCATTAAATCCATTCCACCAAGCTGTTGAAGGTTCCTTCCAAACATCAAGAAAGGGAAGTGATTCTTCGACCTGTTGCAGCTTCTGACTTGTAAGATTCTTAGTTTGCACAACCCCTGTCCAAAAGCTTTCCCCGGAAAATCTTGTCCAGGTTCACCAGATTGTGCAGAATCAATGTCTCCAGGGCAGGAAATGCATCACAAGGCCCCCGCCTTTTTAAGTCAATGATATGTCAATGCTCCCGGTTAAATGCTCGTATCCAGCTTCAGCTTTAACGTTATTGAATTTTGATATGAGTCACCCTAGTCCCCCACATGGCCAATGAATATCTTGTGTCTCTACAACTTTTTGGAAATATTGAAGGCAAATTAATGTACGTATGGTTTTCCACACCCAAAAGTCCACAGCACAGCAATTTCCTGAGATTGACTCGTCACTGTATGTGAATTATTGTATCTTTTTCTGCCCCCTCCCTATCAATGTGCCAACTTGCCAATTGGGAAAGTAACAATGTGTGGTTTTTCAAAACTAAGGGTCCACAGAACAGCAATTTCGGGACATTGACTCGACGTGAATTATTATCCTTTTTTCTGCCCCACATCCATCAATTTGCAGTTTGTCATTAGGAAGCGTAACAACTTGTAAATGTGTGGACAAATAAATAAATAAATATAATTAAATTAATAATAGTTCAATTATTCATTTAATTTTATTTAATTAAAATTTATTTTTGACTTATTTTTAATAAAATATTTTATTTATAGATTAAAAATATAATTAACAAATATAATTTGAATAAAATGTAAATATAAATTTAGATAAAAAAATAGCCTATTTTTATAAAAAAAAATAATATAAATAATTTTTAAATTTTTTTAACTCAAATTATTTTTTTATTAAAATTTTAATTAAATTAATCAAAATATATTGACGTGATTTAAAATATTTTAAAGAATAAATTTTGAAAAAAAAAAAAAGTGAATTATTGTACCTTTTTCTGCCCCCCACCTCTATCAATTTGCCAACTTGCCAATAGGGAAAGTAACAATGTGTGGTTTTCCAAAACCAAAGGCCCACAGAACAGCAATTTCGTGACATTGACTCGACAACTACATGTGAATTATTATCCATTTTTCTGCCCGACATCCATCAATTTGCCTGCTTGTCATTTAGGAAAGTAACGGCTTGTAAATGTGTAAACATAAGGGTTCAATTAGTAGATTCAAAAAATAATAAAAATTTAAGTAAATATAATAATTAAAATTTATATTATATATTAAATATTTTATATTATTATATTAATTTAATTTTATTATTTTTAAATTTACTTTATATATATATATATATATATATATATATATATATATTTATTCTATTTTATTAACTCAAATTTTTTTTAATCAAATTAACAAAATATATTGAAATCATTTAAAATATTTTGAAAAATAAATTTTAAAAAGACTTAAAAAAATTTATAATCTAATTTTAATATATGTTAATTAAAAAAATATTTTAGAGTTTAAAATTAAATTTTTTAAACAATATTTGTTGTTTAAATTGAAAAATCTTTGTTGTTTAAATATAAAATTAAAAAAAAAAGACTTGTAAAAAGATTTCATTTTTTAAATTTAAACACCCCACGAGAAACGACCTGGAAAAGGACTTTGTTGCTTTGTGGCACTAAGAGGAAAGCTCCCACAAAGACCTGCAAACAGACTGTTGCTGACGGCACTTGAAAGCATGAAACTAGTGAGAAACAACTGGGTATTGAAATCACAATTAAAAAAAGTCACCCCAAAGTAAAAAGTTAAAAAGAAAGACGTGGGCCTTCACTTGTATCATTATTATCCTATGGTCTTTTTTAATTATAATAACCATATGAACAACGGGAAAGAAACAAAGGGAAAATAACAAAGGGAAGGAGGAAGGGGGAAGAGGGGGAGAGCGAGGACGTACCAAATTGTTGTCCAATAAGCTGTGGAATGGGAGGCTGAAAAGAAACTTTTGTTTCCGGATCATCTTTGGCGCTATAACATTATTGTTTTCTTGAGAATCCACTCTCAATATGGTACAAGCGAACAACTCTAGTTATCTAAACATATTTACAAATCATTGTTATTTAGGTATATGTTTCTAGTGCAATTTAAATCTTAATGTTGAGAATAATAAAATTCACAAATCCTAAATTGTTTCATTATTTTTTAATTCACAAACGAGAATTCCCAGGAATGTCTTGCTGTTAATATTCATCTCTTGATGAAGGCTTCTGCTGCAAGTCATCCGTGGCAAATCTGCTCTAGGTTCATCTGTTGTATAGAATCTAAGACTTTAGAATGGGAAATGCATTACCAGGAACCAATCTTTCTGAGTCAAAAGATGTATTCAATCTCCGGACCATTTTGGACTTAGAGATACTTCAATTGCAGACAACAGAACAAAAACATGTACTTGCTGGTTTGCAATTTAGAAATATACACCTGATACATTCCCGCCGATGAATCATGTGGCACTCACCACAAAAGTAAAGCCAGGAAGTATCATGTTTTTCTCTCCTCTATACAATTATTCTGCAATAATGAACAGCTTTAAGCAGAAAAACCAAAAAAGTATTCACAACTGCCAGAAAGACACCACAAACAAGAACTAAACATAAGTGCAAGAATCTGTAAAAGAAATTGGCAGGAATATAATACAGACCATCCAGCCACAATGACAGTCAAACCGGGTCACATGGGGATCACCTATGCTTCCGGTGCCAGGACCTCACACGTCTGGAACAGGAAAACGCTACATTTTAATAGAAGGAAATGAAAAGCTCTCAGAAGATCTTCAAAAATGAAAATCAAAGAACTCACTTTGGAATTTTACAAGTAGGCCATTCTTTCTCTTTATATATAAATATTGCCATAGGTATAGGCAGAGAGATCTTCTGAAACATTCACAACCTTCACAATTCCTGGATCAGATAAGCTAGTCGATAGAAACAGTATAACAACAGCATCAATTCCCAGTAGGCTTGTGTATCTGTAAGAACTAGGCACAATCAAGTTTAAAATGCAATGACAGAAAAAAAAAAAAAAAAAAATTTGCAGCTGAACAGGAATATCCGTTACTAGGTACCAGCCCATGAACTCAACCAGGAATATAGCTGAACGATGATGTTGCAATGAAGTAGCAGGTTGCACCCATGTGTAAGATAGCTCTACTACCTTAAAAGGACCTTACAAACTTTTATACATTGGACTAGTCCAATAAAATACAGTACCACAAGCTAACATGAAGGAAAAATGCAAAATTCTTTTTCTTTCTGCCTTTGGCAACAGTAACTTTTTCTTTTTATTATTATTATTTTTCAAGGAAATGCGAAAGTAGGAGTGGTGTGCCAAGGAGAATTGCGCCGATCATAGGAGTAAATTCCATGAGTAGCCCCACTGAACGTTGGCAGAGAATCAAACCCATTCCCTTTAACTTGACTACGTGCAGCAACTCTAACCAAGTGCCAATCACCCAAAATCCATTTTTTTATAATTCCCCTTAACACCTTACTCAAACCATAAATTTAGTGCTTTGATGCAAGATTAATTCAAGGAATATTAAGTACAAGCAACTCTCTTACCATACATAATCTCCAAGAAACATCTCCACCCTGCATCACCCAATAATTAAATACACTCATAAGAGCCAAAACTGATCGCGAGTTCAAATTTCTTCAATATGCCAAGATAATTGATAATCTAATCTTTTAATTCTAATGCCAAAACATGTATGACTCACCACAGACAAGCACTACTTTACAAACATACAAAGGCACGAGCACCTAATTTAACCTTACAAGTAAGCAAAACCCACCAACACAGAAATACCCGTAATACAGGATTAGGCCAATTACAGCAGAAATGCTCAATGGAGAATGGCATTGGCGCCAGTGTCCAAACAGAGCCTCAACACGCCTCCTAAACCACTTCAAGAGCATCAAATCAATAGCCAATAAAAAAACAGAAACAAAAGAAAAGATAAAAAAAAAACAACTCATAAATAGATACTCAAACTCATCGGCTTCAGAGGCGAGGAAACAATAGGGGGGTCAATAGGGGTGCCGTGGAAAATGGGCCGTTGACCACAAAATTTAGACCGTCACTAGTAATGTGGCCAGGCCATAGCATATCAGACCCAACCCACTGTGCGGCCTTTCCAGAGTTTTCAGTTTTAGATTCTACCGGAATTTTGCGGAGTTCAGGAATTCCAAAGCGTGATTCGGGCTAAATTTTTAAAATTTCCGCAAGGTAGCATCTTTTTAACTTTATATTATCCATTGCTAATTCGTCTTTTTCAACTTATCATTATGTAATTATAGGATTTTCTGAATGGATCCGAAAACTTCAGGGAACTACATTTCTAGCCATGGATTTGGAATTTCGTGGCCCCTTACCACCCGGTTGTTGTCATTTTGCTTCTTATTTTTCCAAATGCAGCAACATAGATTTAAATTAGTGGTGCTATTAACGTTCCAATCAATTTTCAGAAATCTAACAGAGGATAGACTTCCCCCTTTCAAACAAATCACCCAACGATAGATCAAATAAATAAATATCTCAAGTGCATTTTGTTCATCACTTTGCCTGCATTTGTCAAAAAGGAAATTGGTAGAGTTTGCTTTGCATTCATAACCTGAAAATATTTTCCATTGGCAACAGAACCACCTTAATGTACAAAATCCAACACAATGGAAATCACAACAATTGGGATTGCATGTCCAAGAACCAGCTAGAGCCCCATCAGCAGCTATACATCTACACTCCAGATCTGTAAATCTCATTCTTTCAACAATAACAATATTTGCTAGAGTGTTCTCCGTCTATTATAGTGATCATAATTTTCAGCTCACCAATCTGTTGCCAATTGTTAACACCTCTCGCTTTATAGGATTTTATCTTGCTAACTAGTTTACTCAAAAGATGCAAACCAAAGGTGGAACAGCTAGACATTCCCTTGAATTCACTCACACAATGCCATAAAACCCTTCAAGCAATTCTCATATGTTCATACAATCGCAAAAGATAGATCAAGCAATTGATAAGCTTGGATTAATCAATTCAAAAGTTGTGTTTTACTAAAAAGGTTGACATAATTCCTCAAATTCAAGAGTAAAAAGGGTATGATACAACTGTAGATTTGATTCCGCAAAACAACTCACAACTTCAAGAAAAGAGGAAGCCCTAAAACTCCTGAGAAGCAGAGCCAATATCTCCTTTACCCTTCCCCATCTTCTTAGGAAGGAGAGTTTGGTGTATGTTAGGCAACACACCTCCATTGGCAATGGTAACAGATCCAAGAAGCTTGCTTAGCTCCTCATCATTCCTCACAGCAAGCTGGATATGCCTCGGCACAATACGATTCTTCTTGTTGTCTCTTGCTGCATTTCCAGCAAGCTCCAAGACCTAGCATCAAAAACCCATCAGCAAAACCCAAACAAAGGAAAATTGAAATGAGTAAACAAAAATGACAAAATTACATCAAATCCCCCGAACCAATGTTACTATTCATCAATTTCAATCTCAAAAACTCCCCAAAATCACCTTAAAAAATAAATATTGGACTCAACCAAACCCTACGAGATGTAAAAACAAAACAATAATGATAATAATATTAAAAGGAAAAATTAAAAAAGGGGGAAACGCAGACCTCAGCTGCGAGATACTCAAGGACGGCAGAGAGATAAACGGGAGCGCCGGCACCGACTCGCTCGGCATACTTTCCAGCTTTCAAAAACCTCGCGATTCTCCCCACCGGAAACTGCAAGCCAGCCTTCTGCGATCTCGACACCGCCTTCGAGGCCTTCGGCTTCCCTCTTCCGCCCTTTGTCGATCCTTCCTTTGAACTCATCTTCACCAGTTTCTCTCAAGAAAACGAAAATCGAAAAAAAAAATTAAGTGAAATTAAAAAAAAAAAAAAAAGGGGCAAACAGAAACCCTAATTCTAATCCTCGATTTAGATTGACCAGAGAAAATGAGCAGCCGTAAAAATTATTTGTTCACAAAAATGAGGTTGCGTGACACTATATAGCGGTCAGCCATGCGATTTGATTGGTCCGTACTGTTTCACGCGGATTGCCAACGTGGAAACCGCAGTCACTGCTTCAGGGCGGGAAAGTTTTTCAATTTTCCTTTTGGCTTTGTATTTAGGGTTTCCGCTCCGCAGCTGATGCGTCGCTGCGACACTGTGTTTTAAAGACGTCGTATTGAGGATTGTGGAGTCCATACGGTGTCGTCTTATCACCGACAGGTCCTACTCAATCACAGTGACGATTCTTTAGCCTAGGAAATGTGGGCTCTTGTATTCACGAATTGAACCTGAGCCCAAGAAGTCCAAAAACCAACACAACGAAAAAGAACAAAATAAAAAAAAAAAATATATATATATATATAACATCGTTTTGGTAGCATGTTTGACTTTTGTCTTTTTTTTATTTTTTATTTTTTTATATATGTATGGGTTATATAACTCTCGTTACAATTCTCGTTACAAACTATATATATATATATAATAAAATTTTAAAATTTTGGAACAACTAATATAATAGAAAGTTCGAATTATCATACTCTTTTTCCCTCTCTTGGAATTTTTACCGTATTCTAAATGTGAATGGGGCGTGTGGTTTTTATCCCAAAGAATTACACGCAGCATAACAATTGCCGTACCATAGATCGCAAATGAATGGCAAGCTCGTATGAGTTTGCTTGCATATACTTTGTCAAAAATTTTCTTTTAAGAATTAAGATTGTAAGACGTCGGGCAGCTGGCCGCCAAGTCTTTGCATAAAGTAAGGTCTGGGGGTGTGGATATGATTTGAAATCTCACGCCTTCAAAAATCCCTCAAATTTACAGGTCTTGTCTCAAAGGCAAGTATTTGGGTCTTCGCTAGTTAAAGAATAATAGGTGTATAGTGTCTTCTATCATCAACTCCTCCCCTTTCCCTAAATAATTGAAAATGAATAAATAATTAAAATTGTAGCATCACCTACGAAAATGAACACGTGGAGTTAGAGTGGATTATAATTTGGCCACCTTGTTATCCTCCAGAGCAGAAGTCTTAGGTTAGTTTGAATAGAATGAGGTGGCACATTAATGTCTCCATTTCTTAGTGTACGCTCTTAAGACATTTCGGCACACAGAGGTATCTACCTTCTTTATAAAGTTTAGAGCATTCCGAAGTGTTTATGGTGCCGGGTTTAATTTTGTTACGAAAAAAGTAGGGAGGCACGCTCTGCGGGAGGCTAGAGGCTCCCTCCTTGTCTCCCTAAAACAAGGGTTCTGCCCCTACGGCTATGGGGTCGGTCCCATATCCGAACCCTTTCGTTATTGTCCCGTTTGGCTTAACATTCGAACCCCATCACACTACCCAAAGATTGACACAAAATGGTCCTCAATGCAATAGTTCTAACCAGTGGACATGAGCTGACTTTCTGCAAGGATCTCCAGAAAAGTAGTAGCTTTCTACAAGTACCTTAAATTTGTCATGCAATGCAAGGACAAAAGTGTTTTTCCCTTCTGGAAATATCCAACCCCATTATATTTCCCAATTCAAATAAATGAACGGTAGATACACAAAATTCTTGGCTTTTGTAGTTCTACACACTTGTACAGGGCCTTCCCTCTGTCTTTCTCTTGTTTGAGTCCCAAAACTTTCCCCGCAATGGATCGACTTTGTGATGGACGGCTAGCACAACTCCACATGTGGGAAAAGGAACGGAGCATATGGCGTTTGTGGGTGCCCAATTCCCTAACCTCACCTGGGTTAAAAAGCCAGGACGGGCAGTTTGCGTCTGGCCTGGTCATTCGGGGTTGCAGATTTGACATCTGCGATTGGACCATTTGCGAGATAATCAGCCCATTGTAGGATGTACAGTTGTTAGATGTAATGCAAATCTGACCCTTTGCCCTGAAATGGAATTTGGCGTATGGATAACTAAGAACAAATTCAAAGCTCTCTTTCTATGCCTAATACCTTGCTTGTAGTGCTGCATTCTGTTATCCTTTTAAGACTATATATTAATGAATAAACATGAAAGAAAAAAAAAAAAGTAAGTAAAAGAATTGTTGTGCAGACAATATCATAGCAATCATCTTTTAATGTATAGGCTTTAAGGTGTTTCTGTCCTTTGAAAACTTCTCAAACTGCTATCACAACCAAATAAAATTTATTGCGAAAGCATGCCTTTGATACGACGGACATAGCACGAATTCAAGAGGGCAATTTGAGATACCAAGATAAAAGTTATAACTATACCTTGGAATTTCCAAAATATAAATATTTGAACAGAATTATTCTCTTCATACGTTATATGATTATTTAGAATTTGATAGATTGCCATTGGAGAGGAGTCCTTGTCCCACAATGTTTATGGGGTACACTGTACATACCATACGGCACAGACCTTTTGTCTAAATCAACTTAGTTTAGTAATGATTATGTTGATTAAAAACATATTTGATCACAAGTTAATCATCATTTCTATCATTTACCCACACGACAAACAGGCAATTAATATTTATAAACAGGCTTTCGTGTTAACGAATAAGAAAAATTCACATTGTCTTGGCATGCATATAAAGTGATAAAACACCCAAAAAAAAAAAGCGTTGAAAGGTTACATATATATATACATGTAACCTAGTTGGGAGCCTTCCCCGACCTTCAAACTATAAAAGTAAAGCGATATAGATGATCAATTTGACACATTAAATAAGTATTTATTAGTTTATTATTAAATAATAATTATTATAAATATATATAAAACAATAATAATAATAATATAAATTTACATTTAAAATACCATTTAAATGTATTTAATTAATTTGATACATATTAACATATATTTACATATTTTAATAATAATAATAATAATGTTACAATCAATTTTTTTTTAAAAAAAATTACTTAAATTTAATAATATTATTAATAAATAATTTTTAATTTTAATAAATAAATTCTCACCCTTTAACTCACAAAACAAGGCTTATATTGTAAAAAAAAAAATCTAAATAGTGATAGCAAAAGGGCTTCCTGACGGACCCCGTTCTCCTCACGTGCGTTGGATGGCTGCACGAATGGAAGTTTTTGTTCTTTCCACTTCTAGTTTCCAACAAATAATTTTATTTAATTATATATTTTTTCTCCATTTGGGGCTCTACTTTACCTTAGATTTCCTGTTTATTGCGTCAAAAATAATGAGAAGCCAAAAAAATTTAAAAAGAAAAAGGCCAAAAATGGGTGTTGAAGTACAGTTAAATTTACATCACTGGGTCCCACGCCACAGTTGTCTTTCGGCCGCTTACTTTGTCGTCTCTGTTGTCCCGCTTATTCACTCCACGACCCCTCCAGCGCAACTTTAGCATTTTCCTTCTCATATTTGCTATGCTACGCCACTCTCTTTATCCTTCACCCCCTCCACGCTCATTTATTCTCTTTTTCTCTCTCCTGAGAAAAATCAAGAGTCTTGCTGTGAGCTTTAGCAATATTAAGAGTTACCCTTTTCGATTTAAACTGTGGAGGCTCCGACTTCGCGACTATGAGTTGAAGGAATAACCTTTAGAGTCATAAAGATCGATTCTTTTGTGCTTGTTTTGAATATGTGAATCGATTTTTCAAGCGGGGTTGATCTTTAACAGGATCTGTGTTAAAGTCAGCAGTGGTAAGGTTTGATATCATGGCTGGGAGTAATGAAGTTAACCTGAATGAAAGCAAGGTACGAGCTTTTTCTCGTTGTTTATCTTCGTTTTGTTCATTTTTTGGGTTTATATAGAGATTGTTTTATGTCTGCTTCGGCGGAGTTAATATTTGGAAGTGGGTGCTTGATGGATAATCATCAGCTGGATGTTTTCGTTTGGGTTTTGGAGGCTGTGATCGTTTCTGATTTAAGTGGATTTGGCCCACTGTGTTTTGTGCTTTATCTTTCTTTCTTTTCTGGATTCCTTTTAGTTTGAATTTTGGTTTTCCATTCTTGGTTTTGCGCAAAGTAGCAGCTTTCTGGGTTGTTATTTATTGCCTGTTGTCTCTAACGGATTTAGTTGAGGTCTGAGCTGATTTTGAGATTATGTAACTGGTTGGTCTTTGATTTTCCGTTTTGAGGTTTTATCTTGATTAACAAAAGGTTGAAATTTGCTCATTTGTGTATTGGCTCTGGATCATCTTGCTTTGGATGACTTAATTTAAGTACGGCTACTTCTGTTACTTGGCACTTTATACGGGAACTCTCTGATTGGGGCAAGCCAGGTTTTCTGAGTTTCTTTTTTCACATTCTAATTCAGCTGGGAAAATGACAGGAAGAACTAGTGCAAATCCAAGCAGATGCTATTTGGTTGCTTCATGTGAAAATTTTTAATTTTCCCCTTTCCTTTTCTGCAGATGGTAGTTCCATTGAATACATGGGTCCTCATATCCAATTTCAAGTTGGCTTACAATCTTCTTCGTCGTCCTGATGGGACGTTCAATCGCCACTTGGATGAATTCTTGGACCGGAAAGTTTCAGCTAATGCAAAGCCAGTTGATGGGGTTTTCTCCTTTGATGTTATCATAGACCGTGGGACTAACCTCCTCTGCCGGATATATAGGCCAACTAAAGGTGAACAATCACAGCTGAATATCATTGAACTTGAGAAGCCTGTGGATGCTGATGTTGTCCCTGTCATAATTTTCTTTCATGGTGGAAGCTTTGCACACTCCTCTGCCAACAGTGCCATATATGATACGTTATGTCGCCGACTAGTGGGCATTTGTAAGGCTGTGGTGGTCTCTGTGAACTATAGGCGTGCACCTGAACATCGCTATCCCTGTGCTTATGATGATGGCTGGGCAGCACTTAATTGGGTCAACAGACAATCATGGCTGGAGAGTAAGGATTCAAAGGTTCATATATACTTGGCTGGTGATAGCTCAGGTGGTAACATTGTGCACCATGTTGCTTTAAGAGCAATAGAGTCTGGAATTGAAGTATTGGGGAATATACTGCTCAATCCCATGTTTGGTGGGCAAGAGAGAACGGAGTCAGAAAGGCGATTAGATGGAAAATATTTTGTCAGTATTCAGGTCAGGGACTGGTATTGGAGAGCTTTTCTCCCTGAGGGAGAAGATAGGGACCATCCAGCTTGTAATCCATTTGGTCCCAGGGGGAAAAGCCTTGAAGGAGTGAAGTTCCCTATGAGTCTTGTTGTGGTTGCTGGTTTGGATCTTATTCAGGATTGGCAAGTGGCTTATTTTGAAGGGTTAAAGAAGGCTGGCCAAGATGCAAAACTTCTATATCTGGAGCAAGCAACGATAGGGTTCTACTTGTTGCCTAATAACAATCACTTCCATACCGTCATGGATGAGATAAGTAAATTTGTGAGTTCTAACTAGTTGTAGACTTGACTTTGCGGACTGGTGGCCATACATGACAGATGTTTGACATTCCACTTGGAGGAGGTTAAGAACATGACAGATGTTTGACATTCCACTTGGAGGAGGTTAAGGGTTGTTTGCTTGTTAAGATTGTATATTTACTACTTACTGTTTTATTAGTCATAATTATTGGGTCCTGCTATGCCGGTGTCTGGTTCTACTCAACTCAGAGACCACCATACTTTCACGGGATATAGATTGGTGGTTCAGCATTTAGCTCGCTTGGGATATGTTCTGTTCTACCTCTAAGTGTTTTCACTTGGTTGATGTAGTTGATGAAGCTTTCATGGCAGTGAAAAGCTATTTGACTAAGTTTAGCAGACCCGTCAAATTCAACCTTAACCGTTCTGCTTTCCAGCCACAAGGGACAGGAAGACAGGATTGAGGGATTATATTTGGTGGCTGATGAGTCAGTCTTGGTGCCTAGCTAATGCGATATATGCTAATTTTAGAACATGGGTGAGAGAAAATCCATGTTATTGTGATCTGTATGTTTATACGTCAGTGTGTGTGTGCGCGTGCGTGTGTGTATATATATAGAAAGGTGTTCACTTTATCTCTTATCAAGGTTTCTCAATTTTCTCTTTGCAATGTTGTTCCTTTATACTGGTTTGGCTGTCTATTGGAAACTGTAAATATTAGTAGTTTCTTTCAATCTATGAATTATGAAGCCGATGAGACTAGATGCTAACAAAATGTTCTCAGAGTACGATGTATTAACACTATGGAGTTTAGGAAAAAAGTAAAATATGAATACCCTTACTCTTCACTTCTCCATCCCCACTCTCTGCTTTCAATTTCAAGTGAGTCAAATTGAAAAGTTTTGCTGGTTAAGATCCTCGTGAAACTAGTGGAAAGAAGCATGGAGGCGTGAGCCATTTTTGTCCACAGATCTTATTAATTATTATCCAGAGAAACCCCAAAAACCACTGCACGAAGCATTGCAGGCCCATTGTGAAAAATGATTGAAGGCGAAATTGAAGTACTCAATTTTATGCTATCGATCGAGATTGATTTGATACATTCTTGGCACTTCCTGAGAAGGTCCTGTCCTAAATGAATCATTTTAGAGCTTGCATTGCATGAAAATACAAAAATTGGCTTGTTTGGAAAAATGAGAACTGAGGAGAACCCATTTGGTGGTTGTTGGGATGTGGCTGTATCCTTGGGGTTGGGGACCATTTTAAAGTTATACTGCAATCACTTTATGCTATTGGAATTTGCCATCAATGATACAGGTTGGAATTTGCCATCAACATGATAAAGGAATACTACTGTAATGGTTTAAGAACCGCCAACCTACATTAGAAAGATGCGAAGCCTTCACGTTTAGTTGACTTTGGTGGTGGTGGGGATGCAGAAGTAAACCAGACTGTTTCATTTCTCAAGTGTATAAGAAAATTAACTATCTTTTGTAAAGACACGAAGCCTTGTTTAGTTGTATGTCAGCTTTTGATAAACAACTATTAGGACAATTTCCAAGTAGAATAAGCAAGTCATTTGTCACCAGAGTTTTCCACTTATTTTTTTGTCCTTTAAAAATTCGATTGAGTTATAGACTACATAACCATTTTTTACGATGAGAATCTAAGAGTCTAAAACCTTAAAGATTCTGTATTATTAATCTCTTCAATGTCCCCTGATAGACAAGCGAGTTATCCTTAATCATGAGCTGTAGGCAGGACTTAAGATAGAGCATTTTGGCTTAAACTAGACATCCATGTCTTATTGGCCTACAGGATCAGTTAAATGAACGATTTCTCTCTCTTTCTCTATCTGTTTTTTTTTTTTTTTTACCTGATTTAATGCGACGAAGTAGCTTGCTCACTTATGGAAAATCTACGGTGAATCCCACTCACATAAGTGGGAAAGAGAGCACCATGAACCGTTAATACATTAAGATGCCCACTTGCCCTTTAACTTTAGGCAAAAATAACAAGACCTTAGGCCTAAATATGAAGCTTTTAATAAATAGGTAAACAACTGAAAACTACCAAGTTTCCAGCCATTTACATTTTGTACCAAATTTTAAGGATGGTCCTGCTTTACACTGTGTAGTCACTCATCACTATCAAGAAAAACTTTGTTTTTTTCATTTTCTTTTAATGAATCAGCATCAACTTATTAGAATATCTCACATATGTACAAAAGTAGAATTTCTGAAGAGAATGTGATGCCAAACCATATGCTGCAAGAAAACAAACCTAGATAATGACAATTGAGACCAAATACACAAGGATGAAACAGGCGTGGAATGCTTTGGCACCATTTGAGATTTTGAGCGGCATGCATGGGAATTTTCATATTCATGTAGCCGCACAAACCCCTCCTAACCTTATCTTTTCTGTCAAGTCTACCTTTGGCCATGTCAAACTTCAAGAACCAAGATGATGATCCCACTAGTCTATGTGCACTAATGCACCCCATATAAAAAGGATAAGATTTGCGAAGACTGCTATCATAACTGTAGCCAAAACATTATTGATATTTGTTTTTCCACGACAGAAGTGGGTTGATCTCAAAGCCAAAATTAACTTGACATGTCTAACTGGTTCAATGAATTACCGTGCAGCAACAGGAACAATAACCACCGAGGACATCATAACACGCTGAACCTCCCATTCGTAGGTCAACCAGGTTGTCATCACCAATATAAATAGTGTGATGAATTTCCATTCAATTCAATTACATACTCCAAGCAGAAATACTTCATCCCACTCTCATCAGTCTCACAACATCAACAGAATAATAAGACCAAACAGACCTTAACAAAGTTAACAAAAGCAGCACCAAAGGGCTCTCTCCTAACTTGATATCCGTTCAAATATGACCTGGAATAAGTAACATTGTGCCATAATGCCCACGATAGGAAGACAAATAACCAAATTGACATCTAGAAAGCCATCAAGAATCTAAATGGATGTAGAATCTAACATAGCCAAACAATTATCCAATTCAAAGGATTGTGATGTCTTGGGTCTGAGACAATGAGATAGACAAAGAAATCAAGCTAAAATAAAGCATAATACTACGTTGTGAGGTTGCAATCTCAGTGGAAGAAACATTATTGTCTCAAGTCAAAGTTAAAGCCCACCAAAATATAGCATCATTCTGCCCTCAGGGATGAATTGATTCTAATTTTTCAAAACTCAAAAATGTTAAATGTGTCTATAAAGTGAACTGATCAATGTGCTTTAGCAAAATGTGCAAGGGATGCCGCAGCCAGAATTGTTGTTGCTGAAGTCACCATAGTCCAACGGTTATGCTTATGTACCTTTGCTATGGAATCCCGGAGAAATTCTGCATGCTGCTTCACCTCCAAAAACATTGTTTCCTTGTTTCTAAAGGCATTATTGATAATTTCCAGCTCTGAGACACACGGATTGGTTTCATCACCAAGATTCTTTTCAGCAACAAATAATCCTTCCTTTGTCTTACCAGAATGACACACCAATGCTACTGTGCTCTTCAACATTTTCAATGCTCTTTCTGAGTTGATGTTGGCTGATTCTATTCTAGTTCTCAAGTTCTCAAGTTCTTGTTGTTCCTCCAATAGATTCTTTTCCACTGTATCTTTTTGCTAATTCAATAAACCAATTTGAAGCTCCATTCCATTCCTTTTGCTGATAAGGTTCTCATGCTTAGTCTTCATCTTTGCAAATTTTTCATCAGTCTCTCCATTTCCCGTATCCTTAGCTTCAAGTTCACAACAGTCTTTTTCTCCTCATCCAAAGCCTTGAAAGCATCGTCCCTCTCCAGTTGCAATTGCTCCGAAGCATCTCTGTAATTGCCAACCTCTGATTCTTTGTTCTTATCTTCTTGTCTTCTAATGTATTCTTGCATTGCAAATTCAAAATTCATTAATCTACTTATTTCTTCAAGCAGCGCGGCAATTTCACTCTCCTTACTGGCTTTCATCTCCTCTATCTCATTCTTCTCCGTCAACAGTTTCTCAATTAAGTCATTCTTCTTCCTTAATTCAATATCAAGCATCCTTCTATAACTCTCTCTTGATTCCCTTTCTTCCATCGTCATGAAAATAGTTCCTTCCTTTTCTCTCTCTTATTCTTTCAAAGATTCAATCTCCATTCTAATTGCCTTCTCCTTCTCTGCTTCTGCAAGAAAACTCTTTTCCAACTTCAAAATTTGTTCCCTCATGACTCCCTCCTCCTGCAAACTGGACAATATCCCATTTAATTCTGGCACTCCTTTCTCCAACACAATAATCTTCACCTTCTGCTAATTTTTATCAATTTCAATTGCATTCTTCTCCCCCACATCCCCTCAATCTCAATCTCTTTCATTAAGCTCTTAATTTCTTCTAATCTCTCCACCAAGTTTGACAAGGCCAAATCCTTCATCCTCTTTAACTCCTCAATGTTTTCCTTTAAATTCCTCTTTTGCCAAATCAACAAATGGTATCTTTCCTCTAAATTTCCTAACTCCTCCACAGTTTTACTCTCCTTTTTCTCCACTTGCATCAATCTTCTTCTCAACCCATTTCCCTCCTGAACCAAATTGTCAAAATCACTCCTCAAAACATCCCTTTCCTCGCAAACTGGCTAAAAATTTCTCTCTCCTTTTCAAGATTCACCATTAACCCATTAATTTCCCTCTTCAAGAACCCAACCTCGGTTTCTTTCTCTATTTTTTCTCTAACCAATTCATCAAAACCAAAACCCATCGCAGCAACCTGGCTCTCAAGAAACACACAGAAAACTATCTTTTCTACCTCCAAACTCTCTCATCATTCACATTACTCAACTCAGTCTCCAACTCATTCTTTTCCGCAAAACACCGAGTCAACTCATTCTCGATTTGTTGCCTGCGCTCAAAGTTTTCCTTAAGAAGCAATGAGTTGAGGGAATTCAGGTTTTGGAGCTTTTCTTTGGGGTTCACCATGGATGGTTGCTGGGCCTGGGGTTTTCTTGTGGGTTCTCTTCTCCGGGGGCTTGATTTTGGCGGGTCACTTTCTCTTCAGCCATTCTTTTGGTGGTGGCGAAGGGATTTGAGATTTCAAGACTTGGGTTTTAATAGGGTTTTCAATTTTATGGAGAAGAAATGAGAATGGGAGATAAGGGGTCGTGGATACCTGGAGGAGAGACAGGGGAAGGGTTTTCTTTTGCAAGAGAGGGAAAATTCAGGGGCTGATCATGATTTAAATGTTGGGCCCAAAGGTTGAGGATTTTTCTTTCTTTCTTTTGCAAGCCTAAAAGATGGAAAATCCTGCTTTTTGGCCCATCATCAGTCACAATAATTGTGAAAATTGAACGCAAAATGTGGATTTTGGATTTCTGCGCAGCCATCTTGTTTTTGTGGTCAAGTGAAGTCATCTTGATTCATTGATTCTTCATTATTGGTTATAAATGGATTCCATAATATGAGAGCCCTTCACATGGGGTTACGGTTTTTGGATTCACTCCATTTACATTACTTCATTTTTATTTATTTGGAAAATGTAGAACATTTTAAAGTACACTTTCAGAAAATATAATACATTTTCTTTGAAATACATTACTTACAGAACAAAATTAAGATTTTTTTGAGATAAAAAATGAGTTTTTTTTTTTTTTACCTCGGAACAAGTATCCATTGGGACTCAGACCTGGAAATGTGCAGATTTGGATACTAATGCTTATTAGCCCAATCAAAGGGAAGCCCTTGTTAAGAGTGGGCTGGACTTGGGTTTAGCTTTTGCATCTGAGGATTTGAATTCTTGTTATTGAAATTGAAATTAATAGTTCAATTGCTCCACCGTCGGGAATGGCAGTTTTATCTTATCGAGTGAAAAAATACAGACTGCTCAACCTTAAATAACTGACACCCACGAAGGGATTTTAATTCAGCAGTAGAGAACATACTTGTTGGTGCAGATTCCAAATGACCAGTTCCAAGATGGGACAATTCTCTAGCCAACTTAACAGAACCTGGCAATGCTCAGCGTACCTTGCCACTTGGCACTGTTCTTCTGACACAATCTACCGTATGAATTTCTGTGTTAACAATACTTCTCCTACCAAAAGCAGGAACTCCCATCTCCCAATCACGCATTCATGCCCACGTTCCAAAATGGTTTTCCAATATAACGTAATTGTGCAACGAACTTATGTAGAGAATGAGAATTCAATTCTTGTAGGCTCTCATTGATACAATCTAGGAAAAGTCCAAATGATATGATCTTCTGATCTCCATGATTCTTTGTCTGTTGCACAATGACATGTTTAACTTAAATTAAACGCAGCTCTTGTCATGTGTGCGTTAACTGGGGCTTTCCTTTGCAGAAGGAGCAGCAGGTTGCTTATGCAGAGACAAGAACTTCTACTGGCAATAGAAAATTTATAGTAACAGACTCTGTTCCAAGTTGGCAAAGACAGCTTTGGACTAAAGTGAGGCATTGCAAGATGTGAGAATCCGGTGAGGCATATATGCACTATATTTTTTATATATAATTACAAGATATTTGTTTTTTTAAGTATAATTTATTAATAATTTTATTTTTTTATTTTATATAAATTATATTTACTATATAATATAAAAATATGAGTAAATTATACTAAAAAAAATAAAAGAGTCAAAATAAAAATTTTTAAATTACAAATATTATCTTACGTTTTACCGTAGTCAATCAGTACATAAAATCGATATACTGTTTTTCATTTTGGGGTACAGTAGCATGATATTGTTACTATATGTCACTGTGCATAGATAAATATATGGTACGCCATTCATACTTCGTGGGATCTGTCCTGTTGTGTCAATGTGCAGAGTCAGGTGTGCACCCTGCCTAGCTCACGAAATAGTGACACAAATGACAGAATGGGTCACAAAATATTTGTCCAAATCCATCAGATTTTGTAGTTGGGTCTGACCTTGTCTGGTATCTCAACATAACTCAGTTGGTGTCGTGTGTCTGTGGACCTTAGGTTTATGGTGGTTAGGCTGATGCATTACAACATTACAAACTGATAAAAAAGCATTAAACTCATTCACAACCAAGAAAGAAGGAACAAAATAAATTGAAGTAAAATGTTTGTTTATTAGTGATGTTATCCCTGGAAATAAAAATTTGCAGACAAGAGAGATGCAAACTGATATATAAATCTCCCATGAGAGCTGTTCATTTGGGTCTTGGTTGCATTTATCCACGGACCAGGAGACATCGTACCCCATATAAAACCATTTGACCTAATAACAAAGCATCCAGACGCTGAATGTAGTGGTAATGGTGTGATAAAAAAACAAGTAACGCTCCCTAGAAACATTCACCGCAACAACATGGAACTTTCTTTTTTATTATTGGTGTAACAGCGTACCCCTAGTGCAACAACGCTATTACATAATTTAGTTTTGTTGCTTTGCTGAGGTGCTTAAGGTCGGTGTCTCCGATTTTTTTGGCCCAATGCGTATGTTTGTCATGGATGCAAAGACTTCCAAGCTATGCACATGGGACCAAAAATCATGGGTCCAAGTGGAAGCAGATCAACAGTCATGCATAGTTAATACAACAACATTTTAATTTCTTGAATTCCAATTAACCATAGTTCAGAATTTGAGTAGCAGAAACACTTTTATTTTTTTTTTTTTTTCTTGAGAAATCAAAGGCAAAATTACTTACATATGTCTTTTCTTGAATCCTATAATGTGAGAGCCTTATAGACTAGTAACACCCTTTAATTCTAATTAACTCGAGGGATAATAAATAGTTGTTGTTTGATAAGGAGAACATGGGCTACTTAGGACTAAACCCAAGTCCTTTTTCTTTGGTTATAATCAACACAACAGTGTGATTATAATAGATTTGTCAATAATGCTTTCTAATTAAACATAAGTCAGTCTCTGATTAGATATCTTAACAATTAAATGTCTAAAATTCAGATCCAAGGGAAACTTCATGGAATGGGAGAAGATTGCTGTTGTTTTTAGATCATATTTCAATAGATCTCTCAATGGAAAAAAAAAAAAAAATTATAAACCGATTTTTACATGCTTAACTAGAAGGAAAACGATGGATAGTTGGCAACCACCAACGACTTGGCTCATGTATGTATGTTCCATGACCTGTTTAATGGACTGCAGCATTATTACTCATGGTAAACTGTCCACTTCTGACTGAAAATTTATCTTAAGGTAAAGAGCAAATTCTTTCCATATATCTTCCACTCCAATCAACTTCTCCATTATATTCTGCCTTGCTCCTATGAGTTGCAATCCCACTGTAGACAGCAATTCAACTTTATTCTTGTGGACCATCACCGTCGCATATTTAAAACCATGGACATAGGCATCACTAAAGAAGAAGGATCAAAATATTGAGATGAGCATATTGAAAAATGCGCTGTGATACATGAAACAAGTGGAAGGATTTATTCACATATTTCATCATTGATCATACATTAGATATAATGCAAGCTTTTCATAAGGGGCCCATTCATGGGACACTTCAGGGCTTAATTAGTTACTCAATCAAAGATGGAAAAAGAGCAAAGAAGAAAGAAAAAAAAGGACCCCTCTAAATTTCCAAAAGTCCCATGTTGCTAAAGATGCTCTCTGGTGGTAACCTGCCCAATAGTTTGCAGCTCATTGCATTGGCGAAGGACTTGATCTTCCAGCAGCCAACACCTGTCTCTCAAGCTGCAACAATCCAAAGAAAAAAAAAAAAAAAAAAAAGGTTTATAGATTACCATTTCAAAAGTGGGGAAAAGGAAAATTCCAATACTGCAAAGCAGTGCAACTTCTTAACATTTAATTAATTAATTAATTAATTTTTCACTCCTGAGAGTTTTCTTGCCTTGAAGAGAGTTTCAAGCTTAGTTTTCACTAGGGAATACTCATGCCTCACTTGTTGCAGACAATTTTGGCACCTACAAAAGGCCAGTTTGCCCATCAGAACAGTAAACTGACTTCACTGATTAGCTGAATACCTTTTGTGATCTTGAGTTGTGAGGAACATTACCCTTCAACATTTTGCTCATCACAGTAGTTGCGGAAGGCAATGCAGACTTTCTGAACTCTCTGAGCCCCAATGCTGTCATTTTAAGGCCCTTTTAGATGAGCAACAACTGGGGGAGGAGACATTAACGAGAACTAAATTTTCCCATGATGGGAAATTAGGACAAAGTTGAAACTAATGTAACAAATTGCCTTGAAAAATCAGGCTTTCACACCGCGTCCAAGCCCATTTTAACAGGGTGGATGAATGAGTTCCCAATCATGGATTTCAGCTGTCAAGAAGTAAAATACAGACAAGATCAGTAAATACCTTGAGCTGCTGCCCTTTATCTGGTGAACATGGACATCTACCTTTTTGAAGTCTACGTTTTGCTGGTCTCTGTAGCCATGGTAAAAAATCCAACTTGATTAGGACAACGAAACTTATAGAAAATTCCAAAAGGCAAAGTCAAAAGATAAGTGCACTGATGTCTAATGATGATACTTAACAAAGCTTTGGCCAGTTCATTGAGAAGCCTCTCAGCATCTTCAAAGAAAAGGGATACAACTTCCACCACAAAATCTGGGTTGCTCTGATCTTGCAGTTGCCGAAGTTGGTTGAACTGATCATCCAAAAATCCCTTCCCCACACAAACAACTCATTGTCACTAAACCAGATGGATGATAAAAAGAGAGATAAGAGAACACATGGTAGATACAAAAAAGAAACAAAACCAGCAGCTTCTGCTTCTAAACTAAACACTGACCTCATGAAAGAGTGAGGCAGTGTATTCAACTAACTGCCTTTGCAACTCAATCACTCCATCCATTGTAGCTTCTCTAGTCACTTGCAGGTCTTATATATATAAATAGGACTACTTCTTTTCCTTTCTTTGAAAAAGTGCAAGACCAAGAAAAGGATTTGATGACTTTTATAAGGTGTTCTTACCTAAAGATTCTTGCCTTTAAGGTGGACTTTCTGCACATAATTTATAGAGAATATGAGGTCACTCTTTGTATTCTTTATTTTCCCTCCTCTGGATTTGTGTTTCTTTCCATTTTCTTGCCTTCTCTATCCTACACATCATCCATTATCAAGTAGAAACGCTAAACTTTATTTATAGACTCAAAGATCCAAAACTTTATACCATGTATGATGCACCATTCACTTTCCAACCTGTTTCTATCAGTAATTATATATCTCTCTCTCTCTCCCCCCCCCACACAATGAGATATTATTGTTTCTTAGGATATCTCAAATTTAAATATTAAGAAAAGGGGGAAGATAGATATCTAGAATATAATAATATGTGATGTTTGAAGTTACTCCACACAAGTTTCAAGCCGAACTTTTGATTTGATAAGATGAAAGTGATTTGAGATCATTTTACATCTATTTGCTTAGATTTTTATTTCGGTAACATTTGTCTCTTCCAACAGAAACATTGTTGAAGAGTTGGCAAAAGACAATATGAGAATGAATTCACAAAATCTTTCTTCAAAGATTAAGTTGGAATTAATCAAAAGAGAATGGAAGAGCTACAGTCATTTGTCCAAACCCCATATTCACTTGCTATAATATTATCTTACCTACTCCCCCATTTTCATCTCTCCTTAGTCCTTATCCCTTCACATTTCACCATCATCATTCAAGATTCTTATCAAATTACTATGCTTTTTTTTTTTTTTTTTTTTTCTTCCTCTTGTTGCTGTTTAGGTGTTGCTTTTTGATTGGCCAAAGACATGTCCTATTAAAAGGAAAAAAAAAAAAAAAAAAGAAAAAAAACTGAATTTTCCTTCAGCATTTCTCTTCAAGTAGGGTGCAAGGGGATTGTCCTTCTTTCTTTATCTTTTCCTTCAGTTAGTATGTGATGTTGAGATGTTTCATCTTTTACTCCTTGGAATATGTTTGTTTTTTTTTTTTTTTTTTTTGGAATCTTTTGGTAGTTTTCTGCTTTCTCTTCAAGTAGGGTGCAAGGGGTTCAACTTCTTTTCTTATTTTTATTCTCCAATTACAACGTTATGTTACCATGTTTCATTTTTCACTCTTGGGAACACATTGAGCACGGCAACTCTTGGATAACACGTGTCAAATTGTGAGAGCTCTATGTGGGGGGCAGGGCATATCTTTGATCTTCGATTGGTTGAAAGAACACTGCATCGGATACAAGTGTCATAAGTTCAAAGGCCACCATGCTCGGGACATCTACATAGAGCATTCAAGTGAGAGATAATTTTGCCAGGATTTTCTTTTTGCTCCGTCAGTCATTAAATTGTATCATTACTCTCATTAAAAACATTCCGCCCAAATATTTAAGTTGAGGTGATGCACATAATTATAATGATGATCACATATTAAATTTCTAACACTCTTTCTCACACCTAACTTTCCTTATTTACATAAATTCAATGTGAAGAATAAAAGTTATGGTAAGAAACTATTCAATTCAAAAGTGTACAAGCAATGAGTGAAGTTTATGAACGAATTAAATATTAAATTCATGGTTTGCAAAGTGCTAGTGTGGTGTCTCCGAAGTATGCAAATCTTCATATTATAAGGTGCAATGATGATCCTCGCGTGGATTACATGTCTTTTCTCTCTACCCCACTGAAAAGGATTTGTGCTTTTGCTTGAACCACAACGTTAGACATAAGAGGACCCCCCCATACATTGGGTCATGAGAGTGCTTTGTTGGTTGATAGATTTGAATAGAACCTTCATTTCTACTTGGTTATTTGATTTAGAGGGGCAGTGGTTGGAACATAGCAACTGAAGTTACTTGAGCGGGGTGGACACGTGCCTTTACCACTGTAAAGCCTCGAGTTTTCTATCACAATGGATAAACCCTGAGTATGCAAGCACCATGCAGGCTTAGGGATGTCAAAACTTGACTTGGACTAGCTAATTATGAGCGAGACTCGGTGTTTCTCAAGTGAGCTCGTGGGAACTAAAAACTCTGAATCAAGAAAATTTAATGAAAAGGTTATTCTGCGATGATGACTTGGTGATTATGAGTGTAAGTTTCAGAGGTTGTCTCTTTGTAAAAATAAAAACAAAACTACGTTACCCACTTTTGTCAAAAGGGAATAGTACCGTTCTTAATAATGGGTAATGGAATCAACGACAATTTTTAGAAGTTTTTGAGTAGTCGGGACCACTCTTGGGTGCATGCCATTACTTCTTGATTGGAAAGGCATCCAAGAGGGGGCCTCGCCTTGAGGCAAATTTCTTGCCATTAATAGCAGCTGCCATTGCAGGCCACTAGATTACAAAGGCGTGGGATGCCTGGGGGGGTATCCAAAGTATGTGACTTGAATGAATGTTCTCACCTGTACATACGAGTTGTACATCACAATTTATCATCTCTCTCCTATAACACGAACCACCCTTCTCTCTTTCTCGCTGTCATCAAGCACACATTTTGTGACATGCAATTGTTAGCACTGATTTTCCCTTCATTATTGGTTTTGTTTCTCTCTCAAAACAAGCGTAAAGAAAGCTGTCTAAATTTCAAGCAGTTGTTGTCGCCAATTAACGTTATTGCTTCAAAAGATTCAAGGTGACATGACATTGCTTCCTGTTGATTGCAGACTTGTCAATGGATGATAAAGTCTTTTGGGGAACTTACTTTCAAGGACCAGTACCTAGATTAAACATGTAGCTGATGACAGTGTTGAGCCATACAGTATGCAGCTTGCTGCTTTTTTTTTTTTTTTTTTTTTGGTGTCCGGGACATCACTGGGTGCTGGTTAGAACACGTACATGTGAACCAGAAGGGAGGAAGCCTGGCTATTCGCTAGAAGTGATATATTTTGGTAAGATTGAGAGAATCTTCGTACAATAATATAATTACGTTATTAATCATCTGAAAATTATAAATTTACATCGTGAAATCAACTACTTTATGTTAGAAAAATAGAGTGAGGCTGCTTAAATCTGATCCTCCTACAAACCCCATAGTGTAGAAAGCTATATAGCATATGCATTGTTGGACGGCAATTGCTCTCCACCAATAGCAATTCTGCCCTTATCAAACTTTGCACGGTAAAACAGAATGAAGAGAAAGGTGTCATGAAGTCAGATGCACTTGGAAATAGGAAGACAGTTGGCAGACATGAACGGCAGGTGGAAAAAACAACGTACGTGTTAAAACGGATACTCAAAATTTAATAAATTTGAAAGTAGTGTTGTCAATATTTGAGGAAATCAAATATCTAATATAACAAATACTAAAATCCAATATACTAAAGGACTTTTAACTCCCTTAATTTTCTCTTAATATCTCTTATCTAAATTCCAATACATAACTCTTATTTATAAGGAGTAAGGGTAGCAAAACCATCCTCACACTTTCAATGTGGGATTTTGGTTCTCCTTAAAAAGTCCCGATGTTGGCCTTCACTTTCTAAAGTTCCGATATAGGACTTGAGACAAAACCCAACAAATCTCCACCTTGACTCAAGTTTCACATGAAACAATAGTAATAACACTCCACCTTCTTCATAAGCTCCTGAATCATAGCACGCTAATTAAGTCCAAGCACTGCTTGAACTTAACAATTGAAAGAGGCTTTGTAAGCATATCTGTCTCTCTAGAGATTGCAGTAGTACCCACAACTGTAGTTCCCTATAGAATATACAACTTTCCTGATCTGTAAGCTTTCATGACAATGATACCCACAACTGTAGTTCCCTGTAGAATATACAACTTTCCTAAGCTTTCATGACAATGAGAGCACCTTCACTGACTTTCAGAATTCCACCTTTACTGGTGTACCTGTAGCCAAGAGTCTCAAGTGTTCCTAAAGAGATGAGATTCTTCTTCACTTCTGGAACATGTCTGACCCGAGTGAGTATTCTTACAACACCATCATGAGTCTTGATTCTAACCGTACCAGTCCCAACAATTTTGCAAACTGCATCACTGCCCATCATGACAGCTCCACCTTTAACAGATTCATAGGTGAAAAACCAGTCCTTATTGGGACACATATGGTACGTGCAACCAAAATCCAAGATCCATTCATGAGCAGACCTTAATTTATCATTAGCAAAGAAAATAGATCCATCACTTTCATCTTTTGCAACACTGACTTGAACTGACTCATTACCTTTGTGCTTTGTGCTTCTCTGGCTTTCAGCTTCAAACAATGAACTTTGATGTGCCCTTTCTTTTTACAATAATTACACACCAAATTTCTATGTTTGGATGCTGTTTTCCCAGTTATATTCCCCAGTTATATTCCTGTCACAATAATTACACACCAAATTTCTATGTTTGGATGCTGCTTTCCCCAGTTATATTCCTGTCGATCTGTTCTTTCGACTTTAGACTTTATTTCTTTGTAAGAAATAATCTCTTTACCATAAAACATTATTTCTCTAAAATGCTTAAAGGAATAGTCTCTTTACCATAAAATATTATTTCTCTAAAATGCTTAAAGGAATAGGGAAGAGAACACAATAAAATGCTTAAAGGAATAGGGAAGAGAACATAATAATAACAGGACTTGATCCTCATCCTCAATATGAAAGTGAGAGCAAATATTATTGAAGTGGAGAATACAAAAGAGACTTAAAAAGAGCCTAGTTTACAATACCCAATATGCTGGGACTAAAGGCTCATAGAAATGGAGTTTTAACTCCCTTAATTTTTCCTTAATGTCTCTTATCTAAATCCCAATACATAACTCCTATTTATAAGGAGTAAGGGTAGTAAAACCATCTTCACACTTTCAATATGGGATTTTGGTATTCCCCTTAAAAAGTCCTGATGTTGGCATTCACTTTCTAAAGTCTCGATGTGGGATTTGAGACAAAACCCAACAATCAGAATACCCCATTTGCCATCTCTACTCCCATCTCTCCCAAATTTATTAACCCAGCAACTAATTGCTTGTTTGAATCTTCAGCTTTGATGGAGAGGTTGTAGAGATGATCCATATTTTTCTTTATAATATGCTTTATTTACCCTTTATTTTTTTCTTGTTTAAGAAGTAGGCCAAATAATTGTATTGAATTTATCTTCTATTTAAGAATGAAGAAATCATAATTATTATTATTATTATTATTATTTTACTCATACTTGGTCCTTTTTTCTGGGGGTCAGAAAGGAGGCTTAAAGCCTAAACATCAGCAATGACAGACTCTATATGTGGCATACCGAGCCACTAGGCCCAGATGAAGCCCAACAGAGCAAGGCTTAAGGGCTTAAATTGTTGAAAACATAATACAATGTGAGCCCAGCCCCATCTTTGGAAGTCTTGTCAATTTTGTACTTCTTTTTCTAAAATTACCACCGTTAACCGACAGTCTTATTAACGTCATATATCACTTACTGAATTAACAAAATTAATAAAAATAATTATTTTTTATTAAATAAAAAAATTATATTATAAATATACGGTTGATCTTATTTGTGAGATAAAAAAAATTTATTTGTTAATGTCTTTATTTAATTTTTTTATAAAAAATATTTATTATACAAATTAAATATAAATATTTTTTATATTAAATAATTATAAATTTAATATTATATTTTTAACATAAATTTTTATTATTTAATTTCTTAAATTTTAAATTTTAATAATCTTTTCACTCTTAGTAATTCATATAAAAGAATGAATTTTAAATATACTAATTATGAGAAAAAAATTTACAATAATTTTTATTTTTATATGTAATTAATTAGTAATTTTTATTAAATATTATAAAATTTATTTTTAAAATTTAATTTAATTATTTGATTTTTTAAACAGTATAATTAATATAATTTTTTTATGATAAGTCTGAACCTATTTATTTATTTATTAAAAAGAAAGTAAGTCAATTGATTTTTAAGAGTGAATTCTAATTTTAATCAACTGTTTGGTAGGGAATGAAATGATGCATTTCTGTGCATCTATTAACAGGGCTAAGAGTTCGGCCCGTTTGATCCAAAAAGAGGCGGGCTTACTAACGAAGTTTGCAACATGTACTAGAGCCTTGAATCAGGCCCAAATTGTATAATCCTATGGGCCTTTTACTCGGACTGAATTTAATTGCCTGTTTGGCATGGGCTCAGTTTATACTTCGGTATAATGGGGCCCAACTACCAAACAGCCCACACCTTAACACCACGATATTAAGATGGCTGTTTATGGGGGGTTACGAGGAATTCGTAATGAGAATCAATATACCATCAACAATAACAAAATATTAATTATAAATTTAATTAACGTTAACTATGTAAATATTTTTTTTATTTTTTTATTTTAATATACTTTAAATTAAAGATGAATTTAATTAATTTAAATAAATCAGTAATTTTATAACATTATATTAATAATTTTTAGGATGATTTTTTTTTTAAAATTTTAATAAAGTAAGTTTATTATTTATTTGTTATTGGATAGAGTGACGTGGAACTACTTGAAACATGAAAAACACTTACAAATCTGTGGAAGGGTTTAAGAGAATGCAAACACTAACTTCTCTATATGTAATATTGGAATCCGTGGGAATACTTGCAATGTAAGGCATAAGCCCGAGTCCGACGGGCATACCCTCAAATTTACTGGAGCCATCGAGGAGATGACTGATATTCAACCCTTCCTTTTAAGCATTAATCATCTAAAACAGAGCTTTATTATCATAAGATTTATTCTTTCGAGATTGAGCCTTAAATTCTTTCACATTTTTAGTAGTTTAATCAACCCCAATTATGTCCTTTTATTTATTTATTTATTTTTCTGACAACCTTGTTCTAATCGGGCTAATACAGAACATGACATTGCCATCAAACGGGCAAGAGTCACATGGTGCTTATTGTTTTTAAATATTATATTATTTTTAACCCAACTTCATAGTTGTTGGAAAATGACAAATAATTTACTATTTAGTTTTCCCATTTGAGCAATAGGCTACAAGAAAGTGCTACTTAGCCTGTTTGGTGAAACCAAACCCTTATTTTGGCCAACGCTATACGCTAGCCGCTTGCTTGCTTTTTGAGATAAGGGATGGGTCGGTATTAATTTAGGTTGCCAATTTAAACCTAACTCTATTTTTTTAATTCATTATTTCAAACATGGAGACATTGGGGGAGGAAAACGGTTATGGATGTTCTAAGCAATCGGGTAGGTCGTGAGAAATAAGAGAGCATTATGAACACCAGATTAGACTTTTCTTATATGATTAGGTAATGCGGAGACGATGTTCCTGAGTAATGGCTATGAGATGAGTCCAGTCTTTCAAAATGAACTTTAACAAGGTCTAAATCAACAATTTTTCGTGCTTTGAGTCGCCTATTTTCTTTTTAGTATTATTTTAATATTACTCGATCTAGCAAATAAAGAATTTATTTCAGCGAATAAGTGAAAAAAAATTTATTTCAACTCATAAATGCCATAATTTATTTGTCTACGATATATTTTTTTATCTAAAAATTTTTTTTAATCATATATTATTATTATTATTTAATTATTAAATTAGATTAAAAAAATAATATTATGTTATTTGTTCACACTTTCAATCCGATATAATCGGCATGAGTTAGGGTTGCTAAAAATTGTATCACGGAAGATCGCTAAAATCAATTTTATGACTTTGGTCGTATCTTACAGTATCCTAACAAACTAAAGTGACGTAACTACAAATGTTCCCACCATTCCTTTAAGTAATAGGATCGGCTATTCATTGAGGGATGATGGTTACGTATAACGGCTTTGGGCCGAGCTCAGCATAACGCGCCAAGAAATATTTCTTCGTGCGTTCAACAACACTCCCTCCCACTCTTTGTATAAGCGCATGCACCTACGCGAAATCCATTAATATCCACTTTCAAGAAACAAGCCATGGGAAGAGAGTCAATAGAAGATGGGCTACCGGCAAGGCCTTTGCTTCTTGATACAATTACAAGTGCTACTGCTAGTGTTGACTGCAACTCGTTGGCTGACCTGTCGCCAGTCACTCCCTTGCTAGTCCTCAGCACCCTTGTTGCCGTTTGTGCTTCCTTTTGCTATGGGTGTGCTGTAAGTAACCCAGTACTGTATTACTTAATCACATTTATTCCATGATGATTATGCAAATTATTTGTCTGAGGCTTTGGCTTAATGGCTAAAATTGGGGTGATAGGATCAAGTGGCTCCCAGTTGCAAAAATGAAACGTAGAAGAAACATGTTTTGAGTTCTTAAGATAATTGAGAGATTTTTTATTTTTTTGGTCTTTTAGGAGGGGGCATTTAGCTCAGAAAGGGAGAAAACCCTGGCCTTTTGGCCAGATGGTCACTTGGGCAACCCCAAGTGGTCTAATTGAGAGATTAGTGCATAATTTTGGTTGCTTCTTTAATCAAGTGAGATCAATTCAAATCAACCACTCAGCTTAGTTGATTACAAGAACAAAACTCTTGAAAGGAGGTTAGGAGATTTCACTTGGATGTGCACTTAGGATGCTTTATCGTATGGATTCTTGCTAAATTGTTTTTGGTACAGAGCAATTAATTCTCAAATTTTGCGATAATTTCATCCCCTTAAATATCCACAAAGTGGGATCTTAAAATGGTAAGTTAATATATGAAGCCATGACATGGTGTGCTCGGAACTTGGAAGTAACTATTGCTCCCCCATAGTTTCTTTGCATCATTTGGGAAAAGCTTGTGCAGAATCCGAGGAGATTTAGTCCATTAAGAGGCAAAGCGTATATCTATGAATTTACTACTAATTAGTTATAAGAAATTGACTTAGGAAAATGTTGGAAAATTTTAACCTAACAATTTGAGAGTTGTTCATATTCCCAACCATTTTGTGAGTGTACTGGTTAGTTTCCATATGCATAATAAATTCTATGCCTTTAACTTCCTTTTCAAGAGAGCCATGCGTTGAAATTATCAGATTTTTACGAGAAATATGCTATAAAGTAATTGAACAAGTACCGATCACACATACCTTTTCCTTCGTTTCCGCGCTTAGATAATAAGCGTCATTTTCATGTTGAAATAAAAGCACTATGCTTGTTCACGAGATAAACGATTTCTCTGACTGTGATGTAGATAGATATGACACTTAAAATTTCGAGATGTTTTCTTGACCAAAAACAGTTTTTTCTGGAGAATTCGATGAAAATTTCATATTCAATGATGGAAATAAGTAACAAAGTGGTTGGGATTTGAAAATAAGCGTAAATGGGGTGGTTTCTAAGAAAAGGGAGATTCAAACCATCTTTTTGTACTATGACAGAAAGTAGATGTCTACATAAACAAATTACATAGACACAACACAAGATCACACGTCAAATTATACCATTAATTACTCATTTTTAAGCCGGTTAATAATTAATAATAAAACCATATATGTGCAACAAGCAATGCAGATTTTCTTCTAATAAACCCCCACGTCAAAGATGTTTGTTATTGACACATCAATACAATAGTCGCACCAATTGACACGAACCATGTTGCTTGTAGGCGGTGAATAATTTTAGACTATACATGGGAATTGGGTCCTAACTAAATAAAATAACCAGCTATTGATCTTCTTTAATTATTTCCCATGTCGTCCTTGGACGTGGTTAATTATTTATGAAGTCAGACATGACGCAGTTGCATTGACCTTGACAAAGGGTTGTCGTTGCTTGTTCAGGTGGGCTATTCATCACCGGCTGAATCTGGAATTATGGAAGATTTAGGCATCTCAGTTGCAGCCGTCAGTACTTTCTACTCACTATTCCAAACAGTTCTCTCTGTTTTTTTATTTTTATTTTTTCTTAACTTCAATTATTCAACTGCCAATAAAGCAAATTCAGCTTTTGTTATATTCTTTCATGCGGGATAAAGCTAATTAAATTATAATTTTTATCATACATTTTATTTTAACTTCCAACGGAAAAATAAAATGTCTCAACACAATAATACAAGACTCTAGGTGTTTGACGAGTTCTATGGCATTTGGCTGCGCATACAGCCTGCACACAGTATTATTCTTGCAATAATAGGTTGTGTGTGCAGCCAGGAATTTTGTGGTTCCCAAACCCAGGAATGAAGAAGACCATTCCATGGCACTAAACTAAATCAATTTCAATATGAAAGTCAAATAAGAAGACCTTGAGCACAGTACTCCATTCCCCTAATAGTGAAATTATACGGAAGTTGTAGTTATACAATTTTCTCTATTTGATTGAATTTTTTTCGCCTAGCTTAATTCATAATTCCCATTCATGTAGTACTCGGTTTTTGGTTCCATATTGACAATCGGAGGTATGGTGGGTGCAATGTTAAGCGGCAAGATAGCAGATCTGATCGGTCGGAGAAGAGTTGAGTCTTTTGCTCTCTTTTTTCCCTTTTTTTTTTTTTCTGTTACTTTTACTGCGACTTCTTGCATGGATACAATCAATTTTATAAGTTATAGATGCAAGTTCCTATTGCAATATTATAATAGTTATATGCATATTTATTGTTTCATTATTAATTGTAATTATATATTAAAATATTTAAAATATACAATAATCTTTATAATAGTGTGATTTATTAATTTATATATAAAATACGTGACTTTTTCAATTCTAAAAAATAATATGTATATTAACTCAAGGCCCAGCATAGAATCTGAACTCTTATGTGTTTCATGCCTGCTAGTCCAATTTCGATTCACAATATGTTTGTCATTGTGTTTTACAAGCAGACAATGTGGTTATCCCAAACATTTTGCACCCCAGGCTGGCTTGCAATTGCCTTTGCTAAGGTTTGTTAATTGCTTTGCCCTTCTATCTTTTAGTTTTTATTTTTTATTATTTTTTTTGGTGCACTGTTCCCCCTAAGTTTCATTGCTATAGGAAGGGTATTAATCACTAAACAAGACTAATAAAGATATTTGAATTGAATTCTTTCTCACAGAATGCGTGGTGGTTGGATGTTGGGCGACTGTTAATTGGAGTTGGAGTTGGAATCAGCACCTATGTGGTAATCTCACTTGCTTTTACATTTTGGCATTTGATACACTTTTGTCAAGCCAATTAAATTTGAAATTAAATGTTCGTTGTTTCATTCACGCTTCTAATTCCTATTCAACGGATAAGGGTTAAAAAATTTAAGATCATCAACTTTGTTAATGACAGGTACCTGTATACATTGCGGAAATAACACCTAAAGACCTCAGGGGACGATTTACCTCGGCTAATCTGGTAAAAATTTAAATGTCAGATAGCATTTACAATCATAAGTTTCCTTGGTATCATTTTTTGTTTTTTTACTGTATTTTATTTTTAAGCCAACAGTTACTGACAAGCTGCGGATTTGCCCTGGCATTTTTGGTGGGAAATATTGTCTCTTGGCGCACCTTGTCTGTAATTGGTAACTTACCTCAATCTTTTTTTTTTTTTTTGTTGCATTCAATCCAAAATTACTGTATTAGCATTAACCCTATTCTGCAATTATGTTGGTTTCAGGCGCTATTCCGTGCATATTGCAACTTATTGGCTTATTCTTCGTTCCAGAATCACCTAGGTGGCTGGTGAGTCCAATTTGTGATTCCCATAACAAATAATATGATGTTTGATATAATGGGGTGTGAGTGTATCTGTTAAAAACTGTTTATGATCTAATGGAAGGCAATGAAAAATGATGTGTGAATTGCTCTCTGTCAGGCAAAAATTGATAGACAAAAAGAGTTTGAAGCTGCATTGAGAGGCCTCAGGGGAAAGAATGCTGACATTTCTCGAGAGGCAGCTGACATCAAAGTAATGTCTAGACTTCTAAATTATAGTCAGATTTTCAATTTCGATAGTCTTTTGTTGATATAGCAAGGTCTCATGGTCACATAAATGCTGCAAACTATTTCATAGGAAATGACAGAAATGCTTCAAGTCGACCTGGAAGCCGGAGGCTTAAAATTGTTGTTCCAGAGAAGATATGCTTATCCAATTACCGTGAGTCTAAAATAATGTTTAGGATTTTTCCTTTTTTTCTTTTTTTTTTTTTTCCTTCTATTTACCTAGCTGATTGGGGTTTTCTCTGATTTTTCCTAATTGGATTAGGTTGGAGTAGGACTAATGCTATTTCAACAATTGGGAGGTAACAGTGGATTAGCATATTATGCCGACAGCATAATTGCTGACGCTAGTAAGTCTCCTATGATGGAAAATCCCCATTGAAAGTATATATTACTAGCATAAAGAAAATGATAGAACAATGGCCTCTGTTTGTTTTGGCCACAGATTTTTCAACGGTTCTTGCGACTTCAGCGATATCTGCCATTCAGGTATACATATGATGAAATGAAACGTGTGCATGCATGTGTGTTTATTCTTTATATGGACCTCTTTGGATATATTACTGATTCGCAGATTCCAACGGCCATCGTGTCTACACTCTTAACGGATTCATTTGGCAGACGACCGCTCCTCCTGGTTAGAAGAGCAATTGATGCTCTCAAATTTTAGCTTGTGATATTTAATCGATGGACCAGGCTGTAATCAAATATATGTACCAACGTTTGCAGATCTCTTCTGCTGGAACATGCTTCTTTCTGCTCCTTGTGGCACTATCATTCTATCTTCAGGTTTAGTAAAATCTACCCCATTTCTTTCTATTTATTAGTTCTCCGTATGCAATTATTCTTCAGATTTCCATGAATAATTTCTTTTGCTTTTTGTTATTTTCTTTTGAGCAGGAACACCATCTTCTGACGGATATCACTCCGATTTTGGCATTTGTTGGCTACTTGGTAATACATCTAATCATCAATCGATGCATTCATGCAACTGATCCAACTAATTCTTCACTAAAATACTACTTATTCTGAATGAGTATCACCATATGTCACCTATACTGAGATATGAAACATGTGTTAACTCGATGATTCTTATCCAGGGTTACGCCTTAACATTTTGCATAGGCCTATCAGGAATTCCGTGGCTTTTAATGTCCGAGGTACGAAACATTTTGTGTAATCATGAACAAGAATTTAGGGAAAAACAGGTTTAATTTGTATATAACTAAGTATGGTTTTTGATATCCAGATATTTCCCATAAACGTCAAAGCCGCAGCTGGAAGCCTGGTGAACTTAACTAATTGGTCCTGCTCTTGGCTTGTGACATTCACAATCAACTTCATGATAGAATGGAGCCCAACAGGTCTCTCTCTGCCTGCACACGCACGCACACACACTGCAAACAATTTATACGCATGCATGCGCATGCGATTGTGTATAAGCAAATTGCAATTACATTCTCTGGTGCTGTATGCAGGAACATTTCTGCTCTTCACAGTCATGTGTGGTCTAACAGTTTTGTTCATCTGGAAGTTGGTACCGGAGACAAAGGGACGGACATTGGAGGAAATACAAGCAACAATGACTCACCTTCTACGATAGCGACCAATACAAAGGCATACAACTTTCTTGTAACTTCACAAGACAAATCGAGCACATGTATTGCTGTAACATAGTTTTTTTTTTTTTTTTTAATAAAAAAATATTGTGTTTATACAAGAGTTTAATTTAAGGGCATTCCTAGTCCCCACAAACAAGCAAAAAAAAAGTACATGACAATCTGATATTATTGCATTTAAAGTAACAATTTAAAAACATGAATGGCTTGAGCAATTTACGGATATACTAAAAATAGGAATATCAGCCACAAATTGGTTGGAATTTCTGCTTAATTTAGTTTTTCTTTTCCTTTTTTACTTTTGCGAGCCAATCTAGATGTAGTATAAGAAGCCAATCAATGCCCAAATTGGAGTGGACCCTTTCAAAAGATGGACTATTTGATTTAAAAAAAAAAAAAAATTGTGCGGGGTAGCAGTTTGGTGACCTCAGTTATTTGGTTGCAAGCAGAATTGAACACGCAGCGTGCTAAAATGCCAATACAAGTCTATACAAAAAGAAAATAATTTTTATATAAATTTCATCTCTTAATTATATAAAATTTTTAAGGTCTAACAAAAAAAAAAAGGTTTTTCTTAATCGGTTCAAATGAAATTATTAATTTTTTCGTTTAATTTTTCTATGAAAATGTTCTATTAAATTTTTTTAAAAATATATTAATATTTCTTAGAAATGGTGACGACCATTTCTAAACTGGGACTCGACTGCAATCTGAAATCAACCTTAATAAAACTGTAACCAACCGAATCAGAACTGATGGTTCTGGACCAGAAACGTACTGCGGTTAGGTCTGCCTACTAAATAACCTGATGGGTGTGGCTCCGGAACCCGGATGTGTCACCTCAACAGTGATTCAACTTTTTTTTTTCGGGTGGGTCACTGAGCAATAAAGTCCTTTGCCTACGCATAACGCAAATAGTCTTTAATGTTCTTGGCCACGTTTGCATGGGTTTAAAACCTGTCGAAAATTAATAATAAAATGAAGTACTTTTCTTTATTTTTCGGTTGAGAAGTCCACCTACCTGACTTCTGGGTTAGATATTAGTGCCATTCGTTGGGTAGGTTAATATCGATCATTGACGTGATTTTATCAGACTTATTCAATAGGTTGAGGAGATAATGGGTTTGAACAAGACTTTAAGTGCTCCCAGTTGTGTAAGATACGAGAAAAACAGCATAACAAGGACCGCGGTGAAATGGTTTTGCGTGTGGTTGTGGCAATGGAGATGTCTACGCTTGGTTTTGTTGATGTTAGTTAACCTACATGGACTTAGTAATTATGGAAGGCAATCCATCCCCCACCAAAAAAAAGAAAAAACCCTCTTCTCCCCTAACAGAAAGCGAACAACGAACTTCATCGGTTAGCTTGATGTGTTGTTCTATATGCGGAACTACGTTCGTTAAACGTATAATTGTACTTCTATTATCCTACGTCAAAAACTAAAAATATATAATAAATAATTATAATATTAATATTGTAATATATGAGTTTACGTTTGATCCAATGTTTTGTTTTTTTGAAAGCGAAAAAGCCACAAGGGCACCTTTTTGTCTTTCTTTTCGCAGCAAAAACATCAGCGGGAAGCTAGATTGCAAGATTATTTTCCAAAAGATCTTAATTTACATCAGTCGCAATGAAATGAATCGGAGAACTGGTGGTGATGACAACAAAGGAACGGTAATGATAGGGAATGATGCGTTTCTTATACGCAAGAATCCGTGCTATCCCCTTCAATATCAAAATGTCAACTCATTGGCCCAAAGTGGTTAAGCAGATCGCAAGATTTTAAGCCTACTTTCCAGGCGTCTTCAATGGCATGGACTACAGGACTTTTGACACTTACCCGAAATCAATAAAAAAAAACAAGCGGTAAGAGAGATAGGCTAACGGTATTTCAAACCGTAATATATCTTACAATTTTTACTTTCATCTATAACATCAGGTCAAACCGTAATATATGTTTTTTTTTTTTTTGGTCAATTGACCACAATAGATACATTTGCTTACAATATTCCAGTAATACCACCATAAAAATAATATCATGTAAATTTATAACATATTTATAGTGAATTTACAACATATTTAAGACTTGGTAAATTTACAAATTTTTTAATTTAATTTAATTAATGTAGTGAGAACAATTTAAAAAAATTAGATTACTTAAGGACGTATACTGTGTTTTTCGTTTTATTTGAATTATTACTTATAAACCTCAATCTTGTTGCGAAATTTCAGCACTATATATTAGAAGGGTTGCAAAATCTGCAAGTATCAACTTGTAACCGACACTTTTTGCTAACGTGTATTTTTCTTGCGACTTGGCTTCCGTGTCGCTGGATTGCTTGTTGGTTAACTGGTAACCGACACTTTTGCTAACGTGAATTTTTGTTGCGACTTGGCTCCCCAGTCGCTGGCTTGATTGTTTTTTTTTGGTCATTTTTGTTGCGACACTTTTTCGTTTTTAATTTTTTATTTTTGTCTCGAAAAGCGACATACCATGCGAGGCCGATAGCATGTAGGTTGTGAACTGGTTTTCTGTATTTTTTTTTTTTTTTTTTTTTTTTGACATTTCTATTTCAAAATTTCAACAGCTTAAAGTCCCAATTTGGCCATGAAAAGCTCATAAAACAACCGAAGCCCCAAAGGAGCCTTATCACATCATCGTCCTTTTCACCTTACAATTTAGCCATGAAAAGCTTATAATAAGCCAAAGCTTACCATCCCCATCTCAATCTCTCTCTCTCTCTCTCTCTCTCTCTCTCTCTCTCTCTCTTTCTTTCCACTCTTCAGTATTTGTTATCTCTCTCCATCTCTTCGTGTTTTGCGTGTGTGTGCTGTGTCTTTCCCATTTTCAAGAGAGTGAGTTATGGAGAGGGAATGCACGGACGAAGAGCAACCAATTAAGAGGTCCCTGCTTCTTCATCATGAAAAGCCTAATATGACCAATAGCTCCGGCGAAGAATCCAATTTTTCACCGGCCGGCCAATCATCCTTGACCCCCGTCCTTCTTGTCAGCACCTTTGTTGCCCTCTGCGGCTCTTCCAGCTATGGTTGTGCTGTAAGTATACTCCACCTCCCAAAACATGTCAAGGACACGCAATGTTATAAAACTCTTTTGAGCACTCGATTTCTTCTGTTTTTATTATTCTGTTCTCATTGCTTGAATTTTCGTAGACCGAAAATCATGAATTTGATTGCGTCACTTGAGATTTTAAATCAGCAAGTTGAAATTTAACTAATATATAATGTACATTCTTAGAGATGTAGATTTTAGGATGCCTGGAATTAGTGGGTTTTAATTAACCAAATTAATTGATAAACTGTCTGAATATTGGACTAAAGTGCAATCAGTCTAATAGGTCTTAAATTGGAAAAAAAAAAATTGTAGTTTTTTTTGGAATAAAATTGAAAGCAAGAATTATTGAGAGGACAATTCTAGGCCCACCGGGAATATCTTATCTACAGAGAATCATTTTATTGGTTTTTTTCTTTTTTTTTTTTCAGAATTTGTAAATTTACATCTACAAATATATAGGCTTGTTTGGGAATGCGTTTCAACAATGGTCCGGTCGGAGAACTTGAGTTTTCAACTTAAAAATCGTTTGGTTACTATTCTCGTCGCCTGGAACACCGCGGCACGCAAACGTTGAAAAGGCTTTAAGCCAGCGTTTTGATCAAGCGTCTTCTTTTTCCCAGCGTACACCGCAAGCAACTCTTCCTTTTCAAATGGCAGTAATACCATAACAGCCTCTTTCTTTTGAAGTCAAAAATCGTTTTGTTAACATTAATTTTACCAAACCCCAACATTCAGCTTTAATAATATATATATTGTTTATAAAATACTATATTTCTTATATGCTATAAAGATCTACTCATTTTTTAATAATTTTTTTTAAAAAATTATTATATAATTTATCTTATTATTAATTTATATATGATAATTAAATAATAATAATATATTATCAATTTTAATATTTATTATTATAAAAAATATATTTATAAATAATAATATTTTTTACAATAATAATTATTTGTTATATATCAAAAATTTATAAAAATTATTTCTTTATTTATGTAATTTTTTTTATTATCATCAAATAATTAATTATGAATACTAATATCTGTTAGTAAAAAATAAATTTATTAATTATAATTGTAAAATTTAATAGTAATTTCAAGTAAACTTATAATAATACAAATAATAAATATATAAAAAAATAATATTAAATATTTTAAACAATAAATATTACAATTATTTCTATAAATTTTCATATTTTGAAACATTTAGTATGACTTTTTCTTTTTCATATAAATCTTTTTCCCTTCACAAACTTTTTAAAGCTCTCCCATCAATTTCTTTTCTCATTATCCCTGGAGGATTGGATCCGGCCATCTTTCTCAGTATCCTCGCCTGTCACCTTTGCCTCTCATACCTACGCTGCCCCCAACACCCTCTCCTCCCTCAACAAAACCAAAACACCCCCCTCGGCCGGTACCCAAGTCGGGCTAAATTGCATACGAGGAGCCAAAAATGATTTCTTTATCACTGAGTTGACAATTTTGTCATGAATTATATTCATTTAGACGCTTCTGCATTGAAGCTTCTAAGCATGTGATCATTGCGTAACTTTAATCATGCATCAGCATAACCAGGAGTACTGTAAATCAATTGGAATTTTAGACAGAAGGTAACATGGTGGTCCCCACCTGTACAAATTATTTTTGTAGTAAAGGATAGCAAAATCATTCTTGGTCACTCGTTTCTCTTTTTTGAAGTTATAAGAAAGCTCAAGGGAGAATGGCTACCATGTAAAAGGCAATCCCCTAAACCCCACTAAAAAGTTAAGCAGCAGCATATGTTCCTCCACAATGCGATACAAAATCAAAGGTTAGAAAGATGATCTCAAATGCCAGAGTTGAAATCTGAAAGGGAATAGTGCAAATAAATAATCTATTCTGGCGGGTTGAGTCAGAATAAATAGTTGAAGAGGCACAAGTTTGACACAGTATAGTTGGCACTTGATTGACAGTGGTGTGGGTCTCGCAACCCACCATGGGAGAAGGAGAGGTGCAAACAAATAATTATTTTTATTTAGATGACCTGCAATTAAACAATTGGAGCCGTAGCTTTTTTCTATCTTTTTGAACACAAATTGGGGCCGTAGTTGTGACACAATAAGATTTTTTTTTTTTTTTTTGAAAAGACAAACAAAATGTTGCGCAATGTTTTCTGAATTGACTAAAAAAAAAAAAAAAAACTTGGGTCAACCTAATAGTCCATAATATTCCTTTTATTCCTGGATGATTATGACTGGGGTAATTGCCCTTACAGCTGGGTTATTCATCACCAGCTGAATCTGGAATCATGGAAGATTTGGGCCTCTCTGTAGCAGAAGTAAGTACATCCTAATTCTATTCATTTATCTATTATTTAAAGGGCAGGAAAAAGAAAAAAAAAAAAGAAAAACTCTTCTTACTCATTAACCAAGAATCAGTCAGAGTATAACAATACGTGGAGCTTTTCGTTTTTGCACAATTTGCAGTACTCTGTTTTTGGCTCCATAATGACAATTGGAGGAATGATAGGTGCAATTCTAAGTGGTAAAATAGCGGACCTCATTGGCCGGAAACGAGTTAAGTTTTTCAACGATTCTCACCCTTCAAATTCTCGTCGGAGAAACATGGAAATTGTACACTGAAAATTTTGATCTTTTATTCATTTTGTTGCACTTGTCGTCTTGCCTAACAGACAATGGGGTTATGCCAGCTTCTGTGCACTCCAGGGTGGATCGCGATAGCATGTGCTAAGGTTTTGTCTTTCTGTCTTTTATGTACTAGCTAGGCTTGTAATTCAATTTAAGTATCTTGCAAATGATCTGCAATACGTGTGGAATCTCTTAATCAAAGGACACCATATAGTCATTCTCCATTCCAATGCTGCGCAAGCAAGGACTAAAACTGCGTAAGGGACTAATAGTAATGGATTTTTCTTGGCCATAGAATGCTTGGTGGCTGGATATTGGCAGATTGCTGGTTGGAATTGGAGTTGGGCTTATCACTTACATGGTAATTCCACAACTGGGATTCCATTTTTCACATTTTACTGTCGTTTCAACTTCTTATTTTATTGATTGGCAAATCTGTGTGACATGAGAGGTTGCGTTTATCTGCTCCAACAGGTGCCTGTTTATGTTGCAGAAATAACACCTAAAAATATAAGGGGGCGATTTACAGCAGCCAATGATGTAATATTTGTTTCCTTTTCATCAAATTGAGAGAAAGAAAAAGGAGTAATTAAGCATGATAAAACGGCATTTCAGCTCCCCCATTTTGCTGATGATATGAATTCTTTCCAAGTATGCAGTTGATGACAAGTTGCGGCTTTGCACTAATATTTGCCGTTGGAAATGTTATTTCTTGGCGAACCTTATCTCTAATTGGTAGTTTTCAATCCTTTTTTGTTTTTTTGTCTGTCAATTAAATCTGAAAAAGTCCCAGGTTATTTTCTAATTTAACCCACCACATGTGATCTTTGCTTCAGCTGTCATACCCTGCCTAGTGCAACTTATTGGTGTATTCTTTATTCCAGAGTCACCTAGATGGCTGGTGAGCCTAATTCAGGATTTTGCTGCAAAATGTTACATGGATTTGACATAAATGCTGATGAGAAATGAAAAATGTCTGCAGGCTAAAATTGGTAAACAAAAAGAGTTTGAAGCTGCTCTACAAAAGCTTAGGGGTGACAATGCTGATATTTCTCAGGAAGTATTTGATATCAATGTAGCCTCTCATCTTCCAAATTCCAGTAAAAGTTTTCAAGCTTTCACAACCTATGGAGTCATATAACAATTGAAAGAATGTTGCTTCCATATGTATTATTGTAGGAAATTGTAGAAACATTTCAACACAATCCACGAGCAAGAGCTTTAGAATTGTTCCAGAGAAGATATGTTTATGCACTTGTTGTAAGTCTTTCGAGTAATTTCCATCTTTTCTTACTTTACAAAACACAATGTTTCCTTTTGTCTCTTTTTGACTAACAAGCCTTAACCTTGTTGGATCATTGGAACTGGCTAGGTTGGCGTGGGGCTAATGTTACTGCAACAACTTGCAGGGAACAGCGCCATGTGGTATTATGCCAGCAGCGTGTTTGAGAAAGCTGGTAACTTCTTACAATGATCTCAATATGATATTCGTAATGCACCAATTTAGAGCTACATTCTTCTGATCCTTTCTCAGGCCCTAAAGTGTGGCAATCTCATTCACTGAGATATATATATATATATATATATATATATATATATATATATTTTTTTTTTTTTAAATAATGCTTAGTATCAACAATCAGGAGAAAAAGAAATAATTGTTGCTTGGTTTTGTCTAGGTGTTTCCGCCACACTTGGAACTACAGTTGTAGCTATACTTCAGGTATTTAACAGAAGATATTTCTCTTTCTGTTTTCTTGTTCATATTTGTCAATTTCCCCTTCTGCTTTCAGCCCCATGAAGTGAATATAAATCTGCATCGTTAATAGCTTGACAAGTAGATGAATTTCTGCAGATACCAACAACTGTTTTGGGTGTACTATTAGTGGATACTTACGGAAGAAGAACGCTGCTTATGGTTAGAACAGAAATATTGATCTGGACTACTTGTGATGTTATATAATGGAATTGATAACCAAAACTGACGTCATTATTTTGCAGGTTTCTTCTGTGGGAGATTGCTTATTTGTATTCCTCATGGCATTATCATTCCTCTTGCAGGTTTATAGCTCTTCAGTGCCTGTGGTTTTGTTTTACGTGTATCATGAGTATATTTTACTTGGTCATAATTGGCTTTTTGATGAGCAGAAAGTTCAATCCTTGGAGGAAGTCACTCCCATATTGGCATTTGTTAGCTTCTTGGTAATTCAGTACATAAAATCAGATAGTTGCCAGCCTAAAAATAGTTATTTGAGTCAAGCTACACATCAAGTTACCTGTTAACTAATTAATTGATTCTGCAACCAGGGCTATGCTGTATCTTTTTCAATAGGCTTGGCTGGCATACCATGGGTTATAATGTCAGAGGTACATAATCTTATTCCAGCTTGAATTCCTCATTACTGTATGGTTAATGTTTCTTTGTGAATTTGAGGGGAAAAGTTTGTATTGAAAGTTTAGGAATATTTGTTTCAGATATTCCCATTAAATGTCAAGGCAACAGCTGGGAGTCTGGTGACTTTAACCAATTGGTCCTGCTCTTGGCTCATGACCTTCTCATTCAATTTCATGATGGAATGGAGCTCAGCAGGTTCTATTGCTCACCCCAAAAAATAAAACTTGCAGAAGTTAGTAGACATTGATAGTTTGATTCTGATTGGCGGTCTATATACACTTCTGCAGGAACATGTTTGTTCTTCACAGGCATATGTGGGTTAACCGTAATATTTGTTTGGAAGTTGGTACCAGAAACAAAGGGAAAGACATTGGAGGAAATACAAGCAGCAATTACTTATGTCCCACAGGAAGACAGCTAGTTCAGAAACTAGTTGGACGTGAGCCCTTTCAATTATTGGCTTCCAAATTTTGATTGGCATCATCTGCGTTTGTTGAAGAGCTCTGATGCAGACAAGAGAATAGACTAGGTCGTTGCAAGGAGATAACAGTGTAATTGTCTAATCGTCCTACATAGACCAATAAATAAATAGCATTTAGTGGCTAGAGATATGCCAAAAGTTATATAATTGTTTTGAAACTTATGAAATTGAATATATTATTTTTTGTTGAATAGACCCCTTTCCGAATTCAAGTGCTTTGCGAATTCAAGTGCTTTGAAAGGCCATCTCCTGGTAAATACCTACTTAGGCCATCCCCTAATGGGGAACTTCGCTTTCGCTTCAACAAGGGCTAGCCCAATCTCAATCGATAAAGAAAGTTGGTCTTGGAATTAGTGAACTCGATCCAGGGCTGGCTCGCGCATTCTACTGCTGCTTCTTGGGTACGGATGGTTGGCCGAATGACCTGCATCTCTTAATTTTCTTCTACACGATAGTTATTACTCTCTCTATCAATGCTCTCATCGAAATAGGTGAAACTGCTTTGATATTACCACTTAAAGTAGTCAGCTTTGATACCACTTGGTGCAACTGACCCAGCAAATCTGCTGCCGACTGGCACAGTCCTGGGCCTGACCCCAATGAGAATCCTTATTGGATCATGAATTTTACAAAGCAACCAAACTACTTATACAAGTATAAGACATTCAGCGTGCAGACCATACCGGCCTCAAGTTGTTAAATTAGGCCGATTCAATGTCCTCTTTCTTTTTGTATCTTGGATCGAGAAGTAGGGGATTTAGTTATTGAATTTGGGTCTTGGAATATTTCATTTGGGCTTAGCGCCTACGTAGCAATTTGTACTGGGCTGGCAAATCGTTATTGAATTCCGTTATATAGATGCTAGACCCAAATTCGGGCTAAGCTCCGGGCGTTTGCCGTAAGCCTGAGACGTGCTCTCCATGCAGTCTCCTTACATGGCAGGTTCGTTTGGCCTTGACAATAGCGTTCCTCAAGAATCTAAGCATTCATTTTTAGAGATTTCGAGTTGAATCACCAGAGAAGAATGTGAGAAATTTGTAAAGAAAAATCTTTCATGGACTAAAAAAATTCCCCAAAAAAGGGTTGTCTAATGGGTATGGTAATTGACAAGGACCGGAACCCATACTCGGAGCAAATTTTATTTAAAAGTTGAAGGGGAGAGACAGAGAGAGAGAAAGAGAGAGAGAGAGAGAGAGAGGGATGCTTCCGCGTAAATGCTCATGTAAATGTGGTCCATAATAAGGGAGATAGGTTCAAAACTTAATCTATCTTACAAATATAATAATATAAAAATACATCATATACTTTAACCTTCGTAGTTATCTCCTTCTTTTCAAGATAATTAAAATGGTAAATTAGTAAAAATTAAGAACAATATAGTACTATTAAAAAACATTAACTTAAGACAACCAGTTGGCAACTTGATGGTTGAGCGGGGTTACTTTACGCTTTTAACTTAGCAATTGAGACAATTTTACTTTTATTTTTCCAGTCAAGCAAGAGAAGATGACTACGTTAGTATATATACAGTTAGAAAGTTCAAGCGGGGAAAGGGATTTTTATGAACATATGTCTACGTAAATGCATTGCATGACGTGGATTCCTCATCTACTTAACACCTCAGCACCCTTTCTTTGAAATTTTAAGCATAGTCAGTGGACGCCTTGGATGGCTTTGAAATTCCAATGTGCTGGAGTGCTCTTTGGTCTTTTTTTTTTTTTTTTTTTTTTTTTTTTTTCCTGGACTGATAAACATTGATTATATCTTGAATTCTTTACTATTTTGTGGATTAGTTTACGCGCGATGTAACAAGTAAAAGCTAAAAACACGAAAATCAACACAATTTTATAATACTTATATCTTCTTACAATTTAATCCTAAATTTTTCACTTTTATCGTTTAAGTATTAATATGACAATATACTCTGAAAACTCAAAGTGAAGACTTTTGACCTTAAATACTTTAGTACTATTAAGATACATCTCATTGGGGTATGTCAATTGTCGTGTGTTATTCTAATATTACTTCCAAGCTTGTTCAAAAGTCAATTACAATCAAACTAGAAAACTCATTGAAGATTACTCCTGAGAGCTAAGGTGAATCACGTTTATATATTTTATATGGTCAATACATATTTGTCCGTTTTTAGATTCCGGCTGACCCATTCCTCCCCAGCTCCTTACGTGCGCATGCGTATAAAAGACGAATCAAGCAATGAAATTTTAGGACAAACTGTAAACGCATCGGCATATAGAAGCTCATTTCCTCTTCTCCAAGTCTTCCCGAGGAACAGCGTAGTTTCCATGCTACACGGCAGCCCAAAGGGCCTGGCTGCAGCAGCCAACCTAAGAAACTTATTACCAACAGGGGCAGTCCTTGCATTCGAAGCCCTTGTATCTTCCTTCTCAAACAATGGAGATTGTCGAGTTGCCAGCAAATATCTCACCCTATCCGTCATTGTATTCTGCGCACTAGTATGCGTTTTGTCTTGTTTCACAGATAGTTTTATTGGCAAGAAAGATGGTCAACTTTACTATGGTATTGCCACGTTTAACGGGTTATATGTGTTTAACGACATGGACAGCACGGATGGCAATGGAAGGGAAGAATTGAATGAGGATGACATGAAGAATTTTAGAATCAAGTGGGTCGATTTTGTGCATGCATTAGGGTCACTAGCCGTGTTCTTCGCTTTCTCTTTTAGCAGCTATGAAGTGGAAAATTGCCTGTTTTATAATCCAGGACCTAATGTGAAACAATTGATCAAGAATTTGCCTTTGGGGATTGGGGTCATGGGGAGCTTTGTGTTCACAATATTTCCAACTACGCGCAAAGGAATTGGATATGCGGGCAGGTCACCCCACTGAACATGAATAATGCTCTCGCCATAAATCTCATACGAACACGTTTGTGCACGCGTGATTGTGTTCGCTCGCACCTGCGGGTGTCTAATTTGAACAAATGTTTGGCAGGAAAATTCATCGTAAGTTCAAGGTTAGGTTCTTAGCAAGAATAATGATGTAAGTTTTGTTCAGATGTGTGCATATCTCAGACTAGATGAATATGAAAGAATTAGTTCATGGATGACACGCATGTGAAGTCCACCTATACAGGAATGACTTATTATATTAATTTTTTGATTAATTATTAGGGAAATGTTAAATATCTTATATATCTATTCCAATTTATTCTTTATTCTATGTGAATTTCACATTTGGTAGCTTGTCATGTGAAAATGTAGTCTATATGGCAGCGTGGTGCATTAATGAATGTGCGAGCAAATTATTTCACTAGTTACCCATTGCAATGACCTATATATATATATATATATATATATATATATATATATATATATAGTAATTTATCAGGTTAATATTGATATAAATTGAATATACATGTATATACATAATTACACAAGTTAGCTCAATTGTAATTGTCAAAAAAAAAAATAAATAATAATACATACTAATAGTATGATATAGGCTGTCTTTTCCTTTCCCTTTTCCTTTTCATTTTGGTAGCTGAAGGCTGAGATAATTGGGCCAATACCATTTTAGTCTGCATTGTAAATCATCGTTGAGCCCACAAAGGGATTTCAATATATGCACCCAAAACATAAAACAGAGAGAGAGAGATTTCTACGTAGAACTCGCACAGGTACAATGCAGACGAAATGGCCGGCCGAAAGTCTGCAAGTTGTAACTTGTAAACGACACTTTTGCTAAACAGGGGGTTTCTACTTTATAAGACATGAATTTTTGTGGCAACTTCTTTTTCAAGTTCGGTCTTAATATCAATTGTCAGAAAAAATGCAAAATCTTATTTCAACTTGTAAGACACGTTTGCTAAAGTGAATTTTTGTTGTTACTTAATACATTTGATTTTTGTTGAACCATCGACATTGATACCAAAAAGGCTAAATAAATAGTATATTTATAAATTTAAAATTATATTTTAATCTAAAATTTTAAAATGTCAAATTTATATGCTATTTACTTAATATAAGATTCTTCCTTTTTTTTTTTTTTAGAGTAAAATTTATATATTTATACTCAATCTCAATATTATACGTGATCTCTGAAGCTTGGTACTTGAGAGGTTGGTATTTATTTATTTATTTATGGCTTCAAGGAGAGTTGAAAACGTAGCGTGGCAAAAATGCCAAGAAGACTTTAAATGGACGCACTAGATTGGATGCATCTCAAAAACGCCGCGAGAATTATAAATGTTGTCATGGTATTGGAATATATATAATTAATTGTACTTATATGACTTTTTTTTTTTTTTAACTTCTCGAATTTAAAATTCCATTTTGTAAAAATTTGAATGAATTGAAATTAAAAATCTTAACTTTCTCTAAAAATTTCAAATTAAGCCTAGTAGTTATATGAGTTCAATTAAGGGAACAGAAGTTTAATAGACAAAATGGACAAAAGGAGATTTAAACTATTAATTAAAAATTGTAAAACAAAAACTAAAAAGTCATGATTATTAACTATATTTAACCATTTTATATGGTCTTTTTTTTTTTTTTTTTTTTTTTTGCAGTTATATTGTACCATGTTCACGCCATTAATTTGCCAATAGCACGTAGGTTGTGAATTGATTTTTTGTATTCTTTTGTTTTTTTTTTTTTTTTTTTTTTTTTTTAACTTTAATTTATTAATTTCAATATTTTGTTTTACATCCCCATCTCAAAATTTCAACAGCTTAAAAGCCCCAGTCTGGCGATGAAAAGCTGATAACACAACCGAAACCCCAAAGGCACAACTTGGCCATGAAAGGCCTTATCACATCATCGTCCTTTTCACCCTACAATATGGCCATGAAAAGCTTATAATAAGCCAAAGCTTACCATCCCCATCTCAATCTCTCTCTCTCTCTCTCTCTCTCTCTCTCTCTCTCTCTCTCTCTTTTTCTTTCCACTCTTCATTATTTGTTATCTCTCTCCCTCTCTTTGTGTTTTGCGTGTGTGTGCTGTGTCTTTCCCATTTTCAAGAGAGTGAATTATGGAGAGGGAATGCACCGACGAAGAGCAACCAATTAAGAGGTCCCTGCTTCTTCATCATGAAAAGCCTAATATGGTGAACAGCCCCGGCGACGAATCCAATTTTTCACCGGCCGGCCAATCATCCTTGACCCCCGTCCTTCTTCTCAGCACCTTCGTTGCCGTCTGCGGTTCTTCCAGCTATGGTTGTGCTGTAAGTATACTCCACCTCCCAAAACATGTCAAGGACACGCAAAATTATAGAAGTCTTCTGAGCACTCGATTTCTTCTGTTTTTACTATTTTGTTCTCATTGCTTGAATTTTCGTAGACTGAAAATCATGAATTTGATTGTGTCACTTGAGATTTTAAATCAGCAAGTTGAAATTTAGCTAACATATAATGTAGATTTTTTGAGATTATTTGATGTAGATTTTAGAATGCTTAGAATTAGTGGGTTTTAATTAACCAAGTTAATTGATAAACTGTCTGAATATGTGACTAAAGTCAAATCAGGTGTCAAATTTGATAAGAAAAAAATTGTCGTTTTTTTTTTTTTTTATTTATTTTGAATATAATTGAAAGCAAGAATTATTGATGATTTTCAGTTGGGACAATGCTAGGCCCACCGGCAATATCTTAATCTTCAGTGAATCCTTTTATTTTATTTTATTTTTTCAGAATTTGCAAATCGTTCGGTTACAACACTCGCTGCCTGGAATTCCAGCAAACAGCTCTTTCTTCTCAAATGGCAATAACACCATAATAGCCTCTTTCATTTCAAGTTTAAAATCGTTTTGTTAACATTAATTTTACCAAATTTTAGTCCATATTTTTCGTAATAGTGACGTTAAGTATATTTTATTTCTAAAATATTATATTTATTATATGCTATTAAATTCTACTAATTTTTACATAATTGTATGAAAAAAATAATTATTGTAAAAATTTAAATTTATATAAATTATCTTTTTATTAAGTTTTTTTTTTCAATAATAATTATTTATTTTATAATTTATGAAATATTTATAAAAATTATGTTTTTATCCACACAATTTTTTTAAACTATTATTAAATAGTCAATTACAATTATCAACGTCATACTTCTAAATCATAAATTTATTAATTGTAACGGCGAAACTTAACCGGCCCTCTTCATCCCTAAACTCAGTATTCTCGCTAACCATCGTTAGTACTATCACCTTTGCCTCTCATACCTACCCTGCTGCTGGCTTCATTCTGACCACCGCAACCGACACGTTGGGGGCCATAAAAGGACCGCATGTACCCTAGTCGGGCTAAATTGCATACAAGCAGCCAAAAAATGATTTCTCTATCACTGAGTTGACAATTTTGTCATGAATTATTTTCATTTAGACGACTCTGCATGAAGTTTCTAAGCATGTGATCATTGCGTAACCTTAATCATGCGGCAGCATCACCAGGAGTACTGTAAATTAATAGGAATTTTAGACAGGAGATAACATGGTGTCTCCACCTCTACAAATTATTTTTACATCACTCCTTTCTCTTTTTTATGTTATAAGAAAGCTCAAAGGTAAATGGCTATTATGTAAAAGGCAATCCCCTAAACCCCACTAAAAAGTTAAGTAGCAGCAAAATCAAAGGTTAGAAAGATGATAACCTAAGCCAGAATTGAAATCTGAAAAGAAATAGTGCAAATAAATAATCTATTTTGGCGGGTTGAGTCACGAGTTTGTCAGGGTTTAGTTGGCAATGGATTGACAGTGGTGTGGTCTCGCAACACACAATTGGAGAAGGAGAGGTGCAAACAAGTAAATTATTTTTATTGACATGACCTGCAATTAAACAACTGGAGCCGTAGGTTTTTCACCTTTTCAACACATATTGGGGCCGTAGTTGTGACACAATTAGATTTTTTTTTTCTTCGGAAAAGACAAACAAAATGTTGTGCAATGTTTTCTGAATTGACTATAAAGTGGAATGAAGATTTAATTATATGAAATATCTTATCTTTATCTGATTATAATTAATTATTCTAAAATCGTACCCCTTGCATGAAGGCAACAAGAGACGCAGGCATGCCCGTAAGATTGTTATCTCGCATTGTTATCATTGTTAATTACAGATTTAAAATCATTTAATACATAATAAAATAATAAATAATTATAATGATATCACATTATTTGCATTTAATCTCGTCCCAGGAAAAAAAAAAAAAGGGGTCAACCTAATAGTCCACAATTATTCCTTTTATTCCTGGATGATTTTGACTAAGGGTAATTGCATTTCAGTTGGGTTATTCATCACCAGCTGAATCAGGAATCATGGAAGATTTGGGCCTCTCTGTAGCAGAAGTAAGTACATCCTAATTCTATTCATTTTGTCTATTAAAAGGGAAGGAAAAAGAAAAAAAACTCTTCTTACTCATTAACCAAGAATCACAGGAAGTAATTCAGCAATGGGTAAAATACAAGTGTGTACACTATCTGTATTTTCCAGTCAGAGCATAACCATACGTGGAGCTTTTTGTTTTTGCACAATTTGCAGTACTCTGTTTTTGGCTCCATAATGACAATTGGAGGAATGATAGGTGCAATTCTAAGTGGGAAACTAGCGGACCTCATTGGCCGGAAACGAGTTAAGTTTTTCAACTATTCTTATCTTTCAAATTCTCGTTGGAGTAACATGGAAATTGTACACTGAAAATTTTGATCTTTTTTTCATTTTGTTGCTCTTCTCGTCTTGCCTAACAGACAATGGGATTATGCCAGCTTCTGTGCACTCCAGGGTGGATCGCGATAGCATGTGCTAAGGTTTTGCCTTTCTCTCTTTCACGTACTAGCTAGGCTTGTAATTCAATTAAGTATCTTCCAAATGATCTGCAATACGTGTGGAATCTCTTAATCAAAGGACACCAAATAGTCATTCTCCATTCCAATGCTGCGCAAGCAAGGACTAAAACCGCGTAAGGGACTAATAGTAATGGATTTTTCTTGGCCATAGAATGCTTGGTGGCTGGATATTGGCAGATTGCTGGTTGGAATTGGAGTTGGGCTTATCACTTACGTGGTAATTCCACAACTGGGATTCCATTTTTCACATTTTACTGTCGTTTCAACTTCTTATTTTATTGATTGGCAAATCTGTGTGACATGAGAGGTTGCGTTTATCTGCTCCAACAGGTGCCTGTTTATGTTGCAGAAATAACACCTAAAAACATAAGGGGGCGATTTACAGCAGCCAATGATGTAATATTTGTTTCCATTTCATCAAATTGAGAGAAAGAAAAAGGAGTAATTAAGCATGATAAAACGGCATTTCAGCTCCCTCATTTTGCTGATGATATGAATTCTTTCCAAGTATGCAGTTGATGACAAGTTGCGGCTTTGCACTAATATTTGCGGTTGGAAATGTTATTTCTTGGCGAACATTATCTCTAATTGGTAGTTTTCAATCCTTTTTTGTTTTTCGGTCTGTCAATTAAATTTGAAAAATTCCCAAGTTATTTGTTCTAATTTAACCCACCACATGTGATCTTTGCATCAGCTGCCATACCCTGCCTAGTGCAACTTGTCGGTGTATTCTTTATTCCAGAGTCACCTAGATGGCTGGTGAGCCTAATTCAGGATTTCGCTGCAAAATGTTACATGGATTTGACATAAATGTTGATGAGAAATGAAAATTGTCTGCAGGCTAAAATTGGTAAACAAAAAGAGTTTGAAGCTGCTTTGCAAAAGCTTAGGGGTGACAATGCTGATATTTCTCAGGAAGCATTTGATATCAATGTAGCCTCTCATCTCCTAAATTCCAGTGAAGTTTTTCAAGCTTTCACAACCTTTGGATTCATATAACAATTGAAAGAATGTTGCTTCCATATGTATTATTGTAGGAAATTGTAGAAACATTACAACAAAATCCACGAGCAAGAGCTTTAGAATTGTTCCAAAGAAGATACGTTTATGCACTTATTGTAAGTCCTTCGAGTAATTTCCTTTGCAAATATAGTGCTTCCTTTTGTTTATTTTTGACTAACAAGCCTTAACCTTGTTGGATCATTGGAACTGGCTAGGTTGGCGTGGGGCTAATGTTACTGCAACAGCTTGCGGGGAACAGCGCCATGTGGTATTATGCCAGCAGCCTGTTTGAGAAAGCCGGTAACTTTTTACAATGATCTCAATATGAGTTAAAAAGGAAAAATATATTCTTAATGCTCTATATTAGAGTTACATTCTTCTGATCCTTTCTCAGACCCTAAAGTGTGGGAATCTCATTAACTGAGATGTCTTTTTTTTTTTTTTTTTTTCTTTTAATAATGCTTAGTATCAAAAATCGGGAGAAAATGAAATAATTATTGCTTGGTTTTGTCTAGGTGTTTCCGCAATACTTGGAACTACGGTTGTAGCTACACTGCAGGTATTAAACAGAAGATATATTTCTTTCTGTTTTCTTGTTCACATTTGTCCATTTCCTTTCGTTCTGCTTTCAGCTCTACCAAGTGAATATAAATCTGCATCGTTAATAGCTTGACAAGTAAATGAATTTCTGCAGATACCAACAACTATTTTGGGTGTACTCTTAGTGGATACCTATGGAAGAAGAACGCTGCTTATGGTTAGAACAGAAATATTGATCTGGACTACTTGTGATGTTATATAATGGAATTGATAACCAAAATTGATGTCATTATTTTGCAGGTTTCTTCTGTGGGAGATTGCTTATTTGTATTCCTCATGGCATTATCATTCCTCTTGCAGGTTTATAGTTCTTCAAGGCTTGTGGTTTTGTTTTACGTGTATCATGAAGTATACTTTGCTTGGTCATAATTGGCTTTTTGATGAGCAGAAAGTTCAATCCTTGGAGGAAGTCACTCCCATATTGGCATTTGTTAGCTTCTTGGTAATTCAGTACATAAAATCAGATAGTTGCTTTCCAGCCTAAAAATAGTTATTTGAGTCAAGCTACACATCAAGTTACCTGTTAACTAATTAATTGATTCTGCAACCAGGGCTATGCTGTATCTTTTTCAATAGGCTTGGCTGGCATACCATGGGTTATAATGTCAGAGGTACATAATCTTATTCCAGCTTGAATTCCTTATTACTGAATGGTTAATGTTTCTCTGTGAATTTAAGTGGAAAAGTTTGTATTGAAAGTTTAGGAATATTTGTTTCAGATATTCCCATTAAATGTCAAGGCAACAGCTGGGAGTCTGGTGACTTTAACCAATTGGTCCTGCTCTTGGCTCATGACCTTCTCATTCAATTTCATGATGGAATGGAGCTCAGCAGGTTCTATTGCTCACCCCAAAAAATCAAACTTGCAGAAGTTAGTAGACATTGATAGTTTGATTCTGATTGGCGGGCTATATACACTTCTGCAGGAACATGTTTGTTCTTCACAGGCATATGTGGGTTAACCGTAATATTTGTTTGGAAGTTGGTCCCAGAAACAAAGGGAAAGACATTGGAGGAAATACAAGCAGCAATTACTTATGTCCCACAGGAAGACAGCTAGTTCAGAAACTAGTTGGACGTGAACCCTTTCAATTGTTTGGCTTCCAAATATTGATTAGCATCAGCTGCGTTTGTTGAAGAGCTCTGATGCAGACAAGAGGATAGACTTCGATCCTTGCAAGGATGATACCAGTGTAATTGTCTAATCGTCCTGCATAGACCAATAAATAAATAGTATTTAGTGGGATGTACAGAGATATGCCAAAAGTTATGTAATTGTTTTAAATTTATGAAATTGAATACATTATAATGTCAAATTTAAGAATAAGTTATTATCATACATATTTTGAAAAATAAAAATTTTTTGGTTGAAATGAAATTAAAAACAATTTGTATTTAAATTATTATATTTCAAAATTTTCCATTATTTTTATCTTTGTTTTTTCTCTAATAATTTAAATTTGTCATGATAAAACCATACCTTACATTGCTTGCATCCGCAAGCACTGCACGCACACTCCAAAGCCCAACAAACATGCGTCTCTCTCTGGCGCCCCAATTGCCTATAAAAAACAAACCAGAAATAAAGACTCATGATCAAGCTTAAATTTCTCTCCTGTCTCCCTGTCTCCCTGTCTTGTAACCAACCAACCTTCGGCACAAGCAAATACATCCACGCACTAGCACCCCGAAATCAATCATGCATGGTATGGCAAAGGGTAGCCACAAAAGCCTGGCCCCGGAAACCGACCCAGCAAAGCTGCCGCGGACTGGCACAGTCCTAGGCCTGACCCCAATGAGAATTTAACAAAGCAACCCAACTAGTTTTTCAAGTCTAAGACATTCAGCGTCCAGACCATACCGGCCTCAAGCTGTTAAATTAGGCCGATTCAATGTCCTTTTTCTTTGTGTATCTTGGATCGAGAAGTAGGAGATTTAGTTAATTTATTTGGGCCTTGGAATAGTTCCTTTGGGCTTATAGCCTGTGTAGCAATTTGTACTGGGCTGGAAAATCGCTATAGAATTCGATTATATAGATGCTAGATCCAAATTCGGGCTAATCTCCGGCAATTTGCCGTAAGCCTGGGACGTGCTTTCCATGCAGTCTCTTTACATGGCAGGTTCGTTTGGCTTTGACAATAGCGTTCCTCAAGAATTTAAGCATATTCATATTTAGAGATTTCAAGTTGAATCATCAGAGAAGAATGTGAGAAATTTGTGAAGAAAGATCTTTAATGGACTAAAAAAACATTCCCCAAAAATGGGGTGTCAAATGTATCCAATGGGTATGGTGATTGACATTGACCGGAACTCATACTTGGAGCACATTTTGTTTGAAATTGAAGGAGAGAGAGAGAGAGAGCGAGAAATAAGGAATGCCAGAAATCCAGCTTCTTGCTTTCGGGGTGGCCGCCAAAGTCACACAATATTATATGCATTATTACAATAAAAGATACGTTCAAATTTTAATCGATGTTACATTATTTATTCTTTTTTTCTCCTAGTTGCATCATGTAACTTAAACTTTGTAATTATTTTTTTTTTTCAAGATTTTTTTTTCATTTTAAATAATTTGGCAATACGTAAGTAAAATAATAAATTATTAAAAATTAAAAAACAATGTAGTACTACTAAAAAAATATTAACTTAATACAACCAATTGGCAACTTGATGATTGAGTGGGGTTACTTTACGCTTTTAACTTAGCAATTGAGACAATTTTACTTTTATTTTTCCAGTCAAGCAAGAGAAGATGACTTGGTCAGTAAATTATAGTTAGAAAGTTCAAGCGGGGAAAGGGATTTTTTATGTACATATGTCTACGTGGATTCCTCATCTACTTAACACCTCAGCACCCTTTCTTTGAAATTTCAAGCATAGCCAGTGGACGCCTTGGGTAGCTTTGACATTCCAACGTGCTGGAGTGCTCCTTCGTGTTTTTTTTTTTTTTTTTTTTTTATTTTTCTGGGCGGTCAAACATTGATTATATCTTGAATTCTTTACTGTTTTATGGATTAACTTACGTGATGTAACAAGCGAAAAGTGAAGATGCGAAAATTAACACGATTATGATACCTATATTTTCATAAGATTTAATCCTAGATTTTTCATTTTTATCGTCTAAGCATTAGTAACGAGGATATACACCCATGTTATATCTAAAAGAGAAAGAAGAAGAAGAAGAACATACCCCCATTATGCAGGATTATTTGTTTCATTTTTCCATGCCTCCTGGGAGAAAGATGAAGCAATAATTAATCAACTTTTTGTTTTTTTTTTTTTTTTTTGGTTAATTGGCTCTGAAAACACGAAGTCAAGACTTTGACCTTAAGAACTCTAGTACTATCAAGATATGTCTCATCGGTATATGTCAATTGTCGTGTGTTATTCTAATATTACTTTCCAAGCTTGTTCAAAAGTCATTTACATTCAAACTAGAAAACTTATTGAATATTACTCATTAAAACTAAGGTGAATCACGTTTATATATTTTATATGGCCAACACAGATTTGTCTGTTTTCTGATTCCGGCTGACCCGTTCCTCCCCAACTCCTTACATACGGATGCTTCCACCAGACTCTCTCTAATCCATGCCCCAATCATATGCCTATAAAAGACGAATCAAGCAATGAAATTTTAGGACAAACGGTAAACACATCGGCATATAGAAGCTCATTTCCTCTTCTCCAAGTGTTCCCGAGCAACAACGTAGTTTCCATGCTACACGGCAGCCCAAAGGGCCTGGCTGCAGCAGCCAACCTAAGAAACTTATTACCAACAGGGGCAGTCCTTGCATTCGAAGCCCTTGTATCTTCCTTCTCAAACAATGGAGATTGTCGAGTTGCAAGCAAATATCTCACCCTATCCGTCATTGTATTCTGCGCACTAGTATGCGTTTTGTCTTGTTTCACAGATAGTTTTATTGGCAAGAAAGATGGTCAACTTTACTATGGTATTGCCACGTTTAACGGGTTATATGTGTTTAACGACATGGACAGCACGGATGGCAATGGAAAGGAAGAATTGAATGAGGATGACATGAAGAATTTTAGAATCAAGTGGGTCGATTTTGTGCATGCATTAGGGTCACTAGCCGTGTTCTTCGCTTTCTCCTTTAGCAGCTATGAAGTGGAAAATTGCCTGTTTTATAATCCAGGACCTAATGTGAAACAATTGATCAAGAATTTGCCTTTGGGGATTGGGGTCATGGGGAGCTTTGTGTTCACAATATTTCCAACTACGCGCAAAGGAATTGGATATGCGGGCAGGTCACCCCACTGAACATGAATAATGCTCTCGCCATAAATCTCATACGAACACGTTTGTGCAGGTGCGAATGTGTTCGCTCGCACTTGCGGGTGTCTATCCGAGCAAATGTTTGGCAGGAAAATTCATCGTAAGTTCAAGGTTACGTTCTTAGCAAGAATAATGATGTAAGTTTTGTTCAGATGTGTGCATATCTCAGACTAGATGAATATGAAAGAACTAGTTCATGGATGACACGCATGTGAAGTCCACCTATACAGGAATGACTTATATTAATTTTTTGATTAATTATTACGGAAATGTTAAATATCTTCCATTTTATTCTTTATTCTATATGAATTTCACATATAAATTGAATATATATATATATATATACATAATTACACAATTTATCTCAATTGTAATTGTCAAAAAAATAATAATAAATACATATTAATAGTATGATTAAGGCTATGTTTTTCTTCCTTTCCCTTTTCTTTTGGGTTGCTGGAGACTGAGATAATTGGGCCAATACCATTTTAGTCTGCATTGGAGTCATCGTTGAGCCCACAAAGGGATTTCTATATATGGACCCAAAACATAAAACAGAGAGAGAGAGAGAGACTTCTATGCAGAACTCGTAGAGGTACAATACAGATGAAATGGCCGGCCCAAAGTCAGGGGCAATCATCTACCCAGCCACTCACTGTAATAATGCGCTTTCCCTGCAGCCACGTGGCACTGCGTATACCTTTACATGCTATTAGTTCCCCCCTTTGAAGATAAGATGCGTGTGGCGATCCATCCATGCCAAAAAGAGTGCATATGTATTAAATACATACTAAATTAAAATATATTATAATTATTTTAATATTTTTTAAAATAATTGTAATATAAAATAATTATAAGGGTTGCTAAAAGAAAAGTCGTTTTTGTAATTGGAACATGTTTTATTCAAAAAAAAAAAAAAAAACGGAGACTTTTGATTAATATATATATATATATATATTGGTAAAAAAAAATAGAAACGACATTATTTCGATCAATTCATTCTCATCGCCTAATGCATATTTGAGTAATGGTACATATACGGACACAATAATAAAATATTATTAAATCATAATTAAACTAAATAATTTATACATCAAATCGAACAAAATAAATAATATTAAGTAAATAAAATATATTATTATTACTTATATTAACTATAAATTTTTAAAATATGGAAACTAAAGATGATAAGTTTGAAAAAAAAAAAAAAAAAAGAAAGAAACGAAACCCAAATTGATATACAATTAATAATCTCCCAAATTAAGAATATCTCTCACGTCTTTGTACATGAAAATGGAAACAATATATGCCTATCACAATTTCCTCCGGTAGCGGCCGTACGTACCGCCTTCAAGGGTCAAGAATGGCCATTGCTCTCTGTCAAGTGTCAACTAAAAATATCTCTTGCATTGGACAAAAAAACAAAAGAAATATCCGAGCTTTTGCTCTCAATGATAGTTATATGTATGTGAAAGGTCGTGCCAGTGGATGCGGTTGATTGTCTGATCTTTTATGGATCGTTTTGTCATTATACCTTTGCAAAAAGAAAATGACAATGACACCTGTGAACCATAGTTTGTCTTACGGTTTTTGTGAAATCTCGCTAAGAACACCCTTCTACGATACAATACAGCAGCAGCAGGCCAAGCGCATTTCTGCTGATGTGACAAAACCACGATGTTACCCAATTTAATTAAGATTCTGTAACACAACAAAAAGTACATTTGAACCTATCTAAAAATTCTGTCCGAATTTCCGCTATAAGAATATCAAATAGCAATTTTTTCATTTTTTTTTTATTTTAATTGGCACTTTCGGTCTTTCCAGCACTAATCTTCTACTTCTATATACATACGTGCAGTCTGCTAAATGTATATGTGCGTCATGTTTCTCGTGTTAATCCCAAAGACAACCTACAGGCTGGTCCAGGGTCGGCCGCCTCACCCCACAACTTGGGCATATCTTATCTTTGGCAAAGTGCGATCCTTGGTAGTATTCTGAGCACTACTGTATCCACTTTGTTTGCAAATTCCAAGGCGCATTTTGGAAACATTCCTGTATCCGTGGCAATTATTTCTTAGCTAAATTTCACTGATTCTCCTTTTAAATTCTCAATTCTCGCCTGGCTGTCTTTTTCTTGTCCAATTCGCCATCGATACGATGTTATTTAATTTCTTTTATTAAAATTTTAGCCTCATGGTTACTACAATCAAACAATGTTGCTAATTCATGAAGCTAATCGTCTTTTTTTTTTTTTTTTTCTTGCTATAATTGTCGTTTGTGCCAGCTAATTAATTGTACTAGAATTAACAGCTATGATTCTAAGACCCAGGAAATGCCCAGATGGACCGATTATGATTAATTAGCGGCTAAGCCTACCCAAGTGATCCTTATCTACCAAACGGTTGAAGTCATTCAAAACACAGAAACAAAAAGAAGTGGAATATGACGTCTAATAACAAAAAAAAAATTATGATAATCTGAGGATAAATAGGAGATAAACATCAATTTAAAACCAGAAAATTTGACTCGATTTATCCAAAAAAAAAATAAATAAAAAAGAAAATTTTGAAGGTGATTAATTCAAAAAAAAAGAAAAAAAAAAAATTGCAGATCCGAGCAAAGTTTTAGGCCATGTTCTTACGTGGGACCCGGCACCGCTTACTCCATCACTACAGCTCACGTTTCACCAACTGCATGTGTCGCTGGCACTTTCTGTGCCAATCTCTTACCCATCCCCCCCGCTATCTCTGGCCCGAGGATGTTATTAATACCCTCATCTCCATCTCCCAATTTTCCTCCAACTTTGCCAATTTTCATCCAAAACTTTATTTCTTTTAATTTTCCATATTGGTTTTCTTTTTAAAAATAAAAAAAAAAAAATTTCTTGTTTTCTTTTGTTGCATACCAAAATTGTAGCAAATGATGAGCTTTTGCAAAAAGAGTGTCCACTCTTTCTTGGGTCTTCATAATATTAGTACTGAACATCCTGGCAATTGCATGGCTGTTTCCAGTTCTCTGCCAGGTGGGCTAGGGTTGATACATGCAACTGAGGACACGCACAAGACATCAAACGTCGTTGAATCCGCCAGCGTTGTTAAGTCTTCATCACCGTCGTCTTCGCCGCCGCCGCCGGCCACTAAAAAGGATCCGGGAGGGATTGGATTCATTGACGACATTGGTGGGGGTGTTGATGGGTTAATGTCTTGCACTGAGAGCCTTGGATTTGAGAGCTCCGATGAGAGAAGGGTGGACGATGAGATTGGGTTGTGTTCTAGTACAAAATCGTCCACTAGGGCTGAATGGAGGAGGGGTGGTGGGAAAAGGGAGATAAAGAGGTTTCCACCGCCGATATCCTCTTTGAACCATAATGGTCGGCCTAGTATCTTTCTCCGGCCGGTAAGGAGGGACGGCAGGTTGGAGTTGAGGGAGATTAGAATTGATAGGCAGGAGGTTTTACAAGCTTCTCGGCAAGATGGAAGATTGAGGTTGCATTTTGTTCTAGATGATCAAGACTTTGATATTAGAGAAGAAGGAGAAGAGAATGATCAAGAAGAAGAAGAAGAAGAAGAAGAAGAAGAAGAAGAAGAAGAACAACAACAACAACAACAACAATATGATGATGATCGATTGGAGAAAGAACAAGAACAAGAACAAGATGAAGAAAATGAGGAGGTTGAAGGAAAGACCGAAGAAGTAGAAGAAGAAGCAGACAACGGGAATGGACAATGGAGGTTGCCGGTGAACGGAGAGGGTTTAAGTCGCTGCCACGACCACCACCAGCACCCCCGACATCATCACCTTGGCAATCACCCCCACGACCTACAAGTGTGGGGCCAGCATTATGTGATAACTAGGTGAAAATTACGGCTAGTCCAAAAAATCTCATAATGCTCGTGTGGGCATTATTCTAACAATTTGGTCCTATCCATTTAAGCTTTTGACTCTTAATTCAAGCGATTCATGAGTTTGTGCACGAAAAGAAGAGTTCCTTCCATAATCCAAAAATGGTTATGGCTCGCTGATGTGTCTCAACCAAATTTGCAAAGAGTAGGTATGATTGTTGAAGCAGCTTGGGCTCGACAGCACTTCATTACATGGACACGATTGTAGCTTGCCATATTTAGAGTTTCTTGTGTAGATTTATTGTCTTCCGAGGGAAATGATTGCAACATTAGCAATTTGATACTGTCTGCTACAACTTTTGCACCATTGTACATTAAAGATTTGAAGTATTATCTTATTGGTGTAAGCCTTTGTCATATATGCAATTTTGACAAGGGGACCATTTGGCAACCTTTCTCCTAACTCTAGTTCTTCCTTCGTGGGTTAATTTTTCACAAAGTAGCCACGTTGAATCACGAGATTTCTTGATGCTTCTAAGGCATTTGGCCAGGACAGAATGGCTGATAATCCAACTTGGTCAACGGAGGTAGATCCTGATATGTTATGGTAATTGTAATGATCACATGTGCAATTGAGCATCGGCATATGACTATGAGTCAAGTAATGGAGGAATAGAGAGAGGGACTGCAAGCGTGTAAAGTGACACAAAAAGCTTTAACGAAAACAAAAATGGAAGGGGAAAACATTTTAGAGTCAAGTAACAGATGAAGAGAGAGTGACTGCGTGTAAAATGACGCATATACTTCAAGCAAGACGGAAACAAATTAAGGAAAAAAAACCATTCACGTGGAAAGTAACAGATGCCCGATATACTTTGACCCAATAATTGCCAGATAAAATTGAAAAGCTTTCATTACAGGGAGCGTTGCTTAAAAGGGTACAAGTATTTTGTGCTTAAAAGACAAAATATACAATCAACATAGTGATGGTGCAATAGAGTAATTCTTCATTTGACACGAGGAAAATTGAAATCCCACTTGCAAATATTGTTGGATTTATATGGTTTTGCATTTTTTCTTTTCTTAATTAGGATTAAATCTTAAATTTAAAAGTAAAACTTTAAGTGATTCTACCACTACACTTCATAACTAGCTATAGATTGATGTGGGTTCTTGTGGCCGAGACGTGAAACATCAGCAAGAACGACCCTTTTTCGTTAACGAAGAACGATGGGTTTTATAAATACATGGCCCAAAAATTTTCAAAACAGGCCCTGAATTTTGTGCATGACAGCATCCATGCATAGACTCATGGGCCAAACCTTTGTACACGACCGTGTTTGTGAGACCCAATCCAACATTGATTAAGTTCAGTGATTGGGGTCATCAGACAGCCAAGCCATAAGTTGACAAAAGTGAAATTTACATGTACATCATTACCGAAGTTTATTACGATGAAAAATATTTTAGTTATTAAAATTCATGAACAGAATCTATATAGCATAAAATAACTATATTTATTTAAAAAATTATAAAGAAATATTTCTGTGAGTCTTTTATGCATCATTTAGAATTCCAATATCTGTATACACGTTAACCCCTTCTAAGTTATAAAAAAAAAAAAAAATGGCGAGACTGAGTTTTAGTATTGCAAGTGTTTAAGGGTGGAGAAGACTGTAGTTCTACCAATGTCCGGATGGTGGGTCGTTATACTGGGACAACATTGCAATGATGTCCCTTCTGTGTTCAAAACACACACAAAAAAAAAAAAAAAAAAGTTATATGTAGATGTATTTATTAGATTGCATAAATTTTCCAAGTTTCTTTTTGTATGCATTGTGCCAAATAAGGAAATTTGGAAGATAAGAAGGAAGAATAAAAGGGGGCTTGCTTGCAAAACCGTTTTAAAATCTTTCAACAGAAAAGGAAGCATTTTCTAACTACAAGCTTGTGAAAACCAAGAATATACTGCACATTAAACTCTAAGAAGAACTTACCTTAGCCCCCACTTTCTGTAGCAGAAGAGAGAATTTGAGATCACGAGAGTTTCTGCAGCCCTGTTGTTTTCATTGATAAACTACTCGTGCAACCATGTTGTACAAAATCCTTGCTTCTTCTAACTCTTATTGTGTTCATTTGAAGCTGGAGATTGATCCTGAAATTGTAGGTGTTGTTGCTACAACAGGCTACACAAAAGCATCAAGCTTTCTGAGCCGAGCATCTTATTTTTGGCTGGAAATGGGTGTTACATTAAAGTGCTGCAGGTTCGCAAAGGACTTCAAGGAATGTTAAAAGTGCCTATCCACTTGTGCTGCCCGATTTGCCTGAAATACTTTGAAGTTGCGAGGCTGCATATTATCCAGGAGATTGAAGCATATCCACCTGAGAGCCTTCGCATTTGAGATGTGAGTTTCATCCTTTCCTGATGAGTGCTGAGTTGCCAAACTATAGTGCTAATGTAAATATGGCCTCAGCAATTGTTTTTGATTCAACTGCTTTAGTGGAGGGGAAGTTAATCATGAGTGAGCCCCCAAGTTATATGCATGGTGGCCCTTAGCCTTTGGAACCTTCCAAACAGAGATCCTGAGGTGACCTCCATTTGTTATCATTATTGAATTAACAGAGAAATTGGCAAATGAGAACCACCAAACTTTCCACAATGTTCCACTAAGTCATTGGAAAACTTGCTTAGCAACTGCATGCAGATGTATAGGGTTATGATAGACAGGATAAAACAGGCCTAACAATGCAACGACAGAAAAGGATGATGGTGCACATGAGGGCTTCAATTAGATTAGCAAATAGCACATCAATTTGGAATTTGTAATTCAGTACATTGATGCACTATAAATAACATAAACTTTTGCCTTTCCTCGTAACTTAGTTTGATCATTCCAATAATTAGTCCTTCGTTTGGTGTTGGACAAGAGGTCAGACCAGTCATTTCATCATAATTTGATGCCATGCAGGGATATCTCCAGCCTACCTAATGTAAGGTTAACTCCTTAAAGTCATATCATCGTGACACCTGAATCTGATGAATGGATGAAGGACATGTCTCTTGCAACCTAGGGAAGTATAAATCATGCGATATTAGATGGTTTCTGCAAAGTGCCCTTCTTAGTATATTACTTCCAAATTGCCAATTTTGCTTTAACTCGTGGTCAGGAAATCCATTGTTTCTAGTTTCCTTATTAGGTACTTTGTTCCATCCTTGGTTTGCATCCATTCAGTTTTTAATAGCCAACGCAAAGGCCAAAAAGATCTGCCTGCAACAACTGCCAAAACAGATTACTTGTAACACCAACTGATCTTTATGTTCAGTGAGTCTGCATCTTAACTGAAATTCATTTGAGACTCCACTTGGTAAATGACATTAATTGGCATAGGATGTGCTATTAAAAAATTAAAGATAAGGCCAATTTGTATCTTTACTGTGTTGCCATATATGCTTGTGCAGAATTTCGCCATATATGAATATTTCTATCAAAAAGGGCAGGCATGTTAAATGGAACAACTCATGAGGAATGCTAGCCGTGCTTCTATATATGCACTGTCTCAGTTTCTCTAGTGAAGGTCTGTGCATCCGTTTAAGAACAGGAAAATCAGAAAATGCCTTCAGCCCTTGGTCATTCTCATGCTTTCTTCATTGCTTGTCACGTCCCTCTTTTTCCATACAGCTGCAAGTTGTCAGGACACTCAGGAATGGATTAAAAAGATCTGTCGCCAAATGGAGGTATTTGGCTTTTGCAACAAAGCCTTCAATGAAAATTTGAGATCCCCTTGCATGGACATCGTTGGTTTGACTGAGCTAACCATCGAACAAACTGCCAGAAACGCAACCAATACACATGACTATAGTCAGTCTCTCCTAATTGAAGCAAGTGATGTAGAAGTTCTACAGATTCTTAGAGAATGTGTCAATGACTACCAGATAGTGGTGAAGGCATTCAAGGAAGCGTCTAAGGACTTCTTTGGAGGAAATTACAGAAAAATGATTGCCCATGAATCAACGGCATCAAAGCCAGTTTCCATCTGCCAAAGTAGATTGGCATTCAAGTCCTTCCCAACCCATCAGATTAATGTATTGATTGAATGCACCAGGGAATTGAGAATTCTCATTGCCATGTCCATTGTCACCGGGCACTATCTTACGATCAGTTGATGTTAATGTTACTGTTATGTGCCCACCACTCTTCAAGTTCTTCTGAAGTTGCTTTCATGGCAAAAGAATGCAACTGGTGTCTGATGGTATGTAGTGCAATCTTAATCAGTCCAAATAAAACTGTCTCTTAACATCTAGAGATCACCAAAAATAATCTTTATTGGCTGCATTGAAAAGCCTATTATGGTTCTGCATCACTCACTGCTCCTGACACAAATTAATGGAGTACACATTTTCATACTCTAAAGGCGAGCCTTAGCATGGCAGTTATTCTATCATAAACTAGAGATCACAAGTTCAGGTCATAAAAACAACAAAACTTGTAATATGACTCATACAGACTGAAATCAACAGGATTTGAACCTACACAAACAGGGCACAGACCCGAAAGGAAAAGAATAAATCTGGTTTGCAATGGAAATTAATTTTGTCTCATCAGATTCAATGAAGAAACAGAAGTAAACCTAGCACTACCATGCACAATTCATTTATTGAAGCTCATCAAAAATGAAACTGAGAGCTATGTTTATAATTACAGAGTTGGGTGATCTTGGTTTCCAGAGATAACACATTAGAAAGTTCTCTGAAATTAAAACCCAACAACAATTTCTACACATTAACAATGGGAAAATTAATGGAAGATATGCCGTATCATTGTGCATTACAAGGATTTAATTCTTGCTTTAAGGTGCATTTGGAGACCCAATAGCAATTGTTTTGAACATACACTTTGGCATCCCTCATATTGTCAACTTGGAATGTGGAATGAATCCTTAACAATTATCTCTGTGAACCCTTTCTCTTGAAGAACTCTTCCTGTATCTCAATGGAGTTGATTGTAGGTTTTAGCTCATCTTCTTTTAGCTAGATGGGGCTGCAGGTGACTAGAAATCATATCTTGGGATGACTTACTAGTCAGGGTTGGTATACTCAAGCAGCATATGTGGAGATCGATAAATTTTCACAAGCATCCAATATAGAACCTCCTCAACTTCAAGCTCACCTTCTGCTCTTGCAGCATATATATCCTCACATATAGCCAATAACCTGCATCAACAACCATGTCTCTGTCTAATACATTCTAGCTGGAACGAGACTCAAAGTGGAAGATGACATAATATCCACAGAAGAAACAAGGCTCACAATACCTGTCACAGGAAGGAAGATTCTCAAATGGGATTCTCATTCTCAAGTCAGAACATTGTAATCTAATAAACCGGCCAACTGCTAGCACGAAACTTATGTAGAGACCCCATATACTGAACTTGCTGAGTGTTTCACCAAGAATGCCCTCTGGAGAAGCATGTGTATTTATTAGGACAGCATATGCTTGAAAACTATAAAGGTATAATTATAGAAAATCAATAAACACTTAGATGGTGTTTCCTCAGATAACATACATATAATTACAGAAAATCAAGACACTTACGTGGTGTTTCCTCAGATACAATAACAGCCATAGGTCCTGCCAACTCACCACATCCAAATGAGGTGTTTGTGTCATGGAAAGACCACCACTCTGGATTCCCACGGTTTAGAACAAGATTTCCACCAACCAGGTAGTCTACCTGCATACACCTCACGTCACATTATCTTCAGCATAGCTTATCGAAAGGCAACAATATTTTTTCTTTAATGTGAGTAATGATAGACATAAGGGTTGTAAATAATGCAAAAACACATACTGAGTGTTCAAGAAATCGAACTTCACCAGATCCAGTGACTCGGAAGTATCTTGGGTAAACATTGTGTATTGTGAAGCTATTAGCACTACCATTTAACACTTCCATTACTTCCACATTTGAAGGAAGATCCTCTTCTTGAACAATCAATTCATACCGTACAATTTCTTTTCCTTTGGGTCTGTCCCTGATCAATTGCCAATAAAAAATTATGTCTATGCTCCACTCAAGAGATTTAATGTATCTGGCCTGGACGACAGGAGGAACAAGCCACCAGTTACTAGCATCAGCTTGGCAGCATATTAATTGGATGTCTTTCTTATTGTATGCACTTAAATAACCTTTTGGATCTAGGTCACCATGCACGTCCAGCTCATCCCATGCAATCTTTTCACACAAAGTTGTCTCAAATAACGTAAGCCTTCCACTAATTGTCTTTATATCAATGCGGATGCTGGCATCTTTGATAGGGTTAGCAATATTTGTTGGATTTCCACTGCTATACATCTGCCCAGAAAAAACTAAACTCATCAGAATGTCCAAGAGGGCCCATATAGTATAGATCCAAGTGTTACCTTTTGGCTTCTCATTGTGGAGTAAAATTATGGGTTTTGAATCTCAAATCTATTATCATACAAGCACATAGACTTGCATCCAGATGCAAACAAATAGGTGATGGGATGAAATGCAACGTTGTACTGTATCGCTGTTGAAGGGTGGCTGCTTGCATGTTACAGAAGAAAAAGGATTATTGGCCTTTTAAGAAAGTGGACAACCATTTCTTGATGCCAAGTCCAGGATATTGAGAGTTCTATATTCTTAAGGTTAAACCAAAGCCTCTTCTGTGAGTAGTCTCACATAATAAGTCTTACTTTTCTTTCTTCTGCTTGTATTTGACTTAGTTTTACTTGGTAATCAAAACTTGTCTTTGTTTAAATGAAGTTTTCATTTAATCAGAAGATAACATTTTGTACATTTGTCGAGTAAATGCTTTTGAATTCATCTACCATAGTCAGGTAGAGCCAACTAATTACTTCATGATACTTCTTCACTTGTGAGTAATTTTCTTTTGGGCTATACTGCAGCAATTTACAAGCTACATCATAGCAATTCACCTCTAGAAATACTAAAATTTTCAATAAAAGCATCTGGGACTAATTAATATTCTTACCAGCATAGGAGCCCATATCACACACATCAATATGAAGAATAAGCATATCCCATTGCAGAATTTAGTCATTTTGGTTTGCTTTTCTCCTTGTTGGTGCCTTGCTCTGTTCAACACCACGTCGCATTTGACAAGATACAAGCTTGAATGAATGTCCTCCAACTATATAGAAAGCTAATGTCAGATCCAGAAATGAGCATGTTGCATAACCTCAATCCAATAGTTTGAGAAGAAAACAACAGCAGCAAATGCAGAATTATGCCTAGCATCACAATGATATTTGCTAGGGTTCATCAAATAAATAAAATAATTGACATAAATCAATCAGCTTTGGTTCAAAAGGCTTATTGATTAGAATTGGATTTACTTGGCTATCACCAAGAAGAAGATATTCTAGGTCACAAAATTGTAAACCATGAAAGCACACATCCTTATTCTACCAATAAGGAAGTGATAACCAGTTCCATATGTCTAACTCTTCAAAATAAATCTTTACTGTTTCAACACTAGTCCAGGTATTGACAAGAACAACATGACAGTACAGATACAACAGAGTCAAGTGGTAAGAGGAGTTGCTAGTTATAAATCTACTGGCATGATACCTATTTAACATCCTGCTGTTTCAAGAGAAGTTAAATGTAAAGCTGAAAATCAAAATTTTCAGCATTGGGGAAGAAGCAACCCTTAATTGGAAGGTGTAGACTCCTTAGCACATTAACGGTCCAAGAATACATGATGAAGACAGGGATGACAGTGAAGATGGTATTTGTGAAAAAAAAAAAAATGTGCTGCATTAATCATGGTAACTTAAACTACAACAGACTCACCTTTAACCAGTCATACATGGTCAAAGATGTAGTTGTGCAAGACCAATCAAGTACACATCGCAATTCATACAGGAATGGCAAGGCACGGTATAGTCGGAAACCCAGATAGTTAATTTGTGAAACGCTACTAGTCAAAAACTGTCTATATAGAGTGCTCTCATGTGGAACACCGAATCGTATCTGTATGGCCTGCAAAGCCAGAGATATTGCCTTTGTCAAATAGATAGCTCGAAGTGCTAATCTTCCAGCATGTCTGTTGCGGCTCTGCATACCAAGCGTACTTCGTGATTGCATAAGTGAAGAGCAAAAGATTGAAAATGTAGAGGATAACTTTTCCGGTGGCAAATGAACAAAGGTATATAATACGATCAAGCACAATTAAGAAAAAGACTGCCTGCAATAAGAAAAAGCTCGTATGCTTCAGTAAACTACTTTATGGACAATGACAAATATATCAGATTATTCTTTTTCTTCCTGCTTTCTTTTTTGTCAGCAGAGGTTCAGAAACTGTTAAGAAACTGAATTCACAGTGATTAATAGTGTGTTTGCAGAATAAGGTATAAAGAACAATGTCTAGTCAAGCTTTTAGAATCTATTGCCACTACTTGTGTGGCAACGAAGACTTTGGATAAATTTGCATGCAAAACTACTATTTTCATCTGAGCCATTGATTTTGGAAATTGTTCCTATTCAATAGAGAAGAGAATGAACAGAACTTATAGCATATGACTCTACTCTAGAATGCTACAAAAGGACAGAGGTTTTACCATTAAGATAGATACATAATCTGTTGGGAATTGATCTTCAAGCTGATAAACTTCGAGGATCTCACTCTTGTTTTTCATGACTGACTGATAGAAAATTGCCACCAAGAAGAAAACAACCAAATCTGCACAGAATATGTGGGCATACAAATCCATATCCTTTTTTCTACCGCCAATCACTGAGAGTACTGGGTAAGGGAATCCTATATTCTTAAGAATCCCAACACGCTGAGCTTCTATAATCTCATATGCTACATCAGCTGCTGGAGTTAAGGATCTGTAAAATTCTGCATTGCTGCATTTTTTCAAAGAAGAGGCATATAACACCTCAAAAACAGCCAGAGCAACATCATCATTTTCTGCACTTCTTTCAATGCTTTGGACACGAACACGACTGATTGAGTGGATATGATCTACACTCTTCTCCTTGCATCTAACATCATGCATGATCTTAAGTAACTTGTTTATTTTTGATTTGATTTGCTCCGGCTGAATGCCATCCTCAGGCCACTGATCAACTTTCATAGAGAGCTGGACAAAGTAGGGTGGAGTCTCTGCACCCTGGATTAGAGACTTCCAATACAAGTAAAGGCCTCTAGTCAAGAGTCCAATGCCATTTTTAATGGACAAAACCAGTCCTTCTAATTTCAACATGCAACCACTGGCAACCTCTTCTTGGTATTTGTTTCTCAACATTTTAAATCCACCTTCAGTAAATGCTGTCCATTCACTGTCCCTTACAGTGATTGATGTTTGTATGAGAGTAAACAAATACACCAGAAAAAGAGGCAGGTTGCTAACTACAAAAGATGACCTAATTCTATTCTCAGGGAATCCTAACTCCCGCAAAAGACTCTTATCGAAGGTCAACCCACAATGTTGGATGATGATTTGATATATATACTGAACCAATATACACATCTCAGTGTAAATCAGAATCATAACCCAGAACATGTTGCTTGGACCAGTATTTACACAGAGAGCATATAAAAAAAGAACTGTTGGATAAACCATAGATAGCAAACTGAAATTCCAAAGGAATATTAGGACAAAGCAACAATAGCAAACCACATCATTGTTCAGTCGCATTTGGGCCCATATGTAGCAGAGGATCATTCCAAGTTCCTGGCTTGCAGAATCTGAGGTAATCTTCTCACTATCAGATTGCGCAGAAAATGCCCTGTTTACAGGTTCAGATTCCATGTTCTGAGTCTCTATCTCATAGTAAACTTCGTCTTCAGATGAAATGTAATCTGAATCAGGTTCTTCCCTTTGTATATTAAAGTACCTCACAAGATTGCTGACTGCCATGTGACCAAGAGACTGCACTTGAGTAACTCCATCACTAAGCAGATGTATTGCTAAGGTTACTGTGTTTTTTTTGGCTTGGAATTTCTCTTTGTCTCTTTGGCATGTATCCAAAAATTCATAATTAGCAGCTTTATCATTTATACCAATGATATCACGAAGGATATCAGCTGACTGGTTTCTGGAGTTCACTGATGATGCAGTTCCTCCTTTTTCGCTTCTTGGAGATTCATTTGCAATAAAAGAAAATGCTAAATCAGTACTCACAACAACATTTTGGTTCCTAAAATCACTATCTTGTTTGTCTGACATATCAACAGACTCTCTATTTAGGGAAGAGTTTCTTCTCCTTCTGATGCCTTCACCTTGTGCAGTGTTACTAAAGTTGGCCATGGAGGTCATGTGTTGAAGCTGAATTTGGAGGTTAAACATCTCTGATTTAATCTTTTCCACTTGTAAATTGCGCAGATGTTTCTGCTCTTCAGATTTACATATCTGTTGCAATTGTTCAGTTTTCCAGGTGGCCCGCTTCTCCTGCTCATGTACCATGGTCCCAAGCTGCTTTGCTTCAAGATATTCTGATACACGCTCAAACTCCTGGATTGAAAAGATGTATGATTGCAGTGATAACAGCATAAATATGATTATCTCAACAATTGCAGACCTTGATGTAATTCGGAATCCATATCCATATTTATAAAACCCAACAACCTTACTTAGGCAATCTATCCTTTCACATTTTCCCTCACTGAAGTCACCCACAAAAGGGGATTGATAGGCAAGAGAAAAGACAATCAAAGCAAAATTGTACATTCTCAAGAACTTGAAAATTTCATTCTTCTTATTCAGTATTTCAAGCCTCATGCGGAAAAAGATCATGGAAAATACTAGATATCCCAGGTGCAGAATGTCAAATTCGAGTGTCCCTGTGATTAATATCAGTGCTAGAACAAGATCTGGCAAGTGGCAATAGCCATAAAGCCTAAGGTAATCAAGAAATGTCCACAAGTACTTTGTCTCAAATGAGAAATCATGTGGTGATGCACTCGTATTCTGAGACATCAGGTGTCGATAAGTCTCTGAAGCAGAGAGTCTGGACAAGTGATCAGCTCGAAATTTGAAACATGCAAACATGAAAACTGCATAATAGCTTATGAGAATTTTTGGATCATCAACTATGATTCCTGCAGAAAAGAAAATAGTTTGGTCACGTTCAACTCTGAAACTGATGGCTCAATGTCACTAATTTTGAAAGATTTCTAAAACAGGTCCATAAATTGAAGTGGCTGCAATTTCAATGTTCATGTCACTGAGCATAAGTTGGAGCTATTAAGTGGCTACATTGTATAAAAGCTTAAAGGTAATAGATCATGAAGAAGCAAATGATATGCCCATTTTAAAGGGGATTACATGACAATTAAATAACATTGTTAAATAGCAAATTTTGAAGCTGGATGTGACAAAAAGTCTGACAAGGGCAATAAGCTCATAAAATGTTAGAAAAGGGAAATAACATTACCCATTGTGAATTGGTTCCACTTTCAATGATTCAATGTATTTAAATTTCACAGAATGCACTCATTGTCTCAACTAACCAGCAATTCTATTCAAACATAAGCAAACAAGTTCAACAATTAGAAAGGGTGCATCCAAATGCTTGCAGCTTCTTAGAAAATCTAGAGTCAATGAGAATCCAACCACCATATTATCATCATAAGTAAAAGAAGGTGCAGGATTTTATTTCCAGTAACATGCACCAAAAAAAAAAAACAAAAAGACGTTGCTTATGGACACAAGTCTAAATGTATGCAGGAGATACCTAACCAGCATTTTTTGCAATGATTGAAGTAAAGATCAGAGCTTCTCCAACAGTCATTGCAAGCGACTTTTGCATCATCTGTTCCACCATGTTTCCAAGATGTTGGATTCAACCAAAGGGCCAAGTATTCAAGGATGATTATGGAACCAAACAAAGATAAAAATATGGGCCAAAGCTTTTGGACGACATGCCGAGGTAAGAGAATACAAATAGCAAGTGACACAATGTAGAACAAAGAAATGGAATTAAGCACAGCAAAGCTGGCAAGAAGCAATGCAATCATATTAATCTCAAGGCCAAAGAGAATGAACATGTGCTCCATCCAAAACCTCATGTATAATCTTAGAATAATTTTCTGCATCCCAAGCCTTTCTTTTCTTAAGCTTTGGAACCGCTTTCGGTTTGGCCTGTGGCTCTCTTTGCAAGTTCCATATATAAAAGAGTACTTGCCCCTATTATCACATTCATGCCCTCCTATTTCAGCTGCTGTAGAATCTGGACCTACAACTGCATTTAGAGATGGCCATGAATGACTTCCCAAATCCTGTTGCTTCTCTATCAGGCAGCTGGCTTCTGCAGCTAGTCTACTTTCTCCAGCTAAAATTGTTGTTTCACCAAGAGCTTCTTCTGAGGAGTCAAACAATGCACAAGGCTCCTCCCATTTTCCCGCATTCCTAAAATTGTGAGGCACCTTTTCCAGCCATCGGAAGACATTATACTGGAATATACATGAAACAATAACCAAAATTTTTCCCCTGAAGCCTGATTCTAGACCCCAGAATCCAAGCTTATAGAGCCGCAGTCCCAGGAAAAGGGACAAAGAAGAGTTCTTTTGACCCGGAAACATTTCGGCCTGGTCACCCCATAACTGGAAAAGGTATTCAAACATCACAAGAAATCCTGAATAAACTATGGACAGTTTTGAAGGGATCTCAGAAGTCTTTGGCATAATTGAACAAATGACCAAGCCAAATAGATATATGAAACCAATTGCACTTATTGGGGATAGAGAGGCATAAAACAGTGCAAGGTTTAACATCTTGTCACTGTGCAAAATTAAAAGCCTTTTCTTCAAAGAGAGAGAATTATTCTCTTGCACATTGCCATCAAATGCTTGTAAATATTTGCTTCGTCTCCTTTCATAGCTATATAGTTGCATCACAATTAAAATGGCAAGAGATGCCCAAACATTTTCCCACATGGAGGCACTGGGGCTATATCCAAAGAATGAAGAAACGTCAACCATCCTGGACATCCATGTCTGAAAACTGAAGGAGACGCTCATGCCATAAATGAGAATAAAAACTACAACTGCATAAACTTTCAAAGGTAACCATAGGCGCCTTTTTGTCCTACCCACAAGTTGTCTTCCAATTATCCATAGCAGAAGAAAGGATAGATAACCAGATGAAATAAAATTGGGTCTCACTAAGTACACAGTAAGAAGAACTGTCAGAAAGGCAATGTAGGTTCCATACGATCGATACATTGAAAGAATCTTCTGGCCCACTGCACTCAGATATGAAGCTATCCTTCTCTCTGAACATCGGAAAAAGAAGTGATAGTCGGCTCTTCTAAACATTATCAACAAATAAGTGCAAATATCTCTATACTTCTTCTAAACATTAGGTTCATCCATCCAATGAGTGTAATGAGGTTAGGATCCAAGAAAAACAATCCATGGCTCAACTCACTACAATGGATCTCACCATTTAAAAGAAAAGTGGCTGGTCTCCAATAAAATGGTTAAATTTACCATCTTCTACTCTTTTAGTATGAGAATTCCCTCAAATCTTTCTAAGTTTTGGACAGTTTAACTAAGAAGACCATAAACTAGTCGTTAGCCAATTTTAGTGAAAACATATATTTTAAAAGATGAACAGAAGTAGAATGCAAGTCAAAAGAATCTCAAAGTTCATCAAAGCTCAAATGAATTATACCATGAGAGGAGACATTGTCATTGCTGTGAATAAATCTTGATGTGTGAATTGACAAAAGAATTGACTTGATAACAGCAGCCCTCAAGATGCTAAACCCAACAGGAGGGCTGGGAGTATGCTGCACAATAGCTGAAAATGAGAACAGCATTTCAAAGCCATGATTGTGAATGGCACAGAAGCATGCAAGTGCTGCTATCTTCAAGAAATCACCAGAACTAGCACCATTGTTAAAGCCTACAGCATCATCCAAAATCAGAAGAAATGGTGACTTTGTTAACAAATGAACACATAGATACCTAAAGATACCCGTAAAAAACGCATGGAATGTGAACTAGTTTACTAGATTCCCAGAAGAAAGTACTCAATACAGGAGTAAAACATGCAAAACTTTTGATACAAGTGTTTACCTAGCTGTGAGAGAATTTCCTTTGATAATGAGCCTTTCTCTCCCAAGGCTTTTGAGATGAGATTAAGTTCAAGGATGTACAGAAGTGCAAAATGTGCCTCACATAGAAGAATCAAAGATTGGCACATCTTCCCAGTAATGGTGTGGCTTAACAGATACATCATAAAGAAAATCACTGAAGCAAGAAGAAGGAAATAGCATAGGTCAGTGCTTTATTAAACAAACGGGTAGAATACAACACAATATCCACCACTGTAGAAGATGATAACAGTTGTCAAGTTAGATGCATTACAAAGATCTATACATGTGAGGAAAGATTTACTAGTGCACAAAAGACAACTCAAAATAAGAGAATTGATTTAACTTACTATATACAGCATGAATGTAACCAGGTTTCAATGCAATAAGAAAGATGAGCATCAGCGTAATAGCACGAGAACTTTTACGTAATCCCCATGCTATGGTAGCTACAATCAATACTTTGGTTTCTTCTCTCCCTGAATAGAACCAAAAATGTATCAAACTACAGGAGTACAAGAACCCAGTGCATCTCGTTTATAATTATGTGAAAAGAAACAAAAGATGAAGCAATTATTGACAGTCCATAGACTACTTCTAACCTTCTAATGTGATGTCATCATTTGAAAATTGTCCATCTCCCTCGGAAAGGTATAGGAAAACAGAGTTATTAACAAGATTACCCAAAGAGACAAGGACACCAAGACAAAATTGAGCAAGTAGATAAAATCCTGGAATAGGGTAATGCCATAAGCCAATAGTTTCCCATACTTCCATATCCTGCTACCACAATCCAAGAGACTTTGTTACAGTAATTTCATAAGAATACCCATGAGGGCCCTAAAGCTTACAAAGCATGATACCTTCATTGTATTGTTTAGAATCGTAAATGCCACATTGAAGATGTAGGTGCTACCCGCCCACAGCAGAATGAAAACAAGAAGCAAACCGTTTAAACGGTGCAGGTGGAACAATGAAGGCCAGGCATACAGGATGTAGCCCACATAAGCAAGGAGTCCAAATGCACATATGCTTGCAAAATGAAAACTCCAAAATGACAGAGCCAGCAAGGAAATCTGTCACATTGTCATTCAATTCAACATACATTAAGAAGACATATAGTGTCAGATAACAAAAACAACAGAAAGGTGGACAAATCAGGTAAAGTTGTTTATACACTAAGCAATAACAGAATAACAAAGACGGAAAAGAAGTCCAGTAGGAATCATACCGGTAAACCATAAGTGAAAAAGTTTACACTAAAAGTCCGAAAAATTGGTCCCTTCAACAAAACATTGGTGTGTCTTACACCAGATCTGCGCCCAAAGAAAATAAAGGTATTAAGACTGCCAACAAAGTAAGGGATAGAAGCCCTTGATGTGCCTAGAAAGAAAATGAGTTCAACATTGCAGAATGTTTTGATATCTAAACAAAAGGAGATTTTGCATTAAATGTAGGAGTGATAAGAGCATCTCAAAGGATTACCTCAATTCACGGATAAAAAATGAATGCTTTGGAGGAAGCAATTGCTCGTTTAGGCTACTTTCCTTTGTGGACATGATAAAATCCATTTCTGTAAGATCACATCTAATCCAGCATTGCTGTAAAACATTAAGCAATTATGTACACTATATAAAATTAAAAGGAAATTTTCTGCATATTGGAAACCCTGCACATCCCTAAAGAAAAATATAACTAATAGTAGGTTGTTGATCGAGAGTCATAAGGATACTTGCTCACCATAACATAGAAAAGAGAGAGTGAAAGGCCAGAGCATATCTCTGGCCACTCCGATTGTGCAGATATTTTGTATAGACCAATAAAACCAGCAACTTGATCAATAACCCCACATAATTTGAAGGGAAGTTGATATACATACAAGAGGACAAGGTTCAAGCCTGCATAATACAACAGATACCTCCACCACCTTGAAACCCATATGCATAATTTCAAATCAGTCAAGTTGATATCAATCCTACTCCACATTTGCATTGACAGAAGAGAAGTAAAAATGCTCACCAGAAAAGGCCTAAAAAGTTGCTTGTCAGAGACCAGTTCACAAGTCCAATGCTGCTACAAATGAAAAAGGGTAAAGATGCCCAAGATGGGTAACTAATGCCAACAACCAGCTGAACAGCAGGCAAAAATAGGCAGCACATGACCCTGAGATGAGAACCTTCAACAGAAAAGAAGAGTTAACCCAAAATTGAGAGTATAAATAATTGGATAAAAAAGACGAACAATGATCAAACATGGTATTTGTATGATTTTTTTAGTGACTCCAAAGGAATGAAAAAAGGCAAAATACAAATTTCTATGCTGGCCAAATTCTGAAATGATAGCAATGAATGTATGAGTAACCATTCAAAAGCAATTGATGAAGAGAAATATAATCACAAAAGCAATGATGTTAAATATTTATATTGACAAACCTATCTGGATGAGAGAAGAATGGAGATGCCCCATTAAAGAATGTTTCTGTAAATCCTGCCAAGATCTATTCCAATAAATTTCAATTGCAGCAACAACTGCTGCAAAGACTTGGACTGCCACAAAGTATATGACATATGGTGACCTCCAAGAATGAACACTGAAAACCATTACACTTCAATATGTATAGATTTCTTTGCTTAAGAAAAAGCTATAGACAGGTACTCGCAGCTATTCAAGGAAGGAAAACCTAGAAATTAAGCAATGGTCTTTTCAACATCAGGTCATACCTTGTAAAACCAAGTAGCTTTGCCCACATAGCATCATCAATGCTCCATTGATCCCCTTTAATAGCCCACACAATGTGGAAAACCAAGTTTGAAAATATTGACAGCAAGGAAATGATAAGAGTGTACCACAATAGCACAGTTTGTCTCTGATATTGTGAGGCTGTTGGATTCAAAAGTTCCATATTTAGAATTACAATTCACAAGAATTTGGAAAGGATTAACAGAACAGGAGAAAATCATTGCTGATGTAAGAACATTTTGATGCTCATTGATCCTAGAGTACTCAGCATCTGATTCACGAATAAAAAGCATAGAATTAATTCGAAAAATGAGAGTTACAGATAGCTAAGCCACCAACAAATTCTATATCAAAAAGAAAAAAAAGAAAATGATTAAACCACATCAGAATTCATACGCACTTGGATAAAGAAAGCAAAAAGAGACAGTTAAACCGTCAAACACAATGGCAGCTGCTTACCCATCTTTCGTGCATTGTATTGAATCAAGAGAAAGGCCAACAGATCAACCAGAGACATTAAGCTCCAATTCAGCAAAGCAGCTGTATGAGACAGAGCAAGAAGTTAGTTGAACAAGTAAAAATGAACCATGCAGCATCTTTTCTTCAACTTAGGGAGACAAAAGGAAAAGACGGTAATGATAAGACAGATGCAAACCTGTCAAAAGCAGCGTAGACAACACAAATCCACCGAGGAACCTCCCCATTATTTGAACGTCTTTTCAGAAAAACAAAAAGAAAGGAAAAAAATCCCTACAATTGCGTCATTTTCCTCATTTCCTGTCCGATATCCAGAAAATTCATCTTTCTTTATCAAATCTTTTGATCAATAAAACCCCGAATCGCTCCTTGTCGAATCTTTGATCAAGAAGATGAATGCCCAGTTGAGTAAAATTCAAACTAAACCCCAAAAGATTCATGTAAAAGATAAAGTTCTCTCATTTTCAAAAGAAACAACACCCCATTTGAGGGGAGGGGAATAAATGGCCATTTAAACAATGTGATTCTCCAATCCAGCCAAAGGATCCAAACCCATCTCCCAAAAACAAGCAAAACATCGAAAAGCTTGGTTTCTTGGATCCAATCAAAATCAAAAGGCGACAATCTTGAAATCCGAGTATTTCGAGGATTCGATTCCCAACCCAATAAATAAAACAATTACTACTTGTTCACTCATTCAAAAATTCTTATTTAAAAAAAAAAAAAAAGAAAAGACTTTCTCCTTCTCCTCCTTCTTCCCTTCTGATTCTCTGTCTCTCTCTTCTTTTCTTTGACTTTGTCTTTGGACCGTTGCTTTCCGCTTTTCTTGGACCTAAAAGAAAAAACCTGTGGAGTCACAACATGAAGAAATTTTATTTGAAACCCGGAAAGGACCGTTTTATAGCCTCTCACTTTGCCTCCCTACAATCCTGCGCAAAGAGGCAAACAATCCCATCCCATTGCTTTGGTATTTATTTATTTGTCCGTTAAGAATTCGAATCTTATTACCAATAATATATAATACTCAAAAAAAAAAGTGAAAAAAATGTATTATCGGGGACGTAGCTCATATGGTAGAGCGCTCGCTTCGCATGCGAGAGGCACGAGGTTCGATTCCCCGCGTCTCCATTTTCGCTTTTCGCTTTCTTTTTTCGCGGCTAATGATTACCTTAGCATTGACGTAACATTCTCTAGAAATTACGAAATTCTTCATGTAGATAGCAAAGAAAAACGAAATGGACTGTAGACCATATTCGTTTCAAATGGCAGGGAAGATGAAAGTCAAACAAAAACAAAAAGAACAACCAATGGCTCTCTTGACAAGTCAAACGTCCAAATTACTCATGTTATCCCTGTAAAACAAAAATAATTACAAGAAAGTTATCGTGGGAGGGGCGACTATAACTCACCTACTAGAAGGAACCAAAATAACCATTTTTTAACCCAAAAAAAAAAAAAAAAAAAAAGGGGGTCACCTAGAATTAATTAGTGTGAAAATGTCCAAATTTGAAAAATAATAGGACTTATTGAAGGGGTGACTAAAGACAATGCTCCATTCACAAATCACAATTTATGGTGTGAAAAGAAATAAAATATAATCAACAAGTAAAAAAAAAAATTCTTAATTTATAAGTTTTATTTAAATTTAATTTATTTTAAATATATATCTAATTTTTACAAATAAAAAAAAATCATCTCAAACTTGTTTTTATGATAATTTATTTATATTGTATTTTTTTTATCAAGTTTTTGAGTTCAAGACTCAGGTTTGTTATGTATTGTTAGAAATTATTTTATTAATTTTTTTTATTTTACTTGTAAAATTTATTAGTAAGACAAAATTATTTTACATTCTAGTTAAAAAAAAACGCCAAGGATGGTCAATGGAAATTGGCAAGTCCCTCGATGAACACTGAACTTACGACGTATCAAAAGCGGCAGACACGGTTTGGTAATAACAAGAAGGACGTTGAACAACTGGAACTCAAAAGTCAAATTCTAGATGAGACAGCTGATTCATAGCCACCCTCGTAACCAAGATTTAAAAAACAAAAAAAAAAAAAAAAAAAAAAAAAAAAAAAAAAAAACAAACAACAGAAAAAACAAACAATCCCAGACAAGATTTGGATAACAAATAATAATATTATTATTGTTAAAATATAATATATAATTTATATTTTAATTGTGTTAATTATTTAAATTTTTAAATAATTAATTATTTAAATTTTTGAATAATTGCTGTTATATACGTAACTTGTGCATCTATCTATAAATAGACATCATCATCGAGATTGAAGGCAAACATATGATATAATATTAAAGCAAAACCAAAAATGAGTCACAGCACAGAAGCCCAAAACCACCAGAACCAGCAGAAGCAAAGCCCCAGGTGCCTCCCCAAGAGGATAATCCTGGTACGTCACGGCGAGTCACAGGGAAACCTGGACACCGCCGCCTACACCACCACCCCAGACAACAAAATCCCATTGACCCAACTTGGACTGACCCAAGGCAGGCTCGCCGGAACCCACTTGCGCAACCTTCTCTCTGGCAATAACAATAACAACTGGCGGGTCTACTTCTACGTGTCCCCTTATGAGCGGACCCGATCCACGCTCCGGGAGATCGGGCGGGCCTTTGAGAGAGAGAAGATCATTGGGGTCAGAGAAGAGTGCAGAATCAGAGAACAAGATTTTGGGAACTTTCAGGTTGAGGAGAGGATGAAAGTGATTAAAGAGACCCGAGAGAGGTTTGGAAGATTCTTTTATCGCTTCCCTGAAGGAGAATCTGCTGCAGATGTGTTTGATCGCGTTTCAAGTATGTTCTTTTCCTTTTTTTTTTTTTTTGTTATTGTTCTTGGTGCTGGTTTTTGGTTTTTAGTTGGCTAATTTTTGTTGGAAAGCTCACGTCTTTTTCACCCAATGTTGGTTATAATTGCGTCTAATGGCTCAGTAACTTTATCTAGGACGTTGAATTTTAGTGGGTGAGGGTTAACTTTCTTGCTTCTAGACTTGGTGAAAAAGACGCAATTATAGTGCCCACAGTGAATGCCCATGGACTTAGTTCGATCACCCATGCGGGATTAGTTGAATGGCTCCAATCTGCCTGGCCAGTTCTGAGCGTGTGCTTTTGACTCAAATTATCTGATTTGTGGTCATCCTGGATGAATAAGTTGTCATGTCATTGGTAGATGTATTTTTGCCTCAATATATAACCAAAGTTGTTATGGCTTTGAATTTGTTCTAGTTAGCAGACACAAATTTGACAAATGGTCAATGTTATTATTGAGTAACACGTGTTGCTGTCTTTTCTGAACATGAACACTGAATGACGTAAATAATGTTAAATATGTCATGTTCTTTGGTTAAGCATCCATTGCATTGGAAATAATTGTTGTTGTAGTTTCCTTTTTAGTTGAATTTCTCACTGGACTTGTATCCTTTTTGTCCCAGCATCCCATGTGGTTTCTTGTTGGGATGTGCTTGGAATGGAACAGTGATAGCTTCCACATGGCTATTGTAATTAATAGCAGTTTACCAACATCCAAGCCCCCCGTGGCAAACAACCCCAAAACGAAAGAAGTGGTTAAAGCAGAGCAAGCAAATTATGACTCTGATCTAAACCTCCTGGCATTTCTTCTTAAATTGGTTTTAGCATGTAAAATGTCTTTGTAGTGAGAGGAAGACACAAAGTTTGCAACACATACACACAAATCACTATAATTTGTGCTTTTGGTGGTTGTTAATCAACGCATTAAGAAGCTGCTCTTAAATAAAATGACACAAAATGCAACTCTAAAGGGTAGGTAGCCTTACAATCATATGAATGACAAAACCTGTGCGTTGGCAGGTTTCCTCGATTCTGTTTGGAGGGACATAGACATGAACAGGCTTCATCAAGAACCTGACGATGAATTGAATCTCATAATTGTATCACATGGGTTAACTAGCCGTGTATTCCTCATGAAGTGGTTCAAGTGGACGGTCGAGCAGTTTGAGCACCTGAATAATCTCGGCAACTGTGGGTTTCGGGTGATGCAGTTGGGACAGGGAGGAGAATACAGCTTGGCCATCCATCATACTGAGGAAGAAATGCTAGAGTGGGGACTCTCCCCTGAGATGATTGCTGATCAGAAGTGGAGAATCCATGCAAGCAAAGGCGAATGGAATGAAAACTGCTCGTGGTACCTAGATGGATTTTTTGATCATTTAAAAGACTCGGAGGAAGAAACTGATGGCAAAGTTAATGATTCTTCAAGCATTTGTTAACATAACAGGATACAAGACACTTGATAGCTAAATCTTTTGATTCCATTTGTACCATAATGTTTTAGATATCTCCATCTTCATGTTGATGCTACTGTACTGTACTATAGATAAAAACAGTATCTATGGGTTATGAATATATTCCCTTTCCCTATCTGTTAGGAGAAAAGAAAAGGTTGCTTCTGAATTTTTTGAAGGCCGCTGTGCTTAACATGGGAATATAGATCCGATGTTGAAATAATGATAAATTTGGTGGCTTTTGTTCCCTCAGAGTTTCAATTATTCCTCTGAAACTTGATCAGAGTGTGCCTTCTTGTGTGTAGAACCATCTTTCATGTCTTTTGCTACCTCTCTTCCTTTCAATCTACTCTGCACCAATTTTATATTAACCAATCACAAACATTCTTCACAAGCTTATTAGTCGAGGGTACTTCAAAATTTGATATTTTGAAAGAAGTCCATAACAGGTAGTGCTAGTCTCTGAAGGCAACAGCAGCAGAAACTACGCAAATTTAGTGACGTTTTCTATTTTATTGATATCAAGTTTCAATACAGACCATCGTGGATGTAAATAACTTGTTATTAACAGAAAAACATTTCTTACACGGTTGCACAGCTCTCGGCTGCATTCTTAAGATACAAAATGATTAAAATTCTGACAAATCTGATACAAGCTTGATCCTACTTGCTAAGCTGCAAACCATGACTGCATCTTTTGCTCAGCATGCAGAATCTGACTTTAGTTGATGAGCGGACATCTTCAACTTTAACTAACGTCTAACAATATACTGCAACTACAGAATTTTGAATTCCAGATGGAAGCCATCATAACAATAATTCTTAGGATAATAATGCAGCAAAGATGTCAAAACCAGGTTGATGTTGTTCCCTCACTTATCGTAAGATCTGAGATGCATACTTGACATTGTTGACTAAATATATCAGTGGACTCTGGGTTTAACTAACTGGCTTGCCGTCACACCTGTAATAGATGCAGTCCCTCAATGCTAGATACGTGCTTGACCCTAAGAATGTTTACGTTTGGAGGGGGAGATTGTTGAATAAACATCTTAGCACTCCCATGGTGCCTTTGCTAAAGGCATAATTATATGAATACTTATATTAATAAAACATCATGTAATAATTTAAAAGTATATACATCTAATATAAATATTAAAATTTTAGTCAATCACTGAAATTTTCACATAATAAAAAAATTTAATTTTATTTAAATAATAAAATTTTATTAAATTCAATTCAATTAATTTAATGTTTACTTTAAATTTTAATTTATTAATAATTTAAAAATATATAAATTTAATTATTTAATTTCTACTTAAATTCTAATTCTTAAATATAGATTAATTTTAATACTCTTACGTTATAAGTCAGGGAACGCCTATCTAAAGTGCCGGGTGCAGATGATGATAAGAACCATAGGTATAAATAAATAAAAATAAAAATAAAAATAATAGAAGACAATTTAGGAAGTGATAATTATGATATTGATTGGTTTAGATTTTTTTTTTTTTTTTTTGCATTATAATTATTTCTCCTTTTTAAGTCCTTATTGACAAATAATATTGATATTCATCCTGCCCATAAAAAGGGGAAAAAAAAAAAAAAGGGGAGACAATGTAGGAAGTGATAATTATAATATCCATTGGTTTAGATTTTTGAACATTAAAATTATTTCCCATTTTAGTCCTTATTAACAATTAATATTGATAATTGATCCTGATTTGGCTGTGTATTTAAAATGAATCAACTTGTGGCTTAACGTCTTGATAAGAGACTCGATTTCGTTTGGTTGATTGCTGTTGTCCAATGTCTGTTCTTCAGTCAGAAGTCGGTGTAAAGAAGAAGAGCGCAGTGAGGCAGAAAACAAGCAACTGCAATGGACTTGGTCTAGTCTGCCTGGTGATCTTCAAAGCCTCGTATTAAGAAGGCTGAATTGGGCTGATCGGGTCCGCTTTTCTTTAGCTTCCAAGAACTTTCTAAGTCTCCCTCGTCAGATTCCACGACGGCCAGCTGACAGATTACCATGGGAATTCAGTATTTGTTTCGGGGAAACCTCAAATGGCGTATTCTCGCTTAGATGCAAGCTAAGTGAACCGTTTTCAGGGCGAGCTTATGATGTCAGGATAATGGATCAAGAAGCAAAGAGGTATCTTGTAGACGCAAGACCCTTTTCTTCAAGCCACGGTTGGGTGCTTCTAATGCGGCATGCAAGTTGGGTGGATTATAATCGCTACCATTTTTCCTTGTACAGACCGTACAGTAACAAGTTTGTGAAGTTGCCCAAGTTGGAAATTTGCCATGACTTTAGACTTGGAAGGGCCACAATTTCGGCGGATCAAACCCCACTAATGTCTGTCTTCTGTACTTGTTTGGATGTGACACAACGCAAGGTTAATATTAGCATGTGTCACATTGGTGCTACCGATTGGAAGAATTTGGAATTTCAACTTCCTCAGGATGGTAGAGTGGTCAAGAAATTGGAGAGTGCATTATATGCGGATGGATTTGTCTACCATGTTTTCGATCGTGGCAGCAAAATCGTGATCTTTGACGTCGTGCTTCGGGAGTGGAAATATTATTCATATTATTTTCGTCCTCCTTCTAAGTATAACTACTATGCTACTTTTAATGGAGATCTTTTAATGTTAAGTATTTATAAGCACGAGGATTACATATATCTGTTGCTTGTCTTCGGTTTTGACAAGCAGTCAAGGCAGTGGGTGCAGCAAGAAAGTATAGGAGATTTGACACTGTTTCTTGGATATTCATCAATGTTTCCAGTTAAAGCAGTGGGGGAACTCAGCTCCTATGCTAATGCAGTAAGCATTCCTGTGGACTGTGAATATCGCTGCATGCCATTCAAGATTGGCGAGACCGAATCTGGTGCACTTTACTATGCTTCTACACGTCGGTTTCACTCGGGTGCTCGTTGTTGGATCGAGCCTCCTCGTTTGACTCAGAACTGATTTTCCCTGTTATTTTTTTTGTTTGACATTTCGACGTGGTTACTGGTAAGTTTTTTAGACTGGAGTTTTTAGACTGGAGTTTTGGTTATGTCCAGACTTTGTTCGACATCCATGGGCAGGTTTTTGTACGACTTCTGACAGCGATTGTTGCTTTTATTTGCCTTCCAAAACTATTCTTAAAATGATGTTGCTTTGTGTGACAATTCATGCGCAGCAGATGTGTGTATTCAGTAATGAATTCGGGTCATTGTGTGCATGTAAACAACTTGTTAACTACTGAAAAACTTTTCTGAGATGGTCCCACAGCTCTAGGCCGCAGGCTCTTTCAGGTATCAAAAGATTTAAAAGCAAACTGATCTGATACAAGGTTGCTCTTTGCTGCAGGCAGCAATCCATGACTTTCATCTTCTCTTCAAAAGGAAGCAAATGATCTGCATTTTTGGACTTTAGCCAATGACCCTGACATCTACAACTTTAACTAGCCATTGAATTTTGAATTTTAGATGGAAACTATCATAACAAAAATTCTTCGGAGGACACTGCAGAAAAAATATCAACACCAGGGCAGTGTTCTTCTCTAAATCATTTCACGAGCCCAGTTGTATGAATACATGATTTTGATGAGATGGAAGCTAAACATCTTTTGATAAAAACAAACCACAAAGGAGAGGTAATTCTGAAAATTGCACGTTCATCTACCAATTTACCATCGTTTAAACAAATATGAAACAGATGGGCTGGCTGCTCTTGGGCTTATCTGATTATTGAGCGCATGATGACCCAGGCCAGGACTCACTAGAACGCACACAATTTGTAATAAACACGGAAACGTATAAATATCAACCATCGTAGCGGCTCAGGAATTGAACAGCGTCCCATGTTTCTGTAGAAAGGCAGCAGAAAGTTGAGCACAAGATGGGGAAAGGACTGTAGAAAGGCAGCAGAAAGTTGAGCACAAGATGGGGAAAGGGAGTAGGTGCTGGAGAAAGAAGAAGAAGCAGAACCAGAACTAGGATGAGAGAGACACATATGATAAAGATGAAGCACGGACCCTGCATGAGGTGAGTGGTATATTCATGATAATCGTTATTGATTATATATTTTAGTAATTATTTCAAGTTTATTAAGAGAATCATGTTTCTTCTGTGGTATATTAAGAGTGATTTGGCTTTGTTTTTAAAGCCAATATAGTTGTCCTTTAATGTCTTGATTGGAGATTCGTTTACATGTCCAATGTCTATTCTCCAGTCAGATGTTTTTATAACAAAGATGAAGAACAATGATGCAGAAAGCAAGCAGTTGCGGCAGTGTTGGTATGATCTACCAGATGATATTCTGAGTCTTTTGTTAAAGAGTTTCCATGTTGGTCTGGCGATAAGTTACCATGGTTATTCTATACTGGGATGGTGGAAGTACCATTTTTCAGAGCAAACTTACAGTGTCAGGATAATGGATCAAGAAGAAAGGAGGTGACTTCTTGATGCAATACCTTTTGCTTCAAGCCTTGGTTGGATATTTCTGTTGCAGAATGAAGGTTGGATAGATCGTAAATTCCATTATTTTTCCTTGTACAGACCATACAATAACTAGTTTGTGAAGTCGCCCCAGTTGGAAGTCTGTCACGACTTTGAGGTTGGAAGAGCCACGATTTCTGTGGATCAAACCTCCCCATCATCAGTCTTTTAGATTTAGTTTCAAAGAAGTTTTCCCACCTACTGCACAAGATCCCATGTCAGTCTGCTGATAAGTTACCATGTTTATTCTATATTTCTTTTGAAGGAACATGGGATGGTGGGAGCAGATGCAAGGTATGTGAATTGTTTTCAAAGCGAAGTTACACTGTCAGGATAATGGATCAAGAAGAAAGGAGGCACCTTCTTGATGCAATACTTTTTGCTTCAAGCTACGGTTGGATACTTTTGTAACACCGTACAAACTGGTTATATTCTTCCTTGTACAATCCATACAGTCGCAAGTTTGTGAAGTTGCCCTATTTGGAAGCTCATCTTGAATTTGATTCTGTGAAGTTCCCCAGGTGGGAAACTGTATTGAATTTGACTCTGATAGTGCCACAATTTGTGAGGATCAAAACCTCCATAGTGTCTTCTATGCCAGTTTGGACAAGGCACCACGCATGCTGAACATAAGCATATGTCACATTGGTGCCACCAGGTGGAAGAATTTGAGTTCCATCTTCCTGCAGCAAATACGGATGCAAAGAAATTGAAGGATACATTATATGCAGATGGACTTGTCTATTGTGTTTTGACTAATGGCTGAAAAATCGCAATCTTTGATGCCGTGCTTTGTGACTGGGAATTTTTTTCATATAGTCCTCATCAAACATGTTCCTAGCATATACTGCACTGCTTTCAATGGAGATGTGTCAGTGTTACATGAGTACAGGGGTAGGTTTGGTGCCTCGAGTAATTGATCTAGATTTGACTAGTCGCTAAAGCAGTGGTTGCAGCAAGAAAGTCTAGGAGCCCTGGCACTATTCCTCGGATATGCATCTGCATTCCCAGTTAAAGCAGTGGGAGAACTAAGCTTGCATGTTAATACGGTACACATGCCCTCGGGATCTGACTACATTTCACTCATCACTGGCAAACCTCAAAAAAGCAAACTTTACCATGCTGCTGACTATCGGCTTCACTTGGCGAAAGTATTGTTGGATTAAGCCTCCCCATTTAACTTCAAACTGATGTTTCATTTGAAAATTGAGTAATGTTGATCTGCTATTATCATTGTTACTAATTAATTTTTTCAGAATGGAATTTTGGTTTTCTAAGCAGATTTTGTCAGACATTCTGTTCTTATATTGCTGCTACTTTCAATTATAATTCACATGTAGTATATTTATGTATTTGGTAGATGCAGAAAAACCAGGCTACCTTGATCTTTTCATATGGTTATAACGACCAGCAAGTCCAACTACTGTTAGCTTTTAATTTCTTTTTTCATCGCGTTGTCATAGACCTGCAAACAAGCATGATAATGATCAATGATGCTGTTTCTGCTAGAACTCACATTTTGCAATATGGCACGGTTATGAATTCATATTTATTTCCAAATTCCTGTTTATACGTACTTGTAAAGTAAATATTTGCTTTTTGATGGAAAAAATGGTGAGCAGAGTGAAATTGACACACTAAGTAAAAGTTGAAATCTTTTTGCTGTGTTACACAAGGAGACAGATGGTTTTTAGTTTTTCTTCCAAAAAGGTGATGGAAGAATCAGACGAGAGAAAGAAAGAAAAAATCAACTCCATAGCAGCCTCATTTTACAAGTTAAGCTATAAGAAAGAAGAAAAGAAACTTGCAACTTACTTTTGCAGAAAATATATTAGTTATAGCAACATTATCAAAGATCTTGGAAATTTATGTGGTTGGCTTTCAGCTTGTAGAAGCCTCATCTGCTGCACCTGTTGGTGAACTGGGTATGTATGGAACAAAACCCTCCCGCCAAACACTGGTCTCATGAATTTGTCATCAAATTTTCTCCACCAGTAGTGAACAGTTGTAGTGGGGTAACTTATTAGCAGCCTTAAGCTTGTCTGACCAAGTCGCTTGCCGTTGCCCTCCTCACTGGGTTCATCATTTTCTTCAAGGAAAAGTTGCCTTATATCTTCCAAACTTGGAAAATCAGTTGCATCTGACTCCATCTGTTTTCTGTTTCTGAGCAGGACTGCTTCAATTAGAGGCTTTGTTACTGACCCAAAAACCTGTTCCAAGGCCGAAATATCATTCCTGTGTGCTTTAAAATGGAAAGCTAAAAAATAAAATGCAGACCTGTTCCAATAAAACTCAAGTAATAAGGACTTCTCTTTATGGATGATAGACCAAGAAGCACTTAACCTTCCTTAGAAATAACAGAGATAGGGGTCCAAAGATGGCTCAATTGTGATGAATTTCAATCTTATTCATAGGAAAATGCCTATTGAAAAATAAAGGGAATGTTCTTTTCCCTCAGTGGTCCAAACTTTAGAACAACGGAAGGTCTTTATGTCTGAATTGCAGTACGGAGCATAGACAACGATCTGAGGTTACAATGTTCCAACAAGTCAATGCATGGTGTTTTGAGAATTTTCTGATTGAGTAATAAATAGCAGAACTTACAATTGTGCTAAAAAGGACAACAATTATCGTACAGGTGATCATTAGTGCTGAATCTGAAGATGTTTTCTTTTCAGTTCTGGAAAACTGCAATTTGAGATTGCATGGAGCAAAAATCAATCTAAGAAACAAGCATCTTAGCTAATGATAGGTGGGCTTTTAATGACCTACCTGGTTATAAGACAAAGCTATAGTAACTGCACCTCTCATAAGCCCTGCCCACCACATAATGAACTGAGATTTCAGGTAGTCAAGAAGTTAGAAAGTTTTCGGCAGAGCTGTGTGACATAGTTACTGCCTGCTTTCCAGCAACATTACCTGTTCTTTGAACTTAATTTTTGAAGTCTCCCTCTTTCGAATACAATTTAGGATATTTGCAATGGGGAAGATGAATGCAGCCCTTCCAACTAACACTAATGCAAACAGCGTTGAACTAACAGCAGCTGAAGTTCCTACACTGTTCAAGAAAATATGTCAGGGATGACAAATGTGTTATCCTGTAGAGCTGCAAAACAGTTTATTTTGACTAATATTCTTCTGCTTGATGCACTTTTGTTGAAGTTGTGATTATTACATAAGTTTCATATATGGCTTGAAAGTTACCTTGACTTGCTCTCTTTCCATTTGTCAATGTCCAAAGCATCCATACCAACATAAAGGAATATAAAAGTTTCTGCAATAAAGGACATTGTTGCAAATGCATGCCTGAAATTATCAGCAGCCATCGAGATTAGATATATCTCACTTAATCAACTAAAGTTCTTGATCAATGCAAAATCAGATAATGCATGTAATTTGAAAGAAAATGTTCCACTTTCTGCAGATGTAGACACAAGTTCACTAACGGATAGGAACAAGATTGATAAACCAAAGAAAGAGTGAGCTACATGAACTTTTATGAGCAATAAAGTAGACATAAATTTAAATGGAAAATTCAAAAAATTGAACTTACTTGGTGGTTATCCTTGAGCTTTCAGTGACGTTATGCCACGTGTAGTGTGACATAACAATGCCACAGAAGAAAACTGTCAAAATGCCACTGAGACTTAACAGCTGCATCAAAGAAAAGGTATCACATTTCAGGCAAACACTGCAGGGTAAATATAGCTTGCTATGTGTTCTTTCTGTTTTCATCTTTAAGGTCCACTCTAACAAAACTAGCTCCAGCTCGCTTATAAATTTGCACAATCAATCTCTTTATTGCAAAGGGCACCAACAAGAAAATGTCTGTATTTGTGATATGCCTCAAAGACGGGAAGTCGTTATTATGACTTTTGAAGGAAATCCCAATTTCTGTGTGAAAACAGGATAGCCATGTGCCCCTATCCATTGAGCAGTTCCATGTTGAAATTGAAATGCCAGAAGGGCAATTTGGCAGGTGAATATTAGTTGACTAATTAGTAGCTGGGTTACTGAGTTGAAACAAACAAAAAGCACGAGGCGTCATTGGCCAACAATGATAAAACTTTAAAAATGAATCCCATTCTTCTTGTTCAGCATTTAATTGCCCAAAAGCCTCAGAAATTTACTCAGTATACATAAAATTCTGCAAATAGTACCTCAGCTAACATGTATGATAAGTAAGCCATAAGCATCATCAACGCAACTTCACGATCAGTAGAGTGCCTGTGGACAAGACAACGACAAACAATAGAATGTAATACAAAGTGCTACATGAATACAAGTTAGATGAAGGCCCTCCAGAATAGAGTAGCATGCATCAGATGTCAGACTAGAGTTAGGATATTAAAAGAAACTGGTGAATGCTTAGGTGCAACAAAAATATTTGGTTACCTAAACATCAACTGGAATTTTTATGCGATATCTTACATTCAACTTGGGCATAGAAATTTCAGTGGGATGTTGTTTCAAAAAGAGAGAACTACACTACTAAGGATGACAAGCAACATTAAATGCTGAAACATAACGTGGGAGAGCACTACTTTACCTTCCAAAGTAAAGTGTTTTTATGATAAATGCACTTAAAAGACCCACCTGAAACATTGCAGGGTATCCAAATCAAGTGTGACCAAACAAAACCAACAATAACCTTTTCCAAGCCAGTTACACAAGCTCAGATATTACAATCACTAAATGAAAGCAAAATTTGCAACCAGAGATCTAGTTGCAGGTAGAACTATAGTTGCTGTCTAGAATTCTCTCAATGACACATATCTAAGCATAAATATATCAAAATTGCCAGTATGACTTACTCCTATACCAAGTGCAGTACTTGAGAAAAAGAGGTAAAGAAAAGTCCCGAACAGTTTTAAGGCTGTTGTGGCATCAATGTTGTTGAAGTCAATCGACAGCACTGAATTGAAAAGCACAATAGAGGTAGCATCATTGACTACTCCCTCCCCAAAGACTACACTGTAAAGAAAGGGTGTTTCATCTTGATTGAGAACCTTTAACATTGGGGAAAAAAAACATTCTTTAATCTCATTAGCCAAATCTGAAGCAGAAACTTGCTTTTATTTCAAGTTCAAATTTATTAAAGTACCTGCAAGGTGCAGACTGAATCAGTTGCTGATAATATTGCCCCAATCGCTGCAGGTATCAGAAAATAAATTAGGCTCCAAGAGAACTATTCAGTGTACTACATGAAAAAATAAAATTCACCAGCAGTCAAAGGTCACCTAGGTAGTCTTGTACATTCAAGGTTGTCACACCAATTCTCTTAAAAATCCCAAAAACACCTATAAGAGGAAAAAGAATAAGTAAGACTGTCTGTGTGATTGATAGAAGCTCAAAAATAGGAAGAAAATGGTGGAAATTGATCTTACCTAGTGATATGAGGCTAAAGGAAATCATCGTGCCAAATATTCCAAACAACAAAATTACCGTAAAATTTTTGAAAAACTGCTTCTTCTTGACCTGGAACCTGTAACCAAATTCTGAAATCAAATAAAAAAAAAAAACACCAGCACTAGCCTTGAATTGAGGGTATTAAACACCACAGAGCAAGACAGGACTGAGAGAGACACGAACTTGCCAATTTCCAGAGAGAGACAACATATCAAGCCCATGAAACAAATTGTTGTTTGATGATAAAGAAAGTGATTGTGAATTCCACGAATCAAAACATATCTCAAGTTCCACAAAATTGAAGCAAAAGTTCCAGCCCAACCCAACCCAAAACCAATCATAATGAACAAATTGAACCTTGCAAAAAGGCAGAGAAAGAGAGATCATACCCAGCGTTGAAAATGATAGGAGGAAGCAAATAAAGAAAGAACAAATCCTCGTCAAACACCAATATCCTCGAACTATGGCCTTTACTAACCAGCAAAACCACAGCACCAGCACATAATCCCTGCATAAATCCAACCCTATTACAAAATCAAAGAACAAGAAAACCCTTTTATTCAAAATAAGAGAAGGAACAAGAAAACCATCATAGGGGAAGTTTCCAAGAACCAAGAAAACCCCACATACCAAAAACCCGAAGAAAAAAAGAAAAAGCAAAAACTGTTTCTCATACCAAAAGAAGAGCAGTGATGGACTCATTGGCCCAGCGGTTCTCTTCAAGAAGGTGACCGATGATTATACAAACACAAAGAAGAGCAAAGAACACACAAAGTGCAATCACAGTGCTGGTATCAAGAAACGACGACGATGATGACGACAACTTTTCTTGGAGGATGGACAGCATATGAGGCATAGTTTCATGGGAGGCCATCTTGGGATTGGAATTTCCTTCCCTTTTTTTTTCTCCCTTCTTGGGCTAAGTTTGGGATTCAAGGCAATCTGGGTACTGAGGATGTCTAGAAACCATCCACCTAAAATAGCGAGGACTTGCACATAAACATAATTGAGAAATGGGGTTGTGATAATTAGCAAGGAAATCAATGAAAAATCGGATCTTGATGGATCATTCCTGACTTACACGAGCCTCTCTGCCTTCTTTTTTTATTCAGGACTCCAATGGAGGGAAGACTAAGACTGGTAGTTGAGACATGGAATTTGGGCTTGGTTTTCTGCAATGAGTCCTGTTTTGACTTGATGCACTCCGCCAGCTGTCACACAAGTATCCCGCCACGTAGGATAACGGCTCTTTTTCTACTTTTGGAAAGCTCATGGCTCTTGAGAGACTATTGAGATTCGGATCCTTTTGATGAGCAGCTTTTGGGTTGCTCTGCTGTCGGATTCTCATTGGTTGGAGATTTCTGAAGGGAGTGAGCAACGATGCAGAGAACTAATTTGGCCGTTAGTTCTGCCCCCACAAGGTTTGAATTTAACTTAGATCCTTGGGATTGACCCAAAAATGTGAATCTCTTAAGAAAAAATCTTGGAGTATCTGTCCTATTCAATCACACAAAAAGAGATTTTTTGGAGTTATTTTTAACCTAATCATGAAACCTACTGCTAGAATAAAAGATTTTGTTAATTTGCTATGTTTCACAACTTGATGTTGCAATGGACTTCCTACTTCTTTTGGGGGTTTAAAATTCAGATTTATGTTTTTTAACAATATTTTATTAATTAAAAAATTTAATCTTTATTTTTGACATACGATAATTAATATAAAAAAAAATTATTGATCCGCTATAAAATTATTAAATTTACAAATATTTATAATATTATTTATTTATTTATTTATTGTCATAAAAATAATTTATAGGATCATAAACTACGCAATAATATATATTTCTCTTATTTTCTATAAAACCAGCACACTTTACAAAGATTTAAACCTAAGTTGTTCTATATTGACTTTTTCTTCTTCTTTAGTTTTGCTTTGGCTATAACCCAAATATATGGGGGATTCGAATACAATCCCTTGTACACGTCTTGTGCATATGCCTGCACGAATGTCAATTATGTTGTACCAATAATGTCGACTGAGAGATTCTCTAAACAGGCCCCAACTTCTAAGCTTTTGTTGTAAATTTTTTAATGGACAAAATCGATTACGCTTCCTCTTCTCTCTCTCTTTTATGTTATCGAACAATGAACTATAAGATAACTTTATATGCACGCATCCAGATTCTTTAGGTAGCCACATACTTAATAAATAGCTAAACGTAGGGCTTGAGTTGGAGAAAAAACTAGGGCATTTAACATATCATAGTAGAACTGATAGATCACCAATATAAAATGGCTTTTTATTTATTCTTTTTTTTTTTTCACTATGTTAGAGAAGAGAGCATTGATGTTAGGTTTAGAGTTTATTTTTATATTTTATTATTGGTGATATTTGAATTCATTGGTAGGAAAGGCATTGCATGTTGGTAAATTAGTATAAAATTATTTTTCACATTTTTTTTTTTGTCAAGTAATTGTTTTGAAATTCTATTATTGAAGAGTTTGTTATAGATTTAGTTTATGGGTTGTTAATGATAGTGGGTTATGGAAGTTATTTTGATGGGTTGTTGCTGTCGTTGTTAGGTTGTTGCTGTATTTTCTGAGTTGGTGCTGTAAGTGTGGATTATGAGAGTTATGTTAGTGGAATTTTTGTAAGAGATGGTATTTTTCAATTAATGAAATCAATTTTTACAACATTGTTGTTTACAAAATTCAAAGTTCTACACCAACCATTCGTTGTTTCCACGTTTGACTCATGAACAAGAATTTGGCAAGGAGTTTTGAAAGTTGATCAAGATCGTTTTAGTGGGCACTGCTGGGCCTCGCAATAGCCACGGGTACAATGTCGTGGTACCCATGCAATGTGATACAAGGTCGCCCAATGAGGTTCTGGGTTCACACCACGTTGATCATAGTGTCAGATCAATTTTCTTCGATGATGATAGCTCCACCACTCTCGTCCGAGTTGCAAAGAGCCTCTCTTTGTAGAGTGCAGTAGAAAGACAGACCGTGTACGAGTGACAACCAATGGGTTGCTGTAAGGCAGCGAGTGGCTGGGCGCAATTGCCCTTCTCAAAATCTCCTCAAGGTTAAAAGACTCCCCCACATAGTTAACTGGACCGCGAGTCTAAAATTGACTTGGATTCTCCTCCTACTCATGTTCTTGTATCCTTTGATCATGGAACCATTTAATTAATTGTGATGGCGACTTTGGTTGGCGTCCTTCGGTTAGGATTTTGATGGATTTCACGCAGAGTGATCTTGAAACGGATGCGGCGGTGCCACTGGCTATTAATAATCATATCATTTTCCACCTGCCCAGTTTAAAAGTGGTGTTGAGCCCACCCGAAAGATATCTAGAGGCCGCAAACGATGCAAAATGGGCTTATGCACGATTGGTGAATAAGAATGACTCAGATTTTGGGCTGTTGGCCTACAGATTCAGACAGAGCTATGCTTACAGTAACACTGTTGTTTTAAGCCAACCAAGCCCCTGTTAATTGGTGTGGGGTGATTGGCTGTCCGAGAACAGTCGTATTAGATTTCTCTGGGAAGCTTGCGTATTGTAAATGCAATTAACTTCTGCTCATGCGCAAACAGATTTCATACATCAAGATAGCAAAACACAAACCTATATGGCCATGTTGACATTAGCAGGATCTGTATACAGTGGATTATGGGCCCATACATGAGTTGGGAAGTCCCCAGTCACCTACGGTAGCAATGAGTCTTCATTACCGTTTTTCACCATCTTCAGTGGAGAGAATGGCCCTGCCCATGAAATGAAGAAGCTGAGAAGGTATTGAATCCTATGCACAAAGCTTTCTTTTTCTCCAGCCTCCTTGTGCATGGCACCAAACCTTTCAGAGGCAGCGATTCTAGCCTTGAGAGCATTGTTCTCAATCTTAAGCTGCAAAGTTTTATTCCCAACATTTTAAATGCATAAAAGGAAGAAAGTAAGTACCCTAAAGTGCTGACTGACAAATTGACTGCAGAGCCAAAAAAAACTGTGATGTTTCATATTGCAGAAGTGCAAAATATCACACAATAACAAGCATAGTGATCAGAAGTAACTATCCACTCGTAGCATTGCGACATGCCTACCTCCTCAACGATGTAAAGGAGTTCTTGTATAGCCACTTGTAACGAGGTAATAGTTTGTAAAGTGACATCTTCACATGCAGATTCCATGTCTTCAGCTGAATTAGGATCAAATATAATTCCCTCCAGGATGAATAACTCCTCAAGCAACTTCACATCTTCAGCATTCATTTTCTTCTTCAACTAAATAATATGGGTTGTCTTAGAATCCAAAATGGAAAGGTGCACATAAAATATAACAGCTTCATTCTCACCTGATTCAGAATTTTCTCGCATGACTCATCTTTTATTGAAGAAGTAACTCCATGCTTTTTGGCATCTCTATCTTCAATATGACAGATGAGAGGTGATGCCTTTATATGCTTTGCCCTGCACCAACATTAAATCCAAAAACAGAACTGAAGTCAGACAATGGTGTTAAAAGGGAGGAAATCAGGCAACAAAACAACAGAATTAAGGACTGAAACAGATTTAGTTTTTAAAAGATACCAAAGTGTCAGAGTATATCCTTTTTTTTCCATCAACAGAACAAAGGCCTAATGTTTTCATTAAATAAATTAACTTAACACCTTGCCATCCATAGCCTGCTCGTCGAGAGGGTCTAATAAAGAGCCCAATCGAAATTTTGTTTACCTTTTAGTAAGTGACATTTATATTTATCATTCCAATAAATGATAGATTATGAACTCTAGATTTGCAACTAGTATACCTAGTACCAAAGCGAATGGTTGATAGAGTTTCTGAAGCATTTGAAGGGCTTGGCGAGCAACAGCAAAGTAATGCAGTCCTGGAGTTTCCTCCCTGCAAGATGAGAAACAGAAGGTTGTCAGTACAAATTAACCAAAGATTTTGGTTAGACTTGATTGGAAGAAAGCTTACAAGAGCATCTCTTAGAATGCGAGTCAGCTTGGAATCTCTATAAGGGATATGACTAGCTTTGGCTGATGTACCACAAGTCAGAGCATTTATCACATTTCCAAGAGCTGATAAAGATTTGTTGATAGTCTTAGCTTCTTCTAGAACTTTTCCCTCAGCTCCAGTTTTCTCAACCTTCTCAGACCCCGCCAAGTCCACAAGAATTACCTTCCCAGTTTTTTCCCTTCTGCAGAAATTTAGAAGTTAGGAACTGATTCAGCCACTTTGCCATAAAAATGCAAAAGGCATACCTCTTATCTCTGCTCAGTTCTTCCTGGACCAAGAATATGTAAACACAATGACTTCGGCTACTAGCCATGTTCATTTCTGCCTTTGATAAGTAACTGGCAACATTTATGAAGACTTATGGCCATTCATACATCCCAGAAAAAATGAGGTTGACAAAACACAATACTTAAACAGAAGAGATTTCCTGCACACACACACATAAATTTGGGAACAAAAACCCAAATGAAAGGGTAGTAAAAATAGAAAAAGGATACGAGTCTCTCCAACTGCTCTGTTGATGATTCCACTCTGCAGTTTTAAGATCTACATTAGAAGCTGGACAACTTACTTGAAACTGAAGACAAATTTTCAAGCAATATTTTTCTTACAGATAGACTCTGTAAAGCTTGGTCTGGATCTGATATGGAGATCTGGAAATGGCAATCAGCAGGCACTTGCAAGTCAGTACATATATATATAATCTAAAAATGACCAGAAAAGAAAAAAAGCATTTTTTATCACAATTATCAGTACTTCCACTTCAATTGCATAAAAATTCTTTTTATGCAATATCCCAAAATAATGATCTCCATGAACAATTCAGAAAATTTAGTAAAAAAGCCACATTTTTTACTAGAAAATTCATGAGGTGTACAAGACATACTTTAGTTATCTAAATCTTTTTGTTTGAACCTAGATCTAGCCATGCTGGCCTTTCATGCAAAAAAGCAAAGTAAGTGTCAGAGCAGTGTAATCATAAACAAAGGACAGCAAGATAAAAATTCATCCAAATTATTCAAGTAAAGAGTAAAACCATATCTAACAAGTGGTGCTATGGAAAAATAAGCTTACCTCTGTTGCACCAGATAGAAAAATTCCTTCGGTCTTACTTTCTTTGATCATGATGTTATCTTTTGTTAAATCAAGAAGGTCCCTGAGAAAAAAAGAAAGAATAATGCATGTACCAATTAGCCTGATAAGCTAGAAATGAAATCAAAAGATCTGAAAGGAAAACATAGTTTTCAGTACAGCCACAGTGACAACTGCATACCTGACTTTCTCCATGTAGATCTCTACCTAGAGAAATCATAAAAGCATCCACAAATCATAGAGTGTGACTGTAGGAGCGATAATCTTACCAAAGCTATGCTACTCCAATACAAACAAGACTGCACATCAGTACCATGGATAACTTGAGTGTAAACTTGGTTGGTTTGTCAGCAGATTTGATACAGGCAAACAGTCCTTCCACAACCCTTGGCACCAACCCTTTTTTCATCTCGCTACGTTCTAGGATGTTAGGTCCCTAATTTAATAGGTTTGCCAATGTTATGTACAAGTTTCTTCTATAGATGGTCTCATTTCTAGAATGCATAATGTAAATCTTCAAGTTACCTCTATGGTGTATGTCTTCCCAGCTCCAGTCTGGTAAGCAATGCAAAAGCAAGCTTGTCAGTTTGAGACAGACTCAGGATAAATCACAGGCAAACTATACAATTCCTGACAAAGCAAGCATCAGAAAATCACAAGACTACCATATACCAATATTACTTTATCATATATGATATCATCTAGACCAAAGAGACAACTCCAAATGGAAAATAACCAACAATCAGCCGCTTGAATTGCTTGCCAAAATACTTAAGGTGCAGATCTCCAGTATTGGTTTTTCTAATTTTGAAAGATCATCTATGCAAATTTGTAAAACTGGACCAATGTCAGAAAGTTAATTCCAAGAAAAACCTATTCTGTGCCACTAATCAACAGAAGATTCATCAGCAATCATGCTTCAACACATGGTAAACAAACAAATCAGCTAAAACTACTAAAAGTAATACATAAAAACTGATTACTACACACATACAGACAAATAGAATGCTACGATCATTTTCTGCTCAACCAGTAAATGTTACCTGTCCGTAAGTGATGATTGTTCCGTTAATCCCATTAGCAGCATCTGCCTCACACCAAAATCAAGGAATTTGCATCAGAACAAGCAGTAATTGGCACAAAACAAAACAAAACTCACTGATTAGGAAATGAGAGCGGACCTAGAACAATAGGCAAAGCAAGTAATTCGTAGACATCAGCTTGAAGCGATTCCTCGTAGAAAACCCTATCGAAGCCGAAGGTGCACTCTTCCTCCTTCTCATCCTATCAAACAACAACAACAAAAGAAGAAGAATCACAAGCGTCAGTTAGATCAAATGTTGAAATCAAGAATTGGAAGGCGGGAGGAGAAGAGAAACGACTTGGACAGCGAGGAAAGACCTTGAAAACGAAGTTTTCTGAGTCAATCCGGCGAATGCAGACGCGATCGCCGTCGTCTCTGCTCTCTTTCGAACTCAGCGGCCTGAAGCGGCAACACACTGTCACATTATTCGCCATTGCGCTTTTAATCTTTATAACTCTCCGCAGTTGCTTCGACTTCAAGTCTCCCTCTCCCTCTCCCTCTCCCTCTCCCTCTGTCTGTGTGTGTGTGTGTGTGGAAATCTGTTTGGTTACGGAGAAAAGTTTTCCATTCAAGAAAGTGAAATATGTAGGCGGTACTTTGAGGAATGCGGTTGTTTGTTATGAACCTTATTTTGATCTCTTTCTTTCTTTGTTTTTTTTTTTTTTTAAATATGGACCGTTGCTTACTTCCCGGTTCTAGCCGGTATTTCTCGGCCTATACTCTACAGGCGGTATTTATTAGTTTTTCGGGCGGTATTTCTCTCGAAAATTTAAAGTAATTGGCTACGCGAGGCCCCAAAAGGGAAAAAGAAAACCGGTTTGGCCCGAAAAGCAGCGCCATTTAGTTAACCCAACCAACACTATAGATAGAGTGAAGAGCGCCATTTTGGGAAAAGACTCTTAGACAGTGTGCCTTTGTTGTTTGTTAACGACAAGTTGAGTGAATGGTAACGATATTAGTTCTTATGATACTTCCAACGATTCTGACCACTGGGGCCTCCTCGATGGTTCTGAATTCACGTTCAAGCGCAGGGCCGCAGGGACGATAAACAGAGTCACCATTGCCAAGGCACCACTGATTTGTTCTATCAAATTTCTTGGCTTAGACAAAATGCTGTGCCTTGGCCAACTTCTATATTTTAGCATCAAATTTCTTGTTCCATTTCATTTTCCGTTAAACAGTAAGTAATACTAAGAAGTGGTGGCACTGGCAGCAGGTGGGTACCCAACTTCACAGGTGAGAGGGATGCTGATAACAGTGAGAATATAGCCATAAACCAAGCAAATGCAGCTTAACAAAGAAGAGAAAATAACGGGTAAGGGCCTTAGAAAGCAAAAATACATAAATCAGTGATCATCTTTTCCAGGGTGAAAAGGGGCAGCCAGGAGAAAATGACATAGTAGCCAGAAAGCACACAGCTGCTGAACTGGAAAGCCCATATCAAGCTGAACGGTGCCTGAAAAGTCTTATTGTTCCATAAATGGCCCACTTTTCGTCTTTCAGACAGAGTTCTCCGTTGCAAATTGAGTGCCCATTAACAACCTGGCCCATGGAAGTTGTCACAGATCAAAATGAAAACACGAAGCATATCAGAGCAGATAACTATAAAAAAAACTAGCATTAATTAGGGACTGGTATTGCATTTATGTAGTATCACACAAATCTCAACATACTGAATTGCAAACTTCAAAACAGCCAAAAACTGAGAAGGAGTAGGACTCATACCATCTTGAAGCAATGTTACTAATTCTCCTGGTAGGAAGGTATGGGCACACCAGACTCCCCTGTGAGCCTTTTGTAAGCATCTTGGAGTCTTTTAGTGATTGGCCCCACTTGTCCACTTCCAACCTCACGACCATCAATCTTGACGACCTGTTGAGCAACAAGCTTATATTTCATCTCAGAACATAGCAGAGATATAAGGTAGGACATCATGGAGAGAGTCAACACTTACCGGTGTAAGCTCTCCCATTGTTCCAGTTGTCCATACCTGTACATTGTCCATTTTTAAAATAGACTTTGATATTCATAAGCTTAGGATAACATATTAGAACCATAACAGACAGCTATATTGAAATTTCTGCCAATGGATAGAATAATGTTTTCCAATGAAACAGGAAGATAGGTCCCAGGCCTTGGTTGGCAGTAGTCACAGTAAATGGGCATCCTAAAACTCCAAAATATGGGGTGACAGCCAAGGGCAAAGTGCTGACCAGGAAGAGAATGGGAGGAAGAATTCTTGAAGGAAGATAACTAATAAGGGAAATGATGAAATAGCTCAAGATTAATAAAGGTTTAATCACTGAAGGATCAGGAAGTTACGACAATCTGATGCTGATCTCTGAGATTTGAACCTTACAAACTCATGCAGATACCCCTTGATATGTTGAAAAACATAGTATCAAGGGGCTTTTGCACGAGTATCTCCCCAAAGTATGGATGTAAAGTAGCAAATTATATGCTGCATACAAACTGTATGCTCTCTGAATATGCATTGATTCTGTAATGATTTAACTTGATACGACTAAAATTTTCAAGTCACTTCCAAAGTAGGTCCTGAAGACAGGGAATACCTCATCTGCCGTATGGAATTCAGACAAGCTGATTCTTCGCTCTTCTAGGACCAAATCTTCCTTTATTACAAGATCCATAACCTGCAAAAGAGAGTGAGAGGTGGGCACAAGAATTTGTCATACTTAGAAAAAAAAACAAAGACAGAGAGCCTAGGGTTTCATAGTCTTGCCGAGCAGAATCAGATAACCATAACATCAATGCCTTCTCATGCTTCCAGGCATAAGAAAATGGTGGATTCAATCAACTGGTTCAAGGAATTAAACCACTAGGCACAACCATACTTGCGCTATACCTCATTATGTATACTAATATATTGATAGGTAGTACCAATATTATGCACCATGGTTTAGGCGGCCCTAAATTACAACAGAGAAGGAAGTTTACTGTTACTTACTGTAGCTCTTGTGATACCAGGCAGGCAATAATCGGCATGGGGAGTTAGAACTCGTCCTTTCTTGACTAAAAACTGCATATGAAAACCAATGAATGCTGAATTACGAATACATCTTCATTAAAAAATTTTAGATGCAAATGCATGCATTCCCAGGGACTCATTTTTCAGTGATGAGATGGCAATGCCGCACCAAGGAACTGCCATGACTGAAAGTCAACAGGGTAATAATGCCACTACTGTATCATGGGGGTGGAGGGTTCAACCATTATCATTCTGGTTAAAGATTCTACCCTCTATAAACTGTGCAAAACCCCAGGCTTACTATGTTTGTGGCATTTGTCTCTGAAACATAACCATCTTTGTCAAGCATGATTGCATCATCTGCCTTAGCATTGTTCCCTTCTACCTGCACCACTCCAAATGATTCAAGTCAATAATGAACCTCACAAAAGGAATTTTGGCATGGGTGGTAGTATGGTGGTATGCATAAAGTAAACCTCACAAAAGCAAACTTGGCCAAGAAGCAGGATTATTATTTTAGGAACAGAAACAGGTTCAATCATTCAAGGCACCAAATTGGGAAATCAACAGACCAGCATGTCAGACAAATTGCACATAACTCTGAGATGAACACATTGCATGTGAAGGGTGTCCCAGTGACAAGGCTTCCACACTGTGTGGTCTGTGAAAGAGTTGGATACATGTAGCTTTACTCTTGTTTTCACAAAGAGACTGGATCCATGACTTAGAACCTATGACCTTTGGGTCACAATGGATTAACCTTACCATTACTCAAAGGCTCTACCTTGTGAACACAACACACATAGTAAGTTATTTTGCAAGTACAATGGTGTACCTTGGCAAGGATATTGTTGAGAAGGTTATTGTGGTGAATCTTTGAATCCAAATTCTGGTGATCACAAAAAGAAAGAGCTAAAAGTAAGAGATTCAAAAATAACGTAAAATTTCATGACCATGACTAATGGTGTTGGTTATTTGCAATGTGATGCATTTAAGTGACCTCATGAAAGCAAAAGAATGCCTGTGACAGAGGGTTTGTCATTTGAAGACAAAGCAAGGCCATGGAAGTTTCAGGACTGCCTATTGGATATGAAGAAATGAACCCAGAGAAAGAGAACTCCTACATTGGGTGAATTACGCCTTGTTGTAGCAGTCACCAGAGTTATACCATGTGTGTTGTCATAGACAGGGGGTTTCCATTCAGGGAGCACTGCAATTGGAAAAAAGCAGATAGAGCATTAAAGAAGGCACAAGAACTACACCAATAAATTCTTTGCCTGACCCTCTTTTTCACAGAGAGAGAGGAAATCAAAGTAAAATGTTCTTATATTGTGATTACAACCCCATGCATTGCAACAGGCATTCAAAAAGCATTGAAACAGTTTTCTTGCATGCACCGAAAACAAAGAGATCACCATTGGTACACTAACATTACTACATGACATTGAAGAATTATGAATTGACCTTACCAATCAAGGTGCACCCATAAAGATTGAATGCTGGGCTCATTCCTGAGGTAACCTGTAAAGGAAACAATTACTGCAAACTAAGTCAAGAAGAAGCAGCACTAGACAGTTAAGTTGCTGTTTTATTTATTATTATTATGAACGATTCTCCCATTACATCCAAAACATGCGCAAATTGTTGGACAAACTAGTCACTTCACCAAATCTTATTCTGAAGGTGGAAAGATAGTGCAGAGAGAATGAGATCAACCTTCTTTCCACGTGTAAGGGATAATCGGATGTGAGCATTATCAAACATGCCATTCCTTATTAGAGTTTGAAATATGGCCTCCTTAACCTGAAATTTATGGAAAGTTTTCACAAGAAATGATTGACTTCTTCCTAAGCATAAAGGGCAGAAGAAAGATAACAAATAACCACTGTTTACTCAGGACCAAAAATTTTGAACAGGTCTGACAAATTCAAAACTATCTCTAGTCCCTTACCTCTTCACGGGTTGGTACATTGATGAAAGCCAGAGCCTTTGCTGAGTCAAACAACCTAAAGAGGGAAAATAATTCTATCTTGTAATCATCTCAATAATGGAAAGCAAAAGGAGGGAAATGAAGAAGTCAGGAAGAGATGGCACATTGTACTTAGTCAGACCTCATCAGTTAAATTGGTTGACTGCATCTTAACAGCCCATGTAGGATGTTCAACAAATCCTTATGAGAAGTAAGTTTAGTACATATGCAAATAATGAGCCAACAGTTGCTCCTTTTACATATAGATCAACACAGAACAAAACACACCAGTCATTGCCAAAGGTTTGATCAACTGACCTATCTAAATGCTCTTCAAGTTTGAATACCTTCCCACTATAGACTCTAAGTCCTTCCCAAACTGAATCACCACCTTGGACAATAGAATCAAACACAGATACCTGTACAAACCACAAGAAGCATATTCAAATGTACATCTATGTCTATGACATGAACAGTGAATTCAGAACTGTTCCATAATCCAGTACCTTAGCACTTTCACGAGGTAGAATCTCATCACCAACCCATGCAAGCAGCTTCTCATTTGCTGGTACTGGAAGATCAGGAGGAGGCAAAGGGGTCTTTAGAAGAGTTGACATTTGTTTCACGTGGCGCCTGAGTAGGTTGAAAAAAGGTAGACTTTGCTCCAACAAGTCATAGAGAGAAAGAGGAAATGGCTGGATGAATGGTAAAATGAGCACATGAACAAAAAATCTATTGAAATAAATGTGCAATCAAGGAAGGGTTGTATGCTTCCAATGAGTAATCAAATTTCTTGGGTTCTTTGGAACAAGAAATGTAGTGCTTTCTGTTTGTGTTGAGTAATGATACACAGACCACATACCTTGGGATACTTCTGCACTTGTTTAAAGCAAGTTGACTTGTGCACGCTGTTGTACCACCATGGAGCCCAAATACCATCAATTGGTTTTGGTCCAGCCTCCCAACTGACACATATGGAAATATAAATCTCACATGAATACAATCAAAAGTATAAAAACCAAATTTCAGAGCACAAAAACCATACATGCATAAGGTGTTCAATATGCTACTATAGCAAATGAATGAGTTCATCAAGTTTGAAAAGATATACAATGAAATGGATCCTCAGCAGGAAGCACCCAATGGCCATGCAAAGAAGCTGTGAGCAAGAGGAAGCACAGCAGTGAGGTACCACTTGTGCATCTTATTATGGTCAGGCAGTAAAACAAGATTCATGTGGCTATAATCAGTCAGAGTAATATCAATCATCGGAAATAAAGGAAAGAAAGAGAAATAAAGGAAAGAAAGGAAAATTTCAAGCGTTTCCATGGTTAGATGAATAGTTTTTCACTTGCATCATGCAAAAGAGACTTGATTTTCAGTTCATAATTCCCCTAAGCAGTCCAATTCTTCCTTTCTACGTAAACAAACTAAGACAATAATAAAATAAGAATTCAGTTTCAAAAGAGAAGAGTCCTGCAAACCTGAGCATTGCACGTTGAAAAGGAATATCTATTTGTTCACAAAGGTGACGTAAGGTTCCCTGCACATCAATAATGTGAATGCATAAAATAATAGGAAATTAAAACAAAACTGATGAAGAATACAGAAGAAGAATTCCTATTTTGTCCTTTGTAAAAAATACCATGCAATTCCAATGACCAGAGAGAGAGAGAGAGAGAGAGAGAGAGAGAATGTTGTACACAGAATCTAGCAAAGAAAATGAACGAGTCATACAATAAACTCTTTTCTAGCACAATAACAAACAGAATCAATGTGAGCCAGTCAAACTCAAAATTTTGATAAAGCACACCCTGCAAATGCTTGAGCAAGAATTCTGCATCCAGTGTCATATTAGAGGAAGTCCTACCATCTGTCCAGTGACAAGAAGAATTAGCACAAGATTCTCAGTGGCCCACTAAGCAACATGCTCATTTGATACACTTGTGAAATACTCAAATGCCACAATTGTTGGTGTGAGTAATGCTCTATGAATGTATTGTAAAAGCATATCAAAATCATGATTTTGCTGGTAGCACAAATGGGCTGGAAAGGAACAGCTAGGTATACATGAAGCTTTTTGGACAGTCCAAGTCTATCAATACTGAGATAAGTAAATCAATGGAAATACTCCACACCTCTGGATCCTTTTCAAGATCTGCTGCATCTATTACAGTTGGAGGCCTTCCCAACTGACAGAGATCAGTATATATGGAGACAAGCTCTGCCAAACCCAGCTCAAAAATTGTTGGTGATACAACCTTGTCAAAAGATGGCTGACAACAGAAAAAACATGGAAGATGAGCAATGAAAAAGTTAGTCAAAATATGAATAACAAAATTCAGACAAAGCTTTTAGATGTCATGTTCAACATGTAATTTGAAATGGCTGTAACAACAACAAATTTAAGTTTCATATGCTTGACTAATGCTCTGGCTTAAGATAGATGACTGATGGATAATGCACATATATCTCACCAGTATGTCAAGCGGATTACGTATCAGTATAAAATGCTTTCCTTTCTTCAATAAATCATTGGGCAAACCAGGCAGCCGGTGCTTTGCCATGTGCTGCATATGTAACAAGCATAAAATGATTGTGATAAATCATCAAATGAGCTATATCAATGGAATCACCATAAAAGGTATTTGATTACCAGATGCTTTGGCAGATGAATAAAATAATTCCACCCTTTGCAAAGATCAAAGAAAATGCAAAAACTAATCACTAGCATAATTTCCTCATGCAACTACACAGAACTGTATCCGACTTTCCCTCATTCGAAGTGAAAAGCTTGTTAGTACCTTACAGAACCGATACTTCTTTTCTCCTGGACCAAAAATGACCTCATTTATGACCTTATTTCCATCAGAGTCCTGCTTTCAATGAAGTATCCAAAACCTCAATATCAAGCATAATAAATCAAAACATAGAAGAAGCAATGATACAATCCTAGGAGTACTTAACACCATATGGAAAAAGAAGGCAAGGTTAGGGGAACCCGTGAGATTTTAGATGCTACAGGTAGTATTGTCAAATGAATCAATTTATAGAAAAAGCAGTAATGTCAAGATCATTCAAGTCAAATGAGATAAACATACCATCTTGGACAGAAGCTCCTCTTTGTAGGGCCTTTCAAGACCTGTCACCTTTATGCAGTTTGCATAGAGAGGTTCATCAAGCACTTCAGTGTCATCCCTCTGAAACAGCACCAAAAATCAGACAAATACTTCTTCCTCTCCCCCCCCCCCTCTCTTTCCCTAAACCTTATGGAACAACCAACAAAACTAATTTGAATAAAGCCCTGAGATTTATATTTCTTTTGACACCAAGCAGTGAACTTTTAAACCCATTAAGTATAAGAAGAAAAAGAAAACGAAGGAAAATGAGGCAACCTGGGCAAAAGAGTACATGAGGCTGGTGCTGAGTGATCTGGGACAAGACCATGAGTGGATCACCTCCACTGCCCCTTGATTTTTCCCGTCCATCTCTTTCTGGGTGAACCTTGTAAACCCCTCTCAGTCTCTCCCCCTCCTCTATGTGTACTTGTGTGTGTGTGCAAATATGTGTAGAAAATTGATGTGGGGGCCTTGGAGCTGTGTGCTGCAGACCAATGGAACATGAGCAGGAGTGATACTCGGAGAAGCTAGTGATATGGTAATGAAGGCTGACACAACTGGACAAGAGAGTATTGTCGTGCCACGTCAGCTAGGATCAAGGAAACCAAGATTGTCTACGCACAGTACCAACGTGATTTTGAAAAAGATAGCACTTTATCGGTAAGGTAATCAATCTTCCCCCATTGGAAAGAGAATTTTTTTGTGCTTTTGTTTTTTCCCCCAAGTAGTAACGGTTTTTGAACTTTTGAGATTGGAGGTTTGTTGTACGGATAATCCGGTGTAAAAAATTAAACTCAAGGTAATCAAATATTTATAATTATTATGTATTACTAAATAAAAAATATAATTAATAATTTTGATAATATAATATATAAATTTATATTTATCTCATAAATTTATAAGTTTTATGTGATATTTTTATTAATATTAATGATGCATTATTTAAATATATTTAGGTAGATAAATATTAATTATTATTTTTTGTATAATATTTTATGAATATAATTAATTTGATGGGTGTTATTTGTTGATTTATTGGTGTAATTGTTTATTATATATTTTTATTTTTTTTATGTATTATTATAGTTAATAATTAATTATTATATATTTTTATTCAATAATTATCGAAATTTAATATAAATTTATTTTTAAAATGTGTTTAGATATATCTATATAACAAAACTATATATATATATATATATATTTGTTAAAAAAACACCACTACTCTTTTCTGCCGACATGTCGACAACATTTTTGGGGCAAACGACGGGTCGGTCCTTGGAGATATGTGGAACCACAGACCAGTCGGTTGTGGGGTACAAACCGATTAACGACTAGCCAATCTCTCACCGGTACGCCGCCGCCGCTGCGAATCCATTTTCGCCTCCAATCTTAGCTGAGGTCGACCCAAATATCGTAGCCATGGATGACCCAGGGCTCGACCCGAACACCCCTCCGGGGCTTCATCTTGTATCTGGCTTCCTCGCAATGGAGCCCACCGACTCCTTGCTCTCCATGGCAAGGTAATCCGCAAAAAGAGCTCCCTTTTCGTGCACTTAAGCCTTTTTTGTGTTTCAGATTACTTTATCGTACGATTGCTAAGTGGCCTTGAAACTGATGAAAGAATGCAACTTTTTGATTTTTTCTTTTTTTATGTGGGTGTGGTGGGGCGGATTAAAATTATAGAGAATGTGGGGGTGGATCGATTACGGATGGAGTGCAAAGATTCATTTGGGAGCATTGCATTAGCAAAACTGTAAGTTTTGGTTGCTAGCTATTGCGGTGTGAATCTTCTGTTTATTTGATTGCTTGATTGCAAGATGTCAACTTTATGCAAAATTACATGTTAATTGATCAATTTGAAGATCTAGGCAATCGATGAATTTTAATTTTTGGACTTATGTGGGGGCCTTTTGCTTTCCAACTTTTGCTCTCTTGCTGTCTATATGGCGTTCATTTATCTTTGCTAACAGAAAATGTGAAACTCAACTTGGGTTTTGCTCTACCTCGGTTAAATATCATTTTATGTCTGAGTTCTAGGCTTGCATTCAGGCTGTCTGAATCTTGTGAATTGGTTATGGTTCTGTTTCTTGATTATGAAGATACTTAAGTCCTCTGGTGAATGCAGGTTAAAAAAGGGTATGCCCATTATATCAAGAATTTTGTGAAGAAACTTATTTTTGAAATTGAGTCAAGTCATGGAACTGTGGCAGATGAATTATACGAGCAATATGGTTATTACATGACTTCATTAAGGGTACAAATTTTTCTTGATGTTGTTGCTTGGGATTATTCTTCATTTTTTGGTGCAAGTAGTTGTGTAGTGACAGAATCCTTGTTTCTTTAGGATGATGTCATGACCAATGGAAATTCAAGGGTCTGCAAATGCATTTCGTTCCTATTCCCTGCTGGTAACAGCTACTAGTTTTGTCATATTGATCTTGTACTCTTACAGTTTTTTGCATCCTTCCTCCCCTTATCATTGCTTGGGTGTTTGTAGGTTGTTATAGACTTCCAAGTTTCCCTCAGTCAAGCAAACTGGTGCTTCCACTACATTGCTCACTTAACATGCTTGAAGGAGACACTGGGTATGCTTCGCTTTCCAATGCGGATATTAAGTCTTATTACATTGAATAGGGTTGTATATGTCGAGTGTCAAGCTTTAACTCTTGTGGAGAATGCTAAGGCCTTTTGGGAATATCTCTCTTTCTATTCTGCCATTTATACACCTCTCTCTTTCCATCTTCAGTATAAGCTCTCTAATTATGCCAGTATCAGGGTCATAAAGAGGTTTCTTTTTGGTTTTCTCTGTTTTTTTCTTTCTTTATTCTCTGTTTTCCTTCTTCCCCGTCTCTGCCTCTCCCCCCCCCCCCCCCACCAAAAAAAAAAAAAAAAAAAAACTCTTGTTTAGGCACCCTCATGCATTTGGCTCGGGATGTGCAGGTGTTCTCTCTGGCCTTCAAGTCTATACATGTCAGAGATCATCCTTTCTTTTCCAGACAGATTCATGAATAGGTCATGCTTTGAGGTAATACTTATGTTCACCAATATTCTTCTCGTCGTTGAAGCTAAAACGTGGCTTACATTAGTTTGTTTCATTAATAATTTGTTTTTTGCATTGTAGGTCATCATTTACATTTGATCTAACCTTTAATTAATTATTTTTGAGAAAATTTTACCACTGTATGCATATATGTCTTGTTAATTTACTTCTATCTTGTATCTCACTTAAATTGTTTGGCTTATATTCATGCTGTTAAAATTGACTTACCAGAAGATGACAACAGGTTGGTTCTGGTGTTGGCCTGGTCGGCATATGTCTTTCTTACATAAAAGCTTCCAAGGTATGTTGTTTCAACCTCATGTCACTGTTTTGGAGATTATTGGTGTTAGTGTTAGTGTTATTGAAAGAAGGGCACCACCTTCTGCCTGTTTTCCAAAGGATGCCCATGCTAGGAAATGGGATGTCATGTAGGGTTTCCTCCAAAACTCTTGTGAGTTGAGATTTTCTTATGCACTGAACTCCCAGAAAATCTGCACATTTAATGCAGGTTACACTAAGTGATGGTGACTTATCAACTTTGGCTAACATGAAGCTTAATTTAGAGTTGAACCAGCTTAGCACTGGAAATAATGTGCCAGAAAGATCTGGTGAAGCTCCAAAAAAGGTGAGCTGCAGCCATGGATGGTCTGTGCTTGTCATCATTCTGATAGATATTCAATTTTTTTCAGTTTTCTTAGTTCACACAAGTCCTTCAAACTTTAAAAACTTTTTATTCAAGTTAAGATCTCAGAATTCCGTCATCATATTATGTTGGACTGTCCAAAAGAAAAGAATAGGCTAAAAACTTGCACTCCTAGCTGGGCACAACGATTTTATGGTTTGGTTGTTGAACTATATGTTTTCAGGTTAAATGCATCCATCTGCCATGGGAATCTGCAACAGAACGTGATCTTCAGGAATTCATGCCTGACATTGTGTAAGTGACTAACCTGCTAATATACATCTTCTATTGTGATGAAATCTCCGAATTTTCCCATCGTCTCCAGTTTCAGTCAAGCACATTGTTTTATCTATGTGGCATCTAATTATCTAAGGCTCCTATCAACATTGTTGTAGTCTAGAATGCAATGCAGCATTTTATCTTTGATCTTCTTCTATTTCCAAATTTGCTTTCTTTTTTCTGAACTACTCGGTACATAGTTTGGGTGCAGACATAATATATGATCCACAATGCCTCCCACATCTTGTCCGAGTGCTTGCCATTCTATTGAACCAAACCAAAACAGATGCTGAGACTCGGAAGGAAGATTACCAGGTTTCATCACCTGGAAGCAAGCACCATCATGTTGAAGCCAACGGGTCTAATCAAGAAAACATTCACTGTGACCATGATTTGGCAAGTTCTGACCCTGCTTGCAATCAACGCTGCTCCACAAACGAAGCTCATGCAATCAAAGAATATTACAGCAGACCTATGGCTTACATCTCTTCCGTTATCCGTAATGTCGACACATTCAATTGCTTTCTTGAACTTGCAGAGCAGGCAAACCTTATAGCCACTGATGTTACTGAAACATTAAAGCCCTTAAATTTGCTTCCATACATGCATTCGTATAATCGGTCAAATATACGTCTATTCACTGTCACTTGTAAATAAGGAGTCTATTCTTTTAACCTTCCTTTCTTGTAGAATTCAATAACGTTTTGTTTTATTTTTGAAAAGGGAAATTCGAATTATTAATCTTTTATGTAATTTTTGAATTGCAAGTTTAATTTTTTAAAAAGTGATTAATTTCCTTTTATTATTGTAGTTTTTAATAAATGATGAATTTTACAGTTAATTTAATTAGTTAATTAGCGTATTTTATTGAGAAACATTATGTGAACATATCGTGATTCTATTAACGTAAAATCAAAAGTAAATGATTCGTCAATTTATTTTTGCATATGAAGATATCTGTGTTCAAGTATTAAAAATACTAATAAAAATAATAATAATATAATCCTATATGAATAATTTTATTGGTTAAACCACCAATTTGTGGTGAATGGCCAAAGGTCTTTTGTCTGCCAAGATATATCTTCAGGTGTCATATGCTCTCAATCCAACTTGAGGATAGATTATAAGCCACGAAACAACAAGTTTTACTAAATAAATTTTACTTCTTCCCTACTAGCTAGTGTCATGACAGAATCAGAAGGACAATAAAACCTGTATTATGTCACACGTGAAAACAGACTTAACCAAGGCACAAAGTGACTCATCGCAGTGGACCTTTAGCAACAAGATGGCAACATTTTCGTTGGCAAAACTGCAAAGATACATCCACAATGCAATACACTTAATTTCTGAAATTTTGAAAAAAGAAAAAAAGGGGGGGGGGTGTTCCCATTTTATTGGAAAACCAAGAAACCCCATTTTCCTAAACACGGTCAACCTCCCATACAGCGTCACTGACATCTCGCTCTCCTCACCTTCACCCACATTACCCCTTTGCCCTCCCTCCTGCTGACAACAAGAAGGAGATGGCCTCCCTTTAAGAAACATGTCAAGCAACTATACATCATGCAACAAAGAATTTCAAGGTATGGGTTGTCATTGTGGTCTCAAAAACCCTTCTTTGTTGGAGTCACAGAACCCGTGTTTTCTTTTTCAAACCAAAAATATCCCATCTTGTTAGAATTGTTATCTTACCCTTTGAGAAAGAGTAGAGCGTACTGTTGTGTAAGGGCTCGCCGTGTAGAGCCCCGAAGCAACAGACTCTATCATTGATTGCCGTAGCCGTAAGATCCCTCCATTCCCTTTCTAACCGAGCTGTTAGTCTTTCCCACAGTGAGACCATCTTGCTGATTAGGCAACAGAAAAAAGAAGAAGGAGAAGAAGAAAGAAAAAATGAAGAAGAAGAAGAAGAAGAAGAAGAAGAAGAAGAAGAAAAGAAAGGTGCTCTGTTTCTGGAGTTGAATAGCAAAAGAAGCCGAAAAGAAGGAGAAGTAAAGAAAGATTCTTGGGTTGTGGAGTTTTTGGTTTTTTTATGGGGTCGGGTTGGGAAGATTATGTTAGAGAATTCAAGAAAAGAAGCTGGCACCAGAAAGGGAGAGTTGGAAGTCAGAGCGGGAAGAAGAATGAGAAGAGAGCCATTTGAAATTCTGTTACTCTTAACTAGCGCCCAATGGACAAGGCTAGCTAATTTGGGCCATAAGCCCATTGGCCCAATCAACATGTCCATTAATTTGAGCAGCACCCCTGCTATGGGAGAATGATCTATGCCCAGCATCTAATATACCACTGCATGCAAATGGGCCCAATAATCCCATCCTCCACCACACTAAATTTGGGCTGGATTTTATTAGATCGGCCCAATAATCCCCAAATTCATTGATTTAGAAAACAAATTAAATCCATGAAAATTTAAATAAACATAAACACAAGGGTGATTAGAACCCTTGAATCACAACCAAAATCCTTAATTTGACTTGAACTAACCTTGAGCCCACAATTTTTTTTTTTATATTTTGGCCTAATGATCTAACATGATGCTATGTATATATTAATAAATTCTTTAAAATATTTCAACTAATATAAAATCACAAATTCTCTAATTGAATCTTTGATAACTTGTTCCTCCTCATAATAATGAAATCTTTTTCTTTTCAAGAATTTAACTAATGAAACAGGTTGTTCCACATTTTTTGAAATATTATGTCTAATAAAATTTTTCTAACAATTATCACATGTTTGATTTGAATAATTTGAGTTTTATTCAATTTTTAAAATTTTTAAGATATAATAAAATAGTAGAATTGAGATTTTGTAACAAATTATGCTCAATAGGTTTAAAATTCAATCTAGTTGATATGTATTATTCTAAAATGCTCAATTTTATAATATAAAAAAATTATTGAATGCATATTAAAATTTTAATTTCACTAAACTTCTAAAGTGATGTGAAATATTATTAAATTAAATTAGATAATTATAAATAATAATAATATATAATATCATAATTTTATATTTTATTCTAAAATATATTTTTCAAATTAATTAAACACATAAATATAAAAATTTTATTAAATTTCTCTTCATTTTGACAATACTAATATACATATAAATATAAATTTTATAGATTTAAATTATTATTGTAGCATCAACTAGAAATTCTTTAGACAATATATAAAAATACTACTAAAAATATGAATTCACTAACAAAAGTCAATTTATACATCATGTTCTTTCATAAAAAAAAAAAAAAAGAAAAAAAGGAAGTATTCCTCTTTAAATTCACTTAGAGCCCCCCTTTACCCAAATTTTGAATTATGGTCTACAACCTGAAAGTTATGTAGTTAGGACTTTTATGTCTTTTTTTTCTTCCATGCTTGGTAAAAAATAAATAAATTTATATATCTAAATATGTAGTGTGTATTTTAATTTTATTTTTATTTCATATGGTTATTGGGTATATTGCTGGCTAAAATTTTAGTAGAGAAAAAGACTTGTGGGCTACCAAAAATATGAACAGGGGCATCATGCAACAAGCCTGGAGTGAATACAGAGAATGATTGAAGTGAGAGAAGAGAGGATTGAACAATGACAAGAAAGAGGAAACAAAGGATCCGTATACGTTGAAATTGCAAGAAGTGAATGCGGAAATTATGAAAAAGCTTTTCTCAATGTATTTAACCAAAAAAAAAAAAAAAACGCCGATGCTCGTGCGGAAGTATGTACTCGTTACGGAATCTCAGGATTCAAAGTTTGGATTTCCTAGTGGGGGGGGGGGGGGACGTGCTATATCCGAAACGTAACCGTGAGGAAAAAGCATTTAGGCCAATTTGAATTTCCCTATTCTGACATTGAGGTCTTTTTTTCTTTTTTGGTCGGTCAACCAATTCGGAGAGTTTGGTTTTACGCATGACAAGAGGCAGGTAGACGTGGATAGGTGATGATCACGTGTCGCGTATAGATAGTAAGTCGGGAGTACTTGTCGAGTGAAATAGGGTGTCACGTGAAAATCAAGGTGAGTTATATTTTGTATAATTCCTAAACTTTAGGCTCAATATTATATAAATACCACACAATACAAGAAGAGAAATATATAAATTTTTAATAAATTAAGACTCGTGACGTGAGTACAAATATAATTGTAAAATTTATATTATATACCTAATTTAAATATTTTTTAATAACACTAATATTTTTTTAACTTATAATTTATAATAATTATTATATTATTTTATATAATTTAAAATCATTATAACTTAAAATAGATAATATGATGAGTAAAATCAAAAATATTTATTTTTTATTATATTATTTATTAATATATTTATTAAAATACCCAGATATATATATATATATATTAAAAATATTTTATACATATGTTAAAAATATCTAATACGTGTATCTAAATTTATTTTATTATTTTTTATTAGACATATTTTGAAGGATCGGATGCATGTCAAAAAGGTGTCAAGTAAGTGTCCAAACTCGGTGGATTGAATGATTCTCTCATTTGTGCTCTGTTTTATGGTTATATGACAACAGACCTAAAGATACATATTTCCAAGTGAAAAGAAACGATGCTTAAAAATTAAAATAAAGCAAAGCTTCTTCTTTTTTTTTTTTTTTAATTAAAAACTTTGAATTTCATTCATTAAAAGGAACAAGTGGACAGAAGACAATGACATTCATGTGGAATTTGCAATTCGGCCATGGCCTCATCTTTCTTTAGATATCTTTTGTTTAATGTATGATAGAGTTGATCTTCTCTGGGAGTCCCTGTCCCAACAAAATCTACACTCTTAAGGACCAGAAGAGTTCTAGGGATGGCAAGGATCCTTTGGATGATGCAAATGTTCTTGCTCCCAAACATGGCTGATTGCTTCTAGAAAATCACAAAATAAGTGTCTTTTGCTATTTTTCCTTTTACATTCAGCACCATGGAGCAACCTAGCTTGGATGAGGAATTGTGGTCCACTGGAGATGCTTTTACTAACATGCTGGCTTGGCCAAATTGTGTAACCTTTACCATAAACCCTTTTTAGGGAAACAACTTTGTTAGTACCCAGTGTCATGGGGACAAGGAGAAATCTTGCTAGTGCGATCAGCATACTGCTGGCCACCATTCCACTTTATTCAAGTTGGCTTGGCAAGAGATGACTTGGGTTCAGGAAGAAAATTTGGGAAACCAGGCAATACTTCTCAACAATGAATAAAATAAAATTTGTAGTTTTGGGGTGACAGGATATTTCAAAAACAGGATATTCTTTTATCAAGGAACCTATTTTGGATCACTCTGTTTTGGGGCTGGCAAGCATCAGATGTTTGAACTCTACCCTTCAATCTCGATACCAGTTTTCAAGAAAGTTTGGACTGAACCTCCTCATTAGTTTATAGTCATTATTGTCAATCCCCGAGTCTTTACCTTCTCAGGCAGGCGAATGATATGTATTTTTCACGTTATATAGTCGCTGAAATGCATTTTCTTGTTTGTCTCAATTATGTACATGGAAAGCCAGTTGGTTGCTATTAGACTAGTGGTCCAGTCCTTTACATTGGGAATCAGAAGTGGTTCATTGTTGCTATATGAAGTAAAATTCTCAGAATACGGCTTTCATTTCAAAATGAGCTCTTTTTGTGGCCCAGCATTGAGTTGATTGATTTGATTCAAAGTAGCTATTCAATTCCATGCCATTTGATGGTTGTTGCTAATACTCCAGGCTAATTAACTATCATTGTTGAGTTGGGGGTCTTCATCTGTTTTTCTTTATTTTATTTGGCACACAAGAAAGTCATTGCCTACTATTGTCTCTTTGTAGATGGGCTTGCATGTTGAGCAAAGTATTTAGTTGGAAGCCGAATCTGACACATGTTCTTTTGTAATTTTCTTCCTTCTTCTGATACGCAACAAGCTCGGCCTTTTAAAAGTTTTGTTATTGTCACCTAAAATTTAAAGCTTTCACACCTTCTCCTTCTGCAAAAGAACTTACTAACTGCAATATGTGCGTATCTGAAACACATAGGGAGAGGAATCCTGTCAAGGCCATGTTCTCCACTAGCGTACAAGGACATAAAACAGATAGAAAGACAGAGTCTAGAGTTAAATTCCTCTAAAATAAATGCTAGAGGCTACACCTCATCTGAAGTGTACCTGTAGAATAAGAAAATGGTCTTAAAAACCTATGGCTATGCAGGTGTAGACCCTTCCGCATTGCATTGGAAGGACAAATATATATCTATGTACGAAAACGCAAACACCCCACACACACATTATGTGTATTTAGTAGACAAAATGGAGTATTTGCAACATTTTAAACATTGCTGCTGGACTTTGTCTTTACCGGGTCATGCATGGTTGATATTATGATGGTCCACATGTGAAGTTCAACGGTAAGAGACACTTTCTTTAGATAATTTTATATTCACTTGTTCACACTTCACAGTGAGTAGTTCCAATGTTTCCATTTTGATGCTTGACCCCGAAGGGCCCTTTTTACTTCTCTGTAGATTTACCTGTTTGCGAGAGGCTTTAGGTAAATTGATTGCATTGGCAATAGCACCATGCCAAAATGATGATAAAGGACCAATTTTACAGTAACGCCATGTGAAATTGTTTTGTCTTAACGTTAACCATTGCAAATGGTGCAGTCTAACAAAAAGCCACCATAATCTTATAATGAATAGTCTAACCAAGCCAAAACTCAGAACCTGCCAACCCAGATCCCCGACTCTATGTGCTACAATTTTCACTTGTTTCATGGATTTACTGTTCTCCTAAAGACACAATCCCCCACCAGCACATTGGCTTTTTGCCTTGAGATTCGACATTGAACATTGGAAATCTTTGCGGGCCCATAATTACTAATCACAAGCCATTTTGATTAGATGCCACATGTATAACATCATAAATATTCAAGGTTTTTATTGGAGGATGCCACGGATGTAAAGCATTAGTTCTACAATATTTTGATCTAGACTCCTTTTTGATCCCATGGATCATAATGAAGATGCATATATTTCAAAGTACAATAGGGAAAGAGTTCAAGAAAAAGAATCTGCAGAGTAAGTTTAGCTGTTGTTCGCAGCCTTTCCCCTGTATTTCACCCTCGTGGAGGCTTCCATACCTCTCCTTTGAGATTTTATATGGTCAAAATCTTAAGTAGCTTGTCGAGTGTTAAAAAAGATTAGCACAAACTGTTAATGCCAGAACTTCAGTTGACAGCATAAACTTTAGTTGAACCATTCTTTACTATGTATCCACAATCATATTCAGTGTCGTAAAAAAGGGTTGTTTTATGTTCTGAATTTCAATTGCATGACTGAATAATGAAATTTTGGTACAACAGAAGTAGGAAAATCCTGGTGACCTTAATTGATCAGGGGGATTGGCACATTTGACAGGTCTGCTTGCAATAAAGTTTCCTGTCATGGCCTAACGGAGAATAGCACATTATTATGAATTTGCTTATTATGTTAACTGAAGATGACATAGTTCAACAATATGACAATTATTATTGGTAAGTCACCAAAAAAGAGTTTAAATTGACAAAGCATTCATGTATGGCGAATGACATACACGAGATGCCCCAAGAACCGAAGATGAAGAGCAAAGGTCAAAGAAGTCCCAAAAGAAGAAATAAATTAAAGACCTCTAAAATTGGCCCGACGGAATTTCCTACAGTAACTGAGGTGAAGTGGGAGACAGTAGTTGCAATGCAGCTTTCAGAGGCAACCTATAATTGAAGAAACTGCACACACATGGTATGTGAAGGAAAAAGACGAGAGACAATTACAAAGGAAATTGAAAGGCTTGTTCAGTTCAAGATAGACTCATCTCAAATCCTGCCTAGAATCTGATACACAGCTTTGGCAATCTCATCCACTGAAGTCAGCTCACAGCCATCTTCAATCTGCATTTAAAACCACCATATGAAATTCAAAAATTTGTTGGCTTTTTTCCCCTTTGAATTAATCAAAAACCAAATTTCATTACTTTAACTTCATCTAACCAACCTTGACACTGATAGAATAAAGAACAGTTTGATCCACTGTCGAGACATTTAAGTGAAGGATAGTGAGATGAAAGCTATTCAACCCAGATACCACTTTCAATAGCAGCTTGGGCAGCTTTTTTGATCTTATCTTGAGGTGTACATGGCAGTCCACAATGTTCACTTCGACATCAGCATTGGCAGCTGATTGAATCAAAGCATCACTTCCGGAAACTGAGTTGTCACAGGCAGCAGATGAACTTGTTGATGAGAACCGAGGAAACATGAAATCAGAGAAAGGCAGCAGCGAAGAAGCATGATCACCATCAGATTTTGGCTTCCTTTCTTTGTGGGCAACGTGAGATTGCAGACGTTGCTCTAGCTCCTTGACAAAATTAATGGCACCTCCAATGATTGATGCTTGATCACCCTATTGAAAAACACAATTTCTCTGTTAAGTACTTCTACTTTGAAAGGCATGTAATGGAATCAAACATTAAACTAAGTGATGGATACATGTTACCCTTTGAACGTAAGACTCAGGCATCAAGGATCGAAGAACAGAGAGATATTCATTCATTTGCTTCCTTCTATTGCGCTCTACAGCAATGTGGGCCATTCTTTGATTTTCAATCTGTTCTTTGTTCTTCCTAGTCCTGGGTCGCCGTCTCTTGGCACGAGCAGGAGGCAATTGACCGTTAGCAGGACTACTATTTAGAACATGTGATGGTGTTTTGGCATCTGGGGTCGGTTCATTTTGGTGCATTAAGGGTTCATCGAAATGATGGAGCATGGAAGATGGTGGTAGTGGTGGTGTTGGTGAGGATGAGTTCCAATTTTCATGAAGGAAATTTTCTGTTTGGTTCTCGAGAAAACCAAAGGAGTCAGCTTTTTCCACTTCCGCTTCTTTTTTTCTATCTAAGCCAAAGTACTCATCATAGCCCCAATTCTCTTCTAGCAAGTTGTAGAGTTCTTTGCTGCTGTGGCCAAGCAGGCCTTGTTGAAACACCACAGCCTCCAAAGCCATCTCTCTCTCTCTCTCTCTCTCTCTCTCTCTCTCTCTCTCTCTCTCTCTCTGACAAATGGACTTCTGCCTTTTTTCCTTTTCATGCAAGGTTTGGCAAAGGAGTAAAGCACTGAAACCCCCAAGAGAAAGCAGTTTTGCTTTATGGTGTTCCGTTGATGGAGCACTTGGTCATCCTTTAAAACATAATACGAAGCAGTACTATAATTTCTTTTAAAATTAGAGGTATCGAGTTTTTAAATATTTAAAAACTATTAAAAAAAATGACAAATTAAACTACAGTTGGTTGCAGGCGAAATAATATTGATTTGTGTATCATCTAAATATTAATCTATCTTCAATGTTGCTTTTATTTATTGAACATAAGAGATGATTCATTATTACTATAAAGAAATAAATCAAATTTGCCTGGAAATCTCTCAATCTGACATGTTCAACGAAGTAGATAAAAATAAAAAATAAAAAATAAAAAGCACTTTCCATTCATTTTCCTCAAAATGATTGAGTGCAAAAATATCTATTATTAAAAAAAAAAAAAACAGAATTGAGACAAATCTTGATGTTATTATGCATCTTGGTGTCTATCATACAGGGATCAATAACATACATTTTATTTTTGTCTTTTTCTCTTTTATAAATGTCATTCAAATTTGACTCCATGGAGCACAGTTGACAGGGTCACAGAGAGCCCGAATCCACTACCTTAACTGACAAAGTTCACTGGAAATAGAATGGTCTTGACTATATATTTTAGAGATATTGTTGTACAAAATAACATGGCATTTTTCATACCAAAGATCTCACCTTTGTTAACAAGAAGTTGTTTTAATGGTAAAGAACCGAAAATTAAACCCATTTTCTTGGCTAATAACCCAAAATAATTTTACATCCAAGAAAGTCATAGCTAGTCTAGTACTAATGGCAAACTTAAGATTATATGAGTTGTGTATATTCTTAAACTTTATTTTTTTTTTTTATGTACATCTAATATTTTAATAAGTAAGAGTAATAAAAAATCATGTCGGCAACTTAAAAATTTATCTGTGGATTCTTTGCCATACAAAAAAACAAAAAAAAAAAAAAGGGGTTTTAAAAAATAATTCAATACCTAGGCCTTTGCAGAAACTGCAAGAAGAGACCCTCCGTGTGTATTATACCGAGGAAGCCATAGCGTCCTGAAAATGAAATATCTATGGTACAAGAGCATGGAGAGTTTACGGCAATCGCAGAAGAGCGTGGGCACACGCGCCTTCAAGGACAACGAGAGAATTGTTTTTAACAAAAAAAAAAAAAAAAAAGAAATAAGACCAGGGGCTTCGTCATTTGGTAATAATAAGAACGGATGTACGAGCCATTGAGATCTGTGAAAAAGCCTGACAAAGAGATTCTGTCAAATGAGAAAAAATAAAAAAATTTAAAAAACATTTTTTTAAAAAAAAAGGCAGTCATAGTATATAGTCTATGGATCTTTGAATTGTCAGATATGTACATGGGTCTTTGCAGAACCATGTGACATTAGATAATAATACAAACAAAAAAATTAATGGTCTGAATACTTCTTCGTAATAATTGTGAACATAATTGAAAACAATTATATTTTATAATTGAAATTTCTTGTGTATTTATCTACCACATTCCTCAACTTCCTTCTCCCCATTTGCACTGACAATTTGCAGACACCTCCCTCATTTTAGCAGTTCCAATAAAGCAATGCAAATGCCCCATGTCAAGCAGACTCCTGTTTGGGAAACACCAACCATTGAGCTTTCTTTTGTTTTCATGTACACCATTTATACTTACGATCAAACTTTCAATTAACTCTCAAAGATAGGAGCTTGAGTGGGAATAAGGTGTGCATTAAACTCCTATGAAAAATATGACAGTGTTACGTGGGAATAAGGTTCGTTTGTGGATGAAATTGAATTAAAATGTCAATGTGTGATTCTCAATTTTTGTTCACATGGATCATGACTGCATACCAATATGATTTTTTTAAATTAGAAAAAAAAAAAAAAAGCTTCCATTCAATTTGATAATTATATGGACACTTTCAATTTCATCTAAATTCTTTTCTCCGTGTGTTTGTGGGTTGGGAGAGTGAATCATAGTTATGAAAAAAATTTTATTGCCAAGAAACAAAAATTTCAAAAGGACCCCATTGTAATATCAAGAAGCTCTGCTCTTTTCTCGTGCAACCCAATTAATTATTTGAAATTACTAGACTAATCCGTTAATGATACCCAAACCCACAAGTCTAATCACAAGTATTTCTCTGCAATAAAACAAACCGTCCCTTCATCTTTTTACCATACCGTCCAAAATGTGCTATAGAAAGGTAGACACAAGTTTCTGCAGCTAATGAAATATATTTAAGCAAAGGCATTTGTTTAATCTTTTCAGTGGTCTGAAAAGAAAAAGTACAGTAGCCACCATATGGTTTATGTTTCGCATTTTGTGCACAAAAGGACCAAGGACTGGACCCTTTATTTTGTTTTACTTCTACCAGGTCATTTCTCCTCCCATTTTGCCCATTTTGAATAGTAATTGATGGGTTGTCATAGGATGATCTATAGGTCCTTGTTTGATAGTTCCTTTTGTATTGTAGTAATTTGATATCATAGGTCTGTTTTTTCTTTTTTTCTTTTTTTTTTCTTGTTTTTTGTTTTTTTGGGTTTGAGGTCGATATCATGGTTCAGTTTACTTGCACGCATCTTACTTATTAATTCACATATGAATCAATCAAAAACAAAAACATTCATGTCAAAACTAGAGGATTTTATACGAAAACTTTCAATTTGGCATTAGCTCGTTGGATCTTTAGCGCTCTCCTTTGTCAATTTTGGCCGGCATTGTAACTTGGATTTCGTGAATCTTTATTTTTTTCTTTTTGTTTTTTAGTTAAATGATTTCAATGATTCGAGCTCAAGATTTTTAGCTCTCTACAAGACAATTTTGGTATTAAATTAAATCTCATTCATCAACATCTTTCATATTCCATCGTCTTTCTTGCTGGGACAAGGCATGTACAGCCAACACAAGTCCCCAAAAATAAAATGACAACACATATACATGGAATATTTCCGGCCTCTAGCTGAGTCCTTCTTAATGAATCCCTCTCTCCTATCGCAGCCAAGACATACAGCAATCCATACACCATTGCTTCCTTGTATTTATTCTCTCTCCCCCCCCCCTCCATATATATATATATATATATATATATATAGGTGTGTACGTGTTTGTCTAACGAGTTGTTAAGTTAATCATGATCATCATGCCAAGAAAATGCATATGATCCATGTATCTGATGTGGAGAAATGGGCCAAGTACAGCATCATGACAAAGTCATGTTTTGCATACAATATGTCAAAATGGTGCTATGCAAAATCCGAGTTTCCAGCCCCAGGAATTATGCTTCAATCAGATCGTTAAAGAAAAAAAAAGAAATGATTCCATCATACACGTGCCACTTGGTTTCTGGATTTCCTACAGCTCATAAGACAAGAAAGAGGCAGCTCACAACACATGCACAGCACTCTCTAGTCTCTTCCATAATTTAAGTTCAATACTGCACTTATTATGTGCTGGCTGCTTCCTAGGACCATATTACAACACTCTATAAGACTATCCATGCAACAATGATTATTATTATTAAAGTACCATTCATTTATCTCTGTCCAGCATTCTGTCTTTTAATGAGGAAGAAAGAGAGTCTTTGCTTGATGCTTACTTGTGGTGAAGAAACAATCAGAGTTGAAAGATGAAGGAGTGACAAAGACCCCACTAATTTTGAACCTTTCATCATGTGAAAGTCCTTCTTGTTGGGCATCATCATCTCCAAAAATACCCTCCTTCTCTCTCTCTCTCTCTCTCTCTCTCTCTCTCATTCTCGTGTGTTTTTGTATAGCTGTTCCTTGCTTAGACTAAACGTCGGATATATGTAATTTTATTTTATTTTATTTTATAAATGTTTTTGTAACTTGAATATATGACTCTTAAATTACACTCAAGCAACCCTATCATTGCGTTAAGTTTGCAATTCTACTTACAACATTTGTTCTATGTGGTGTACCCCGGTACACTTTAGCACAAAGTTCGCACATCTATTTGAAGGAACGGATACAGCTTCCGTTAATTGAACCAGACCTTCATAAGTCCCCACATATCACTAGACGGCCAATTAATTCAACAAGACAATCAATCGAAAAAGTCAAACACTCATTTCAGAATTGTCTTACCAAACAATTCGAGTATAATCTTTGTCGTCTAAAAGTTTAATCATATTCTTCCACTGCTCAAAATCCTTGCCTGCCTACCTTATATTATAAAGAATCTATGCACATTCATTATTATGATTATACCATCAAAAGTTCATCCACATCCAACCAACTCCTTCTCAAGGTTTCTTGGTATCTCCATGGCAGAGATTTCTCTTTTCCCTTCCCACCCATGAGGGAAACACAGAAAAAGAGGATACCAAAGTTCAAGAAAAGAATTGTCTCTTAAAAAAGAATTTTCATTGATAGTTTATAATTGATTTAAAACTAATTGATAAATTTTTAAATTTTTAAATTATACAATTTATCTAATTACACTAAAAATTTTCAATAAAGTCAGTTCAGTAAAACTTTTAATCAAGAAAAAAATATTTTAAATAAATAAATAAATAATAAAATAATAATAATAATAAAAAATACTAAAGAATATTCCAGTGTCACCTTTCTCATGCATAATAATTATCTCTGGATATTCTCATCCCAAAAGAGGAAAAGCAGTGTTTCCCTGCATTGTCCACTTGTTCGAGGCTCTTATTACCTTTACGCTGGCGAAATGTGACCTATGGGTAGCTACTACGAAGGCTTGTTAAGCTCTCTCTAGCAAATGTCGAAGGACAAAAGGAAATTGGACACCACAAGTGATTTTCTCTTGTCATCTAATTACTCGTTATTCACCATGGACAAACTTTAGAGTGATGCAAGCCAAGATCGAAGTTTAACCAAGCAACAAGCAATGTTCTCTGTGCACCCAAGAAAAAAAAAAAAAAAAAAAAAAGAGGTAGGCAAGTCTAAGTAGAGAAGGGTTCACGTGTGGTTCCATTCCACTGCCTTATTTGTTTGATTTCCATCACATGGATAAAGATTAATAAGCACAAAACAGTATTAATTATTGCATATAAAATATATATATATATATATATATATATATATATATATATATATATATTAATTATAATTATAATTTATACTTTAATTTATTTATATCTATCAAGAATTTTAGCATTTGTTATCACAAATGCCCACATGTCAAAAGAAGGGGGTTCCCCTTTCTCCTGCATGCAAAAATCAAATCGTGCTGCGGTGGGGGTCCTATATATCGCCTTTTTAGCGTTTACTTTGATCATACACCAACAAGGTTTTGATTGGACATAAAGCAATTTTTGTCACGTTGCATTTGGAAGAGCATCTCTAAGTTATATTTCTTCGATTTAATGAGTACACGTGGCAGTCATATTCTAAGATGTTCGTGTTTGCAAACAACGGCGCAACCCCCAAACCACTTTCTCAAACCCGCGGCTTGGTTGAGGGTAATTCTCGGGATTAGTCCTCACAACTCCGCTTCTTTTTTTTTTTTTTAATAGAAAAATTATAGTGTTTAATATATTGGTATTTCAAGAACTCACGATGCATTTAATTCATTATTAATTATTAATCTCTAACCAAATTGCTTTTCTTTTAAAAAAAAAAAAAGTGGCTTTGATATTTGGGGAAAGAAACACAAATTTTAGTATTAAAAAAAAAAAAAAGACATACAATCACAATCCAATCTATTTTTTGAAGGCAATAAATGCTGACATGCTCCCACTATTAATAAATGCTTATTAAAGTCTCATGGAATGTGATAATTCTTATATAACTATCTTTCTTCCTTTTCTTGTCTTTTTTTTAATTAAGAGATTTTTTGGGCTTAGAACTATTCAATGACCGCTGCGTTACCCAACATATGGCCCACTTAAATGTCACACAGTAATCGGCTAATCCACTGAGTAGGGAGAACTGGTGGATGGGCAGCTCAAGTTTAGATGCAGGCTCTCACAGCTGGGCCCACCCAAGTTTTGTACAGAAGTTAGGTGTTGATGGTCCAAAACCTATGGCTTGGGACAGAATATATATTTTGGGTTACATAGCTTATGTTGGGCCAATGGGTCAGAAACATTAAGGCTGTGTTTGGTTTGGTGACATGTTGATGGTCCAAACAATTTTTTGGCTACTGGTCCCTTAGAGCTATATAGAATCAAGAAAGTAGTTTGACCGATAGAGGATATGGACATGGTCACAGACTCATAAACTTGAGAATTAAAATTCAATCGACTTTTGAATTCACGCGGACGCCGCAATTCAATTTCATTGTTATCTTCTTCTTTTTTTTTTTTTTTGAATTTTTAATTTCCCTGTTTTTATTATGTTAATTTAAGCACTAAATCTCTAATTTTTGGGGTTTTTTTAAATTTCTCAATTTTTTTTTTTTTTAATTCCCAACTCTCGGCCAGTATATCCTCCGTAAAATTATAATTTACCAAACACTTCAAACAAATTTGTACAATTTTAAGTCTTGGACTCAAAATTTTTGTATTTTCCGCCTTTTATTGAAAAAAAAAAGGGTATGTATATATATAAAAAGACACCAAGTAAATGTGCTACACTTTTCATTCAATCTTACATGGTAATTAGGTCTGCCTAAAAGCAAAATAGCAAGACACGGGGCTTAAAGCTTCAGTTCAAGGTCTTTATAATCCTCTTTTTTCTTTTTTTGGGGTTGTTCTAACGCTGATTGAATGGTTCCTATAGTCAGATCGTGGGTTGGTGGATACAGGCTCAGTTTGGAAACGATTTGCGAAAATAAGAACTTTTTATCTGTTAGGCACAGCCCTTGGTAACGAAAATGCTTTGTGTTGACTATTGAGACCACGTTTCTCACCAGTTCGATTGTCATTGAAAGATTTTAAATTCATGAATTTGCTCATAGGAACATTCTGAAGCGTCAAGCGCTCGTTATAAAAGGAAAAATATAGTTTTGATAATATTAAAAAATAATAATAATAATTTGATGTCCTCTTTCTTCTACATGGGTGTACTGTTAACGGGTGCCCAACATATACTTTTCATTTGGTGGCTTTGAACTCAGAGTTTGGGCTGTAAATTTCTCATGGTCAGAGCAAAACGTCAACGTCTAGCAACTAGAAATATAAATATTTTGAGAGAAAATCCAATCTTGGGTCTGCTTAACTACCCTCAGAGTCGCTTCAAGGCAGCTAAATTGACCATGGAAAAAAAAAAAAAAAACAAAAAGACTAAAATTCTCGGTATTTTTATCATCGTGATGCAATACTTGCGTTGAATTTTCCATTTTTGACTTCATTATATTAATCTAGAAGGAGGGACGGGATACTGGGTTACCATGAATTGGCCACATAATTACATCAGATTATTCAGGGTAGCGGGCATTTTGGGTTTAATAATTACATGTACATTTGGTATTTAGTTGTGGCGCTCCGGCAACTCTTCTTCACATGGCGGCGTAGACTAAAAGCATATGAAATCTTAAATTTTGTTTCTTGTCACTATCATATAAAACTAATAAAAGGGCATTCCCAGAAAATTGTAAAAAAAAAAAAAAAAAAAAAAGACTAAATATATGGTATAATTCTTCGCATTAATAGAAAATATTTTTTTTTTCTCAACAAAATGGTCAATAAATTATCTTTCTTATTAGGCTTAATTATTTATTTATTTATGAGATTCTTTGGGTGTAGAACTGATTTTAAAGTTTCTCATTCTTTACTAGTGAGTCGAATGTCAAGAAGAAACGAAACGAAGGAATTATAAATTGCGTACAAGCTTGCTCTGTGTGATGCCCTTTTTGTAAAAAATTTTTTGTCTCCCATGTGAACTGATACTTAGAAAGATAATGTTCAAGACAGACCAATTTGCTTGTAAAGATATGGCCATGGACTTCAATTTTATTTTATTTTTTGTGAATAGTTATCCTAAACTTACAAATTCCACAGCCACATGATGCTATTTGTGGGGTTGTTTGTTTTAGCTGATGACTAATTCATGATTGACAATTAAAAATGCTAATGGATAATAAAAAAAAAAATAGCCTGTAACTGTCAGACCAATAATTTTGGATAATCTTACAACCAAATTAAATATGTTATACACAATAACTAAAACAATAATAATAAAAAAAAAAAGTAAGAAAAATGTCACAAAAGAAAATTAATAGCAACTGTTATTGTATTTTATGGCCTTCTTTTTCTTTTTAACCCTTCTTTAAGGTGTGAAAATTGTTCTTTAAATTCGTGTTGCACAAAAAAGGAAAGTCCAAAGCTCAGAGAATCTAAATCTTTGTTAAAAACAAAAATCTTTATTGGTTTCACGATTTTTCATCCGTCAATGCATGCTCGTGAATCCTATTCTACATGCAATCTCGACCTTTTTTTTTTTTTTTTTTTTTTTTTTTTTAAATTTTCAGCTTTTTCCTTATCTGAATCATTTCCATACACGTGAAGAATATTATATTTGTCCACAACATGACATGAAAATGGCCTAATTCATGATTCGAAAATAAAAAAATTAATTAAAATAATTAGAAAATATATTTCCTAAACAACATTGTAAATACAACTATAAACTTACAAACAATTTTACCTCAAGTTTTTGTGTGTGTGCGTGTGCGCGCGTGTGTGGGGATAATGGTGAAAGGGGCTTTCGAATTTATAAAAGCCTAGGCTATAAGAGGAATGACTTGGATTAAAATTCTGAGAGGAATAAATAAGGGGGACCACCATGGGGTGGGCCAGGCTGCGGTGCTCCATTATTTCAACTTCTTGTTGGGGCCGTTAATTAAAGAGACTTCTGCTCAACCTTCTGCTGGCAGGCTGGCGTCGCGGGTAACGTTTCTATAGTTGATCAAATTCAAATTGGGGGGGAATCCTTCTAGATCATCCGATGCCTCACTGGCGTTGTCCGCAAGCAATTGATGTAAAATTTCTCCACCGATGTTTGAGCAAGACCGTAGATGGCATCATAATTTTGACTGTTGTTGGTTAATAAATAAATAAAATAAAAAAATATAAATAATCAGATTGAAAGTTCAAACCACGACTCTTTGTAATTCTCAAATAATAGAAACTTAAATTCAATGGTAACAAGCGTTCTTGTTTAATCACTTATAACTAGTCTAATAGTAAAAGTGAATTAAAAATTATATGAATTAAATAAATATTTATATTTTCAAGGCCATTTTATGTTTTAAGTGAAAAATGTGGTAATTAAGAATTTTTTTGATGGAATTTTTTTAAATGTTAAAAAAGCATTAAGTGTTGAATGTGAAACTTTATCTCCCAAGCTAACGGTAGCGCTTCCAACATTTGCTGTGCCAAAGTTCGTGTGCGATGACTGACCAAATGGCTTCTTCGCTAACAAAATTAAAAACTAAAGAAAGTAATAATAAGCAAGAGAATTGCGAGGCATCTAGCAATTTTTTAAACATGGGCCCTCCCCCTCCATTATTGACTTGAAATTCTGGAAGCCTTGACGAACTTCATATTTCATCTCAAAGAAGGAAAAAAAAAAAAAAAAACCCCTGAACCACATGTAATCCCAAAACAAAAATGGAAAAAAAAAAAAGGAAAAAAAATAAAAATTTTTTAAAAAATTAACTTGGTGCGCAAGGCTTGCATTTATAATACACCACCAAAGGCTGTTTTTTTAACCATTTTCACTCCATGCTCCGCAACCATTTCGAGCCGAAAGATCGACCTTTGTTTCAACATCAAGATCAAGAATTGCTCGAGCCCATCATGAGGTTCTCCCGTAGGGAAAAACATGGGATCCTTTCCCTTCCCACCACCAACTCCGTGCTTCTCTTCCTCCTCCTCCTACTTCTTACGCCGCCGTACACGGAGGGCCAAAACAACCCCGACAACCAAGATCCCTATGGCTACGCGCGTGTTACACCCTCCATGGCCATCATCATAGTAGTCTTAATTTCCGCTCTCTTCTTCATGGGCTTCTTCTCCATGTACCTACGGCACTGCAATGATTCGGGCGGCAGCATTCGGCGGCTGGCAGCCGGCAATCTGGGGCTGTCCAGACGGGGTGCGGCGTCTCGTGGGCTCGAAGCTGCCGTGATCGAGACCTTCCCGACGCTGGTTTACTCAGAAGTGAAGGGGCTCAAGATTGGGAACGGAGCTTTGGAATGCGCCGTGTGCTTGAACGAGTTTGAGGACGATGAAAGGCTGCGTTTGCTACCCAAATGCGACCACGCTTTTCATCCTCAATGCATTGATGCCTGGCTTGCTTCGCACACCACGTGTCCAGTTTGTCGGGCCAATTTGGCCCCTCAACCTTCTGACCCACCGCCGGGTCAACCCGCTGAGTCGGATCTCGAGTCGGACCTGGAGGTCCAGAACAACTCTGTGGAGACAGAACCGGAAAATGGTGGGAGTGGGATTGTGGAAGCGGCGGCACCGGAGCCGGAAGTTAAGAGTGTAAACCAAACTTTGAATAGGAACCGTACACGTGGCTCGAGATCCGGTAGGCCGCCCCTGCCTAAGTTCCCCAGATCGCACTCAACCGGGCATTCTTTGGTCCAACCAGCGCAGAATACCGATCGGTTCACTTTGAGATTGCCTACTGAGGTTAGGAAGCAAATAATGGACCGGGAGTTGAACCGGACTATGAGTTTGGTCGGTTTACCCAGAGAAGGGAGTTCGAGGAGAGGGTATAGAACCGGAGAAGGAAGCAGTAGAGGGAAGTTTTTCGGGTTTGGGAGAGTTGAACCGTCTGACCCAAAAGCTAAGTCAGACCGATGGGGTTTCAGCATAACCCCACCGTTTCTAGGCAGAGCCTCTTCGTTTTTAATTAGAGCATCGTCGGTTAGGTCGCCAAAGGTGGCCGCATCTGATGGCGAGGGGACTTCAACTCAATCGGTCGAACCAAATACACCCAAATCGACCCGACCGCCAGTTTAATTGTCAAATTTGGACTTTTTCTTTAATGCACAAGACTATAATTCCTTGTTTATAAAGGGTAACTTTTTTGCTTTTTTGTTTTTTTTTTTTTTAATTTTATTCTATTAAATTCATCTCATTTCATGTACATTATGATAACCCCCAAATTGGACTAAGTCAAAAATCCATATAAAATAAGATTGTGTAAAGCGCTTGGAGAAATAAAGCAACCAAAAATTGTTGACCAATTCCGCAGTCAGTTGCACTTCTCAAAATTTACATGCTCCGACTTGCTGGTTAGATTGAAAATATTCCGGCTTTTTTTTTTAATTAATAAAAAAAAAATTTTGATCGTCATTTTTACTGCATTTTAACTATTAAAATTGGGCTTATAGCATACAATTAATGTTCTGGTTCTTCTCAATAAACTAAAAGGAGGGGGCACATGGTTAGACTAGGTGTTCTGGTTGGTTGGCAAGCATTTATTCCAGAATTTTTCTTTTTTTCTCCAATTTGGGTCCCTTCCTTTTCTACCGCGGCTTTCCTATTCCGCGTCAGTAAATGACAGCTGAGAGACGAGCTTACGGCCTCTTGTCTTGGAGCCTTGTGTTTTGTACAATTTGTACTAGACCAACAGTCCCCGACACCGCCATGTTTTGTTTAATTGGGGACAAAATTTGACCGACATTTTAATCCCGCGGGGCTTCCACCCTCGGGTCCAGAGTTGGTCTGACATTCTGCGTACGTCAAAGCAATCCCTCTTATGAAAAGCTGTCACGGACGGTCCATTGCCTTAGATTGTCGTACTGGCAAAGTTGGTGTCTCTAACAGTATTGAATTTAATATGGAATGACACCTTTCAAAACATTATTTTTATCATATGGTTCGTCATAAAACTTAGAAATGTAATTAATTATAAATTTATAAGTCATTTTTATTAATATATTATTTATTATTTTTATTTGAAATCTGGATACAGGTGAATTCGAACAGATTGGGCTGTAAAGCCTGTTGGGCAACTTCATATCAACGCCCGTGCAACAACTCTTCGAGCATGGACCTGTTCTAAATGGGCCTTTACAAGAGAGCTTTTTTATTTTTTGAGCTCTTCAATCCAAGTAATAGAATTTGGGCCTAATCGTGGGCCCAGAACTTGGACCCTGATGCTGAATCACGCGAGCCCACCCACCACACAAGATCTTCTATAATATCCTTCCTTTAAGAAAAATTTTCAAGAAAGTAATGGCGGAGGAAAAAAGGAGGAAAATAGTGATCGAAATACCATCACACAAAGAAGTGATAGAGAGTTCACAGGCAAAGTCAACGTCACAATTACAGCAGCAGTCTTTCTTTAAGCCTTCGGAGTCTTTCTCCCAAGCCTTTTCCTTCATCAAGAACTCCGAATTCTACGCCCCTCCTCCTTCGCCTCCGCCTCCGCCTCCGCCTCGGCCTCCGCCTCCGCCTCGGCCTCCGCTACCGCCCTCTTCCTCAAATTCTGGCGGCTTTCCAGATAATAATGCAACTCCGAGGTGGGTCCCTCTTCTGTTTTTCTTCTTGTGGATGTGGGTGGTTTTTTTTTTTTTTTTTTTCCTTTTTTCTTTTTCTGTTGTTGTGTTTCGAAGTCATTTGTGCGATTCGTTTTGTTCTGTTTTGTGCGCAGACAAATTGGTGAAACCAGTGCGGTTGCCGTTGCTTCGTCTTCTTCTCAGGCAACTCAAAATCGTAATGCGATTCTCGTAAGCCACAGACAGGTTAGGCTTTTATTTCCATAACCCACGTTTTTGTTTTCAGGTATTTCTTGCTTCTCTTGTCATCTTTGTCACCTTTCTTATTTGCACATAGGAAGTCAATGTGGAGCTTATATGAATTTTGGGCTCACCTTCTTTAATAACTGGTTTTCGAGGTGTGACTTCTCGAAGGCTCACATCATTTGGTATCTGAGCCATCAATTATTTCCCAGTTTGCTTAGTGCAATGCTTTGGGTTTGGCTCTCCCAAGTTTCATATCAATAATTAGCATGGAGTATTGCCACATGTTGGTTGTTTTTGTTTGAAATTGTGTGTGGCATGATTGACAGTAGCAAAAAGCAAAAGGGGTGTGGTCTTTGCCGGACGATTCGGTAATCCTTTTTGGTAGAGATTTTGAATTAAATTTGTTTGGACCAAATTCAGGTTTGAATGAAAGGTTGGTTATGGGTGTGAGAATTCAAGGGGTTCATATGACAGCTCCTTTGGTTCTTTATTTGATGTTTAAACCTTCCTCCTTTTATTTATTTATTTGTTTATTTTATTTTATTGTCTTGTAGAAGGGAAACCCTCTGCTTAAACATATCAGAAATGTGAAGTGGGCCTTTGCGGATCTGGTTTGTGACTACTTGCTTGGGCAGAATACATGTGCTCTCTATATAAGGTTTGAAATGCCATCCTTCATGTACATTTGTGAATTTCTTGAGTGATATCTAGAATGATCATTTTTGTCAATATTGAATAATGAATGAACTTTCTGTTTGGTTTTATTGCTTATATTCTTTCTTGGTTTCTATCTGCCATATGCTACAATTGATCAGTCAACCATTTGATGCAGTCTGCGCTATCATCTATTGCATCCTGATTATCTATATTTCCGTATAAGGGAACTGCAAAAAAACTACAAGCTACGTGTTGTTCTGTGCCATGTTGACGTGGTAAGTCACTCTTCTAGATGACAATCCCTTGTGTCTAATTTGCAATATTTTTGTTTCTTTTTTTTCAATGATTCCTAAGAATAGTGTCTTTGGGCGGGGGGGGGGGGGGGGGGTTTGTTAAGTGTGGTTATATGCTGCCTATGTGATGTAAAGAACACAATATTCATGTTTCTCATTGGTTTCAGGAGGATGTTGTGAAGCCTTTACTTGAAATCACCAAGACAGCTCTACTTCATGATTGTACTCTGTTATGTGGTTGGAGGTATGCTTGATATTATTTCTTGATGAAAACTTGCTTTGTACTGGCAAAGATTCTCAAAAGGTTTATCCTTGAGAAACTCAATTGATGTTCTTTGCTTATAGCCTGGCGGAATGTGGTCGGTACTTGGAGACAATAAAAATGTATGAAAACAAGCCTGCAGACCTTATTCAGGGCCAAATGGATACAGACTACTTATCACGGGTATCAAGTTGTTTGAGACATTCTGTCAGAGGTCAATTGGAACATCTATGTGTCATATAGTCTAACATTGACTTTTTAATATTAATTTGCTTGGCTAGTTTACATCTCATCTCATTGACTGATATAACTTGGGACTTTGGTTCTCTGCATTCAGCTAAACCATGCCTTCACAACTGTTCGGCATGTTAACAAGACCGATGTGGTTACCCTTGGGTCTACATTTGGGGTATGCCCATTGTTCCTTGAGCTCAATAACAATTATAATTGGCTGTTTGTTCGTTATTCATCTGCAACAATCTGCTATGTATTTGCAGTCTTTGTCTAATATCATGGATGCATCAATGGAAGATCTAGCTCGTTGTCCTGGCATAGGAGAGCGGAAGGTACAGAATGGGCTTCTATGTCAATGTCATCTAAATATTTGTGATGCGTAATAAATTTCAAAATATTAGCATGGTGGTTAAAGTTGCTTAGACCATTGGATGTTTCAAGTACAACTAACGGACAATGTTCTCTTGATGGATCAGGTGAAACGTTTGCATGACACATTTCATGAACCATTCAGGCGTGTGATTTCCAGCCAACCAGTTATTCCAGAAACCACAGTTCAGAAAGGATCTGATGCTCCCTCGGTAAATGAAATCGTAGAACTGGAAAGGGAAAAAGAAGACGTGAGCAAATGTGGCAACAAAGAACCTGAAATAACAGTGAAATCAGCTCTGTCAATGGCATTTGCAAAATATGCTGATAAATTTGGTAAGAATGGTAAATCACTCAAGGAGAAGATGGGAGAAACAAGTGATGTTGTGGAACCAGAAGCTGCCAGTGGAACACGTGGGGAAGGTGCTGCAGATTGATCCTGTTACATTCTTCTGACCTTATGATTTTTTTCTTTTTTTTTTAGCTGAGGGATGATAGGTGTCCAGTTGGTCTAGTCACAATAGGTAATTTATGGGGTTTGAATTTCAACCAAAGTTTGTGCTGTTGATGAGTTTTTTTCCTAGGTTCCAGAAATCCTTTGGTTAGAAGTATAATTTTATCTTTATTCTTATCTATGTAAACAGTGCCTATAAATATAATAATTTTGAACCTACTAACTATTACTGTAGCTTTCCTGAAGCCACAAAATGGTCATCCATATACTTGCCAATTATCTATGAGCTGAACGAGATGAAAACTGGAAGCATTCATCTTTTTGATTGTCATGTCCAGTCAAGCCTTGAATTTTCTTATGCCATCTGGAAACCAATTTTGGTTGTGCTCATTCAGCAGAAGATCTTGGAATCATGAGGCTGGTATTGTGCTACAGAATTCGTCTTGGCTTTTTAGCATTAGCAATCACTTACCTGGAACTTTGTCTATGCCCACTAACCTTCTTTCCCTCAACTCTCTTTGATAGTTTGGACTTCCTTCAGGGCTTCACGCCATTCACCCCTTCTCCTCTAGCCAAGAAATACAGTACCCCACGAAAGCATTCTGCAAATGATGCTACATTGGACCAATCTTCGTCAATACTTTTCTTTCTCAACATAGTAAATAGTGTAGTTTGCACAATCAGTTTTGATCGTTAAAACACGTCTAGTTATAATTTCGCTTGTGATTTACACTGATCGGGGTATTAGAAGGCCAGACAAAATTTTTTTGGAGTTCAAAGTGGCTCAACAAGACCACATATTCACACCTAAATATTGTTACATCTTTACCCAGAAAGGGGAAGAAAAAAAAGGTACTTGGCATTTTATTGACATATATGTTACTTTATAATCTATATTTTACTTGAAAAACAACATGGTTGAAATTGATAAAAAGGGTGAGTAGAAGCATAATTACAACTTATATACCAGGTCCAGTTCGTTCTACCGCTTGCTGATTCAGAGTATTCCTTCTAGCTTTCAATCTGTTGCCTTGTTACCACTTGCCTTGCACGTTTTGTTGCTCCTCACAACAAAATCTTATGTTCAAAGCTCTGATCAATGTATGTTGATACCATGCCAATAATCACTGAAGGATGGCAAACAGGTTGCATTGGTACCAGAACAAATCAAGGCATCCAACTATGATCCACGGAATTGTTCCTAACAGCTTTTCTTATGTAGATATACTAATTGTTCCTAACACTTGGGACTTGATGTTGTTTGATTCTGAAATCTAGAGGAAGAAGAGGTGGAAACAGAAGTTAGGTTCTTGACCAGAGGGACCAGTGATTGCACAACATCTGTCATTAGTGGCCGATAATCTGCTTCTGGTTGCACACACATGGCAGCAATGGCAGCTACCTGTTAGAAGAATATGTGCTCTAATGTTATTGGGGGGTTCAGCTAAAGTAGTGTATGGATTGCTCATGCTGGAGAAAAGAGGCAACCTGTATTAAGTCTTTCTTTGAATATTGGCCTTCCAGAGTTGGATCAATCATTTCTGATACCTTCTCCCTGTCGGTTAACCTTGGAAGAGCCTGTAAATTCAGGTAACAGAAACATTTTAGTGGTTGGCTTAGGCTTTGCTTGCTCCAACTAGCAAAGAGGCTACTTAAAGTTTGATCATAAGCTACTTCAGTTTGGGAATGTACAAATTGCATATGCTAGTTACTTCATTGCTGTGAAGGGAAGAAATGGATTGAATTCACGCACCCAGGAGACAAGAACATGTTCACCATGGGGCCGTTTGGTATCAACAGGAGTGCGGCCAGTTAACAGCTGTAGAAGAACCACTCCATAGCTGTACACATCTGATTTTGTAGTAAGCTTACCTGTTGAAGCATACCTAAGTCCAAAAACCAAAAATTTAGCATTGTGTAAGCTAATGGTTAGTGTCTATTATGGTCTTGAAATTGAAATTCTTTGAGCATGGCCTGTTGCTTACTTTAAAAGTCTTCATAGATAAAGAAAATGACATGCTGCCTAGAGGTAACCTTCCCTTATCCCATGGGCAATCCCATGTGATAAATGACATGTCCCTATTGTTGGGTTTTTTAAGTATAACATCCACGATAGATGATGGAGCACTTACTCTGGAGCTAAATAGCCAGTGGTTCCAAGCACACGTGTTGAAATCTGACCGTTGATCCTGTCCGAGCCCATCTTCGCCAATCCTAAATCCGCCACCTTGGCATGGAAATTTTGATCTAGTAAAATGTTACTGCACTTCAAGTCACGATGGATAACAGCTGGGATTGCGTGTTCATGGAGGAACTCTAGGGCCCTGGCACAATCCAAAGCTATCCTCAACCGGGAACCCCAATTCAATGGCCGATGCTGCTTGTGATGGAGGTGTTGTTGAAGGGTACCATTAGGCATGAACTCATAAATTAGGAGCCTATGGTGTTGGTCAGCACAATAGCCAAGTAGCTCCACCAAGTAAGGTGAAGGCAACCTACTTAGCAGATCTACCTGCAAATTGGAATCTTAGGTGAAAGAAAAAGACTTTCTGTTTTGCACCCATGTGGAAAATTCAATAGCATACAACAAAGAGTAGGTGATGGATAAGATGAATTTGTGCATCTATTTTGAATGCATTACATACCATTTCCCCAGATTATTTATTTTTGTTAACTTTATAATCACATTTTAGCAATTGTTAGTGTTGACTTTAAACCCTTGAAGGACAAAGCCATTTAATCTATGTACTTACAAGTTACAAGATTAGGTAGAACATGAAAGAAATAAATGCAGTCACTTGCCTCTATCCTGAAAGCACGCTCCCCTTGCTTTCTATTTCTGTGAAGCATCTTAATTGCTGCCACAGTCCCATCACCAAGAACACCCCTATACACCACTCCATATCCACCATTCCCTATCACATTTGCTTCACTGAATTGGTTTGTGGCTGCTTCAATCTCCTTAAATGTGAAAACTTGGACTCCTCTATATTTTCTTGGGGGTTTGTGACCCAAATTGCCTCCATATAGACATCCACCCTTCACATCTACCACTTTCCAGAAATTATAAGATCAATTTACTAGCATTTGGAAAAAGAAAACTCAAAATCTAGTTAGAAGCAGAGGAGAAAAAGTGGGCTTTATTTCACTGATCATCGTCAATATTAAATAATACTGTAGACATGATTGGTTGGTCAGAAATTAGTCAATTACATCAGCTTTAATGAAAACGAGAAGAGAAGAGGGCTCGTAAAGTGAAAAGTTTGCAACTTTATGAAAGAAATCAAATTATAGAAAGCCAAAGGTGGAAACATATCACAATTCTCAAACAACCCAATTGCTCAAAAAACTAAAAACTTTTCAAGATGGGTAGGCGTTACCTGGGCTAGAGGTGAAGTTTATGGTGGCATGAGGAATGAACCTGCTGCTGGTGTTAAGTATGCTGCCATTTTCCTTAATACGGATTCTATTTTTAGCAGATTTGAGCCGCCGGAGCATCAGTATTATTACAAAGATGGCCAGAAGCACAACAGCAGAAATGGAAGCTATGACAATTATGAGAATGGAAGTGGAAGAAAGTGGTCCATGGCGGCCGCTAGGCTGTGAATGTGATGAGTTATGGTGCCTAAGGTTATGATTGCCAAGAGGCCTTGCAGTCTCTGGTGCTGCAGCACCAGCAGCTGCTCTGATGCTAGTTTCCATGAGCTCAAAGAAACCAAATGACAGAGAAGCAGCAAGGATTTAACAAGAGAAAAGACATGAAAATGGAAAGATGATGGGGTGCAGGAATCAAGGAGGTATATTGCATAAAAGTAAACGGAGTTTCCCTTCCTAGAAGGTCACTCACATTGCCTGTATGGCTGCAAAATTCTTCTCTTTCTTTCTATTGTGTTCTCTCTCGTGAATGGTGGGGAGCCTTTTGTGCACTACATCCGTCTCGTCTTTTGGCTTTTCTCATGATCGGTCTGTGTCTTTGTTTCACACCAATCATGCTCATCCACGTCATAGGCCAGTAAAAAATGGAAATAAATATATTTTTTATCCTAATTTTATTTTTTAATTTTTTTAATACAACCCTCAATGTTTTCGTCATTTCAATTTAATTCTAAATTTTTTCTTTTCATATCAATTGAGTCCATCAATTACAGAACACAAAGTTTAACCGTTAAATAATTAATTAGTGTTGATCTAATTAAAAAAATGATAAAATTTTTTTTTTAAAAAAAAAAACGAAATAAAATGGTATTTCAAGTGAAAAAAATAATAATAAAAAAGACAATTCCAGATAAAATGGAATTTTTACTTTCCGTTTTCCTCCTCGGAAACCAAACGGAAAGTGGGAAGGAAAATTCATAGTGACATTTTCACTCATCGGAAACTTCTCCAATACGCGCTTGGGCGTGTAGGCCGCGTTCTTGGAGACGACACGTTGAGCCATGGCTCATTCCTCTTCGAACGATTGTAAGACGAAAAGCCCGTTGTCATTCCTCTTCTCTCTACATGGTAATTCAATACGAGAGCTTATACAAAACCCATCAACATCAAAATGTCGATAATCGCGTACGAAGCCTTATTGGCGGCGGCGTCAACGCGTCGCCTGGTGGTGGTGGGGGCCGGGAGGGTACTGAAGGTAGGATTGACGCTGATGGCGGCAGCTGCGGCGACGGTGGGGGAGGAAGCGACGGTTGAACCACCTGGCCCGCCCAAAAAGGGTAAGAAAATGAAGTAGAGCGGAAAGAACAGGCCGGTAAGTTTTAATTAAGTCAACACAATTATTTGATAATTAAACTGTATTTCTCCGTGTAATTAGACTAAATTAACATAAAAGAAAAAACATTTAATATTAAATTAAAATGATTAAAATATACTTATCTTTCGATTTTCATCCCTGTTTGTATAAATTTTATTTACTTGTGGTCTCTAATTTAAGCAACGACGTCCTACGGTAGAAAGCAAGTTGGCTTCAGAGATTGACCAATTGAACACCAAACCTCCAAGGACAGTTGAAGTGACTTCATTGTCTTGGCGAGCCGATTTGTCCATTAAACATTTGCTTGAACACATGGAAATTCTTGTATTCACAAAATCCAAAAAGGCTCCACAGAATCCAAGGAAACGAAAAGCCCCCATGATTGGGGTATCCTTACCGAACAATTGATTTGCACAGATTCGTTATCAAGTAGTAATCATAAAAGTGTTCGTTCACATGAGTTTTTGCAGTCCCCACTGATATCCGAAGTCAGTTTGGACTAATGTAATATATTTGACTTTCTACGTTACCCCGGAGCCAGCTCAATTTCTGTTTGACTCCTCACCTTATTTGATTTAATGCTCTCGGTTTCCCATCTCCATCTCTGATCTGCAGTATCTTACCATGTGTTGGAAGCAGTCTACAGCCCTTTGTAGCATTGGGGTAGAGACCGTAAACATGCCAAGAGAAAACAGGAGACAAAAGTGTTTTTCACCCTACGATGTTTGTGGATTAAACTGTAACGTAGTGACAATGTCGGAAGTCATTTCCGTCAAATGATAACTCCAAAACGTCCTCCCAGCAACCCCACCAGCGGCTCTCCACTCCAAAACCCACAAACCACTTGACAGAATACGGCCATCTGGGTGGAGTTGGACCTTTTGTCTCTTGTGTCTCACTTGCCTCTCTCACTCCAGCGAAGCCCCAGTAAGAAAGAGAGACATGTAGGAGGCTGGGAAATGGTCATATTACTTGTCGCATAAACTTGTCCCAATGTGAAACTGTAGCTGTTCATTGAGGTACATGGAATAAATTTGTTTTAGTGGGACCAAGTTCATCCAAACCTATGAGTACTGAAAACAGAGACTAGGTTGCCATACAGGGTGGCAAGCCTCTGTATAAAATGTGGGATCGTCATCCAGATCATGTGATTCTCAACAACCTAAACAATTAACTACCTGCTTTTTACCTGCTTTACCAAATGAACCAACAACATCAATGCAGACCAAACCTGGGCTGCCTAGGTGACAATTGATAATGCCAAGTTGCGAATGTTAGATGACAAAACCAACCAACATTAAACTAGGCCTCTATCTATGCATGTCTTTAACCCTTTATTAGAAATAACAGCATACACATTGACAATGCATTGTGATTGAATATTGCTACAAAAATTCTGGGAAAAATCAATTGGATAAAATCCAGCTTGAACCATGTCCAACAACAACTCTTCAAGCCTTACAAAAACAGGCAGCTTGGTCATCAAAATTAAAAAGGAAAGCGTCCGTATTGTCATATAAAAATTGCAGTAATGTGAGGGTCTCAAATATGCTGCCTGACCTTGCACTACAGTTGGAAACCCGTTAGCATCCCAGTTTTCGGAGTAAGCATGGTTACTGGATTTTTCACATCAGTGGCTTTTAGCTTTAATGATCAACACTGCAATTCTGCTTTCAAAATGCTTGATCACGGTATAATCTCAAGACATGCAGCGAGGCCAGCGCATAGGGTTCCCCCCCCCCCCTCCTCCCCTTTCTTTTTTCTTTCCATTTCGCTTCATTTGAAACACAATGCAATTTTACCTGCATAACTGATGACAAGAGATGTTGATCTCAAATAATCTGCGATGCTCCACGAAAATGTAAAAGTAATAAACGTCTAAAACCCATCTTCTCCTTTACACTGCCATTAACACAAATTCATACGACATATGGCAGCACAGCAGCATACATTTAGACAATGATAGCTTAAAAGGCCTCAAATTCAGCTTTTTATCAAAAAACACAATACATTTCTTTATTTTTTATCGCCTAATATCACTTAATTTAACGTTAATTGTAAAGCAATAATGTAGCAACATTTTTTTTTTTTTTATGAATCTCACTTGTTTCATAGAATATAATGAAGATATTTGAAATTGAGATTGTGTGCTTAACTCGGAAAATTTTAAGTTCTGACAAAAATTTAAGGCTAAAGGATCTCTTTCTGTCACCTTCCAAAAACCAATGTCCTACACCTCATCAAAACCAAGAACAACGTATCGGTATAGTGAACTGTAATTCATTTGAAATGAAATATCCCTTTCTATCCTCCAACTTTTCAACCCCACTTAGATTTCATCAACAAAACATCAAAATTCAAAACAAAGTCTTCACCTTTATATCTTTATTTCGCAAAGAGTTGGTGAACTAGCTACCTTGGTGGTTACAAAGCATCCTCTACCTGCTTGAATGAGGAGGTGGGGGTGTAACCTTTCCTCAACAACTCTTGTTTTCACTTCCTTAATGGTAAACACAGCTCTTACAAGACCATCAAACAATGATGTCCCCACCGTCACAAATATCATTCTTCTGGTCGTTCGCTTCACAATTTCTTCTCTGACCCCTTTCTTACAATTATCAATCCTGCGCGTTGCTGACCCATTTTACTTTTTGTGAATCACAGATAGGGGAGTCGGGGAGAGAAGGGAACAAAGATTGCAACGCAGCGTTTCTCCAGCAGAGATTTTCGGAATAAAAAACGAAACGAACCTTCTTAGCCGCGTCATCACCCTCCTCATTTTGCCGTTCATTGTTGACTTGACTTTCAAAAGTCGTAAACTTCTTTGAAAAACTGAATAAACTAAAAATGAGGCCTTAATTAATGTTATTCTATCGTAATTTAAAAATCACAAATTTAAAATACTCAAAAAATACTATAAATTTAAAGTATAAAAAAAATAAAAATAAAATTACTTATATTTATTTTTTTCTCAAAATTTACAATACCTGAGAGTCTCATACACGGTATCTTAAAGTTATAGGGTGCATGAGTCTGTGTTTAAGTTTTTTTCTGGGATGGGTCCTGTAAAGTTAGGCGGATACGGTCAATTGGATGCGTCTAGATGCGAGCCACTCTGCCTACGATTGACCTTGCGTCTATGGAAGAAGCTTCCATGAGAGGAGAACTGAAAAACCCTGTAATTGAAATCTAGAAACACAAAAATAGAAATGGAAGAAAGAAAATAAATAAATAAATAAATAAATAACGCGTTGCCATTTGAGGTTGCTTCTGCTACTCTTCTTCCTCTTACAAAACCACAGGCAAAACAACCATAAAAACCACAAACCAAAGACAAAACAATAATTAAACAAGCCTGTCTTCAACCAAAACAAAAATGGGTGTTTCATGGAGCAAACAGGGAAGCCAGCACCGGTACCAGGACCACAACCACCGACCGTCCCTTCCTTCTGGTCAAACCCCTCGAAGCCAACAACTTTCTTCTGATATTTACACCAATACCAATAATAATAGTTCAAACATTGATGCGCATAATGACTATACACAACGATGTAATAACCCAATACCCTCTTCTTCTCTGACCAACCCCGTGACACCGAGGACGCCGCCGCCACAGCCGCCAACATACTCCGCCTACAACTTCCATAACTACCAATTTCGCCCACTTCCTCCTCCTCTGTCGCCGGCATTCAGTTCTTCGTCTAGTGGGTGGGTCCCCTATCGCCCTCCTGGCCCTCCACCGATGATCACGAGGCCTCCTCCGCCTCCTCATCCGGTGACGCCACCTGCTTATGTTGATCATAACCATGCCAAGAAGATCAAGAATGATGTGAATGTGCACAAAGATAGCATAAGGATCGTTCCTGATGAGAGCAAGTTTGGTGATTTTTTGGTTTCTTTCACTTTTGATGCTCTAGTTGATGGCAGGTAAGTCATGATTTTTATCTTGTTTTTTTTATTCATTTTGTGTTTCCTTCTATTGTTTTGTTTGGCAATTAGAAATTGGTATTGTGATTTCTTTGTTTGCAATTGATAAATATAAATCTTGAGTCAATCTTGATTGATATACTAAAACTGAAGTTATGGTTGTGGGATTGATGGTTGAAACGATCATGATTCATCTTGTTGCGGAGATTGTTCGCGTAGGTTTTGAGTATTCTTTTCTTTGAATTGTAGTTACGGACTAGCAACCTTTGAATAGTCTTCGGTCCCTTCTCCACGTTCTCACAATTTTTTACTTTTTCACCAGATCACTCTTCTCAATTCCTTGCGTTTCTTGGATGACCAAAAATCACTTCTTTGCATTCATGTTCATAATTTGATATCCAGGAGAAGGATAAATTTTTATTTGATTTGGCATTTTTTCTCCATATAAACTATATACATTTCTTCATTTGTATTTGTATTGCCTACAAGAAGTTTGATCTTTCTCTGTTTTTTTTTTTTTCCTTTCTGGGATGGAGGGAGAGGATGGAGTTACAAAGAAGTTGGTAATTCAGAATGTGTCTGCTTTCCTCGTCCAACAACCCTGAGTCCCCTGGGGAAATACTAGCCTACTATTCTTCAACTGATCATTTAGTGTTGGTCACTGAGCTTTCTCTGATCTTATGATGGAGACTGTGCAGTGTTGATGGTAGTAAACTGGAGGAGTTGGTTGTCTAGTTATGGGTTACAATCTGCCATCCCCTTGCAATTGTTAATGTTTCTGAGGAACACAAATTTGAAAAACCTCTTTTGCAGAAGATCGATTGGTTCTAACACCTAGGATCTTGTTCGATTTTTTGGTTAGTTGTCTGTCTCCACACCCCCCAACCAACCCACCCAAATTGTTTGGTTGGATATGAAGTTCCTGACTTTATGGATAATTTCAATGGCTGGAGGTTACTACCAAGCAAAATGCCAGTGATTGCATAAAATGGAAGTCTCATTTGTTACTCTTAGTTTAGGGTCTTAATTAAGTGGAGCTGATTTCTGGTAGTTGAATTAGCTGGGGTGAAATGTTCCAAACTTTGGATTATTCATTTATTGTGTTCAGAATCACAGAGTTTCTGAGAAGATAATTAACTGTTGATGCTTCATAGGTAGTCGTTCTGAAAAATCATTGAACTTTGGTGACAAGATAACAATTTTCTGTTCCATTTCCACTGCCCTATGATTGGCCATTTAGACTGTTGTTAAGACTTCCAATATGTAGTTATTTATTTCTTCATGTATATGTGACAAGTTTCCTTTTTCTTGTTCAAGGACAGTATCTCAATATTTTACTTTGCTAAGGAAGGAACCAACTGTACATTCATGCCACTTTACCCAGAAATTTATTTGCCAAGGAAAATTCCTTTCAAGAAAGGACTGGGCCAAAAATTCTGTCAGCCATCAGGAGCTGGCATTGATCTAGGCTTTTTTGAGTTGGATGACCTGTCAAAGCCCTCGACAAAGGAAGATATATTTCCACTTGTAATCTCAGCAGAAGCATGCTCGCCTTCTTTCTCTGGGGGTACAGAGCATGAACAGTCTCTGTCGACAGTATCTCCTCATGGACAATTTACTCAAGCAGTCTTGGAAAAAAGTAAGGAAGGTCTTTTTCAAGTGAAAGTAGTCAAGCAAATACTGTGGATTGATGGGATTCGCTATGAGCTTCGTGAGATTTATGGTATTGGCAATAATGATGAGGCAAGCTTTGACAACAATCAGTCAGGAGAAGAATGTATCATCTGCATGACTGAGCCAAAGGATACAGCTGTTTTGCCTTGCCGACATATGGTGAAAATGCTGATCTTGATCTTATTCATATTATGATTCTCTTTGGTGGTAACTGTTGGTGCATATTATCAACTAGGTTCTAAAAAAGATCCATGTCTGATTAGATGTGCTTATATCAGTTCTCTGTCATTAGATCTTGCTTGCTTGTGTTATTGAAGAATGAGTGAGCATCAACAATCAACTGTTTACTGCACTATTGCAATCATTGGGATTTCCTAGTTACAACTGGAATCACTTAATTTAGGAGTTGAATGGCGTAAATTTTTACATGGGTATTTCAACATTTAATCAACGTCTGAGTATATAGATGCTTAGTCTGGTCCATCCCAATGGCTGGATTTTTATTGGGCCTTGGTTTAATCAGATATATCCTAGTTATTGGCAAGGTCTGATTGTTAAAGACAATCTTGTGATCAGAATTAGCAAAGCAAAAGCATCATGGGTCTTATGAAAATCGAAAATGCAGATGGAATTGACTTTCATCCCTGAGTATATGTCCCTTCCTGTAGGACTAATATGGTCAAAACAGCTTTTACAACATATTTCTTAATGCCACTTGTTTCCCCCTTTTCTCTATCTTAACTCAAAAGGGTGTTGTTTCGAAGCTAAAAACAGCATGCATCAATCTCTCTCTGCTTCTCTCTCCCCTCCCTCAAGTGCTTGTGGATGCACCCTTGCACCTGAGTTTGCTTTCATAGGCACATGTGCTAAAACACTAAATTTCCCCTTTCAGTGTTTGTGCAATGAGTGTGCAAAAGAGTTGAGGCTTAAATCAAACAGATGTCCAATATGCCGTCAGCCCATCGAGGAACTTATGGAGATCAAGATTGATAAAGGTTAGATTGAGAACCACATTTATTTTTTCATGCTTTTCTGAATGATTATGCTTTTTGAAATTTTATCTTTCTTCTATCCTTTTTCCGTGAAATGAATGTTTAAAAATCAGCCATGCACTGCTTTCTCCTTTGAAGTATCCATTTACTTAATGTAATTCCTGTTTCTGTTCTAGATGGCCCCCCTGCATGATGAAAGCAAATTGCATTCCTGGAATAATGAATCCACAGGACTTATTGGTGGGGATTCTTGAAAGAATTTTCAGAGCAAAGATTTGTATTGCCAAGCTACTTCATCTTTATCATGACCAAAGTTTCAAGATGCAGTTTTCCTACAGTCAGCTATTCTCTCTGCATAACTCTGCTACAGCTTTCATGATGTTCATACATTACATATATGTGAAGGACATAAAAAAAAGATCATAATATTCTTTCCTTCTTTTGACAGATATCATGTAAGATTTTATGTGAAAAAAATAAAAAATTGCATTTTTTATCATGATATTGCAGTATAGTGTGAAAAGAATTTTGCTTTATCATAAAAGTGGAAAACACTGCTTCAAAAATCACTTACCTATGTGATTTTTGCCCCATGGTAGAAAGGAAAAAGGAAAAGGGAAAGGAATATTTGCCATGTAAGTAATCATATGGCATGAAAGTACTTAAATATCCAAAGTATGTGGGGGAGATGATTTTGGTTATTTTGACATAAAGAAGGAGACAAGAGGGAGTGTCCACAGTCTCAAAGACTGCCTTAAAGTGAGAGTATCAATGACTTTATGCTTTAGCCTGGATTTTGAATCTCGGTTGGTCGTGTACTCTACAAGGTCTAACATTGGCCTCGATCTGCATGGCTGCTGCAGTACTTTGAATAGCATAGGGATTGGTTCCCTCTCCACCCCGTAAATGATTATTGCTTGAATCTGTTTACTTGATCAATGTTTGAACAATTCATGGCTAAATTGTATGGTTGCTTTAACAATCAATTATGTTAGAAAATGATATTGTACTCGATCAAACCTTAGTGGTGAGGGTAAAAGTATTTTATTGCGAGGACACCAGAAATAAATACGAAATAAAAATAATTATTAATTATAATTACAATAAGAAATATTAATTATAATTAATATTTATTTTGCGTGTCTTGTTAATTTTTTGTGGATAAATTAGCCAAGGTAAGGAAAATATTAATGTTTGCTGCTAAAAAAACAAAAGTGTCGTTTGGAGTGTGTATTTTTTTTTTTTTTTTTTTTTTTTTTTTTGCTTTTGGGAACTCGGAGCATATGGGGTAGTCTCTCATCTGCTAAAACAAATGGCCCCATACTCCAAAGAATAAATAGTACTTTTGATCAAGTTGCCAAGTACGCTGGAGGCCCCTCCGAGAAGAACAGGCAGATGTAAGAATACGGCGATATCCAACAGATTGCAAGGTGAGAGGAAAGTTGTGTTATTGCATAATCTGGGCATGCTTTGGCAAGTATGGTTTACCGTATTTAGCCAAACCCATTGCTGTTAGAGAGTGGTGCATTATCAGGTCAAACGCTCACTTGCCTGTTATATATGACTAATGTAATATAAATAAGAATTTAAAATACACTTCAAGTTCGTCTCTTCCGCTTAGCCAAAGGTGGATTCTTCGTGTTGAATTAATGAGATTAACAAGTTATTACCTTCATATATTTTAATCTAGGATTCGAAAATTGATCGACAAGGTGGGAATCACTCTCCACTTTGACAGCTACGCTTGGGGTATCCATCTTCTTATCTGGAACAACGAAGCTGCGCTGTGCCTCCCGAGGTGATTGTCGAAACCGTAAGGGTTCGCATGCTGGGGACCCAAAAGGCTGAGCTTGTGCAGTCCAGCGAGAAGACTGTCTCTCTAAAATTGTTGTCTGCTGGTGGCGAGACATTGCAGTTAATTGTCAATGAGCCCCGCAATACTGTCAAATCTTCTCGGCTAACAGTGAACATATGTCACTGTCCACCTAACACACACCTTATCTGTTAGGCAATTATGCATTAATTACAGAAATCGCATGACTGCAGCGAATTTTGGAGCATTATCAAGATTCCAGCATCTCCTTGTTCTTCTTCTTCTCTCAATTATTGACGTCCCCTAGACTTCCAAGCTCTGAGATTGAAAAAGGGTGATATTTTCATTAAAAGACTCTCTCTAAACTGAAATGCCTAACATTCAAGTCATACTAAAATATATATATATATATATATATATTTTTTTTTTTTGTTAAAATAAGACTCAAAATTAATTATTACAGAACATGAATTTCAAGTAAATACCAAATATTACAAATCTCATTTTAACTTAGCAAAATGGTCAGAGAGATGAATAAAATTTCTATGGCCTGATATGATATTGTATTGTATTGTATTGTATTGACTGTCGGGCTGACTTGATTCTTGACACGGCAGCAGATGGATTGTCAGCTAAAGCCAGGCTAATGCAGCTGAACCCACATACATGCACGCTAAGATCTCGCATGCTTAGTTGCAAAATATATGGCATAAAACACGGGCATGTACGCCAAGATCTCGCATCTTTTTTCCTTCTGACCTCTCTGCCACACCGTCCGTGCATTGTGAATATCAATGGCTGCATTGACACCTTCGTTCTTGTGTCCCAATCCCGTGCAAACATTTGCATATGCAGACGAGGATTTCATCCGTAGGATCATCAAGTAACCGAGTGTCTATACTATTCACTTGCTCGATCCAACAGCTGAAAAGTAGTCATCTACGTGTGAGGAAATTCGCATACTGTCATTTCATTTCTTTTCTTTTTACTTCTTTTCCCACATCATGGTAATTCAGCCTTGATTGGTTGATTGGTAGAGTAACGTGTTATTATTATTATTGAATTTTGATATAAATTATAAATATATATTTAATAATTATAATAAAAGACTATGAACGTGCTTCACAAGTAGCTACGTGTTTTTGATTTCTTCTAGGTGATTGATGCTTCACTGGGATCATGAAGTACCACACCTCCAGTGATTGCCTCTTCTCCAAGCCCGAGGATTCCAGGGAATAAAAAGTGAGTTTCAACATGCGCATCGCATAAATAATGGAACCATTGTTCAAAATAATGAAAAAAGGTTGATTAGTCAAAGATTGGGCTAGAAAAAGCCAATCTGTAACGTAACCTGCTATCAGGACATATAAAGCGGAGTAAAGGGTTAGATATTTCTGAACTTGTGCCTTGAAGTGGTCATTTTTTTGTCGCCATTCACATGTGCGAATGGGAGCGTTAAAGAAGGTACGATGGCAATATTTTCTTCAAGGGGGGGGGGGGGGTTCGGCTTTTAAGGAGGGACACACAATAATTTGGTTTCTAAAGAAGTGGCCAATCTCGGAGAAAAATCAATATTCAAACACTTTTTTTTTTCAGTTCTGACATTTTTTTTTTTTTTTTATTGTTTGACTCCCTGTGCTTTGTGTCTGTCCAAGGGCAAAGATAGATTGTATTTTCAGATGGCTCCTTCGGCTTGTGAACTGAGAGCCCTGTGCCCTGAGGGATGATGTGGTAATCTTACTGCTTACTGCTTTCCATTAAGTCCACTGCTAGGAAACACTGCGTGCTGGAACCTTGTCAAATTTGTTGTTTCGAGCATTTTAAAATTGTGCATCCTGGCACTTTTTGTTGAGCTTTCTAGGCTTGGTTCATTTGTGACAAACTCTTGAGTTTTCCTCATTCATTAAATAAAGCAATTGCAGTTTTTCCTTTTTTTTTTTTTTAAAAAAAAGCCCAAATTTCCTCAATTTTAGTATGCTTCCTAGTGCCAATTCCCAGTAACGTTAGATTATTGATGGTCAAACCATCAACCATTCACACTAAAATTCTGAATCTTGAAGAAGCTTCCAGTTTGATGTCTATGATATGGCCAGACCATTTACTGATTCCCACATTTCTGATTCTGAAATTTGCGAGCGTTGCCTGTGGATGATCGCTAGAGTAACAGTAATCTATTTAAAAATAAAATAAAAACTAAAAAACAAATAGAAGATACAAAGAGACCACCAAATCAAACCTTGATTTAGATCTGAGCTTGTGGTGTGCAACAAGATCATGATCACATTTAACCGAAAAAACAAAATCATAAACACCCTTTTTTTTTTTCTTGGGTTTTGAGAACTGGGGTTGAATTCAATTGTAGAGGTGACTACTTCTGCTACTAAGCTGTTTAGCACAATCAACTGAGAGCAACATGACAGGACATGACATCTTTTAGATTGCTACGAGACTGAACGCCGACATGGAAAACTTAATTTAACTTACAAGGTACTCACTCTGGGGGTTGCCTTGGTCTCAAATTAATTTAAGAGTTCTTGTACCACTGACTGCTGGGAGTCATCCCCACTTCTAATACATGACACTATGGGCGAAACCCCATGTGCTCACTTGATCCTAGGCCCCCAGGCAACCTATGACGCAATATAAAAATACAAGAAGCCCGCCCTCGATATTTTTCTCCTCATTATCCCCTTCCAATCTAATCTAATATTCAAAACATGTTTTTTTGGTACCCAAAGATTATTAATTAGTATATATTCCAATTATATTAATCAAGTTAGGCCCGTAAATACACTTGAGCTTGTGATGTTATAAAGCCAAGTCCTGCTTGTGGCTAAAGCCTCTTTCATCAGGATACCTTGCTCAGTGTGAACCGCCTTGAGCAACCTGTTCCTCTCTCTCTCTCGCAAGGTTATTTTAAAATAAGGCTACTAGAGCAATGAAAGAAGAAGCAAAAAGAAGTGTCAATTAAATTCTCGGCTGACCGCTAGCCAGCCCTTTAGCTCTCACTGCCTTTCCTTTTCTTGAAATCTTCTAGCTCAATCTCTTTCTCATTCTGAACTCAGAAGCAAACTACCTACTACCCTTTTGCTCTCTCTCTCTCTCTCTCTGGCTCTCTCTCTGCATCATTTTTTGGGCTAAGCTAACTGGAACAGAAGTTCCAGTTCTGTGTCACAAGGTATGGACAGGCAAGAGATAATGAAGATGCAGGTACTCTATTCATCTATCCTCTAATTTTCATTCTCATGTTCCAAGATTTAAGCTTTTTAGGCCCTTACTCATTTTCTTTTTTTTCTCCATACTTGTGTCCTCAGTTTCTTTCTTCTTCCTTTTTTAGTTCTTGATTTTTAAGTGTATGATTTTTCTTGTTTTGTGGTTGCTTCTCATAGCAGACTTGTGTTCTGAGAGTAAACATTCAGTGCCACTGTGATGGATGTAAGAAGAAGATAAAGAAGCTGCTGCAAAAAATAGATGGTATGCTCTGCTCTTCATGTCCACTGTCATTTAGTTTTCTTGTTCAAGATTTGTTCTTTATGGTTATCGTTGTCTTGATATGTTCATGGGTGGAAATAATTGACTATAGTTAAAAAGAGTTTTAGGTAAATCTAGTAAGCTAAATGACAAATCTGCTTTTCTCTTATATGAAGTTTTTATCATGTCAAACTTTTAGCAGTCATGGCACAGTCCTATTTTCTGGTACATGGCTATGTCAAATTCAACTAACTGATACTAAATCTATGAAAAATTGAAATTCCATGGTGTGCTCATTACAGTTCAGAGTTAAAACCATCTGTTTCCTCTCCTTAGTTGAAAGTTTGAAATAACCAGAGACAGATCTGGAACTTGGGTGGAAGGGACGTTTAGAAAGGAGTAGGGTGTACTGGTGGCCTTGCCTAATTGGTGGAACTGAAAAAGACATTTATGCATAATTTTTTCATTGGTGAGACTGCCAGAATTTAGATGCATCATTTTCCATGATGACTCTTTAGGAGTTTTTTTTTTAAAAAAATTTTTTATTTCGTTTCCTGTTTGTTCATTCTTCTGGTCCATTTCAGCTGAAAACGCTAATTGGGCTATTAATGTTGGGCAGGTGTGTATACTACCGCTTTAAATGCAGAGCAAGGGAAGGTGACAGTAACAGGAAAAGTTGACCCAGCCAAGCTCATAAAAAAGCTGGAGAAATCAGGGAAACATGCAGAGTTGTGGGGTGGTCAAAAGGGGGCCAACAACTACTTCCAGAATCATCTCAACAATCAATTCAAGAATATGCAATTTGAGAGTGGCGGTGGCAAGGATAACAAATCTCAAAATAAGGGTGGAAAATGGCAACATGGCCAGCAACAGCAGCAGCAACAACAACAACAAAAAATGCAACAATTCAAGGGGTCTAAGGATTTAAAGGTGCCCCATAATAAGGACCAGAAGTCTGTCAAGTTCAATTTAGACGAGGAGTCTGATGCAAGTGACTTTGGAGATGAGTTTGACGATGATTTTGATGACTTTGGAGATGAGTTTGATGATGAATTTGATGATGATGATGATGATGATGAGGAGGAGGAGTTTGACCATGGTCGTGGTCATGGTCATGGTCATGGTCATGGTCAACATCTACCCAACAAGATGATGCCCGTGATGGGTAATTTCAATGGACTAGGCGGACCCCATGGTATGATAAATCCGCCAATACGTGGTGGCAAGAGTGGGGCACCTGGAGGGGCCGGTGGAGATGCCAAGAATGGTGGTGGAGTTATTGAGATACCAGTTGCAATTAAGGGCAAAGATGGCAAGAATAGCAATGCAAGCAAAAAAGGTGGAGGTGGAGGTGGAGGTGGTGGTGATAGCAAGAAGAACAAAAAACAAGATGGTAAAAATAAAACTGGGGGTAAAGGAATTGGTGGGTTTCTAGGCTTTGGGAAGAAAAGTAAAAGTTGGGGGGAAGCTAATGGTACTACTAAGAGTAAGAGTACCAATAATGGTAATAAGGTAGGCAGTGGAAACCATAATCCCAATGGGCCCAAAAAGAGTGGAGGCAAAACAGATGGGGCCCATGATATTTATAAAACAAAGCAAGGGTTCCATGATCTTAATGGCTCAAGAAATGGCGGTCCCAAGAATGTGGGCCAGCCTCAAATGGGGCATATGGGGACTTATGATCGGATGGGTAATAATCATTTCCCAGCAGTCCAGGGCCTGCCAGCTGCAGCAATGAACGGAGGAGGATATTATCAAGGGATGGGCCCTGGCAACCCTTACAATCAGCAGCAGCAATACATGGCCATGATGATGAACCAGCAGCGGCAGCAGCAGCAGCAGCAGCAGCAGCAGCAGCAGCAGCAGCAGAGGCACAACGGGAATGATATGTTTCAACCGATGATGTATGCTCGGCCGCATCCGGCAGTTAATTACATGCCGCCTCCGATGATGCCGCCACCTCCCAGCGCCGATCCTTTCACTCACATCTTCAGTGATGAGAACACTAGTAGTTGCAGTATAATGTGAGAGTGACTAGAGTAGTTTCAAAAAACCTTGTATGTTTTTTTATGTTGTATTATGTCTTGTCTTTTTATTTATGAACTTTTGTAGTGGGTGCTGCTTATACAAGGGTGCAAGATTAATTAAAAAGCTGTTTTGGTTGAACTTCTTCCTAGCAACCTTTCTCGTTCGCCTTTCCACTGCAAGACAGGCTTTCAGATGCAGGTCGACCAGAGGGTTAGGTTTCTCTACACTATCTTCCACTGGCATGGCAACGACGTGTTTTGACCTTTGTCCAACTCAGTATGAACACCGCCATTCAAATAGTGACACGGTTTCTTCACGGAGGTCCATGATTGTAATCATAGTGTTATATAATATTATCATCATTGTTGTATATTTGTGTTGATTTGATACAGGATCACACTCAACACGAAAATCTTTAAATGCACCGTCGACTGTTATAATAATATCATTTGTAATGAAGTTATTTTTCATTTTTTTCTGGTTTTTTCTTTTTTTTTTTTTCTTTCTAAAAAGGAAAAAGATATAAAGATAACTACCAATTTGAGTACTCAATTTTAAGCAACATGCTATCATTGAGCGCACCAGTCAATGCCGTGTTTGATCCAATGACATGTTATTGTCTTTTTCATATTACCTTACCACACCCAGAAAGCGTTGATTTATGAACAGCTAAGCCGTCCATTGCATATCGTCCAAACGTCTGTCTTAAGTCTCTGTCCGACGTACAGTTCCAAAGAAAGATTGAAAGTTGTCGTGGTCATGGTCACAATGCATCCTTGAACCTACCTCCATAGATCAAGCAGACAGCTAATTGTAATTGATGGGAATTGGGACAAGTATTTTTTTTTTTTTTTTTTGGGGTCCATAAGCAAAAGAGTTACACCTAGTACTGCCTGTAGCAGTGGAAGGCAACTGGCAAATGACCTTTGATGAGCTCGGCCGCCAAACTCCAGCTCTGGCCCGTCCCACTTGTTCGTTTGGGCTCAATGCGAACCTGGTGCTAGAAAACAATGCATGGCAAAGGGAAGCTGGCCACAGTCCTCCCCGCCATGTGTTTCATCACATTCCTCAATGAAGCCCCAAAATCTTTTGTTCTCTTTGTTTATACATCCATCTCCTTAGCCTTATTCTGCCAAAACTGATATATGAATTATGGGCTCATTAGCGTCATTCTGAGCGCACCTGCATGCAATACAAGAAAAGATCCAAAATCTAACCATGAAAGATGCCACAATCCCAAAATGTGTTCCTTTTTGGTCACATTGAAGGCCTATAAAAGCAAAAAAATTTGCTTTCACCAATAGACCATTCCTCCTCTTAGCAAGCTGAAGCATTCTTGATTAGAACAATGCCTTCTTTCTCTTATTCCCTTCACCTTCTTCTTGTTTTCCTTTCTTTTTCTTTCCTCATCCTTGGATTTCAATCTATATTTCAAGCTCCTTTCAAGCCAAACAATATAGTGTTACTCAGTGCGCTAAGATGGTGAAATAAATAAATTTGTACATGCATAGAAGAATGAAGTTACAAGTATAATAAGAACACTATACAGAGATAAATAAGCACAAGAAGATGAAGTTCATGCCTCTCTAATGTGTTTTTTCTCCTCTCAATCTGATTCTCTGCATTATTAGCAGAGATTACAAGCCAAAAGAAAGTCACTGCAGATCCAAACATGGGAATCATGGAGTCAAACAACATGGATATTCTTACGAGCCATATCATGAAATGGTGGGTAAGCGATGGTATAAAGTGCACATAGTTGCCTAATTCCATATGTCGTTTGTTTAACAATGAAAGAAAAGGATTATGCAACACAATGTTAATATCACAACATAAAAGAGGACAGGCAACATATCATTAATTAATTTCCGAGCAGGACAACTTCTGCAACATCCAAACTACCAGCATCAGAAGCAATGTGTCCAATCAGTAAAATTGATTCAGAAAAGAATCTTCCAAACTGTCCAAAGGTAATAAAACCAGCAAAAATTAGTGTCAACTTTATATTTAAACAAAACACAAATTTGATGAAGAATTTAATGGTCAAAGTTGTTTAACTCTTTGCCTTCTTGAACATTTGGGTTGCAAGATGTACAGAACCTCATCACGAAAAAGCATGAGAATGGTCCCTTAAAGATCGTATTTTCTTCTCCAATGAATGGATTATATGTATAGTCGATAAGAACAGAAAATCAACTTTGCATCATCTGCCATGGTGAACTGCACCACATGGATAGCCTAAAAATTAGATAAGAGAGGAGAAAAGATTTTGAGACATGGAATGGGAAGCAACTGATTGAAGCAATTTGGCAGAATCACATTCCATGTTGTGGAAAAAAAATACGGAACAGACCTTTGCGTATTGCCAATACAAAAACACAGATTTAAAGGACATAGACACTCAATTCGTAAGTAATCACATTTAGTTAGAAAAATAACTCACTTGAACTTTTAAGTATCCAAGTTCTTGATTTCGCAAAAGCAGCTTTCTGAAAGTGAAAGGGGCTATTGATCTCAAAAGTTGCCATCATCACTCATAGCTAGAATGAAACAAACTACCAATGTTTTAATGGTTGGAAGATACCAACACTGCCGTTGACACCTTTTTTGTTCACAGGAATCTCTTTATTTCCTCCTACAGGGCAGATTTCCTGAAGAAAATCACATAAACACGAGTCTCAAGTTCCCTGAAATAGCCTTCAAAACACAAAACACAACTCTTTTGTTTTTTATTACATAAATTTTCAGATGAAGTTGCAGCAAAAGACCCACCAATCTTTGTCCAAAAAAAGTGCATTGAACAGGAAAACAAGAAAACTTTACCCACTTACCAAAGGAAAAAGAAACCGGAAGACAGTGTCACCGTAATCAATTTGGCCTCGTTGATGTAGTTGTCGGGGAGGGATGTCGGAGTGGCCTCTGCCTCCACGCCATTGTTGTTGCCGGTAAGGCTGCGGCCGGATGATGAAGAGGGTTCTGGTTTTGTGGCGGCGGCGGTATGCCCTGGAATATAATCGAGCCTATAATCCCCTGATTTGCTACCTTAATTCTTGAAAGAAATCTGTCTCAATTTGATCTTTAGAAAACCAAACAAAGCATTCCACGAACCAAAATCCCAGAAAAAACCCAATTCTTGCTCCTCCTTTCAAGAACAGGAAACCGAATCCAAGCCCCAAATTTTTACCAATCAAGACTCAAATAATGCAAGAATCCCAACCCCCTTTGTTCAGAAATTCATGGAAAGAAGAAAGAGAGAAAGAGAGGGTGGGCGGGGGGGGGGGGGGGGGAGAAACGGAGATACAAAGAGAGGCGAAATAGAGAGTCGACCGTTGCACTGCGGCTCTTGCTTGGATGTCGTGCACATATATATATATATATGAGAGCCAGACAACAACCTTAATGCCCCTGGCCCCAGCCGACCTGAACAACTTGACCCGCGCAAATAAATAAAAAATAACGTATTTTTCTTTCGAAAATAAATAAATAAATAAAATGGTGAATTTCCCATACATTATATTATAATATAAACAGTTTAATTCTAGACTAAAATGCTTTTTTTTTTTTTCTCAATATAATTAAAATCAAATAGTATCATCAATAAATATCTAAAAATACTTACAAAATATATTTTCACGATCTCTAATGCATGTCAAAGGGGGGCACGCCTACAATACTGATCGTTAAGAGCGTCCGTCCGGCGAGCGTGCTAACCTGGCTCGTGCTCCTTTCGTCAGTCAATACGAGTTCTCCAGAAATTGTATACCTAGTCCATGTCTCCTCACTTCAAGGCAAGTACTTCAAAGAATGTGCGTGCGAGGATAGGTGGACTTGGTGTTTGAAAAAAAACATAATATAATAAGTGGACGTGGCCCAATGTAAAATTTCTCAACCCCCTTTTTGGTTGGTGGGTCTGGGTTGGGATGGGAGTTGTCAACTTTATGGAGAGTAATTCTCGGCTGGGCTCCTGTTGGAGGAGGGTCTGCTTTCTCCTTCTATTCAAAGGCCCTCGAGTATAGAGATGTATTCTCGGTGTGTCGTAAAGGGAACCGCTCCATGGACTGAATGACCCAACTTTGCTGCCAACACTTTGACTGGGGTTTTTACTTTGTGGCTGAGACAACACTTGGAGTGATTTCGATCCCACGACAAGACCTTGTTTCGTTGAGATTGGCCGTGGCTTTTTCTTTGTAATTTCTTATCCCTAGGGTTTATGCCTCCGTCGTAACCCAAAAAAAAAAAAAAAATATAAATAAATAACACAATTAAATTGTCAAATGATTCCTATAAATCGCCAAAAATGCAAATACCCCAGCTGCCTGCCCCGCCCTCCCTGAGACGACAAAGAAGCGCCTCAGTCGATGCTTTATAGCAACAAACATGGCAGTGGCGCTCCATTGACAGAACAGTAACAGAAACAGAAACAGAAACAGAAACATTGCCTAGTCGAAACGACACTACAAAGAAATATAAAAGGAGAACAAAGCCAAGGAAAAAGAAAAAAATAAAAAGAAAGAAAACGAAGAAGGAAAAAGATGCATTCTTTTGGCTACAGAGCGAACGCGTTGCTGACATTCGCCCTCACCATCCTCGCGCTCATGTGTGCCATGGCTTCTGTCTCCGACAACCTTAACTCCCCCTCTCCTTCTTCCCATATCCAGGTTTCTTTTGTTTGCGTCTGTCTCTGCTCTTCTGTACATATGGATCTGTTTCGAATTTATAAAACCCTCGGTTCTTCATTTTTTGTTTGAAAAAACTGATTGTGGGGTTTTTATTTCTCTTGGGGTTTTTGGTGATTGTAGATATTGAATGTCAATTGGTTCCAGAAGCAGCCAAATGGAAATGATGAGGTGAATCTGGCCTTTTCTGTTCTTTTCCTCTTTAATTTTAATCTTTCTTATTGCTGTAGATTTGCTTGAATTGTTGTTTAGATTTGTGGGGTGTTTTTCACTGTTTTCTTATAATAATAATTTCAATTATTATAATTTGATCAAAGATACCCAAAGAATAGAATTGCTTAAAAAGATTTAATATTTTCGCGGCTATGGAATTGTCTTATAGTTTTTGCACTGGAATAGGCTGCCTTTTCTGCTTGATCATTCTATCTTTGATGCTCTGTGTAGATGCCTCTATGGAATTTAACAGAACCTTGAAAATCTTGAATTAGACTTTTGGGAAGTCCAGCTAATGAAGGAGTCCTCGTTTTCTCCCTGTTAATGCACTGTTGTGACTGAGCTGATTGTGGTATTAGCTTGTTGCTAACATGCTTGAACTTCATTATGGCTGGATCTATGTGTAGAATATGTTGAGCTCAGTCAACTTGAAGTAGGCACAGGATCTTGCTCATAACCAGTTAGATTAATCCATTAACCTAGTCCATTAACCTGTGTTGTTATGAAACCTGGCATTAAAAGGAACCCTGTACACTGTTTTCATGTGTTGAGCAATCAAACAAACATGATTTTTTTCCCATAAATCTTTTATGAGTTTCTTTAGGCCATCCTTGGTTATGATTCTTACTAAAGATCGTTGGTAAAAGTTTGATCAAGAGTTGCTTGCTCCTTTTTTTACTTCATTAGTTATTCTTAACGATGATGTGCAAGAAAACCCTATATTATGGTGGAAGCATGATGTTTTTCCATTGATATTCTTTTTGCTAGCTTAAGATACCCTGTTCAACTAATAGAACTATGGAAGCCTTCATAACAAGGGGGAAAAAGGGTTCTGGGACGAATTTATTTTGTTTGTGGTACTGTGCATTGATTCTTGTGTGGATGGTTGAAGCTCTATGGGGAGCACATGATGAATGCTTGATCATTTGCTCTTGACTTTCCAGATAATTTTGTCTGTCATAATCTGCCCCTTTGGACTCTATGGTGGACAATCTGATATCTTAGCTAATCAACCTTCAATGATTCATTGTAGGTCAGTCTCACTATGAATATAACAGCTGATTTACAGTCACTGTTTACATGGAACACAAAGCAGGTATGATATTTCAATACCGTTGGGTTTTTACCTCATTCAAGTTTTTGTAGCCATTTAATTTCTGAGTTGCAAATATGATGCCCTGGAGCTCTGGTAAGCCATCTGTGTGTACTACTGGTCGTGCATCTGACTACCTTTAATTGCTGAAAGATTCTTTTTCTGTTGAAGTCTTGTTGTGTGCTGGCGAGTTGGTTTAAGTAGCTTGTTCAGAAAATTGTTGCTCATTTTAGGGACCAAGTAAAATGAACGTGGAAACACATATTTATAAGTAGGCCTATGTCATGAGTAAGGGAACAAAGTAAAAAATGTACACAGAAACAATTGTTATAAGTAGGTCTGTGTCATGAGTGAGGGATTTGAAACTTTATGAGATGCAAAAGCATTGGTGTCTTTCCAGAGCTTTTATTAGTTATTCTTAAAAGCTGCTTGACATGTACCTGTATATTTTTGCAGGTTTTTGTATTTGTAGCAGCTGAGTATGAAACCTCAAAGAATGCATTGAACCAGGTACATTAGTTGCAGGTCCAAATTAGTTTAGGTTGAGTGTTTTTTTGTTCCTATGTCATTTGAATGTATAGCTTGAACCAACCTTTTGAACATTAAAGGTAATTATGAACCCAGAATCAGTTTCTCTTTTAATGTTCTTAATATAATTTCATACCAGAGTTAATGCTCCTGGCATTGCAAATGTTGCTTGAATTTTGGGCTGGCTAAATTGCTTTCAAATGTTGTGTTCTAGGTTTCACTCTGGGATGCCATTATACCTGCCAAAGAGCATGCAAAATTTTGGGTTCAGACTGCAAACAAGTACCGTTTTGTTGATCAGGTAAGACATGCAACCTCCTCGGGAGCTAGCGTAGGTACAATGTTGGAGAATAATGATTTTGTTCCCTTTTTGTAGGGGAGCAACCTCCTCGGGAAAGAATTCAACCTGACATTGCACTGGCACGTCATGCCGAAGACCGGCAAGATGTTCACCGACAAACTAGTAATGTCCGGATACCGGTTGCCTGAGGAATACAGATGAGGATAGGATCTGGAGAATGTATGTTTGCTGTAACTTAGCCATTATACATGAGAAGATGAAGGGCAGCTAAACAGGAGGGGAAAAAAACTATAAACAAGCGCAAGTGGTTTGTTGGACAAAGAAAGCAAACTTCTCTCTTTTTTTTTTTGTTTTATTGTTTTATTGGGGCAATTTTGGTTTATTTATTTGCTTATTTATTTATTTTTATGCATTTCCTGAAGCAAAAAATTGAACTTCACTTTGACCAAAAGCAAAATCAGTGTGCAAGATGCATCTGAAACAACATGATTCACAAAGGAATTATTTACAAATTGTACTTTAAAACCATGTCACTGCCTTGCCTGACCAAATTTTTGAGTTACATACATGGGAAACGCTGTATTATTCACAAGAACAATTTCATATCCACAAAAATATATTATTTTACATTATTTTAATGATTGGTTCTACATTTATAATTACTTGATGTATAATTAATGAATCATAAATATATAATTAATGATTATAAAATAGTCTGTGTCCAAGTAAAAGAGGTCTATTCATTATCTATTAATGGGTTTGCAGCAAAAAAATTTACCCTTTTATTGTTATCCAAAGAAAAGTTTGCTGTCTGTAAAATCTAAATCGTCAGATCCAGGTCCAATTGGGTATCCACAAAGACCTCCGTTCTTCCGGGTGGGGGTTGGAGGCAGAAGCCCGTAAGCAAGTTACAAAAATATCCGAAGACAACCCCAACCCATGAGCCGAATATGTTAATTCAAGGATCCAATCACTCCCTTTCACCCCCTAGTTTGAAAGGATCCGTTAAAACCGACCCGGCAACCCTTTCCGATCCTCTTAACGTGCATTCCCTTCGCCTTCCCTTTCTCTGGTACAACAAATCGTAGCTAGGTACGTGCCATTTCTCATTTTTTAAACCCAGAACGTAAAATTGATCAATTTGTTATCTTTTACCAACTGCGTTGGAATTTGTACTTTTTTGGGTTTGAACTCTTGCGTAATTTGCACAATGGTAATTATGGAAGCTTTGTTTTTGAACTTGGGTTTTAATCTTTAGCTTTGTTAAATTGGTGCCACTTGTCCATTTACAGCTCTACTTAATCTATGAGACATAATCCTATGTAGTTTTTAACGAGTTTCAAGAAGTGGGTCTGTCTTGTTTCTCGTATTTTTGCTACTTCTGTTCTGCATGCTGAATTTCACTCTGCCATTACTATTTTAGCTTTGTATCCTTTATTCTTGTATTTTGCTGTCGTGAGTTCATTTGGCGTGCTAGGGGTCGGGGGAGGGTGGAGGCTTGTTTTTCCACAAATGGTGCCGCTTATGTATGATGGCCCAATATTATTGTGGAAGGTCCCTAAGTTTTGGTGGACTTTATTGGGGAATTTGATGCTGTTTGCAAAATGCCTTTGAGTTTTTGAGGCTACTTCACGAGAAAATGCGACACCTTTCTGCAATCCTTTTTTCTTTTTTTTTTTTTTTTTTGAAGGGCATAGCTTGTTTGAAGCTTTTGACCCTGTAATGGACCCGTTTCTTCAGTGTATGAATGCTGGGGATTGATTGTAAATAAAAAAACAATCAGAAACTTAGAGGGATCTCATTGTATTTTCACTGCATTATCAATAAGTTTCTATGCCAATGTTAGTTGATGAGCTAATCTTCTCTGCATTGCTTTTGGTTATAATGCAAGCTCTGATATTTTGGGGAAGAGAATGGAGAGCCAGATCCCTCCAGGTAGTGATAGAACAAGGATAAATTGGACCTCATTTATGGAAAGGTATTTTATTGATCTCATGTTAGATCAGCTGCATAGGGGAAATAGAATGGGCCATACCTTCAACAAGCAAGCTTGGACTGATATGTTGAAGATGTTCAATGCAAAATTTGGGACTAAATATGATAGAGATGCCTTGAAAAGTCATTACACAAGTCTGTGGAAGCAACACAATGATGTGAAGAATCTTCTCAGACAGAATGGCTTTTCCTGGGATGATGCACGAAAGATGGTGATGGCAAATGATGATGTGTGGGATGCCTATATTAAGGTCAGATGAGTATCTTTTCGTTATTATTATTATCTGTGTCTCTGATAATACTGCAAACATGCATTGACAAACTATCATACAGGCCCACCCTGATTCAGAATTGTACAGGACAAAGTTTTTGGCTTACTTCAATGATTTGTGCTTGATATATGCATATACGGTAGCAGATGGAAGATACAGCCGCTCAAGTCATGATATAGATTTGGATGACGACAGTCAAGGGTTCAATTTGGGTATGTTTTTGCAACAGTGCAAAATGTAGGGTAATGTTGTATTTGACATTGGAATTTCAAGGTGCATGTTACAGGCTTGAGGGTTATTGTCGTAGTATTTTTCAATTGCTAGTTATAAGTGCTAGGTGATTGAGGGTGTTAACTGGACAACATGCCTTATAAGAGCAAATTGTGCCTGAAATGATGGCCTCTATTTCAAGAAATGCTTTTTTACTCTTATTGTACTAAAATAAATACATGTAATTTAGTACCATGTAATTTGGGAGGGGATCCGTGCATGGTGATTCTCATGCTGTTATTGATTAGAGTTTTTAGGTTCCTACTCTTTATAGAGAAGTTGCAACATTGATCAATTTTTTTCTTCTATTGTAGGCACTGGGACAGGCGTTGCCCCAGCAAGTATTGAGTGTGTGAAAACAGATTGGACACCAGCTATGGACCAATATTTTGTTGAGCTTTTGTTGGACCAAGTTAGGAAGGGCAATCCAGGTGATAAGACGTTCAGTAAAATGGCATGGGAAGAGATGATTAGTTTGTTCAACACAAAATTTCATACTCAACACGGAAAAAGATTTCTAAAGCGTCATTATAAGAAACTTTTCAAGTACCATGATGATATAAGAAGTATACTTGCAAGTGAAGGATTTTTTTGGGATGAAAAAAAGCAATTGATAGTGGCTGATGATGGTGTCTGGGACAAATACATCAAGGTATGATGTTGATATTGTTAGGCATGGTACTTTATACCATTATCCCTTAAAGTAACTACCATGAATGTAGGCACATCCTGAGGCACATTCATACAGAAAGAAAATCTCACTGAACTACAAAGATTTGAGCTTGATTTATGGAAATGAAGTCATCAATGGACATCGAGGTCATATGGATAGGGGACAAGCCTTTGCAGATAGCAACTTACTTGTTGAAAATGGTGAGTTGAATGTTTGTCCTGGTATTTGAGTTAGCTGTTATTAATGTGCTTCATTCAATGGAGACAACTATAATTGGCTTGCTTCTTGCATGCTTTTTGTTTGTAGAGTTTGCCTATAATCATGAACTAGTGTTTGCACCATAAGTAGCTTTGTCATTCATGCAGGTGAAGAAAAGGATGGCCGTTTTTTGGCTGAAAGTGGCAGCATGGGATCTTGTTGGGCACCATTGCTGGATCATTATCTCATTGACTTGTTGCAAGACCAAGCACTAAGGGGCAATAAAATTGGTCATGAATTTACTTCTGAGGCTTGGATTGAAATGATCAAATTGTTTAATGAGAAATTTGGATTAGAGTATGACAAAGACATGATGAGGAACCGCTACAAACATTTTAGGAGGCTATATAATGGTGTAAAATTCCTTCTTGAACAGAGTGGATTTTCTTGGGATGAAAACCAAGAAATGGTTATAGCTGAAGATTATGTCTGGGATTTTCATACAAAGGTGAATATGACATACTTATTTGTGTCTCAGATGTTTTGAGTGTTCATTCCATCACTTAATGTGATATATGCAGGCACATCCTGATGCTAGGTCATATAGAAATATATCTGTGCCGAGCTATCACAAGCTTTGTGTCATCTATGGCGAAGAAAACTCCAATGGGAAACACAGCCACAGGGAACATGATGTGGATTTTGACAGTGAAGGCCCAGTTCTCAGGATTGGTATGTATCTTATTTATGTCAGTTTCAAAAAGTACTGTTTATGCCATTCGCTCAGTTTGTAACTATTTACTTTGGGGAACTTGCAAATAATATGAATGACATCTTATGCTATTGTCATGCTTAACTTGAAGGCCATCACAAATTTGAAACTTATGTTTTTGATTGGTTTAGTGTGGACATGAACCACTCTCCTAATTGCAATTTATCTACCATAAGCTAACATAAATTCTGGTGGGCTTTGGACAGAAAATGAGGGTTGTAGGATATATGTAGTCTTCCATTATTGTTAATTACCATAAGAGCACTTACCAGATTCTCTTATTTATAGGAGAGGACAACCAACATTGTGCAAATGGTGATTGTTCAAATACAGTTTGGACACCTTCGATGGACCGCTATTTTCTTGACCTTATGTTAGAGCGAGCACATAGAGGAGATAAAATTGATTGCACATTGGATACTCAAGCTTGGATTGATATGGCTGTGTTGTTCAAGGAAAGATTTGGATTGCAACATGACAAAGATTCCCTGAAAGATCGTCACAGAAGTTTAGGGAAGTTTTACAAGGATGTGAAAAATCTTCTTGAGCATAGAGGGGTTTCTTGTGATGATATGCAGCAGTTGGTCACAGTGTTTGATGATGTTTTGGATGCCTATACAAAGGTGCCTTGCTTGTTTTTACTTTTAGGTATGATTCTTCCTGTTAAAGGCAGCTAACATAAAGTATAATGTAGGAACACCCATATGTCAGTGTTTTCAGAACCCGACCCAAGCCAGATTACAATGACTTGTACTTGATATTTGGAAAATCAACTTCTGATGGTGTGGGCAAGCAGTGGGGTCCAGGTATTGGCTGTGACCATTGTGGGTTTTGTTCTATGGGCTCTTCTTATTTTACCAGTTTTTTCAGTTCATTTCTTTCATCAGTTGTTTTATATCACTCTCCATCTGCAAGAAACCATAAGAGGTAATTATCAGCATATATCCCGGTGAAACATGTTGGAGATTGAAGGCATGTTAGTATGTTTAATCAACTTTTTGCTCAAATGACATGGCTGCAATCCATTTATGCACTGTTCTCAAACTGTTCCAGGAGCCAAACCTACCAATAACTACTTCCAGATGACTGATTGGACACCACCAATGGACAGATTTTTCATAGATCTGATGCTAGAGCATGTTCATCAAGGAAGTATGATTAATCAAAAATTTACCCAACAAGCATGGCGTGATATGGTTGTGAAATTTAGTGCTGAATTTGGATTTTGGCATGACAAAGATGTCTTAAGAAGTCGCTTTATGATCTTGAGGAAGACATTCAATGATATGAAAATTTTACTTGCTCAGAGTGGATTTGCTTGGGATGAACTGCAGCAGATGATAGTTGCTGATGATAACCTCTGGAGTGCTTATATGAAGGTACTTTTTGAACCTATAGATGTGGTGGCCAGGAATTAAAGTTTCTCTTTTAGGTCACCTCTATTCGTTGCAGGAATACCCTGATCTACAACCATACTGGAACAGAACCCTACCAAATTATAATGATTTGTTCTTGATATATGGAGATACAATTGATAATGGAGTGGGCATGGACAATAATTTGGGTTACTTGACGGCTGCCAACTACTGTGTCTCAGGACTAATTGTTGGTATGCCTCTCTCTCTGTCATGCATTATATTTATCAAAAGAGATGGAAAATACCATAGCATTTGTTTTGCCCTCTGAGGATATGCAGAAAGTAAATTACACTTCAAAATCAACTTATTAAATGCACCTCAAATGGCTTTTGTTCTACTCATCTTTCGATTGTATTTACAGATGAGGACAATGACACATGCCTTACTGATCTTGATCTAGAGACAAATTGGACCAAGCCAATGGAGGTATATTTTATTCAACTCATGTTAGAGCAGGTCCTTAAAGGGAATAGAACTGAGCAGACATTTAATGAGCATGCTTGGGCCTGGATAACTGCATCATTCAATGAAAAATTTGGAGTTCTATGTGACAAAGATATGGCAGAAAGCTGGCATCTTAGTTTGAAGAAAGAGTATAACAACATTACAAATCTTCTCAGTCAAAATGGCTTTGCATGGAATGAGACCCAGCAAAAAGTGATGGCTAATGATCATGATTGGAAAGCTTGTCTCAAGGTGTATTCCTTTTCTCTATTATAACTGGTTAGAATAATCATCCTATTTATCAACTTCTAAGTATCCTAGGATGGAGTCTGATGTCTCTATAAAGAAAAGTCAGATCAGTAACCTGTGTAAAATGACAAGTTACATGGCACAAACTGGCTACATCCCTAAGATATGTCGACTTGACTGCCCAAAATTTTCTAATGGCTTTTCATATCATATGCATTTGTATACAGAGACATCCGGGTGCAATTAAATACAGAGATAGAGTCTTGGGAAGTTATAATGATCTTTGTTCGATCTATGGTCATATGCCGCCAGTTGGAAAATCGAGTCATTCAAGTGTGAAACTGGCAATCCACGACAATGGCTCGCATATCAGGTCTAACAGCATTTTTGGAGATGTGCAATATCAAACTTCAGATCTTCAAACACCTGATCAAAGAAAAAAACGCAAATCTGCAGCTTCATTGACCTTGGTACCTTCAAGAAAACTACAGAGAAACAAGGAGGAGGAGGAGGCTCAAGAAGCACTAACTCAAAAGCATTGTCCAGACAGAAAATATGGAAATGAACGGGAGGAGCATACGTCAATTGAAATCATCGTTGATGCACTTCAAGCCATACCGGGCATGGACGACGAGCTTTTCTTGGAAGCCTGTCAACTCCTAGAAGATGAAAAAAGCGCTAAGTTGTTTGTGGCAATGGATGTGAGCCAGCGAAGGAACTGGCTATTCAGAAAGCTTCATAGATAGCACATGTATACACGATTACTATATACAACTACCGAGTGTAAGATACGATGTCTGTTCAGTAAGAATGTCTTAACTATAAAATTGTTAATGCAAAGCAGTTATCTGGAGTGGCAAAACGCTCCAAGAATGAATCTTGTGGTTTAACATAATTCAATAAAAAGTGAGTTGACTTTTATGTGACCCAACACATGCTGACATGTTGTACGTTCCTGTGAACTAAATCTTATTTCTTACACACGATCATTTGATCTAAATTAAAATTGTAGTTGGCAAACGGTTGAATCGGACTCTTAATCAATCTTCGTTGCGAGTCAACTCGGATGTCGTGGGCCACTGGGGTTCAGGTCATTCGGATTTTGTACGCCATGTTGTCCGCTTGCCTTTTTAATTTTTAGTAGAAAAAAGTCAAAAGCTTGCTGTGAGATGGCATGGCCTTCTTCTCTCTTCCTCTTTCCCTTTCTCTCTTGAACTCCATCGCTGCCCTCTCTCTAACTCTCCTCACAGCCATCATCTTGTCCTATTCCCCTTTTCACCCCTACCCATCTCCCCAAAATTCACGAAGATCGCTCCTTTCCGAGACCACCCAGAACAACGACCAATCAGAAACGCTCCCTCTTTCTTGTTCTTCTCTCCGACTCACAAATGGCCTTATCAACTACATTTCCCTTCACTTTTGCCTCTTCAAGGAACGATCTTTCCTTTCAATTCCTTGCTTTTCTTTGTTTATTCTTTTGCAGTTTTATGTTCTTATCAAAACGGCGCAATCCCATTTCTCTGTTGTCACCACTAAGCTCACCCATCACTTGAACTTGTCTCCAAGCATGGGTGGAGTGACCCTTTTGGCTCTTGGCAATGGGGCGCCTGATGTTTTTGCCTCTCTTGCTGCGGTCCGGTCTGGGCAGTATAGAACTGGGTTTGGGGCTATATTGTCTGCTGGCACTTTCGTTTCAGCATTTTTTGTTGGATTTGTTGCGATATACGCGGCGCCGTTTAATCCGGATCCTGGCTCGTTTGTGAGGGATGTTGGGTTTTATTTGGTGGCTGCCTTGTTTTTGTTTTATGTATACTTGAGTGGGGAGATATCTTTTTGGCAGGCTGTTGGATTTGTGGGGTTTTATGTGTTCTTTGTTGGGTTTGTGTTTTGGATGGATTTGGGCATTGGTAGTGGCGGTGGCAGTGGAGAGAGAGGGAAGGATGGGAGGGATGCAAGAGAATTGGATCGTGAAAGAGGTGGAGAACTGGTGGTTGGCAATTTGAAGCGTGAGGGGGAGAATTCTAGTTGTTTAAAAAGGGTTTATGGAAAGGTTTCTCCTATAACTTTGCTTATGTGTTCTCTTGGAACTTCATGCAATATTTTGATAAAGATGACACCTTTTTGTTCTCATTTGAATGCTATGTACTTAATACTCCTAGTTTTGTATGTTAGTTTGAGGTATATTTGGCTGGATGTTCTTCTTAAATGGGTTAATCCTGCTGCTGTTGTCATGTTGTGTTCTCTTCTACTGTTGTTTTACATAGAAAACTGATCAGTGCTGTTGACCACCTAGTAATTATATCAAAGTTTCTCTGTTAAGTTATTGGATTAGGATTCATCTTCTTATATTTTTGTTCCATTCATTTAGAATCTAGTAGACAAAACTGAATGATAAAGCTTCTTTTCTGATTTTGTTTCTTTCATGTATGCAGATATCACAAACATGGGAACTCCCTGTTGTATTTCTTCTGAAGTTAACAATTCCACAAACAGCACCATCACAGTGGAGCAGGTTCTACTTATCTGCCAATATTGCTCTTTGCCCTTTAGCCCTTCTATATGCTTGCAATTCGTTCATGGCATTAGATCATCCCATTATATTCCTCCTTCCAAATGTCCAATTTCCACTTTGGTTAATAACATTCTTGGCTAGCTCTACGTTGGCAATTCTTCACTATATTCTAGAAAGGGAACCGCCCAAGACTGAGCAAATTCTGGTAGTAATTTTGGCATTTTTTATGAGTGTCTTTTGGATATCAACTGTTGCTGGAGAACTGCTTAATTGCTTGGCAGCTCTTGGTATAGTTCTTGAAGTGCACCCATCACTCCTTGGACTTACAGTACTTGCATGGGGAAATTCAGTGGGTGATCTTGTTGCTGATGTTGCAGTGGCCAAAGCTGGCCAGCCAGCAATGGCTATGGCGGGGTGCTATGCCGGACCCATGTTTAACATGCTTGTTGGACTTGGAACAGCCCTGGTGATGCAAACTGCTGATACTTATCCAAAGGCTTATGAACTCCATTTCCACATTGGTATAGGAATTGCATTTGTGTTCTTCTTGTGAGCCTGATGGGGTCCTTGTTAGTCATTACTTGGTCCAGATTTCGAGTGCCCAGGTTCTGGGGATTCTGCCTTGTTGGCCTTTACGTCTTTTTTGTGGCAACGAGCATAGTCGTTGCCAATTTTTCTAGGTGATCTGTTCAGTCAGGAAGTCAGCAAGCTACCTAATTATTGCTAAATTCTTTGTGGCAAACCATAAGAGATCTTTAATACAACATGTCAATCTTTCCCGAGGGTTGGTGTCAGAAGGAAAGCACAAGATTAGGTTAAGGAGGTTCAAAATTGCAAAAATGTTAAGGTAGGTAGATTAAATCATGATCATTTTTGATTTTTTTGGTTTTCTTTTTGTCCCAAAATTTTGTCATTTTTCTATCCTCAATGTTAGCCAAATAAACAGTACTGTACATCAAGAAAAAGTTGATAATTATGAAAGCTCTGTTTATGAAGTTGGGTTTTGGTCTTTAGCTTAAGGAATTGCAGCTAGCTCTACTTAACATATGAGTCATAATCCTATGTATTTTTCCTTGAGCTTCAAGTTCTGGGTTTATTTTTATGTTTTCTCTAATTTGTCCTACTTCTGTATGTACTGTGTGCTTGGTAAATTTTGTTGTGCCATTGTTTTTTGAGCTTTGTAGTCTTTGTTCTTGTATTTTCCCTGTTGGGTTCATGTTTCATGCGCCGAGGGTGACAGGAGGATGGGGGGCTTGTTTTTCTATGTATGGTGCTGATTATGTATGATGGCTGAATATTCTTGTGGATGGTCCCTTATTTTTGGTGGAGTTATTGAGGAGTTTAATGGTGTCCTCAAAATCACCTTTGAGCTATTGGGACCACCTCATTCTGAGAATCCTGGTTTTAATTTTTGGAATACTATAATGATATAAGGGGTACACTCGCGAGCAAAGGATTTTTCTGGGATGGAAAAAGCAATTGATAGTGGCTGATGATGGTGTCTGGGACAATTACAATCAAGTTATGATGTAAATATTGTTAGGCATGGTACTTCATACCATCATCCCTTATGGTAACTACCGTGTGTGTAGTCATATTCATACAGAAAGAAGATCTTACTGAACCACAAAGATTTGAGCTTGATCGTGCAAATGAAGTCCTCGATGAACTTTCATCTCATATGAATTAGGACACAAGTCTTTGAAGATGGCAACTTACAAGTTGAAAAATTGAAAGTTGAATGTTTGTCCTGGCATTTGAGGTTTCCGTAATTGATGTGCTTCATTCAACGGAGACAACTATAATTGGCAGGCTTCTTGCATTCCTTTTGGTTTGATGCCCCTGCATGTAATCATGAACTGGTGTTTGCACCATGCGTAGCTTTGTCATTCAAGCAGGTGAAGAAAAGGATGGCCTTTTTTTTTCTTTTTTTTTTTCGAAAAATAAGAAATTGTAGGTACGTATCCGAGTACCATTACATCCAATCTATATCCCAAGGCTTTGGAAAGAAATGTGTTCTATATAGTCCCCTAATAAGAAATTGGCTTTTATAAACCATAAAAAATGGCTTTTTTTTTTTTTTTTTCAGACTTTTCAAGACGCCCTCAATCCAAGTCCCGGATGTGTACCTCCAATTTCTTATTTTTTAAAACCTAGAACAAAATATGGATTAATTTGACAAGTTTGCTTAACTGTGTATTAGGGGTATGAGCACTTGAAGCAACTTAGCTGTGGTCTGGTTCTTGTCTGTGCCTCCCATGTTTGAATGTCCGTAATTCTCAAGGATTTTTGAACGGATTCCAATAAAATATTGAAAAAAAAAGGTCAACAGAGAGCTGCCAATATGTGCTAGTCTCTAGAAAATTAAAAAATTGGAATTGGGTTAAACAGGAACAACAATGGAACTAAAACCGCAACTAATCTCCATAAACGAACGGAACCGGACCGGACCGAGTCACTCCTATCTCAAAAACCACCAAAGACAAAAACGGTAAGGCGTTATCCATAACAGTAACTGATTTTGGCGGTCTTAAAACAAAAAGAGTGGCTAGAAATCGTTAATGAGGCGGCCTGCACATTATCAGTTTTCTGTTGAAAAATATTGGATAGAGTCCACAGCCACACACACACTCGGAAAACAGCAACAGACATGGCAAGGGACGCAGATTATGGAGCTTTCACGGAGAAATTTGTACTAAAGCCAAGCTCTTCAGCGCAGGAACTTCCCTTAAATGGCCTCACCTTTGCAGTTAAAGATATGTCAGTCTCTCAATTCACTTTCTTCTTACAGTTTTGGTTTCAGTTTTGGTTTCAGTTTTGTGAAAAGCCCACAAAACATTATGGGATTATCTATTCTCATTTGTCTGTTTTTTTTAAGGCCACATGCCAATTGGGTTCTCCATGATTATCCTATAGAGCTTGGTCTGTGTGTGTGTGTGAACATTTACTTTAACTTTTGGTCTTTGGTGATACTGTGTTGTTGTTGTCTGTGAGTGTTTATTCATGTTTTTGAGTTGAATTTGGGAAATAGATTTGACATGGATGGACGTGTGACTGGCTTTGGTCATCCAGATTGGGCAAGGACCCATTCAGCTGCTACATCAACTGCTCCGGCAGTTCTGGCTGTGTTAAGAGGAGGAGCCATCTGTGTTGGTAAAACTATTATGGATGAAATGGCATATTGGTGAGATTCTGAGACTTTGTTGTTCATTGCCTTTGTTGTATACGTGTGTTGCCTGAGGTCTCCATGCTTTTAAGTTGCTCATCCATGGTATAATCTCACTAGTGAATTATTCTGCAATGAAATCATGGGCATATAGCTTCCATGGTGAATTTTAGCAGGTCCTCCCGTATTCCATCTTCATCAAGAAAAAGAAAAAGGAAATCAACACAGATTGTTCTTTGTTGTTTTTGGTAGACTCAGAACTTTAATTTTGACGAATTTAAAAAGTTTCCACTTTGGACAGCATAATAGAAACTTGAATGTTGGTGTGGCTCATGCTTCCTTGTACGCCTAAATAGTTGTTTTTCGGGGCAGCATAAATGGTGAAAATAAACATTACGGTACACCTACAAATCCGCATGCTCCAGATCGTGTTCCTGGGGGATCTTCCAGTGGATCTGCTGTAGCTGTAGGTGCAAAGCTTGTAGATTTCTCCTTAGGTAATATATGCTTTCAGTAATGGTGTTTGGAATATCTCAGCTTATCAGAGTAACTGAAGTGAAAGATACTTTCTACTGCAGGAACAGATACTGGAGGAAGTGTAAGAGTTCCTGCATCATATTGCAGTATTTTGGGGTTTCGACCTTCATACAATGCTATTTCCACCGCAGGAGTTATTCCCTTGGCGCAAAGTTTTGACACTGTGGGTAAGGAGCTCCCAATATATGCTTAGTTGCTTCGTTTTGAATGCTTAGCAGATAAACAGACTAAATATTCTCAACCTGCATCAAAAGCTTCTCTTCCTTGCCGAATGTGTCAAAAAAGGTTTGTTATTGGCATTTATAGCATCATCAGATACTTTGAACTAAAGGCACAGGACTGTGCTTATTAAAATCAAGGAGATAGCTCTATGTTCAAAAGACAATGAGGTCCCGCTGCTTTCTGTTTACTTGTTGGATCTCAGCATCCCTTCCCTTTAGATATTCATTTCTGCTGACACCAAAATGTCACCCAGGATGGTTTGCTAGGGATCCTCTGATTTTGAAACGAGTTGGCTGTGTTCTACTTGGACAACCTGATATCCCACCTGTCCAACCTAGTGAGATAATAATTGCAGAGGATTGCTTCCGGCTTTCAAGCATTCCAAATGATCGACTTAGTGAAGTTCTTGTTAAATCAGTAAAGAAGCTATTTGGGGGTGAGTCAAATTACTTATATCATTCTGTTGCTGTTCAAGCTCAATGGCAGAATTTGGAGTTCAGACACTACAAGGCTTCAAATGCTCTAAAGGCACACTATATTTTTCTAAAGTAGACCGAGTAAAGGATAATGGCATTAACAATTACATTTTCTCATTAGCCAAATTATAATTGCTTTGGATTACACAGTAAAAGTCAACATGTTTTATTAGTATAAATTGTAAAATCTAGGAGCTTATCTAATATAAATCTCAAGTCTTAAGATAAATGCAGAATGAACAGTTGCTTCCTTTTTGCTTAATACATTTTTGCATCTGCAGCAGTTTGGTCTTATTGAATGAGTAATGCTTGATAGTGCAGGTGGAATTGTGAAGCATGTAGCCCTTGGGGAACTTGTTAAGGACAAAGTCCCAAGTTTGAACCATTTTATGAGCAAAGAAATTGGAGATCAAGAGTATAATATACCATCTTTGGCTGCCCTCTCAAGTGCCATGCGATTAGTTGAAAGGTGTGAATATCAGCAAGATTTTTGTGGTTGATTGATAAACATGATTCCCATTATGGTCATTTAAACGAAAATATTGAATCTATGAAATGCGACTCCTGCATAGGTATGAATTCAAGAAAAACCATGCTGAGTGGGTCACCACAGTAAAACCTGATTTGACTCCAGGAATATCTAAGCGAGTATGGGAAGCTGTTAGGGCAACAGATGAACATATTGATTCCTGTCAGGCTGTGGCAGCTGAGCTACGTGCATTCCTCACCAATCTTCTGGGAGTACTCTCCATCTCTCATGCATTTAAGAACTTTTCTGCTGAATAATTCATATGATGCTTCCTCAGAATAATTAATGTTTATAGGAACCATTCATGGTTAGCATAGTGACAAGAGCCAACCTGGGATTGTCTGGGTTAGGTGTATGGTCTCATGTTTGAGTCCCCTAGGTGCATTCCATGATTCATGTAGGGAGCTGCAACAGTGTAGTATCTTGCTAGCAATCCCCAGATTTGTTTGAAAGGGATTCCTCGTCATCAAAGAAATAATTACCATCTGTAGGAAGATATAAATTCTTGTCAACTTAGCAGAATTGCAGGCGCTACTTTCTTCTCGTAGATTATCTTTATTGGCTAGGAATTTTCATGCAGGATTATGGTGTCCTAGCAATCCCTACTGTTCCAGGGCCTCCACCAAAACTACAAACAGATGTAACCACACTGGAGACTTTTCGTGCCAGGGCCTTTAGCTTGCTGTCTATTGCTGGAGTATCAGGATTCTGCCAGGTCCTTTCTTTCTCTCTGTGGTGTAGAAAGTTTTGCTTTTCCCGAGTATTGTAAACTTTCAACTATTTGTTCATGTGATTATAACATCAATCTACAGGTGAGCATACCACTGGGGATGTATAATGATCTTCCTGTAGCTGTTTCATTGATCGCGACACATGGTTCAGATGGTTTCCTGCTCAACGTTGTGGAGACTCTTTATGTCACTCTCCAAGAACAGTGCTTCTGACTGCCAACAATTAACTTGTTGAGTTTCATCTCATCATTCTGTTGGTGCCCATTCTATCCAAACGTCCAGAATGTCTGCCCACTGCATTAAACTCCAACCCAATGGGCTGCCTTATGAGGCCTAAATTATCTCAAACGGTCAAGAAACAAAACTTCTACTTTTCTCTTTTGAGGATCGTTTGGAATATATGTTATCATTGTCTGTTAACAAGATAACTTGCCATGAGTTGTGTATTGGAGCATCGGAAAGACAAGTGCCATTAATTCGGACCATCATGATTAATACTTCGGATCAATATTGAATCTTTGTGAACGTGTGTGAGCCATCTCCTGGTTCTTAGACGTTCGAGACATGTCAAGCCTATGGAATTTCTTCTAAAGCCTCCACACAAGGTGTCAATCCTGATTTTTCCTTCTTTGAACCGCGAAATTGCATAAACTCGCTTTGATGCTATTACCAAAAGGCCAACAAATCCACAACCGACTTCTTAAACAGAAAAGAGCAGCCATCCATGTTTAGAGACCATGAAGTATCACATGGAGATGCTTATAAGGCTAGTAAGGAAGTCTTACCTATCTATATTCTTTACATCAATACTAACTCACACAAACTGTCAAAGAGTCTGTAAGGATAAAAGAAACATCTTTATGACAGACGTTTGTAAGGATAAAATAGATACAGCCATCCGCAGAAAAATAAAAAGGTCCATTGCCTACGTCAACTCCCATTAACCATTAACTATAACACCATCCGCACTTACAGAAAATTCAAAAGGAAATTCCTCTTCAATCTCACGAGCCAGTTGTCGCATCAAGTGCGTCGGTAATATATGAAAACAGTAAAATTGAGGAACCTGCCATTGGGGTCACCCGGCTAGTAATGTAAGAGGAGAAATGATTGCTAGCAAGGAAAACATGAGAAGGTGCAACCTCACGTGGCTGTCCGGCTCTTTCCATGGGCTCTTGGTTCCAGAAGTTTGCAACCACTTCTTCTTTGAATGAAGCCAGTATCGAAGGTGTCCAGATAGGCCCTGGGGCAACACCATTAACGCGCATGCCTCTTTCTACAAGCTGTAGAGCCAAGCCTCTACCCTTAGTTGCCGTGTAGTCAAGCAGCTAGGCATTTCCCTTGTATGCATTGACGGATGTGTTGTTAATTATGGAGCTGCCTTCTATCATGTGCTTCAAAGCATGCCTGCCACCACCATCATCAAAATTATGAGAACTTTCAACACTGCTAAATAGATTTGCGTCATGCCCTTGGGAATTCCTACCTTGTAACGAAGAAATAAGAGAAAGTATTGCTCCTAAACACCCTATCAAGCCTACCCTCATCAATCTCTTCACAACTGAGGAATTCTCAACTTGCTCGGCTGCATTGCTAACCAGGATATCAATCTGGCCATGTGTATCAACTATAAGTGCTGTTGACCGCGTAGCTGCAACCTAGAGAGGTGCATGTTACGGGCTGGAGGGTCATAGTATTCTTTCCATAGCTAGTTTGTCCAAATGTTGTCTATGTTGCAACATGTCTTATGACAGAGAATCATTGGTGAGTTACAGTTTCAGGCTGTGCTTTTTTACTCGTTGTACTGAAACACACGCACGTAACTTGGTAGCATATAATTCAGGTAGGGGATCCGCGGATAGTTACTGTTGTGTTGATATTGATTATGGTTTAGAGGTTCATACGCTGTTTTGCTGCCCGTCTAGAGCCCCCCGGCTTATCGATGTCACAAGGAACACCTCGACACATATGATTCTACTAATATGGACGAAGTCAAAGTTGACACGTGTAACATGTCTCAATTTTCCTTAAATCCAAAAAAGAAAAAAAAAAATGATGCTCATAAATTTTTAGAATATTCATGATTCTTAAGGATGTTGGATCGCATTCCAAAAAGAAATTGGAAAATAAAAACAAAAGAGAGCCACCAATGCGTTCTAATCTCTCGAAGAAAAAAAAAAAAAAAAAAAAAGAATTGGGTCAAACCGGAACAAAATTGGAACCAAAATCGGAACTTAACCAAACAGTAACTATTTAAACCGAACTGATTAGGTTGTCCAGCCCCCATAACGGAACCGAACCGGACCGAGTCACTCCTACCTTAAAGAACCACCAAAGACAAAATGGATTGCGCCTTATTCCATAACAGCAAGTAGGATATTGGATAGAGTCCACAGTCACCCCCCAACCACACGCACAGAACAGCAACAGACATGGCAAGGGACGCGGATTATGGAGCTTTCATGGAGAAATTTGTACTAAAGCCAAGCTCTCCGGGGCAGGAACTTCCCTTAAATGGCCTCACCTTTGCAGTTAAAGATATGTCAGTCTCTCAATTCACTTTCTTCTTTCAGTTTCGGTTCCAGTTTTGTCAGAACCCCACAAAACATTATGGGATATACCTATTCTCATTTTTCTTTTTTGTTTTTAAGGCCACATGCCAATTGGGTTCTCTAAGATTATTCTATAGAGCTTGGTCTCTGTATGCGTCTGAACATTTACTTTTACTTTTGGTCTTTGGTGATACTGTTGGCTGTCTGTGTGTCTCTTGTGTTGTTGTTGTCTGTGAGTGTTTATTCATGTTTTTGAGTTGAATTTGGGAAATAGATTTGACATGGAGGGACGTGTGACTGGCTTTGGTAACCCGGATTGGGCAAGGACCCATTCAGCTGCTACATCAACTGCTCCGGCAGTTCTGGCTGTGTTAAGAGGAGGAGCTATATGTGTTGGCAAAACTGTTACGGATGAAATGGCATATAGGTGAGATTCTGAGACTTTGTTGTTTGTTGCCTTTGTTGTATACTTGTGTTGTGAGAGAGCTCCATGTTTTTAAGTTGCTTATCCAATGGTGTAATTTTACTGGTGAATAATTCTGCAATGAAATCTTGGTCAGATAGCATTCATGGTCAATTTTAGAGGGTCTTCCTGTGCTGAGAGAGAGCTCCATGCTTTTAAGTTGCTTATCCAATGGTGTAATTTTACTGTTGAATAATTCTGTAATGAAATCTTGGGCAGATAGCATTCATGGTCAATTTTAGAGGGTCTTCCTGTCTTCCATCTTTATCAACAAGAAGAAAATAGAAATAAACTCAGATTGCACTTTAATGTTTTGGGTATACTTCCACTTTGGATGGCATAATAGGATCTTGAATGTTGGTGTGGCTCTTGCCTCCTTGTACGCCTAAATAGTTGTTTTTTGGGGCAGCATAAATGGTGAAAATAAACATTACGGTACACCTACAAATCCGTGTGCTCCAGATCGTGTTCCTGGGGGATCTTCCAGTGGATCTGCTGTAGCTGTAGGTGCAAAGCTTGTAGATTTCTCCTTAGGTAATATATGCTTTCAGTAATGGTGTTTGGAATATCTCGGCTTATCAGAGTAACTGAAGTGAAAGATACTTTCTACCGCAGGAACAGATACTGGAGGAAGTGTAAGGATTCCTGCATCATATTGCAGTATTTTGGGGTTTCGACCTTCACACAATGCTATTTCCACCGCAGGAGTTATTCCCTTGGCACAAAGTTTTGACACTGTGGGTAAGGACCTCCCAATATATGGTTAATTGCTTCATTTTGAATGCTTTGCAGATAAACAGACTAAATATTCTCAACCTGCATCAAAAGCTTATCTTCCTTACTGAACATGTTGAACAAGGTTTGTTATTGGCATTTATAGCAGCATCAGATACTTTGAACTAAAGGCACAGGACTGTGCTTATTAAAATGAGGGAGATAGCTCTGTGTTCTAAGATGATGCCATCCGACTGCTACTTTCTTTTTATTTGTTTGATCTCAGTGTCTTTTCCCTTTAGATATTCATTTTTGCTGACACCAAAATGTCACCCAGGATGGTTTGCTAGGGATCCTCTGATTTTGAAACGAGTTGGCTGTGTTCTACTTGGACTACCTGATATCAAACCTGCCCAACCCAGTGAGATAATTATTGCAGAGGATTGCTTCCGGCTTTCAAGCATTCCAAATGATCGTCTTAGTGAAGTTCTTGTTAAATCAGTGAAGAAGTTGTTTGGGGGTGAGTCAAATTACTGATATCATTGTGTTGCTGTTCAAGTTCAAAGGCAGAATTTAGACTTTAGAAATTACAATACTTCAAACAAACCGAAGTCACACTATATTTTTCTAAAGTGGACTGAGTAAAGAATGATGACATTAACACATACATTTTGATCATTAGACAAATTATAATTGCTTTGTATTGCACAGTAAAAGTCAACGAGTTAGTTTTAAATTGTAGAATCTTGAAGCTTATCTAACATAAATCTCAAGTCTTAAGATAAATGCAGAATGGACAGGTGCTTCCTTCTTGCTAAATACACTTTTGCATCTGCAGCAGGTCAGTCTTATTGAATGAGTAATGCTTGATGGCACAGGTGAAATTGTGAAGCATGTAGCCCTTGGGGAACTTGTTAAGGACGAAGTCCCAAGTTTGAACCATTTTATGAGCAAAGAAATTCAAGATCAAGAGTATAATCTACCATCTTTGGCAGCCCTCTCAAGTGCCATGCGATTACTCCAAAGGTGTGAATATCAGCAAGATTTTTGTGATTGATTGATAATCATGATTGCCATTACAGGCATGTTAAATAAACAGATTGAATCTATGAAACACTGACTAATATGTAGGTATGAATTCAAGAAAAACCATGGTGAGTGGGTCACTACAGTAAAACCTGATTTGGGCCCAGGAATATTGGAACGAGTCTGTGAAGCTGTTAGGACGACGGGTGAACACATTGATTCCTCTCAAGCTGTGATGGCTGAGTTACGCGCATTCCTCACAAATCTTCTCGGGGTACCCTCTATCTCTAATGCATTGAAGAACTTTTCCACTGAATGATTCACATGATGCTTCCTCAGAATAATTAATATTTGTAGGAACTACTCATGGTTAGCCCAGTGATAAGGGCGAACATGAGATTATGTGGGTTAAGTGCACAGTCCCAGGTTTGAGTCCCTTAAGTGCATTCCACGTTTCATGTAGGGAGCCACAACAGTTCAGTATCTTACTAGCAATCCCAGGGTGTGTTTGAAAGGAATTCCTCATCATCAAAAAATAATTCGTGTCTGTAGGCAGATATAAATTCTTGTCAACTTAGCAGAATTGTAGGCACTACTTTCTTGTAATAGATTCTATTTATCGGCTAACAATTTTCATGCAGCATTTTGGTGTCCTAGCAATCCCTACTGTTCCAGGGCCTCCACCAAAACTACAAACAGATGCAACCACACTGGAGACTTTTCGTGCCAGGGCCTTTAGCTTGCTGTCTATTGCTGGAGTATCAGGATTCTGCCAGGTCCTTTCTTTCCCTCTGTGGTGTAGAAATTTTTGCTTTTCCCGAGTATTGTAAACCTTCAACTATTTGTTCATGTGATTATAACATCAATCTACAGGTGAGCATACCACTGGGGATGTATAATGATCTTCCTGTAGCTGTTTCATTGATCGCAACACATGGTTCAGATGGTTTCCTGCTCAACGTTGTGGAGACTCTTTATGACACTCTCCAGGAACAGGGGTTTTGACTGCCAAAAATTAACTTGTTGAGTTTCATCTCATCATTCTGTTAATGCTCATTCTATCCAAACATCCAGACTGTCTGCCCACTGCATTAAACTCCAACCCACTGGACTGCCCTAGGAGGCCTAAATTATCTTAAACTCCATTGTTTACGGTCAGTTCAAATTCATGGATGATAAAGTCCCTGATTCAAGAAACGAAAAATCTACTTTTCTCTTTTGAGGATCGTTTGGAATGTATGTCAACCAGATATCTTGCCATGATTTGTGTATTGCAGCATCGGAAAGACAAACGCCATTAATTCGGACCATCGTGATTAATACTTTTGATCAATATTGAACCTTTCTGAACCTGGGGTTCGCAGAAGTTTGATACATGTCAAGCCTAAGGAATTTCTTCTGAAGCCTCTACAGAAGATATCAATTCTTGTTTTTACTTCCTTGAACCGCGAAATTGCATAATCTTGCTTTGATTACCAATTCCCCAACAAATCCATTAAACAGAAAACAGCATCCATCCATGTTTAGTAACCATGAAGTATCACAAGGTGATGCGTGTAAAGCTAGTAAGGAAGGCTTATCCATCTATATTCTTTACATCACGACTAGCCCACAGAAACAGTCAAACGTCTACAAGGATAAAAGAAACATTTTTATAACAGACGTTTATAAGAGGATAAAATAGGTATAGCCATCTGCAAAAACAGAAAAAGGTCTGCTGCCTTCATCAACTCCCATCAGCCATCGACTATCACACCACCTGCACACGCAAAAAATTCAAGAGGGAAATCCTCATCGATCCCAAGAACTAGTTGTTGCATCATGTGCGTCGTTAATATATGAAAACAGTAAATTTGAGTAACTGACCGTTGGGGTGAAGGACCTGACCAGCAACGTAAGACGAGAAATGATTGCTAGCAAGGAACACATAAGAAGGTGCAACCTCACATGGCTGGATAGCTCATACTGAGGAATTCTCATACTGCTCGGCTGCATTGTTAACTAGGAATTCTCTCTTGATCAGGATGCAATTTGGGAACTTAAATCCCATCTCATTGTTAAGTCATAACTAATAGTAGTATGATCGTGTTGATATAGTACAATGTTAATTTTGCATCATATTTATTATAAACTTTTGATTGGCAATGTTAATTCAATACCTTGCATCGCCAGCCTCTGAAGTTTGGAACTCCTCTTTCATTTCCATCCGTAAGAGTTAGAGAAGAAAATACACAATTACAAATGATTCAAAGGCAATTAAGAATTGAAACCCATTTGTACTCCTCCATAGTCTCTTCGTTTGATTGAAAAGGAAACGCTCCCTTTTTAAGCTCAAAAGCAGTTAAAGATTTGAAACCCGGGTTTCACTTTCTAGAAGAAAAAGGAATTTAGATTAGCATAATCCCCAAGTGTTGCGGGAGTAACCCAAGAAGAGGTAACTCCCAGCGGTTTAGTAACTGTTAACTTGGAGACCCCACACCTCATGTTTTACAGCTGCATAAACAGGCACCTGGAAACACCCTTCCCCAGGACAAAAGTCTACAAATAGAAGATAGAAAGAATCCTGTTTGCATGTCCATCTAAAAGAAGCCCTAAGCTATAGAGATTAGCTTATTTTACTCGCATTAGCTTTATTCCTTCTAGTGTGATTTCTTGGGAAATCTTCTGTATTATATAAAGGGTGTAAATCTTAGCAAGGACCAGAATTGGGAAAAGCAATGGCATCTCTCAAAATTGGCTTTTTCTTTACCGTTCTTCTTCATGCCATTCTCTTTCTTTCATCTCCTGTGCACTGTGATGGTACCGTTTCTTCCCTTCCTTTTATTATTTCCTCCTTTACATGGGTTCATCATTGTTTAAGCGTTTATAACTGTAACATGATTGACTTAAATTAAAAGTGCATTGATTGTTTTTTATTTTTTTTTCTCCTTTTGGGTGGGTATTCTAACCTTACTTAAGGTTACATTTCTTGCAAGTTATTCTAAATAGACGAGGTGAAGCATCAAATCTCCTTGATTAATTTACTGGACTTTTTTTAGCAAAGTGGACTGTTCGATTAATTAGTGGATCTACGTTAATACACTTATTTCTGAACATATTTGGTGAGTAAGTTTGACACAAGTAAGTCAAAAGAACGTTACTTCACCAAAATTTCAATTTCTTGTAACAGAAGAGGAAGGCAACCTTCTTCAAGGCATCAACAGTTATAGGACAGCCTTAAAACTCCTACCACTGGTCAAGAACAATAAGGCTGCGTGCGTGGCCGATGAAGTTGCTGACAAGCTAGATGACCAGCCGGGTACCAAGCCCAATGCGGCCGCAATATTTCAAATAAGCAACTATCCTGATGTGCTAGACAAGTGTGGTGTTAACCTTAACAACACCAAAAGATGGTGTGATATTGCCCGTTTGCGTGCCTGATTTGGTTCCAGCTCTAGTCCTACACAATTATACACACACACAGCGTACGAAGAATCTCAATGACTCGAGGTTCACTGGGGCCGGAGTTGGGTCAGAGAACGACTGGATGGTGGTTGTTTTGAGCACAAACACTCAAGCTGGGAGCTTTGCTGGGGCAATTAGGTTGCTTTCCAATGTTGGTTTGTCTTTGGTGTTGGGAATGCTTGCCCATCTACTGTACTAACGGGAGTGCCTGCCACCTTCCATATGTGGACTTTAATTCAAGGTGTGGCTTGTGGCATTTCTATGTTTTGCCTTGTACTAGCAGATGAGCACTTTGATCCAATTCCATTGCTATGTTGTGGTGTAATTTATTTATCTATTTCACAAGTAAATGCATGTATTTAATACAACTGAAAATTATCGTGACCTGGGTGAGAATAGATTGTGGCTGAAAATGCATGACAACATTTATTATCCTTTGACCGCTACTGCACTATTACAAAGAGTGATTTTTCTTCTTCAATCTCATAGCAAGTATTTTTCATAATTAACTTGACCAAAATAAAAAGAAAAAAAAGTTTTAACTTAAATCTTTCATTTGTTGTGAGAAGAATCCTGGTAGACTATGGTTGTGCTACCACCAAAAGCAGGTTCAGGGAGGTTCCGATAGTTCATTTTGAAAATTGAGATCCCCATGGCTGCATGGGAACTCAATTAAGACCAAGCAAGGTAAGTGAGACAACAATTTCATTGATGATAAATTGTTGCATTCTTTTGGAAGCTGACGATTATCGACAGGATGTAAAGTTGTGAGTATCTGTTTCTTTCTTCAATTACCTTCCATTCATTCTGTTTGTTCAATTAAGTAATAATGAGATAGCTCTCGTTGTAAAATATTTTGACATACTCCGCCCTGTAGTTTAGTCTGAATCGAGCAACGAGGTACGGTTGGCATTGTATCAATTCTATTATATCAAGAAGGGATTCTCTTTCTCACACAAATAGAATAATGATAAAAAATCCAGCTGAACTTTCTTTCTTTCTTTTTTTAACATGATTATTATATCTTTCCAGTCAACATTTTTTTATTAGAAAAAGAAAAAAAGAATGATGATTTGACTTTAGGAGTGCACAAGAACGTGCGCACGGCACAAAGAGAGAGAGAGAGAGAGAGAGAGAGAGAGAGAGAGAGAGAGAGAGAGAGAGAGAGAGAGAGATGTAACTGGTTGCACGTGTAAACGCAAACCATTGTGAAGAAAATCGGGAAGTAAACAAGGTCTGTAAAGTAGTGATATTAAAAAATAAAACAGAAACATTTTGATTTCGCCAGGTAACATGAGTAACTGCACTTAAGATTCCAAAGGATACAAGCAGAAGTGATTAAAAATGATCATTATAGACTGAAACTCATGATTTCTTATTGAAGCTTGAGATCCAATATCATGGCCAATATAGTTTGTATCTACCCTAGTAATTAACAAGGCTGTTTATCAAAAGACTCGGAGGCTTGTGATAATTATGTGCTAGCTACCTGTTGTGTAGTGGGTCAGGACAAGACGGTACCCTTCTGTTGACAGTAGCAACAAATCCATCATCTTTGTCATGGTCAACACTAGTATCAGACCCTTTGTTCCACACCCGTGTTTGCTCCTTATCTTCGCTCTTTTCTTTCAGATATCTGGCTCCAAAAACTGCATGGTGAAAGGTTGATATACTCATCAATATCAGCAGCAGGTAGCCTACTTGACACCTGGACGATAAGCTCATGGCTTTGTTTTTTTTCTGACAGACTACACTTGCAGGCAAAGATGATGGATAGCTGCTTTCGATTGAAACGAAAGAGAGAGAGAGGGAGCTTGGACTGGTTGTGTAAGCCTGTTAAAATTATAAAGCGAAGATGGAAAGAATGGTCAAATAGGTTTTTTGTCGTATAATTCTCTGGCATGCACAATGAGCAAAAATGTGTACGATGAGCTTGGACTTCTTGGAAAATTGGAAGATGGAAGAAGTGTCAAATAGGCTTTGTGTGGTCAAAATGTCAAAGAGTGTGACTATGTTGTACAGTATCTTGAAGGTGCTTTCTTAAAAATGCATTATATCTTGTTGAAAATACAGTATAGTTTTAGACTTTTAAAAAAAATATGGTTTGTGCAACTCAAAATATATTGTATATTTATGAGTGGATACAATATATTTTTTGACGTTATAATATATTTTTAAAAAAATTATTAAATTTTCTTTTACATACATTTTTTTTCAATAAAAAAAAAAAAAAAAAAAAAAACGATATTATAGCTAATCACACGGCTCACACCCGCCACCCCGCGTCCAGCTAAGATTTCTGAATGTCAAATTCCCCAGCATGCACAATGTGCAAACTAGTGGACAGGAATGGCTGTAGGTTTTCTACATCACAATTTATATTGATGAGATTTGAAATTCGGAGGTTCAAATTTGAAATTTTAAGTTTCATACGTTGTCACACACACACACACACACACACACACACACACACATATATATATTGTACGGCTTGAAACAATACAGAATCTGTCTTTGTTGCATAATTAAAAGTCTAGTAGATCATAGGTTTAATAAATTTGTATAGTTTAATCACATTAAATAGAATTGTACCATTAGCAGTGGAGAACAGGGATTTGAGGACTTCAAGGCAGTAAATTGATGAAGAAATGCATGCGTTAGTCACCCTCACCGACGGGTTGTCTTTATCTCTAATCCCAGGCTAATCCAGCCAAAATACGCCTCAACCCCAAGAGGCCGACAACTTATTAAACCCAACACAACTGAAGTTTTGTCTCCAAAAGGATCTCAATTTCAGGATCTTGGCTTTGACTCTTCTTTTGGGTTGTTTTCACTTTCTACACCTTTTTCTCCTCTTAAAGGCTCCAAAATGCTTGTGTCCATTTCAAACCAGTTTTGCAGGACAAGTACCTTTTTTTTTTTTTTTACGTTGATTTGCTAACAGTGCATGTGTTTCAAGAACTAGGAGTTTTTGCGTTGTGAAGAAAAAAGACATTCTTTTACAACTTAGACTTGTAAAAGCATCTTTACCTTATGTTTTGTTCGTTTCAGATGCCATATCTTGTAATTTACCGTGTTTCTTCTGAACTATTCAGCTTGTCTCATTTAGCACTTTAATCTACTTGTCTTACTAGTTTTACTAATTAACTTCTTTAGCAATCCTCTATTTTTTGGTGCATATCTCTCTCTCTCTCTCTCTGCCTACTAATGCAAAATCAACGTATCTTTCCGATCACTTGACCACCCTAATGTTTATAATCGCGATAAAAGATACGGCTAAAGTGAGCAAAATATGAACTATGCAATCAATCGTCAAAGTTGGATTTGGCCATTCCACCCAAATTGACTAAAATTTTGGTTCTTCACATCAACTATCTTCATTGACTTTGAGGGTTGCATTGTAATGCTCTCAAAAAGTCAAAGTAAGTATTCATTAATCAGGTGGGAAACTGCAATTTTCCATTCTATATGCGATGCAATGGTTAAGTCTTAAAGTGCAACCCCATTTGCTGAGTCAAAAGGTCCAAGTTCCTCCTCGATATTTAATCATCGCCTTTGAATTTGAAGTTATCGCCAACACCACCACCCCCCCCCCCCATTGAGAGACTGATAAACCTCTAATTATTTGATTAGCTCTTGGTTTAACTAAATCACCGAAGCCAATATCAGTCTTCAACGACACAGTACCACCGTTTTCTCTTATCCGATTTCATTGCAAAATCTACTCAAGGCCACTTCTCTTTTCTTTTCTTGTTCAAATTCCAAATTCCATACACAAACGGAAAATGATCTTAAGTCCAGTCGCCAATTTTCTTTTTCTTTTTCTAATTTCTTTTGCTAATAATTCAGACTAAAACTTTTCGTCAATAGTTAGCCTTATTTCAACAGAGAATAGGTTTTGGCAATACCCACTTGCTTCTTAACAATATTAGCTATTTTTATTTTTTATAGTGACTCAATTCACAGTTGAGGCAAAGTATATGGTTGTTGCATCATTTGTGAATTAAGTATTCTTTGTATAACAAGGCCACTAGAAGTCTAAAAGTAATAGCTTCTTATTTGTATAACAATTTGCTCTTTGGTTCTTCTTGGTCTCTGTTCTACTCTCTATCTCTAGACCAGAGCACTTTCTTGATGTAGCAATGCCTTGAAGATTCTCTCAATTCCACCAACATTACTGTTCAACCAATCTGCACAGATACTCATATAGATTCCTTCACTTTTCTTGATTCAAGAATTATGAATTTGAAATCAATCTTTGTTATTATGTGCTACATTCATTAATTTAATTCAAATTAAAAATTGATATCTCTCTGCTCTTGTGCTTTTTTTTTTCCTTCGCTAATCCCTTTTTTTGTGGTTATTTGTTCATACTGATTGACACACATGTTTTCTATATATGTGGTGTGATGTTAACAATTTTTTCATCTTGACTTGAAATAAGCAATGATAGATTAGAAAAAAGATCTATATTTACAGTATAAAGTCACCAAAATTTAAAAATTGTATTTTAAAAATTAGATTAAAAGAACATATTAAATTAGTTGATTAAATTATTAATTTGTTTCAATTTTAAAAATTACACAGATCAAGAAACGATCAAACACTTGTTAAACTTCAAAAAGTCATATCAATCTTAGAATATTAGACCATGCCTCCCTAGTGATTTGAAATTCTCTTTTGAATGAAATTCACACATATGTCAAGTTAATATCATAGGCATGAGCCTCCCCTGTGGTCAAGGAGTCTGTCCTATTTTTATGCTTTTTTCCCCTTTTTTAGCATAAAAAAGGTAAAAAGAAAAATAAGAACTGAATTACAGGCCCATGCTAATTCAAATGCAACCAATGGGGGTTAAAAAGAGAATCATTTTGCTTAATTTGATGTGAAAATCCAAGTGTTTACTTTATTTGGATTAGGAATAACATGCTTACACTGAGGGAGCTGTTTATCTTTTTGATTCTTATATATTTGTTGTTTCCGATCTTGTGTGGTGTCAGCTTTTCAATGGATATAACCAAGCATTACAACTCCCATAGTGATCATAGTATCAAATGTCACATCTGCAACCGAGTGTATGAATTCCAATCGAAGATGCATGAACATCAAAAAGCATGTAAGAAGGCCAAATGAAGAAAACACTCGAATAGCCTAAGCAAAATGATATTCTTTTAACCCTTGGGGTTGCATTTCAATTAGCACATGGCCATGAAATGGTTTGTAATTTTGTTTTTTTTTTTTTTTTCTTTTTCCTTTTGTAAGTTAAAAAAGGTTAGCTTGTCATAGGGTATACATTAAGGAGAATTTCATATCACTAGTGAAGCATGGTCTATTATTTTAAGAGTGATTTAATTTTTCTAGATATATGTAATTTTTAAAATTGAAACAAATTAATAATCTGATTAACTAATTTGATTAAGTGGTCTAATCTGATTTTTAAATCATAATTTTTTTAAGTCTTGTGGGCTCTATACTATAAATATATATATATATTTTTTTTCTTATTTGTTAGTGATTATTTCAATTTAAGATTTAAAAATTGTTAAGAGATGTTCGAGTAGGTTGTTATTTTAACGCATACAAAGAATTAATTTCTTATTGGAATTAAATTAATAAGAGTAACAAGTAGTAACAAAGACTCTGCTCATTGGCTTTTTGAAATTGCAGCTATGAATTTCCTTACACCATACAAGCCACGTAGATAAACTTTATTCTTATAAATTATAGTGCATTCCCTTAAGAAGATCAAATACAAATATTTACACCATGCTATTGGATTTAAGTTCTTGATAGCAGGTTAGAAGGGAAAGTAGGGCATCAAAACCCGGTGAGAAGCAGAGAGAATTTGATCCAACTAGCATACACTGGGACTCCTTCACCAGCGTAAATTCTCATCTAGGCCAAACCAGCCTGCTGCTCCCACCTAAGATCTTCAGAGAACTCTGTCAGAGCAGCCCGGGGATCACCATTTGAAACAGAGAAGTAGTATTGAGCAGTTCCATCATCAACTTGCATACTTCTCTTTAATGAGTCAACAACCCTTTTCCTGCCTCGGTCAGATGTCATCCTATTTGATATACAGTGAAGCCTTCTGTCAGGTTCGCCATCTAAATATAGTACTGCAACTTCCCTTTTTGCATAGGTATCCAACTCTATGTAGCATGTACCATTTGTGAGAAGGTCTGGATGATTTATAGGGATTAATAACCTCTCCCTTGAATAAATGCCATGGTCACTCATCATGTTATTCAATCTCTTTATATCCATAACCTACAGAAGCAAGAAAAATAAGTTCTAAATGTTACTAAGATATACTTTTAAGCTTGTCATGAACAAAAGTAAATGATTTAGTGGTCCTATCAGCACAAGAAATGCAATAAAAAAATGTGATTTGCAGAGCTGCATTAAAAAAATTGTTAAAAGTGAATAAGGGGCCCTTGGGCACTCAAGAAGGAAACTACAAGATCAAATTTTAGTTTCCGATACAAGGCTCAGGACCTCCAATGTATCTATGCAGTGAGTGTCTCTTAACCCATCGCAATGCATAGATCAGTATAGTGCAATCCTAGTTCTGCACAGTTCCAAAATCCACAGAATGAGTTACAAATCTTTTGCTTCAAATATTGATATCTCAACAATTGTTCCATTTAACCTTTTTGTAGAAATTTCAGACCTCAAGAAATGCAAAAATGGAGGAGTCCCTGGTAGCGAGTTTCATTCTACTGTCTGCTTTCCATATCCAATTCCAACTTTGCAGGATATCCATCAGTCATTTCACTCCCAAGAAAGCAAACAATTATACAAACAACAATAGGAGCATGCAGGGGCAATTGACAACCAAGAAATTCTTTTTTAACTTAGTAGCCACTACTAATCAAAGCTGTAAAATAAAAAAAAAAAAAAAACTAAGACAACCTCATCTTCAGACACAAGTCACCCAACTTTATGGCCCATCTATGCCACTTGGCCATCAATCAAAATATCACCCATGTTAACAGTTTCTACCCAAAATTCCTTTGCAAGTACAGATCGAATTCTCATCTAAAACCCCACTTAACCCAGTCAAATCTATACTCCCAGCACTCAAATTATAAATCCAGAAAGCACAAAACTTTCTATTAGCAATTGAGCAATCAAATCTTTTCCACAAAAAATAAATAAATAAAGGAAAAAACATCAATTCTTATCTGTTGATCGTCAAAACCATAACAAACGCATAAATCAAAATCCAAAACCTGAACCGAATACTTGACAGCGAGGCTTGCAACGGTGTCCCCTCTAACAATCTTATGCGAAATAGCAAATTTCCAGATCCCATTATCCCTCCAGAAGCTTCCAGACACGGGCCTACCCACAACAGCCTTAAGCTTCCAGGGACCCATGAACGCAGCCCTCATTATCTCGCCGTCGGCAGCCACAGCGTTCCACGCCCGGCACACGCAGCTGGCGCGGGCCAAGTCTGCCAGAGAAAGCTTCTCGAAGATCAGACGGAGAGTATCTGCGCACGAGAGCGCTGCGAAGTGGGAGTTCATCGGGGAGATCGTTGTGGCCGGAGTTATTGTGTCGGCCGAGACATCGGATGAAGCTAATTTTTCGGCGGTGGGGTTTAGGGGCTGTGTGAGGATGGGAACGGCGTCGTCTTCGTCGCCACAGCATCCCATTTGGTAATTGCTCTTTCAGATCGACAAAGAAAGAGACAGAAACAGAGATGAAGGATATTTCAACGGCTGGGCCATGAAGGCCAGTTGTGTCGCATATTGACGCGTTCTAATGATTTTTTTTTTTTTTTTTTTGAGAAATTTGGCTTTTCTTTCTTTCTTTGAACTCAATTAATTTTATATTAAAATACAAACAAAATTATATTCCTACCAAAATTAAGAAGCCATTATACGAATACATTAATAGAAGCATACTTCGTAGAAATTAGTAAAAACGATAGCTGGACGCAATCAGAAAACCTTTCTCTTTTTCTTTTTTTCTTTTTTTTTTTTTTTTATGTACGTCTTTTATTTTTATTATAAAATAGAGAATCCCATGTATTAATGTGATTACGTATTGGATAACAATAAAAAAAAAAAATTTGAGAAAAATTTGTATTTGTGCTTCTAATCTTCAATCTCTCCCTCTTTAAACTGAGCAGCTGTTGATCCTATTATTAAATTAATATTTTAAAAAATTATATTTATTTATTAATTTTTTAAAAAAAGAAAAAACTCAATTAATGAGTTCTAGTTTATTAATAATAAAATCATCTTTAAAATTAAAAAGAAAAGCTCAATATGAGTCAATTAAGAAAAAAAAAATTAAAATGTAGGTAAAGTAAAAATAATAATAAATAAATAAATAAATAATAATGCTGAAGGATGACTTTAATTAAGACGTGCAAACCGGTTTTTACCTGAATACGACTCTTTCACCGTTGACAAATACCGACAGCAAACGGCACCGTATAAATGGGACAAATGGGCGGATAAAGACTGGGGGAGCCAGGGGTTAAAAAGCCAAAAATAACAGACACATCATCGCAGGGTGTCCGTTTGCCCCGTAATTTATCTGATAACGACGATGTAAAGCAGTAGTACACAACAAGCAAGACTTACACGGGGGCCTGGTCTCTCCTTCTCTCCTCTCTCTTGTGGTTTTCTTTTTTTTTTTTTCTTTTTTTAAGGGTCACGGAAGTCTCCGGATGTTGTTACAGTGCATTGACTTCAATTCTGGTCTCTTCTTCTAAAAATTCTCCCTATAGGATCTACAGTTTTTGAGTAAATGGCGAAGATAGGGAAGGTACTGCTGGACTCCGAATGGCTCGCTGCGAGGTCGACGGAGGTGGACCTCACAGGGATCCAACTCACCACCACTCACGCTCCCAGTGGCCCCGACTCGCCATGGATGGAAGCTTCTGTTCCCGGAACGTATATTCTACTCTATGCCAACTGCATTACACTTTGTTATTTCCTTTTTTTTATAATTATTTTTAAATTCTAATAGTCTGTTTAAGGTTTTTTTTTTTTAAAAAAAGATATCTGGTCAGAAAGATCACTTTGTTGAATGAATCGACCATATTATGGATTTGAAGAAGAATTCCCAAATGGGGCTTCTTTTTTTTATTTTTTTATTTTTATTTTTTGAGTTACTGACTGGGAACAAGCCGTCAACTAAGGGTCTTGACTTAATCTGATACTAATCTTTGAAATTTAGATGCTAAAGTTGCTTGAATTAATTTGGTACTCATTGTAATGTGGTCGTTTGTAACTTGTTTTTTAGTGTCTTGGGAACGCTGGTGAAGAACAAAGTGGTGTCTGATCCTTTTTACGGGTTGGAAAATGAAGCCATTATAGATATAGCTGATTCTGGCAGGGAGCACTACACATTCTGGTTCTTCACAACCTTCGAGTGTAAGCTGGTATGAAGTTTTTGGATGTCTATTATGGAATTTGATGCCAACTATGGTTTAAAAACTTTCCATTTATGTCAATAATAAAGCAAAAGCTAAGAATTTTGGTTTCATACACTGAAGTGATCTGCTTTTGGCTGGTTAGTCTGTTAAAAAGCATTTTTTATCTTTTACATTGCAAGAGCAAGATACTGCACTTCTGATTTGGATCAAGTGGGAATGCTCAATTTGGTTAATTTGAATTATTGGATAAATTTTCTTGGCTTTCCCTGTTTTGGATGTATTATCAAGTTGTCATAGTTCTTTCTGGTTTCTATGCCTTTTTTATGGATATCTGTAATGTACCTCACCACGGGCATTTTCCAGTCAGGAAACCAACACTTGGATCTGAATTTCCGTGCAATCAATTATTCAGCAGAAGTATATTTGAATGGACACCAAAAGCTCTTGCCAGCAGGGATGTTCAGGAGACATTGCCTTGATGTTACTGATATTTTGAGTCCTAATGGTCACAACTTGCTTGCTGTTCTTGTTCATCCTCCGGATCATCCTGGAAATTCCGCCTCGAGGAGGACAAGGTGGTGATCATGAGGTAACTAAATCAAGGAAACCTGTTATTGAATTTTACTTTTTGTTGCAGACTCTTGGAATTACTGGAAGGTGCCAGGATTCATGTGTCACAGAAAGTCCAACAACTTTTTCCTTTTTTTCCTGCTAGATTGGAAAAGACGTTGCGACACAATATGTTGAAGGTTGGGATTGGATAGCACCTATAAGGTGACTATTGATGATGTTTGAGAGTAACAGCCTAGTTCTTAGATTGTATTCTACATATATAGTCAACTTCCATTTACGCAATTTATTGAATTTCTGAGTAGAGAAAAGATTCACTCTGAAGAAAAAAAGTAATGTGCATTTTCCTGCTTCAGGGATAGGAACACTGGCATATGGGATGAAGTATCAATTTATGCCACGGGGGTGAGTTTAAAGCATATGCTTAATTTCTCTACTTATAGCCTCAATGATGTGAGTGTTTTTGTCATGATTCATACATTATACAGTCAAACTTGGTCTGGAGGAAGACCATGTGGCCTGCATGAACTTATGATGTATCACTCAAGCTTACAAACTTATGGGAGCTGTAATTTCTGGTGCATCTCATGTGTCTAGAATTGCCTAAAGAATAAAATATTGTTGATTTTTTTATTCTTTTAATGAAAGCAAATGCATGAACCATATATTTTCATGTCTAAATTTAGATTTGCTAACTTATATATTCTCTCATTCAAGTGCATTAAACCTAAAAAAATTTGGCACTTGTTTCTTAATCACTTTAAGAATTTTCTCATATCTAAATGCATTTCATTATAATTCAGCCTGTGAAAATAGTGGATCCCCACTTGGTTGCAACATTCTATGATGGATACAAGAGGGTCTATTTGCATGCTACTACTGAGTTGGAAAACAGAAGTGCATGGGTTGCCGAGTGTAATTTGAATATTCAAGTGACATTGGAACTTGAAGGAGGCATTTTCATGGTGGAGCTTCAGACGCAACATGTGTCAATTACAGCAGGACAACGTCTGCAATTTACATTTCCTGCGGTCAGTACATCTGAGTTAGGAATTGCAAGCTAGTCTAGAAAGCTGTAATTTAACATTTTTTGAGCTTATGCCCTATATATGGGTAACAGTTCTGAGCGTGTTACTATGTGTGCCTTAGAATTTTCTTAGAAAGTGCATGTTGATTTGAGCTTTTTTATTATAGTATTTTCAGCTGACAAAGCCTAATGGAAATTACCCTGTGATTTCATGCAACCCATGTCTACAAACTCACAAACAATGTCTGCCAGTGTAAACTTAGAGCAATCCTCCAATATTCTTTGGAGGCTCCTCCAACAATCAGCTTATTGAGATCTATGATAGTGTGGCCTGGCCCTTCCTATTTTATTTTGTTTTTTTAATATGCTATTGTCTATGGCTTTAGTGCTTCTTCTAATAGTGTGAATTAGCAGCTTTTCTTCTACAGGCCCAATTTATGGTGGCCAAATGGGATGGGGAAGCAATCCCTGTACAATGTCAGTATTTCAGTTGATGTAAAGGGGTATAGGGAGTCTGATTCATGGAGTCAGCTGTTTGGATTCCGTAAGATTGAGAGCTATATTGATAGTGCAACTGGTGGGAGGTATCGATATTTTCACATTCTGACAACAGATTAATATTGCATGTTTTACCACATTTTTATTTTAATATATTTTGTGACCTATGCATCATCCCTTAATAGGTTGTTCAAGGTCAATGGGCAGCCTATTTTTATCCGTGGTGGTAATTGGATACTGTCAGATGGGTTATTGCGGCTTTCTAGGAAACGTTATCAAACAGACATCAAGTTCCATGCAGATATGAATTTGAATATGATCCGTTGTTGGGGCGGTGGATTAGCTGAGAGGCCAGAGTTCTACCATTACTGTGACATTTACGGATTGCTGGTAAGTCTGCTTCTGTGTGCACACACTTGTGCCTGCAGTTGTGTGCATGCCAATGACTTGGACATTTAAGGAAACTCTACAATAGTGAATTAGGCTTGGCTCTATCATCATTGTATCAAGTTCGAATGAGGCTTTGTAAGTTAAAATCTAGGATAGAGCTTTGGTAAATCCCACTTCAAGATTATAACATTGCACGATGCACTGATCTTTTTTCTTTCTTTCTTTCTCTTTTTTGAATTTGTGCTACGGGATTTGTCCAATGGACTTTTATTGATATGGCTTCTTTATTTTGGAGGTATGGCAAGAGTTTTGGATTACAGGAGATGTTGATGGAAGGGGTGACCCAGTCTCAAATCCAAATGGTCCACTTGACCATGAACTGTTTTTGCTATGTGCAAGAGACACTGTCAAGCTTCTGAGAAACCATCCTAGTCTTGCTCTTTGGGTAGGTGGAAATGAGCAAGTTCCCCCACCTGACATCAATGATGCATTAAAGAATGACCTTAAGCTCCATCCTCATTTTGAGAATTTCCAAGAATTTGGCAAGTATGTGCAAGAGTCCTCCCTAGATTCAGAGGATCCTAGCCTGTACCTTGATGGAACACGTGTTTACATTCCAGGATCCATGTGGGATGGTTTTGCTAATGGAAAGGGGGATTTTACTGATGGCCCTTATGAAATTCAATATCCTGAAAGCTTTTTTAAGGATAATTTCTACAAATATGGTTTTAATCCAGAGGTTGGTTCTGTGGGAATGCCCGTTGCTGATACCATCAGAGCAACCATGCCACCAGAAGGATGGCATATACCATTGTTTAAGAAGCATCCTGATGGTTATGTCGAAGAAATTCCAAACCCTATATGGGAATACCATAAATACATCCCTTATTCAAAGCCAGGCAAGGTTCATAATCAGATTCTTTTGTATGGGACCCCAAAGGATCTTGATGATTTTTGTTTGAAGGTATATTGGATCTTTATTTATTTGCCTGGAATTCTTATCGGTTCATTCCCCCTTCTCACGCCCCATCCCAATGAAAAATTTTACTGACTTGTTTCTAATAATCATCTCAGGCACAACTTGTAAATTATATCCAGTATAGAGCTCTATTGGAGGGCTGGACTTCTTATATGTGGAGCAAATATACTGGTGTTTTGATTTGGAAGAATCAAAATCCTTGGACAGGTCTTAGAGGCCAGTTTTATGACCATTTGCTTGACCAAACGGCAGGATTCTATGGCTGTCGCACTGCTGCAGAGCCAATTCATGTTCAGCTGAATCTGGCTACATATTTTATTGAGGTAAATCTGCATGAATATCATCTTTACCTAATAAGAGGATACATAAATTTGAAAGGCCAGTGGCAAAGCTTTGTTGTTAAAATGGTTACTGTTTGGAAATTTTCAAAACTAGTATTCGATTGTCTTATTCCTATTGCTATAAGCAGGTTATTAACACTCTGTCAGAGGAACTATCGGATGTAGCCATAGAATGTTCAGTTTGGGATACGGAAGGAATGTGCCCATACTACAAGGTCTATGAAAAACTCTCTATTCCACCGAAGAAAGTAGTGCCTATTGTTGAGATGAAGTATCCAAAGTCTAAAAACCCAAAGCCTGTCTACTTTCTTCTGCTTAAACTCTACACTGCTTCAGATTATGGAATTTTGTCGAGGAACTTTTACTGGCTCCATCTGCCTGGTGGAGACTACAAGCTGTTAGAGCCTTACAAGAAGAATAGGATTCCCCTTAAGATCACATCAAAGGCTTTCCTTAAGGGTTCCACATATGAGATGGAAATGCACGTGCAGAATGTATCCAAGAAGCCAGACTCTAAATCTTTGACATTTAAAAATACTTTTGTTGCTAGACTCAGTGATGGGGATTTTGACACAGCTCAGTGGAACCTTTAAATAGTGGAACTGAGTTAAAAAGAGATTCAACTTTGTTCCAGAGGATCTTCAGGCACTTTTCAGGGGAAACTGATGATTTGAAAGTAACTGAAATTAATGGTGCTAATGTTGGTGTTGCTTTTTTCCTGCATTTCTCTGTTCATGCATCGAAGACAGACCATAAGGAAGGAGAAGACACAAGAATTCTTCCTGTTCATTACTCAGACAACTATTTTTCTCTTGTTCCAGGAGAGTCAATGCCAATTAAAATATCATTTGAAGTTCCTTCAGGTGTTACCCCTCGGATAACACTTCAGGGCTGGAACTACCATGGTTTTCATACTGTTTTTTGAGTGCTGCAAGGGGAACTTCCACCCCAACATTCTGTTGCATGATGCAGAAAGGTCACCCCAATGATTTTGTGGATAGTGATTCATTCATTCTTGTCCTCCAGGTGTTCCCCTCTGTGGAAACTGTGGTTCAGCTTCTGAGTGCAAAACTGTCTCTTTGCTTTTGCAGAAAAATCTCGTTTCTTCAAATTGAGAACAATGTGAACTTATTAATCTTTGGCTGCTCCCCTCATTTGGAGTTAAAAGCGTAACTTATGGAGTTGTATAAGTCTAGTCTGCTTCCACAAAAATGTCTGTTAGACCCTTATTAAAGGTTCTTTTGTTTATGCCAGACATAAGCTGACATTATGGGTTGAGAAAAGATTCATTGTTTCAGCTTTTCCACCTGCATTTTATATTCTGTTTGGTAAGATGTAGTGAGACATAATAGAACGTATATTAAACTTTATTAAGCTCTGTTTTAGCTTTTGTAAAGAACAATTCGGATTGCAACTGCACAAACAATTTACTTTGTCGAAAGAAAGTAGTTGGGCGTCGAACTGATCAATGGGGTGTGTATATATGTTCACGGCAGGCACATCTTTTAGTAGTAGTAGAGAAGTATGGGTGGCATCTTCGAGAATGGAATGTTCTACTATAGCTGGTGGATAGGTGGCTTGTTGCAGTGTACAAGTTGCTAATTTGAGTGCACATATGATGCATTTATCGCACAGAGAAAATTGTGAGAATTCAAATCCATTTATCGTTACATCAGATGCCATGGATGCCTAACAAGGGAACAAGATTACTTTGAAATGGCTTTCATGAATCGGTTTATTGAAGAGAATATGCCTGCTGCTTTGTTGAACAAAGATGGCCCCTGATTTGATTTCACTTCTACATTTCCAAAAATTACCTGTAAGAAATCAATCTAAAATCAGTGACCAATGTACGTAAATTTACGTCCCTCAACAGTTTGTCTCCATCAGAAACTAACCTCAAGTTCTTCAGCATCAGGACGCCTTGTGAACTCTTTGGCAAGCAGATATCTGTTTGGTCTATCCTTGTCATCATAAAAGACTTTCCACACGCTGGTATTGTCAGAGCAGGGACAACAAGAAGATGATTGATCAGAAAGAATTCAACTACATTACAGAACACAACCAGATTAGTACTTGAGAATTTGAAATGGGTTATGCTGTGAGTTGTCAAACTAGACAGAGTTATTGGTCGATCAAGCAGAAGCAACTGTGGGGCATTATGAAAGGCCAGTTTGGTGCAGGATATGGAGGGATTGGGTGCAAACTTGCACCTGGAACAAGACCAAAGGCACCAGAAAATTTTTGGGAATATGATGAATGAAATGGAAGTCCTACCCTGGATAACATCTAAAGACAGCACCAGATGGCAGAGGCCTCATTGAGTAAACCGTAGTGAATGTGCTGCAAAACAGATTAGATAGAGCTCCTTACTGCTACATAATGAGGAAGAAATGCAAATTTTCACTAAACATGCAATAAAAAAGAAAATCTTACCTCAGAAAATACCGTCTTAAATTGCGGACATTTATCCCAACTCCAACGTCCTCACTAATGAGACGTGGGTTCCACATAATCAGAGGCCTTGGCTAGCAATAGATTATAGGAAGTTCCACCATCAATCTTAGAGTGATATACTAACCGTAATGCTCAACATATAATAAAAAAGGATTGAGGATGTTAGCTCAGTACCGGGTCATCTGAGAGGTCAGAAGCAATTTTCTCTACATATCCCAACATCTGGTAATCAGGAACAATCATTACCACTACCTCATCTTCATTCTCAACTGGCTTCCGGTCGCTTAAGCTGGATATTCACAAGCTCATGCGTAAAAACAAACCAAACTATGTCAACTGGACAAACAGGTGTATGCCATTATTAGAAGAACCACAGCACTCACCAAACAGAAAGAATGAGAATAGTTCTTTCCAATGCATAAAATCATATATAAGCCTGGAATCAATTTGAAAATGATTGATTTATGAACCAAACATCAGATGAATTCATCAATATGGAGGGAATTACCTTGAGAATCCAAAAGCTGCATCTTTCCACTGATACTTCAGAAGGGCTGCAGCACCGGCATCTGGAAAGACAGCTTTAACTCTCTGAACACAAAATTCTCAAAATTTTATGAAGGTTTACAAGAAAATGTGCAAAAGCTTATTAGAAAATACAAATATATTTATCCCTTCAGTCATTATTATTATTTTTTCATCTTTTTTTCTGTTTATACCATAATCATCAGATAGTCCTGGCATGCAAGAATTGTGCAAGCTCTACTCAAATTTGTCCATGTTTAACAGTCAAGTTTTAATGCAGGGTTGAATCAAAACCTAGGAATAATCTCGGTGAAAAATATCATATTTATTAAAAAGCCTGTCAAGAAATGAAGAAGAACAGAGACAAACTTTGCTTTTTTCTTACTTTTCTGTCTTCTAATTGTTTTGTTATTGACAATTCAAACTTTGAGGCAACCTCAAAACATTTCAAGGCCTTGTCTGGTGCCTCACATCATCTGTTACTGATTCTGTGCATTCTAGTTCCCTAACTTGGAGTGATAATGAACCTGGCATCCTGTCTCTTCAATAATTGTATCCAAGAAAATCCTTGACAGTTGCCAGAGCTCAGCTTGTGCACCTTCATCATCTAGAAATTGCAGCTGAGGAATTAGGAGCTCAACCTACAAAAGAGTTAAGCAGTTAAAAATCTGATTGTAACTTTTGTAACAAAAGCAAGCATAACCTAAGTCACATACTATGGCTCTCATTCCTCCTGAAGACAAAAAACATTGCACTTGCTTGGCTAGATTGCTGGACTGCACCCTCCAAGTCAGAAGGCAAGCAGCTGAAAACACATGAATTTTGTCAATAGCTTTGCATCTAGACATAAAGCATTACAAGAATACATAACAGGATGCCCCATTTAATCATCCAGTAAAGCATATTGTAGATGTAGAAGACCTTTTTAGTCTGCTGAGTAATTTACAGAGGCACTCACAATGCAGCACAATTGACAAGTGTGTGCATCTCAGGAAATATCATAGATTACCAGTATTGCAGCACAACTTTGAGCATTTCAATGCCCCATTATTATTATTTTTACTGGTAATCATTAAATTTCAATGTTCAAAAAAAAAAAAAAAAATCCTAGAATACACATTTGCAGTGACAAATGGGACTGAGAAGGATCTTTTACTTCCTGGAGATGCTGATAAGGAATGGATAATTACATTCAAATAAAAGCTTAATGAAAAAAAAAAGGGGGCAGGAGGCTTCCCACATTAGGTCTGGTGAAGAAGCTGACCAAAATGATTTTCACAATCACAATGAATACAATTTTGGGTCATTTATTGAAGAAATCACAGGGAATTAAATAATTCAATGCCCAAGAAAGACAAAAATCACAGTCAACCCGCATTGACCACCATCAATTGGGCATCAAGTCTATGTCTATATCCCTCTAATTCTACACTATCCCCTACTAACATCATGCCTCAATCAGCCTTTAAACTCCGCTTAATGAACAGCTTATAAAAGAAGAATGAACCTGTCATCTTCTTCTTCTTTCTGGTCTTCTTGAACTGATTGTGGTGGCTGTCCTTCTGCCTGTTTTCTGTTTGTCGCTTCAGTATTTTCTTGAGCGGGGTCAACTTGGAATTTCTCAAACTTTGCATAGATTCTCGAGCTAGTACAATTTATGCCATGTGAAATCCCACTGGAGGGTAGAAAGGATAAGGCAGAGTGAGTGGTGGACGTTGAGCTTTTGGTTGTGGATGATGATGATGCAGCAGGGCGGCTGCTAAAGAAGAAGCAACCTGATACTGAAGCAGCAGCCATGAGGATTTTTAATAGTTAACAACCCCAACTGGCAAAACTACCTTAATTCATGGATTTTCTTGTTCTTGTTTCGCTTCTCTCTGTCAAAGTCAAACTTCCTAGATGTCCTAACGCCTAGCAGTTGTGCGAATATTAATGTTAAAAAAAGGAGGGGTCAAAATGAAATTTGCAAGAAACTTGAGGTGAAGTTTAAAAATAACATAATCTTCAAGGAGCCATGGCCATGGACGGTACTTTCTCTCTATCTCTCATTTTTTGTGTAGGCTTCTTTTTTTTAAAAAAAAAAAAAAAAAATTTGAATCTTGAATTTCTTGACCGAGAGTGTTTGATTCATGGTGAAATCCGCGATGTCACTCAGATCCGATGGCAGAAATTCTTCCGGAGAGTTGCTGCGATCACACCGACGGCAATTTCGGTTCAAAGTCTTCTCTGGCCTCTGCCGCAGGTGTGTTTGCCGTTCCACTTTCGTTTTTGGCCCTATTTCTTTTATTTTCTTTTCTTTCTGTTTCAAGAAGCTTGAGGTTCTTTATTTTCTGTATTTCAGTTCCAGCCCTAGAGGAAGACGCTAAATGCGATACAGGTTCGCGGTCTAATTGATTCTTTTTCGTTTCTTTTTACTTTCATCCTTTCCTTGTGTTATCTTTCTGTTCTTCTGGCATAGATTTTGCTGAAACCGTGCCGTTTTGATGCTTCTTTCTCGTTTCAGATCAAATGCGAAGCCTAAGGTTGAAAGTACTAGAGATGGTATTCAATTCCTGTTATTCTATCTTTTTAACTAATGTTTTTGGTTTGTTCTTTATTCCGATAGGACTGGAATTGGGCCTTGGTAAACCGAAAAAAAAAAAAAAAAAAAAAAAAAAAAAAAAAAAAAAAAAAAAAAGCTTAATTCTAAAGGTTTTCCTTATATTGATTTTTTTTTTTTTATTTCCTTTCCTTTCCTTTCCTTTCTTTTGCTTTTCTTTTCTCTCTTTCGCTTCTGATTTGTGATTGTGATGAGGGCTACCCAATGCTAGATGCAGGGGTAGAAATTTAAACCTTGAGAAGATGGTTGCCACATACCGTGAGAATAATTTGCAGTCACAATCATTCTTCCGAAAGTCCAAAGAGACCATTAATAGACAATTCAATGTTGTTTTAGGTGTTGTAATTCGACTTCACTAGATACCACGAAAAAGATCAGGCTTGTCTCTGAGAACTCTTCGGACAATAAGTGGGAAGTACTTCAAGGGAAATTGGTATCTCTTCATTGGTTTCGGTTGTCGTGGTTTGAAACTTGGTGAGACATTTGCGTGTCTTGCGTAGAATTGCTTAGGCGTTTTAGACAGGACCTGCGTTGACAGTAGGTGCTGACGGGATGGCTACGAATGTGCTAGGAATCTGGACATGGTTGGTGCACTGTTCTGACCTCGCCCAAAAGGCATTCTCATGAGGAGTTTTTACCATGGCATGGCACTCTTGTGCATTTGAAACATTCGGAGTATGAGTGAGAGCAAGAAATTTCTTACAAAATAGTGACCATTTATCTTGAAATACTTCATACTCAAAAAATAAACATAGGAATCACGGGAAAATAAAAGAAAAAGATTTCATGGGATGTGCTAGGACAACTCTGACCATGTCTACCTTCATTTCTGCGCGGATTTCTATGCTTAAAACAACTACTCACGTCTCGATGTTCTATTGATTAACTCAAAAAATAGTCAGTACGTTCCTGTTTAACCAAAGTATAGCACATAAACATGGATTAATTATCTAAATCATGCTATCTAATTGGGCCCATTCATGTCTCATGGAATCTTTCTACAACGAAAGGGCCGTATAATTTATTCAAGAAGAAGCACAATTTATATCAATCCACAAGATGGTGTTGTCTGGGATCTGTTACTTCGATGTTCCAATGCCCATCAGGCAGGCTTGCATTCCTAGCTATAGCCCTCCATTTCCTCATCCTATCATCTGCCTGCTTAGTGAGATAGCAGTACTTTTGCAGTTTCTTCGGCATTGCCTCGTAGACTTGCCACCACTTCTTGTGTGCTGAATCACTAGCAAATCCTTGGTAATCCACTGTATCCCAATTACAATCATAATCCTTGTAACACATCCATGGCTTCAAACCCAAGAAATGGAGAGCATGAAGATCATCAGCAACCTCGTGGTCGGTTAAATTTTCTAGTGTCTCGAAAGTCTTAAGATAATTCAGCCTTCTAGGCAATCTATGCCACCATGTAAATACTTCGTTGAGGAAGCCTTGATCACCGCCATTAGATGAAGCCAACTTGGACCTCTTACTCATCAAATTTTCAAACATGCAGCTGGATGGCTCAATTACCATAAGTCCTGAGTTGAACATCATATTCTCATTTGGAGATGCTGATAGTTGGGGATAAAAGAAGAGTTGGTCAATGTTTTTGAGAACTACAAGGTCTGAATCTACGAAAACAACTTTGTCATAATCAAAGAGTTGCCAAACTCTAAGCTTGCTGTAGTTCCACTCGTTGTAGGTTCCTTTCTTCGAAAAGGGGTTCCTAATCCGTCGGATTTTCCGGGTCTTCCATCCGGCAGCCCTCAGACCTTGGAGGGATCTCGAAGTTATGGATGAGTCATGGAGGAGGATTAGGTCATGATGATGAGTGGAGTTGCTTTGCATAATACTTTGAGCCAACGCAGTTGCCCCACATACATAAGCTTCTGAGGAATGGAGGACTGTTGCATAGGCAACTCTCTCGGAACTTTCATATCTCCAACCTTCTCTGCCTTCATTTCATATAATTAACAAACTACTTAAATTGACATTCAGAATGATACGTGTTATTTTGAAAATAATTTACTCAAAATGCATGTGTGTGACTAATATTTTCCTGACAAAATAGTACAAAATAAGAAGGATTTTTTAATTTGCTCACTTTGGTGAGTCAAGTAAATTTAATATTAAATGTGAATGAAAAATGAAAACAAAAAAATTTAAAGTAGACCCAATTTAAATAAAAAAAACAAAAAAAAATGTGACCTAAAATTATATATTTTATACTAACAAAAAAATAGATAAATATAGTAAATATCAAAATATGAATGTCAATTAGTTCAATTACTTGATATAAAGTAATATAAGATCTCATTAATTGTTATTTCCTTTTTTTTTTTCTTTCTTTTTCTATAGAAAACTACATTATCCCCCTTACCATTTTGTCTTCTTGTCATGACACATATTGTCCAACACTTTATATATAATAAATGATATCTTAGGTGAGATACATATACAACAAAATAAGGTGGCCGCGTACCTAGACTCTTAATTAGAGGGGAAAAAAAAAAAGTGTATCTTTGACTCTATATTTTAGAATAATGTTGGGTGTCTAATAAAGTTACAAACTTTATAAATCTCGTTAATGGGGCCAATTAATTAATGCACAATCTTATATATATATATATAGAGAGAGAGAGAGAGAGAGAGAGAGGTGTCTTAAATAGGCTGTTAGGTGTAATTTAATTCATCTTTTTCCACCACACCCTCTTAAATACCAAAAACAAGCGGAATTTCAAAACATTAATTTAAATAGCCTGTTAGCCCGTGTTTGCGCGCACTGAATGTACATAAAGCTTCAGGAAAGGTTTCCAGCAGATTTAGGAGAGATAGAATCACTACTTCCCTCGAGTAATTTCCTTTTCAGCAAATCCATACATTATGACTGCTTCCTATATTACATAGCTCTATCATATCTCTAAAAGTACCAAAACCAAGAAACACACAAACACACACACACACACACACTAAATTGCCATGAGGTGAAAGAAAATCATATCAAACAAAATGCATACCTGTCAGAGAGTAAGCTGGTGCAATTTGGCATGATCCCACAGGCATCAACACCTTCTGTTTCAACCTCCTTAGGTCAGGCTTGTACACCCAATAATCACCTTCCCTAGTCAATAAATCTTCGCATCTGAAGATCTCTTGCATGGGCCCACAAGAGCCCGTGAAGACAACATGGACCGTACGACGAACATCTGGGTTGACCCATCCGTTGGCCACCACAAGATTAGCCACCACCAAGTTCACTTGCAGCCTCAAGACATCCCGAAAGCTTCTTCTCACCAGCAGCACTGCCGCTGCAAGGAACACTAGCCACGATGATATCTAGGTTATCATGGCCGCCACCATAATCCTCCAGCCTTGGCATCGGGATCTGTGGGCAACGCGGCGGGACCCACTTCCCTTCTTCGTCTATCCACTCTGGGAAGAAGTCTTCCCATTTTATATCCTTTGATACTTGCTCAAATCTAACAGGAACCGCTTTTACTGAACCATGCATGCCATCCATATCAAGCTTTTGTATATTGACAAGACCGATCTTGATGGTCCTCTCGCTATCGATCCTGGAAGCAATAACATCAAGCCATCCATAGCGATGACTGGCATTAGCTATCATTGAAGGGTTATATTTGTACGACGCTTTTGGCTTCAAAGAAAGAACAATAACTATAAAGGTTAAGGAGAGAAGGAGATGGGTGAGGATAAAAAGCTTTTGACATGAAGATGAGTTTTGAGATTTTGGGGAGGCCATTAGCATTAGAATTGAACCCTCCAAGTCAAGTCAATTGGGGGTGGGAGGTGTAGGAGTGGGGGGCGGCATCATTTATATATAGATGCAAGCAAGCAATGAATGACAAGGGATTGGTAAAAGAGAGAGTTTGTGTCTTCCAGCGTATGCAAGCAAGCAACGCATGGCAGCACCATTTGTGCCTTGTAGTGAATGCTTATAGCCTATAACCATCGAGCCATAATGGGAATTGACATTTCATATTAGACATTATTATTAATTACTAGTCATATTACTATGAACCAAATATAATGGTGAGGTTTTATTAGATGTAGCCAAGTGTCGAGCAATTTTTAAACTCAGAATCCAATAAGAGGATTCAAACTTTTATTGGTGGAGGTTTGTGTCTTCCAATGTATGCAGGCGAGCAACGCATGGAGCCAAGGAGAAGGTAATCCTGCCAATAAATTATTTGGGTTAGTTGGGTCAGATTGGGATTTAAACACAGCGACTTCCTTGGATATTTTGAACTCAAAATCTAATAAGAGGGTTTGGAAGATGTTGTAGCTAATTGCATTCATCACTTAGAAGATTGTCGTGACAACACAAATATACGTGACATTATTAAATGCTAAATTTTCTTTATATTGAAGAACCTGTTACTCGAGCACTAACGAGCTTACATCGGTCTCTTCTACACCTAATACATAGGTCGTACTGGACACCTGAATCTCACTCGGTAAGCTGCCACCAAGCTATGCTTCTCTTGGCTGGTGCCCGTTTTTCGTCATGCACTTTTTTCACTTTTGGGTGTGGATGGGGGCCGGGCTTGCTTGGGTATATTTGACCTGGATAGAAGTGCCTGGACCGTTCTTCCCCAGTCAAATTGTTGATGTGCTTGCGAAAAATAAAAGAAATACAAGAAGAGGAATAATCAAAAAGAAATGTACTGATCCAATTGCTGGCCGATCTCAGTGGTCAATGCAGAGCCATCATACAGATAGATAAAAGAATGATATTAGGATTATTGCATTATTTTATTAATTCTTTGGTAAATATAAAGGAGAAATAGTTATTCATTTGTTCATTCTATCGTTTCTCCTCATTGTTCCTTGTTTCTTCGTTTTATTGTGTTGTTGTTTAAGAGCTTACATATCTAATCTAGAGGTTTCGGGTTCAAATCTAAATTGGGTATGATAGAAAAACATCGCCCTACATTATCAAGTTGGTATCCCACCCTGTCATGCACAAGTACTGAGTTGTCAATTGCTGATCCAATTATCAAATTTGTGCCACCGGAATATGTTCGTAATCATTCCCGCCGACCATTCTAAGTTTCCAGGCTGCCACGATCAAACGTCTTGCAAAAGAATATGTTGATTATCATTCTAACATGATCGCGACGGGGTTATTCAAAATATTTTTCATCGGACCCTTTTTGTTTGATCTTTGTCGAATTGCTGAGACATGCACGTAGTTCTTTGCTTCATTCTTTTCTATTTCCCTTTTATTATTATTATTATTATTATTATTATTTAATATAGAACATTTCCATAAAATTGCTTAGATTATTCCATGCTGGCTAAGGTCTGTGTGGGAACCTTTTACTAGTAGGGTATGGATAGTTCTCAGTTGGCCCCACTAGGAATTGAGTTCTTTGATTTCGGAGGCTGCACAAGTATGTTCCATTCCAATATGACTTTAACCGAAAGAAAAGAATAAACTACACATTAAAAGGATAAAAAAAAAAAAAAAAAAGGAATAAACTAGACAAAGCTCCATCTATCTCACACCGAACTTCTCTAGACCGCTCCTATAGCTAGGCAGCCAGTAGGACCAAGTGCTTTTAGACCACCATATGCTTTGGTAGCAAATGGCATGGCAATTAATCCAGAAACAGTTTCAGCACTTGGATTAATGGAAGAATGTAGAGGAGTTTCAAGAAACTCACCACGAGCATTATCACTGCTTTATCATTTCTTGAGAGATTGATCCAAAAGAATGACCAGAAGCTTTTAGTTGGATCAAAGAAGAACGATGCCATTGCCATTTTCCATGGATCCAAACCTCCCTCCTTGACCATCAGACACCATGTAAATCGCATCTTTACGTATGTAAGGTGCAGCACTTCGTGTTTCGATGTTGGGTATGTATATATAGACAGGTTTCTGGGTCGAATAGATGCTTATCTCACTTCTCTCAACATTCACAGCATCCTGATTACAAGCAGTATAATAGATGCTAAATTTTCAGGAATGAGTATGTGATGGATTCTAAAATCGGTTGCTTCAAGTTAGTCAGGGTTAGAGAAAACTATTTGAATATAATATGTACATTGTGTGCAATGCAAAATTATTAGATCACGGGTAGTCATGAAGAGTTTTTGATTCTTTTTAATCTGATTTGCAGCTTTTATAACAATGCTTACTATGCCAAAGGGAGGGGTATGCATTGCAGAAATTAATAGAATGAAAATGAAATTCTTGTTCGGCTTGGATTTTCGTCTACACATAACACTGGAAGATTTCAGGAATTACTGTTTGAAGCTAGACACAGGATGTGGAAGTGACTACCCAATTGAACTACCCATCCATGGCTGTTGCATCAAAGAAGACCAGTAAAGTAACAATGACATTCAACATTCATCCACGATTGCAGGTTTCACCTGCAATGCCATATGATCTGGTTTCACAGTTCATCTCTCGTGTTAAAGTCTCGGAGCCTTCCAGTGCAGTCAAGCAAACAACGATCCCCGTTAACGGCTATCCTACAAGTATCACCATTCATCTACTCTAGTGTTCTCTTAGTACGCATCTCTCATAGCCACAAGGCATTTCTAATGCCCACAGACCAGTTATAAACCCCACCAGTTCTCCCTATCGTATTTACACTCAAGTAGTAAAAGAACAGTATACAAGCCAATTAGAAACTTTGGCACTCTGAAGAACCAAGCATGCTCTTGAATACAGTAATAATAATGAGAGAACAGAGGAGAGGAACAAGAGAGAATATAAGACTTATGCGCATATCATGCAATCATCTCTTACCAGGCCAGCTATATTTGGCAACAATTGAGGAGTGGATGCTTGCTTTATCACTGCAGGGATCCTAATGATTAAAATATCCTTTGCTTTACTCTCCACGCTTCAATATTCTCCAAAGAGAGTTCAAAATTGCTTACTCAAAAGGGTTTTTAGTCAAAGAGGCGTAAACAGCTTTTGATGCCTTTTGCTATTGGTTGTGGTCCATGGCTTATCAGTTCCATGGCATTTGACAAGGCTAAGAGAAATCTGTACCAAATTTTCCATTTCACACAATCCCTGTACAATATATTGATCTCATTGTACATACATTCTACATTTACCCACAAAAAATCCCATGACCAAATAAATTTAAATGGGTGAGGTCGTACACAACATGAATCAGGTTCGTTTCATCATCAACCAGGAATTCTTCCTGGCAGCATAAACACGATAAGCAGCCAACCCAACAATGGCTACTGCAGCACCAACTGCAATTATCAAACAAAAACAAGCATAATAAATGCCTAATAAGGGCATAGTGGAAAATATATTTGCAAAAGAAAATCGTTTGCAGGACAAGTAGAAAACAGATGCAGTAAAACCCATAGCAATAAAGAAAAAATTTGTTAATTTCAATTAAAATGAATTTTCTGCAAAAGAAATTCGAATTTTATATCTAGCCCACTGCCAAACTAGTTGTTTTCAAATCCTTCATATTCATTTGATTAACTTAAAGAACTAGGGAAATTGAAGAAAACAATTGGTGGGCATTGCAGGGATGAGAAAGATGGCTTCAATGAATGATTTAAAGTATAAGAAAATATTTCACCCTTACTAAAATAAACAGAAGGAAAACTGTTGTCAAGCATTACAAGCTTTTACATTTATGCAACCAGTAAATCACTTTGGAGAGCAAACAAGTTCTTCCCAAGAGTGTTCTTGACAGCTTTAGGTGACCCAAGAAAACTAGGAGGATAGTCCAAAATACCTGAAACAAACATCAGAGAGCGGTTGATGAGCCGATGGTATTGCTTGCGACTTTTTGCTGCTTCAGTTTCAGGAATGTTCAAATGAGGATGCTCTGCTGCATTAACAATTCTGCGGAATACATTGTTTGTTTCACTGATTTTTGAACTGATACGGATAGGTGCCTCCATTCCCATATCCTGTGTAACCTATAAAAGCAAATCAATTGTCAGGATATGTTATAATTTCATTTTCAGCTTAGCTCAAATATAATTCCATATATATTCAATTAGCCATCATAAAACTTTAACAAACGAAATCCTCTACCCTTACAACCATTCATTATGATAGTAATCACAATATTATCAAGTCATTCATAAAGCAAAAAGTTTTAGGACAATGATAGATAAACAATCCAACCCAAATGTTTCATGGGACAATCAACATGCTTAGTTGAATCTATAGCAGAAACTTTTCAATAATAAAAATGTAAATAATACCCTCATAGATTCCTGCATTGCCATTGGAAATGAATTCAGGTCATCTTTAGCTGCAACAAATAAGCAAGGCATCTCAAATCCAGTATCCTCACCATGACCAGCAACTTCCACAAGCAATTCAGTAGCTCTCTTCCATGAGGACTCATTAGAGCTGCAATAAAAATTAAAACCTCAATTGGGTATCCAGAGCAAAACAGTTGAACAATAACAACAATACAGCAATAGCTCCAAAGTGTCCCCCAGATAATGAGCATGTCAGTAAAGGCTAATGAATCATATGACTAGTAACATAACCAGAAAATTATTTGTGGCCACTCTATACCTGTCATAAACAAATACTGCTATATCACATGGTGCCAAAGCTTCTTTACTGGACAGCAGCTTCTTAACACCATCTTCAGGAATTTCTCTCAATACAAGAGTTTTCTTAATTCCCTGTGCAAAAGAAAACGAAGATTCAGTTGGAAAGCAAATTGAATCACAGGAATGATCATAAGAACCAATAGAATGTTTGGATTGAATCTAGAAGATAATATCTAGAGAAAATTGATAGGGAAAAATTACGCAATATCTAAGGTCATGTATAATAGAAGTTTGTTTACAGGATAAGCAAATGATAAACTACAATCTTGCTACATAAAAAGAGAAATGAAAATAAGAAAATTACAAGAAAACCAAAACAATACTGCTAATACACATGAAGCAATACCAAACACATTCTAAAATCTACCCATCAATATTCACAATGCATTTGACTTACCCCAGGTAGATCAACCACATTAACAGCATAAGACTGATCTGTAGCTGGATTATTGCTATTGGAGCAAGATCTGCATTTATATACAAATATCAGCAACCAAGATTACCAAATGTAATTAACCAAAAAAAAAAAAAAAAAGATCCAGGCTTCAAATTAAAAAGCCTTGAGAAATGAAGTTTAATGACAAACCTTCCAACAAAAGAATTCAGTAGTGCAGATTTTCCAGCATTCTTAGGTCCAAAGACAAAGCATTGGAAAATATTTCTTTCTGTTTGTTGCTTCTTGCGATCTAAACGCCTTCTCCTTGTCACACATACAGCAGAAGCAGGATCACCCGGATAAGCAATGTAGATCAAATTCTCCACCGCACAAGATGGATCTAGAAGTGTCATAAGGGCCCACTGGAATGGATATTGTTGGCATTAATTTAATAAAATGTACTTTAAAATAAAGGTACATTAGTCATTCAAATGGAGCTAATAACATGTAAGTTAAAAAAAAGAGTTGAACATAGGAGGGAAACAAAGGAATGAAAAGCAAATGGAATTGCAATTCACATCAATCTATAGCAACCTAGCTTTATTGGTTTACATAGGAAGAATTTTTCCTTTTTTCTCCTTTTGGAGGAGGGGGATGGGGAAAGCAGAGCAGAGTGTATCAGCACCTCCGACAAAAAGGCATTAACTGATAGCCCACCCAATGCAGTTTTCTCTGCAGCATGCTTATACGGCGGTTCATCCCATGGACTGAAGTTGCAGTAGCATGCATTGAATACAGCATAGAAATAATGTTACGTTGAGAGCATGGGTGACAAGGAATGCAAACTGTATGGATACCAGAAAACTGGGGTACCTTTCTGGTGCAGTTGAAAAAATATCCTCAAGCTCTGCTGGGCGAAGATTGTTATCCTGAAAGAAAAATACTAAATTGACCCATGAAGTGGTAAAATCAGAACTAATCTGATAGAAAATCCTTGAAGTAGATAACAGTAAAAGAATGCAACCACAAAGACCAAAATTCAAACTTAAATGGGAACAAAGCTTAGGAATTGACTACCCATCAAAGGAAAATGGGAAACATACATAATCACTGTCAAACAATTCGTAGATTCCTCGCAAGAACTCATCAGCATCACTTGTCAGCTCTGTACTCTATGCAAATGTCAACCAAGAATAAGCAATTTAAGAAAAGATCACATTAGGCATAGCAGTAAAGAAGATATATATTACAACCAAGCAAAAGCATAGTCACATCAAAACAATATGTCAACCAATCAACCACTTACTTTCAATAAACCCAAATGCATGAATGTTCTAGAAGCTTTGTAATACAAGAAAATCGTATCAAATAAATTTTGCCTGTGATTGCACAACAATGTAGGCAAATATGGTAGAATAAGATTGTTCTAGGATACACCGCATCCAACTGAAAGATCACAATTTACCTCAAAAAAGAAGAAAAAAAAAACCTGATCAGGAGCTCGTTTAAATGATGGAATTAGTTCTTCAGCAAGCTTGATATCATTATTGTATCCAAATTTCCTTAGAACAGTCCATGCTGTCTCAAGACGCCCTTTTTCTATGAATAGTGCATTAAGAAAGAGGAATCCTGTCAGCATAAGACCACGTTCATTGACCCCTCTGTCAGTAGCTCCTTCACCAGGCAGCTTGTCTTCTACCACCATTTTGACACTCGCTATTTCAGAAGGTTGTAGTGGAGCATTGAAACATTTGACCTGATTTACTGCCATTATTAGATCCTTAGAAAACCACAAAATTCAAATGCAAGATATGAGACTTTTTTTCTAGGCCATTACCCAGGCGCAAAGGTGGATGGGATCAAGCTATGGACTTAGTATCCTCTCATTGTCAAAGTACAAAGAGAATGCACTGCTAGCCAATACGAGCAACGGCAAAGAGTACAACTTCATATACTTCTAAGATTGGTTCAAGATATATGAGAATAGATTTTAAATTGTGGGCCATAAATGTTTATTAACTACACAAAACTTACATGTAATCCAAAAGAAGCAACAATGAACTAGTCTAACTAAAATCCACCCTCCCAAAGGAAGTCATTATCAATGTGACAGACTAAGATACAAACCTGAAAGTCATTTAATTCTGCATCACTAAGGGTGCCATCCCTGTCATGATCACAAAGAATAAATATGCGCTTCAAGGCCCTCACACACCTAGGCTTCAATGTTTGTGATTCCTGATCAAATAATGGAGCAGTTGGGTGAAGTACTGCTTTTTGTGCATAGTAGAAAACCTCAGGGATCTGTGAAAAGCAAAAACTTCACAGTTCAGAGTTATATAAAGCCAAGTCAAATAAATAAAAAGAAAGCTAGAAGATATAGTTTTACCTGAATATGCTTAAATGCTGAACACTCGATACAAGTTTCAATCTCCCGAAATTGTTGCATTATTGGTGACATCAGTTGCTCCAAGCTCACCTCCTCATTCTCGTCTCTTAAATCCAATTTGCAGCCCACCAATATAACTGGAACCTTCACCTACTCAAAACCACATAAGTCATTCAGAACTTACATTCAATACCTCTCTCATTTAGCCCACCAACAAACTTGAGATAGCTTGGGTTCTGCACATGGTCTTAAGTTTGTGTCCCCTAGGTGAATTCCAGGTTTCAATTGGAAGCTGAGGCAGTTGGGTGTCATGCTAGCGACCCCCAGGTTTGCCTGAAAGTGATTCCTCGTCCTCAAAAAATACCTCTCTCTCTCTCCTCCTAGCATCCCCACCCTCAACCCCACAAGAATGTCATGACCACATTCCAAAAAGACCTCCACAAAAGAAATTTCAGCAAAAATTTAATAAATCACACCCACTACAAATAATTTGCTGCTGGTTTGTTAATGTGTATATGACTCTTTTTCTTCATTCATGAACAAGTAAATTTCCAACTAGGCAAAAATTAAGAAATTTCACCTCCAAAATTCGAAGCTCCGGCAGCCAGAAAGTCCTCAACCGGTCAAGAGTCTCTGGTCTATCACAGGCATAAGTAAGCACAATTGCATCTGCTAGCTTTAGTTCTTCAACCACTCTACCAGCATCCTCCCCTCTGAATCACACACAAAGATAACAACAAAACACTAAATCATCATTTCAATCAGAAACCTTACTCACTAAAAACTTACAAATTTTTCAATGAATTTATCCAAACAGATGAAGACATATGATATTGTGTTACCCAGTGAAGGTATCGATAATGGTCACGGGGACGCAGTCCGGGTAGAAATCGTCGGGCAGTCTGGTAGGGGGCAGCACTGGCGGAACATTAGCACGATAAGTGTCGGCAGCGGCGGTGACTATCAACGTCGACTTCCCGGTGCCGCGGTCTCCGGCCACCACGATTCGCACTCCAGTCTTGCCGCCAGGGTGGTTCGCCGCTTTCGCCATCTGAGTTCCAATAAATTAAAAAAAAAACGCAGAAAAATACAAATTCAATATCCCAGCCGATCAAAATCAATCTTCCTCTGTGTTCTGTGCATATATATATCTACATACACACGAACATCATAGGAGAGTGATTAAAAAGGTAAAAAACAAAAAAAAAAAAAAAATCAACGACAGAAAGGACAAATTGATACCCTTGCGGTTTTTGGTGGTGGCGGCGGTGGAGGCGGCGCGGAGGAAAGAAAAGGACTGCTACGAAGGTTTTAGTACAAAATGCGGCGCGGAACATCGTAATACCTAAAATGTCCTTTTTGCCCATAATCGAATTTAAATTTTTACCAATAATATTTTCTCTCTGCCGGTTGAATCATCGTTAGCAAATTTTAATATTACCCTTATTTTTATTTTTTTTTATCTTGAGTTAACTTAAGATTCAAATCTCATAAAATTATCCCTTAAGTAAATGAATTGTTGACCACTCAATTATATTAAGTAATTAACATTTTAATAATATTAATAACTCTCAAACACATAATTGCAAAACCTTTAAAAGTGATTAACCTCGTACAATTACTTTAACGAATAATCATAATTGCACTTGTTCTTGTACAAGAGGCATTAAAATTTTGAATAATTAGTTTCTGTTTCAAGATTAAGAGAAATCGTAACTAAATTACAGGTTTATGATGAATTTTTTCTGAATTTTCAATTTTGATTTTGATTTAGTTATGAGTTTTTGGTTTAAGTAAAATTTCAATTTTAGTTTTAATTTGTTTTTGGTTAAAAATTGTTAAATTTATTCTGATTTAAGTTTATTTTGTTATTGAATTGCCTTTTTAAAAAGAAAATGAAATATTTAAATTTTTTAATAAATAAAATTTATATAAATTTGTATATTAAAAATAATTTTAACTGGTAATTTAATTTTTTTACTTTTAAAAAATTATTGACTTCACTGACAATTTAATTGACGGTGGTGATTTCGGTTTTTTAATGACAGCTACCCATTCATTCTTGATGTTGTATGGAAAAAAAAGAACGTGGTAAGATCTTCTTTGTTGAATGAAGACTGTTGGAAATTTCTCAATGGCTATGCTTGCTTATACCATATGATCATATATTTTTAAAAAATAAAAAATAAAAAAAAATTAGACACTATTAATATTAAAATTAAACATAAGGAACTCTTTGGGAATGGAGAAGTGGAAAGGGAAGTTCGAGGCTTGCTTGAGATGAATTTCAGGTTAAAAGAGTTTCAGTTAGCGCCCTATACCCTTTGGCTACAAGGGCTTTGCCAGGCAAGAAGAGTAGGAGAAGCCTTAAAGATATTTTCATTCTTGAGGAATTCAAAGTTACGGTTAATCCCCAAAGTCGTGTGAGATTAATAAGTGGCCTATGTAAACAAGGGAATCTAGACCTTGCATTAGATGTTCTCTGTTACACAATTGAGAAAGGTTTCATCTTGATGCCACGAGTTCACAATTGGCTACTCAAAGCCTGTTCTTCAATCTGAAGATAAAAAGGATCGTGCTACTTTATCTTCTTCACAGAATGGATTCCTTGGGGTATGGTTTGGGGAGATTAGTCCCATATGGAAAATCTTGAGGTATAGGTACAAGGTTCTTCCACTGCTGGATGTTATCCTCATTTGATCCGATTGTCATTTGGCTCGCTAATTCAGCCTGGAGATGCCTTAAAATATGCCAAGGAAGGAACTGAAAGCTCTCTCTGGTTTGCACTTGGATGCCAACAAAGTTATGCCAGATCTCCTGTTCGAGCGATCGGAAGTGTCATTCGGCTTGCCAATTCAGGCTCAAGGTGCCTTAAAAATATGCAAAAGAAGGAACTGTGAGCTCTTTGTGGTTTGCACGCGGAGGCAGACAAAGTTATGTCAGATGTTCTCATTTGATCCAGGAGTCTTTTTGCTTGCTAATCCAGTCTGGAGTTGCCTTAACAATATGCTAGAGAAGCACCTGAAAGCTTTTATTGGTTTGCACCTGGAGGCACGCAAAGAAACGCAGCAAAAAGGTTCTTCACAAATTGGCAGAGATACATTCTTGTGAGCTTTTCGATTCATGAAGCCTTTACTTTTTTATTTTCTCCTGATGTAAACATCATTTAGATATTGATACCTTAGAAACATTGCTTGAAATACAGAACCGCTGACATTTTTACAATGACGTTCATTGTGAGGTGTATCCGGGACTTCTTAGTTGAGCTCCGGACTTTGAACACGATTCCAGATCTTTCCAGTAGAGGTGCTTATTGGCTTTCTGCATTTAACTGAGCAGGATCAGGAAGTCTAGAACTTCTCTCAAGTTGACTAACTGAGGATACCTTGATACACGACACTCGTGCTGAAGATTTGTCTGGGTTAGCCATTCTGTAAAGCCCAAAGGAAATCTGAATGCTCTTGACATTGACCTGGTACCGCTTAAACAGTGTTGTTGTTTTATCAGATTTCTCCTGTCAAGTTCTACTAATTGTATTTATTCTTTGCAGAGACGCAGCGGATCCCTGGAGGTTGCCTCTGTATTTGACACTGTACAAAGTCACGGAAGGAAATGACTCGTCACTCATTACACCGTACTCTTTATGGTGCCCCACAAAAGCCGCTGTATGTGCTGCATCAGCATTTTTCATCTTCATAGATGTATCATAGCCAATTCAATATGGTTGTTGTATTCAGGTTGATGATAAATGCCAAAGTGTTGTGTCCGCCATCTCCACTGAGTTAACATGGATGCAGTGGATGCCTGTGAACAGAATCCGGGAAAATTTTTACAGAGAGTAGAACATACTTGGATGCCTTTGTTTGAATATACAAGTCGATGGCTTACCTTTCCAGTGAAAGCATAATGACTTGACTTCATAGCCAAATGTCTTCAAGCTGTCTCAACCAATTCAATAAATTCGAAGAGTCTACAAATGGCAGGAGGACTAGAGACAATGGGGAATACGTTTTGAAAGTCGTTCAGTCAGGTAGCTTTACAGTCAATATACCTTCTCTCATTTTAGCAAATCTTGAACTGAATGAATGTAGTTGCAGAGCGATGACATGGCTTGAGGAATCTCTTAAAATTAAGGACAATCTTTAATGTATATTTAGTGAATCCTCTGTAAATTACTGCTCCCTCAACTTAGACAATAAAGGTTTGAAGTTCGATTGATGATATGGATCATGAGAACTTGCCTGGAAGAGTTTTAATCATTTACATACAACGAAAGCCAATAATAAAATAAGTGGGAAAAATGAAACGAAAACTAAAGTCGAGAGTCTGAATGGAAAGGAGTAGACAAGTAGACAACCCAGCCAAAAAAACCAGAAGACACTGCTAAAACTTGATACGTGACATTAACAGCAAAGGCAATGCGAGCATCAGAATATTCCATAATACTCGGGGTTGCTCTTCTTGTGCACCTGAAGACGTATTGCAAACAAGCTTGTTGTCATGGTAGGAGCACAACGTTTGATTCCTGAATGACAATGCATCGACACAGGGACAAAGGGGTCAGTGACAGTGATTAACATCCAGAGAACAAGTCAATGACACAATTCCGTTACTCCAATATCAATGAGAATGTAATTGATGAAAATGAACAAATCGATCACCTTGAGGCACAAAAGGCCACAATGTAATCTGAAGCGGAGCATGTTATAACACTTGTACGGTCGTCAAGTGCGTAGCTTGAGGCAGCGGGACAAACTTGTTTGAAGATTTTGGAATAATTGGTGGGCAGACACGCCAAAGGGTCTGCGTACTTTCCTCTGCAACAATATTCGTCCGTGTTGAACACGTTGCATGCACTCTGGCAAGCGACGGTTCTTCCGTCGCCAGACTTGGGAGTCAGCTCCGGCGGGCAATTCTGCCGTAGGTCTCCATCGCAGCCGGCAATGCTACAATTTCCTTGACCCTTTAGAGGCTTGACTACAATGGGCAAGTTAAATCCATCCACGAGACTGACATCATAAAAATCAAGTTCTCCGAGCGTAAACTCGGCTATTGTGTTCGGTGGGCTACTTGGGCCGGAGCAATTTAGGGAGGTGCCGCAGCTACCCGTTTGGCATGTTCCATTTCCGTTACTGTCGAAGTTGCAGCCCGTCCGGGCCCATATGCGGCCACTCCACCCGGCCGAGGCATTGTACATGGCTGTTTGGCCGGGCTTTAGGTCAAGGCCATACCCATGATCGTTGCCTCCCTTCCTTAAGATTCCGGGCCATATTTTCTCCTTGCATCCATTAACCAAGGTTACGGTTTTTGTAACTTTGGACATGTTTTGCCCTGCCCATGACGGAAGAGTATAAACAAATTTTACTACCCATTTTTCCATAAATTTAGATAATTCATTTAAATAACTTAGATTCTTGTTGAATTGTAAGGTTTTAAACAATCAGATCTAAAAACAAAAATTCTTTAAGCATGATGCAAATCAGTTTTATCTTATATACACTCTTCTATGCTAAATGAATAATATTTTATACAAAATTTATAATAAAATAATATATATTGCATAAAATATTATTAATGTATTATAAAATATTTTGTATGTATAATATAATCGTTCATATAGTTATTTTTCATCTAAAAAAGGAAGTAAATAGTATTTCATGACCATGAGCAAAAACCAAAAAAAAAAAAAAAAAAAAAAAAAAAAAAAACGGCACTCCCCAAGTCTACTTAAGATGTGCTAGTGAGACATTGCATAAAAATTTTTGGCACCGACACATCGAGCTCCTGCCTCCTGTTATTAATAACCAATATTTTTTGTATTGCTACTTGTCTATTTTGTTTGTTTTTTTCTTTTTTTTCTTTCTACATTGTACAGCCAGCAGAATAGAAAAGAAACTCAATCATAAACATGTATGGGTAGAAGACAATAAATTGATTGTTAGTTACCTGAGGCAATAGAAAGAGAGATGAACACGAAAACAAGATGCAAACTTGGACTTTGAGCCGACAGAAACGCCATCTTTTGAACTTAGAAATGTACTTATGTTTAATTCCTTGGTGTACAAAGAGACCGAGTGGCTTTTATACGAGTCGGAAGCAAGGGAGAATGGGTAACGTGTGGAGGAGATCGAGAATCTGCAAACCACTGACAGCCCAAAAAGGCTTCCTTGCTTGCTTACATGCATAACCAATCCATATATACCTTACTCCAGTCACATCACTCTCGCTAGTTCCGATTCAGGCCAACTTCAGTTAAAATGCTTCAATTTATTCATTATTAACAATCACGTCTACCCTTTGTCCCTCGCAGACCATCTGCTCTCTTTTTAAGACCCCTGTCAGAATCAAAGCAAACACAAGTTGAACCTCTTTAATCACTGGTATTGACTTTAATTGACAAGCAACTATTTTTCCACCTTGTGTAAACACTGTAGGGAGATAGATTACGAAATCTTTTAAATTTCAACGCGAATGGTTGGACAACTTTTCTTGAGGACTTTTCACTCCCAGAACTTTTGTTTTTCTCATTTGATCAGTGAGGTTGAGCTCTAGTTTCTTAGAGCAAGGTCTCTTTTCTTATTCTTATTTCATTAAATGTCTACTGAAGATCAAAGCCATCCCTGTGTGGTGAGGATGAAGATGTTAAATCATGTACTATATATTTTTGATATGCTAATATAATTGATTTGTTAAAAAAAAAAAAATTATCGCATTATATAAATAAATACTTAATAAATTTTAAAAACATCAATCATTCTGCCATCCAAAAAAAAGAAAAATAAATTGTTGAACTCATGGCTAAATTACTAAATAATCAAAAAGAATTGTTCATCTACAGTTCTTATTTCACACACATTGCAAAAATGCAAAAAGTTAGAGTGAGTTTAGGAATCAAGTTATAATTAATATATTAATTAATTTAATTATTTTTCTATAAAAAATGTTGTCATTCTGACGCCAAATGGGGCAATGAAAGAAGACGTAAAGGAAGGAGGAGGCGATGAAAGGCAGAGCTGTAAACTCATCTGACAGCTTAAAAGCCAGGTCAATCCTCCTCTTCCCACCAACCGTAGTATTTATATATTATAATATATTAATATTTTAAATATATTGTCTATAGTTATTACTTTTTGTGTATTAAAAATTAAATATTAATTTAAGTAATTTAATTTCTAATTAAATCAATTAAAAGCCAACGAGAAAAGCCAATTTTGATTAGCTTTCTAACTGTTTTTAGCGGTTTAGCATTAATTCCTCAAGCAATATTTGATGTCATCTGTTAGTAATTGAGCATTTGTGAGTTGAGCGGCGATAATATGGTGGATTGAATTCACCTGTTACTTCATTAGAATTCCCCTTTTCTTTAACCAGAACAAGAGTCCTTTGAACCAAAGTTCAGTTTAGATCCCTAATTGCAATCAATATACTTCTGTTTTCATATCATCCAGAGAGAGGCAGCGCACTAATCTAATATCATCAGTCGAATGAAGCACATTACTTGATTGGCATCCAATTATACACAAGATGGCAGGGGCTATGGCAGATATAAAATGTTCTACCAGTGATAAGAACACTAGCTAGCCTAACCAAGATACATACATGGCGGAAACAACATAAACAGTTTGAATTTGGGAAGCACAGAAATGGATAGAAATTTATGATGGGCTTGATGCATACGAGTTGCTTAGCAGTAATGCCAACTCTTTTTCTTGTTGTTTCTTGAGGAAGCTCTGTGCGGTTGCTGATATGATCCTAATCACAAAGTTAATCAGCATGAGCCATACGACGGTGTTCCAGATTGAGCCAAATGATAGACCCCATTTCTTTACCTGCAGAATAAACATGGAGGTACATCTCTTAAAAGAAGAATAAGCGTGCAACCACAATAACCTGAATGCATGATCTAGAACAATATATGGTATGCATGGCAGAGCCAAAACCAAGTAATTACCTTCATATCTGAAACTGGAGAAGTAGATGTCATGAATTTGTCCCTAATGACATGTAGTTTCTCAATGAAGTTTGGTATGATACTAGCAAGTCCAGGTGCAAAACTGAGCATTCGAATCAGCTTGGTTTCTAGAAGATGAAGTTGATAATTGCAAACTAAGATGATAAAAGCTGTCTAAAATCAGAAAGGCAACAAAACCATGTCAAGCAGAGACACATTTACAACTCATGACTAAAAGCATTCAAGAAAACAAATAAAAATGCAGTAGCAACTGGATGCACACATAGACAAAAACACAAAATAATCCACTCATAAAAAAAGACAACAGATTGTATCAAAGATTGAACAATAGAATATCTGCAAACCTGAATTTGAGTTTTAATGATAGCCTTTCCAATCACCGTTGCAAGGAAAAATTTCCAGAATGAAACTCCAAATTGCCCACACATGATACCAGCAAGGTCAAATAGAGGATTAGGCACCTGTACGAGTACATAATATATGGTCAGCAAATGGCAAATTGAACTACAGTAGAGAGGTTGGTAGGCCATTAAATGCATAGCAAGAAATTCTAAGATATGACAACACAGAATGTAGCGTACAAGCATGAATCAAAGTGATTTTCTATCTTCCCCTATGATAATAAAGTTCATCACTTGATAAGATGAGTACAAAGAATAGCTGCAGTTACTACTCACACACCAGACAGGGAAATGACCATTACACAATCATGATATCTCATAAAAAAGAGAGGGAATGAACTCACTGAAGCAAGAACCAAGATTGTAAGGAAGTTCAAATAATGTGAATGTGAAAGAAGCCAATCTTTGATCTGTTTCATAGGCTTGGAAACGATTGTGCCATCTACTGAAGAGCCATCTAGTTCTTTGACAATTTCCAACTTGTCACCCACCATACTAGCTGCAAATATGCAAAGTATAAAACAAGCTCAATTCTAGTCACAAGGAGGTGCAACACAAATTGCCATTACCTTACAGCTGAAACATGATTATTATCTTGCTCATGTCAAACAGCCTGGATAACTACCGGCTTTTAAGGAATGGACCCTGTCTCATTTTTCCATAACAGGAGGCTTATAGGAAGAGTGAAAAAAAGGATTCCGATTAACATATAATTAACCTCTAACCAGTTTAAAATCTCACAATCAATACTGACACAATATAATCAACTTACTCATCCTCAGAGAGGGAGAGAGAGAGAGAGAGAGATAGAGATACTCAGGTTATGGCTACCACTGCTGGTATGGATCTTAAATCTAAACAACATCATAAAAATCTCTAGACAGAAAAATGTGCCACATGAAGATCGAACGAGCTATTACCAGGTAAGCGGTGATAGCTGATGATAGTGATAGCTTGAATATCAGCACTATTAGAAGTGAAAGAGGGCAAGCATCCCAATAGACTAAATATAATGGATATAGATAGAACACCCGACAAGCCCCAATGCCAGGTATTCTTGATACTCTTTAAAAAGGCCAAGGTACATGGCATGTGTGCATAGTTATAGAAATAGAAATGCAACATATTGTCATAACAAGTTCAAAATCTTTCTTAGGACATAAACATCTACAAATGAATCAAAAAGGTTACCAGCTTGGGATATAAAATATGGAGGAAGCTCCCCAAGTGCAGTTCCAATGCCCCACAAGATAGCCTCTAGTTCAACCTCAGGCAAAATGCTGGTCAGTGAAACTTGAGAGCCTTCAAATGATGCAAATAATGGAGGCTCAAATGCACTGCAGTTCTTATCCAGCCATGAAGGGCCAGTATTGAATTGAATTGTGTCATATGGTGCTCTTTTAATATCAACCCGGCCACATTGCACAGCTTTCATGGTAAACAGCGCAATATGTGGGCCTAAATACAGCACAAAAGTGTGCAAACCAGATCCTGCAGCAAATCAAAAGGTTTAAGCTTGTTGATGAGAACAAATGAACCAAAATCTTGCCCCAAAAGTGGGGAAAAAAAAAACTGAGACAAGTATTATGTGAAATATATTGGTTAATTAGAAAATTAAAGACCAGAAGTTCCAGATCACATGTCAAATTACTAGAAGCACCCTGGTGCACAGCAGTTAAGTAACTTATAGAGATTTGTAAACATCACATATGCAAGAGAACAGAAAATTAGTTATATATCCAAAGTAGAAGTCAGTTAGTTATCATCCACATCCATCCATTTCAATCCTCTGTCCAAGAAGCTGCAGTAATATACAGGAAAACACAGGTATATTCAATTGATAAAACAATCATAAATTGCGTTACCCAGACCAACTGCAGATGCTACACCAAGGGCTACCCACCAGAGTCCGAACCGAAGATAGAGGAGAAGCTCTTTAAAATGCTACAGAATCAACAAAAGAAAAAAAAAAAAAAGCATAAATTTCCAATCAGAACAGCATCCAGCAACAGAAAATGAAACAAAACAAGTTTTAGCAGTTTCGAGTCTCAGCCAGATGAATTGGCAGCACAACATCAATAAAGATTGACAAGTTGATTCTAAAACACATATAGATAAGCTCATCACAGTAGGCATAATAATATTCATTCAATTCAATGAAAATATCTTCCCCAACTCACAAAAAAAAAGAAAAGAAAAAACGAAATAATATAATTTACTTTTCCATGCCAATTGCCAACTGTCAAAACCAGAACCCCAATTGCTGCTGAGAGGGCGCTAAGAAGCAAAAGCCAACAATTTTTCAAAAATAATCCTTGTAGACAGTGAGCAATGGCCAACACAAATAGCTTTAGTGTCCTCAACGGCTGGGTTGCTAGTGTCAGATTCTCCAATTCCTCCTTGTGCTTCTCCCGAACTCCTAAAATATAAGCAGAAAAAATAAAAAAAAATTGTTTCATCAGATTGGATCGAATTGACTTAGTAATCTTTATTGATGAAAAATTTAGAGCAATCAATCGACTCAAACTAAATTTAAGATTAAAATTTTTATCTTGTTACGGTAGTTGTGAGAAATTGGACTAAAATTTAAATAGCAAAATCTGCATATTCAGCTGTGTTTTTTTTTTTCTTCTTTTTTTAAAAAATATATTTTTTTTATTTTTCAAATACCGGCCGGTAAATTAAATTCCATATGAGTATTGGATAGAAAGCGAATTAGCTCACTAGAGGACAAAGTAGAAATCCGTTTTCTCGCACTTTCTAGCCAACCAAACCTACCTTAAAACTATAAACGTCTAAAAACTATCGGAAAATTGGAAATGGAAAACAGAAAATTTGGACTCACGAGAGATCGGCGCGTCATTGCTTGGGTCCAGACCAGGATAGACAAAGAGAGGCTGCTGCTGCTGCTGCTGCTGCTGCTCTGTTTGGCTATCCTCCTCCATTCAGGAGTGCTAGTGAGAGAGACAGAGAGAGAGAGAGAGATTTCACGCGATCCTCGATCGAGTCAAGACCGCAAAAACCTAGAGGAGATGGGAATCGAATGTGAATATTCGACGCAGCGAGGTTTGGGTGCCTTGTCCTTGTCTTGTCGTGAAGGAGACGGAGGTTGGCTTCTCCTCGCAGAAAAGCCCCAACAGCCGTTCTAAATAACTATTGCCATATAAACCAAATAATAATAATAATAAACATAAAAATAAAAAATAATAATAATCAACAGAATTAAATTGATATTTGTTCTTTTTATGAGAATTTTATTTGACTTATACTACTCAAGTTATTTCTGTTTCAACAATTTTTTTTTAAAATTATTTATTGTGCCGACACTTTTCTTATATTCAAATAATATTATGATTCAAACTTGTCGAGCAAACCGCGTCTAAATTTAATCTATTCAGCACTCTACTTTTGTTGAATTCAACGTCTCCAGCTGGCTTGGAACATCGAATGTGCTCTTTGATTTTATTTATTTATTTATTTTCTTTGGAACATCGAACAGGGCCTAGGAATCGGCTAACGTCAATCAGCGTGAGAAAGGTCAACAACATCATAATGTTACTGTCTTTGAGTAATGTTCTGTGCCCCGGGGTTTACGCGGCGTGGACAAAAGACCAAGGCGGCGATTGCATCTTTAAAGCACATTTTAAGTCAATACTCCTAGTTAAAAGCTAGAGAAGAATAGTAATAATTAAAAAAAAAAAAAATTCTTGGAATTAAACAGCAGAACAACTTCAAGTCGGAGTTGAATCATGCTGCTCAATTTCACCATACAGTCAATAAAAAATTTATAAAATCTTGTTATATTATAATTTATACTTAATTTTTTAAAATTTACATTTTTTTTATAATAAAAGAGCATATGTTATATTTTGTACTTAATATAATTAGAATTTCATTCGCTGAAATATTATCAATAGTGCTTTTTTTTTGGTTGTTGTATTATAAAATTGCGTATGCTAACTATAAACGGCTTCCAATTCCAGAATTTTGATTGACAATTTAAAATTTAATATTCTACTTCTACTTTTATTTATAAATCAGGAAAGAAATTTTGTAATTATTATTGAGTAAACTCGGTCAATGATTATGTAAAAAAAAAAAAAAAAAAACAAAAAAAGAGATTAAAAATCTATAATAACTGGCTCAAGAGCGATCAAGCTTCACCACCATCCTCAAAATCTTTTCCCATCTTACTAACCAGCACTTTCATTAACCTGTTCAGAAGGAAAAATGATAAAAAAAAAAAAAAAAAAAAAGGCCACATGGATACCCAATTTTATTTCTTTGAAAGATTCTAGAGTATAAAACCAAAAAATACGTTGATTTTAGCATAATTCTACCAGAAATATTTACTTGGAACACTTTTACGTGGATGTGTAGTTATTTTTGGTTGTTACCTTCTGGATAAGTAAGCTAAGGATTCCCACAGGACCAACTTCTGCATGATACAGCGCCCAGCAGTCAATCGTGTCACCAACTCTAAACCCACTTCTGGAGGCAGCATCGAGCCAGTCAATTTTCTGCAGTCTGAAGTTGCGAGTAGGCAATTCATACTTCATTTGCACCCAGGTTGTGCAGACTGGTGTATAGAGCTCGAGTTCTAGCCCACTTCTGGCAATTGTCTCCAGCAATGGCATTGGCAGACATCGAAGGTAATTGGTTGAGTCGCCAACAAGAGGTAAGCCCCACATATCGTTCTGATCCAATGTTTTCCTGAACAAGAATCGCACTTCCCCACCAACATGCGGATAGTTTTGAATTTGGTTTGGCTGAGGGTTTGTCATGCCGTTAGTTTCTTTGCCTTGCCCTCTCCAGAATGAGCTGACAAATCCAATAATGTAAAATAATAATAAATAAATGCAAGATGGATGAGTGAACTTCCCAATAAATTGCATGGCTCATAAAAATGCTATGGAAAGAACAATCACATGGCTTTGGTCATTCATCCTTCCCTTACCACTCTCAAACAAGAGAAGGGTCATTGCATGGCACATTAGGCCTGTTTTCATTGTCCAATTACCCATTGCTTATGCTGAGCGTTCAGCTGTTTGCATGAAAATATTTTTATTATATTCCGATCTTCGGGGAAACAGGAACATGAGGTGAACAAAAAATTTTAAGTTGATGAACAATTTTTCAAAAGAATAATAAGAAGAAAAAGAAAAGAGATTGGAGTGAGCTAAAGAAATTGAGAAAGTCAGAGAGAAAGAGAGAGAGTGAGTGAGAAACAAATAAAAAAAGAAAGAGAAAGACAGAGCAAGGAAAAAAAAAAAAAAAAAAGAAAAGGAAAATGTATAAAGAGTTATTTTATGTATTGCCGCATGTATTGTACTATACATGGCAAAAATTAAAATTTTCCATATGCGGACTAAAGAGCGAATTTGACATTTGAGCATTACTTTAAAAAGGAAAATAAAAGTCTATTTTCTTAGAAAATATTTTTGAGAAATGGACCCAGTTAGATTTGACCTCCAAGTACAAGTTATTTGTCTGCAAATAAATGGATCCTTAGCCTATAGAGAATGCCAGGAACCCAAATCAAATTTTTATTTGTGCCCAGCAGCAATCAGAAACATGAGTCCTTCAAGGAACAAAGTTGGAATACCATGTAATTTGGCACAAAAATTTTGTGGATTAAGCAAATTATGACTCTGTGTAATCACACTCCCAATCTGTTTACAAGCTAACAGTGTGTGTTACACACTCGTAACATTAGGAAGCACCCTAAATGTCACAGATGCATTTTGTAGTGTTACCATTCCAAATGACTTCGACAGTTGGACAGAGACGGCAGTTCCTCAACTAATCCTGGATATACGGCAGTTGGTGGCTGTATCCCAAACCAGCAACGGGAATGCACATAGGACCCACGTCCAGATTTCTTGCTGAAATTCTTTGCACTGCTGCGGGGCTCAAACTTGCTCAGCTAACTGCTGCATTTGAAGTTCGGGCTGCATAGCAATGCCACCAGGAAATGACCTCTGACGCCGGCGAGATACAGTGGCAGATATGAACCATATCAGCCATGCTACCCATCCCTGTATCAGATTTACCGTTCAATAACACGCCGACTATTTCTAAACTCACCTGCATGCTTATCCATGTCCAAGTATTCTTGTGACCTTTCTCGTTTCTGTCGGAATCCTTCTTGTCTATTGGAACTCCAGGAACCACTGCCTCGGTCAGTCATCCTTTGGCCAGCTCGATTGTTACCACGAAATCCTCTATTGTTGCCACCATGAGACCTGGGAACTGATCCATCAAAGTTATCATTCCAAGAATTCCTTCTATCACCTGTTTTACCTTTGGATCTTGCCCCTGCATTTCTTATGAATTCACGATTACTGCCACGATCCCTGAAGTTGTTACCTCTTCTGCCAGAGTCCATTTTGTTGCTCCTCGACTTAATTCCCCAAGAACCTCTGCGATCATTATCAGAATCTGAACCAGAAAAGGAAACATCTTCAAAACTTGAACTCCTTTTAAAACTGTTTCTACCAGAACCCTGGCCATTCCCTTTCCTCTGGCGGGAGACCAAGTCGTCATCCACATCAGAGTCAAATTCAAGGTCTTCGTCTGACCCAAAACTTAATCCCCTGGATGGACCTGTTGGAAGTCTACCTTTAATTTTGCGCCTACTATCCGAAATGTGGCTGGATTTCCATTTGGAATGAGCTGAAAGCTCATCATCTGAATCAATATCCAGTTCTTCAACATCGGAGCCAGAGAAAGATGGTCTTCTACTCCTTGGCCTAGATGGCTTAGGATATGGTGGGGCACCTCTCTTGAGATGGGACTGCATGTTAGCATTTGAAGCTTCAATGTCATCCAAATCAGAAACCTGTCGATCATCAAAATTGCTTTGAGAAGCCTTCCATGCAGGACCATTATTTTGAGTGTCTACTTCATAACTGTCCACATCATCTTCATCGTCAAAATCGTCAAATCCCATTCTGGGTCTAGCATGATCAGGACCAGAATACTCTCTCTCATAGACCCTTGGGATTGGACTACCTAGAGGAGAGTCTTCACCCTTTTCCACAGAATTTGCATACTCAAAAGCAGCCACATCTGCACCGTCTGATTCATCATCATCAAAGTCAAAGTTCCAAGCATTAGAAACTTCTGACCGCCTTTCAGGCTTCTCAGGCCTTGTTCTGTGACCATATTGCCTTTCTTCCATCTTATCTTCCATAAATGTTTCAGGTGGACGTTTGCACTCACAATGGAAACACACCGTATTTCTCCTATAATTTAAGAATTGACACCTGGCATAGAATAAAACCAAAATTAAGCAATGCAACAAAGAACTCAAATATTCTGCCAGCAAGATGCACCAAACAGAAATTTTGCAAACAAATTGCATAATTCTGAATAGCGGGTGATATAAACTGGTTGTTGATTATCAAAAGAATAAAAACTTACTCTGGGCATTCCCATTCTCCTGGAAGAAGCTGTCTCTTGGGCCGCTTGGCATCGCATCGTAAGCACACTGTATTCTTGGCAAAATTCATGAAGTCACACCTAAAAAGATAACCATTCTCACCAATTAACATGGCAGCTAATAACTGAAAATGTTCTAACAGTCACATTCAAGTGTAGCTAATTTTGCATTAGACTTGCCAAGAGAGACACTGTTTGAAAAAATGGAAGAAAAAAAAAGGGGCTTTCTTCAGTCATGAAGATATAATTCTTCGCACATAATGTGGCTAAAAAGTAATTGCATCATTGGCAGAATGGGTCCCTGCATTAAGTGAAGCAAAACATGCTAAGCAAAATCTAAAGAGCCAACATACTTGCCACATAGCCAATCTCCCTTTTTCATCTCAACATCATCACGTCCAACTCGTTTCCTTGGAGGAGGTGGAGGTTGCTTAACTTTTGGTGGGGGCTTTCTAATTACTGGAGGAGGAAGATTTGGGTCTATTGGCACAGCACTCAGCTTGACAACTTCATGGAGTAACTTTCGTACTACAGTTTTGACAGATTTTTGTTTCAAAACTGCCTTATTAGATACCAGTCCACCTGTGGGATCAAAACCGTAGGCTAACAAAACCCGCATAACATCAATTGTTCGTGCCTCATCCTCTTTATTTGTTAGCAGATATGCTCTTTCACAGGAGCTCCTCAAACTGCAACTACTACAAACCTGAAACATAAATAAGAAGTGACGAATAAAATGTTGCTACTATAGAGTACAAAATTATCTAAATGCAAATTATTGAACAGCCTATGTAGAATACCATTATCAATGCAAAAGAGAAAAAGCACAAAATGCATGACAGAGATCACAAAAAGAACTACAGCTAAGAATATAACTTAAAGTTAACTAAGAAAATCAAGCTCAAAGTTAATTTAACAAACCAACAACAGACTCATACAAAAGCAGTGAAAATGATAATTGGACCAACATTAAAGAAGACTGAATCTTTCAATAGCCAACCATCTTCAAATACATCCATAATCTGAAGCAACAACCATCTTACATCAAACCCTTACATAACCAATAGGCCACGATCCAAAGGGAGGCAAAACCTCAAAACATAATGCTACAAAATGTAAGAAAAAGAGACAAGTTTCTGTACAAGCAGATCAGTAACAAGGTAAGACTTACATCCCCTTCATCAAGGTGGGCATGTTTCCGCAGAAGTTTTGCAGAGAAAACAATCCTGTTGTCCACACTTGGGCATCCATATCCAACAAATACTTGAATATCCTTTCTTGACAATGACCTGAAATCCATTCTCTATCTCATCAAATGTCAAGAAAAGTAGTAGTAGTAGAAGTAGTGCTACGCCAAGTAAATGATCAATCAATAGAACTCCGGCAGCTAAACAACGTCCAATATAAGACAAAGGTGTATACACTCATATTAATCGCAACAGAATAAATAAATCCAGAAAAAAAAAAAAGATGCTTGGCCATGCTGCTTAAGGAAGAGAGCTTTGTTTTTTACACACTGGGAACTCGTGATTGTATTAAAGTCATAAATTTTGCATCCCAGAAAGACAAACAACAGACATATAAGCATACTGACTGAACCGAACTCAAAGCAAAAGCAAGAAAATAAGGCACAAACCTCAAGATATCGAACCGGTCTTTGCCAAAATTGAGGCAAGCAGTCTGTACAGTCTTGTAATCCTTTAAATCAATCCCAATATCGTCATCACCACAACCACCATCATTCCCATCCTCATCTAAATTGAACCCCAAGTCCTTGACCATTCTGTCCTCATTTATCCTCTTATGATCAAAGTAATTCTGCTGCACCAACCTCTCCATTAACTCTATCCACTCCGGCCAAGGGTGCACCACTTCCAGTTCCTTCTTCTTCTTCATCACATTCAACTCTACAGCAACAGTTGGATCAACACTGCCACCAGACCTAGATTCCAAATTTTCACCCTGAGGATCAATGGTTTCCCCTTTTTGGGTGCTAAGGGCTTCTGTATTTTGTTGTTGTTGTTGTGGGGTTTCCTTGGATTGGCGCCAGGCACGGATTCTCTGGAGAGTTTCATGCTTCTCGACACGTTCGCGTTCGATTGCATCGATTTGGTCGAATACGTAGCTCATGCGGGCAGATAAAGATGAAGCCTTTGGCTGGTCCAGCGGTGCGGAAGTGCTGTAGGGTTTAAGGGAGAGGCAGCCAGAGCGAAGTAACATTGCAGGCTTGGGGCATTGGAATGTAAGAATCAGCCGCCTCATGAGGAGGAGAGATATTGGCCTTTTTGCCATTCTTCAGAAGGGCTTAAGAGAGAGCAAAAACCCCTATAAACACAAACCGAGTTCAGAAAGACGAAGGCATTAAAGTTAGGATTATTATTATTTTTTTTTTCGACAGGAGATTTTATTTTTAATTTTTAAAAAAATAATTAATATTATTAATTAAAAATTAAATAAAAAAGTAATTAAATAATAAAAAATATTTTTAATTTAAAATAATAATATAAAAATAATTTTAAATAATTAAATAAAAAATTATAATAAAAATAAATAATTTTTAAAAAATTAATAAAAACTATTGTAACATAAAATTTTATTTTTATTTGGTTGAAGAGGAAATCAGAAAGAGGATCATTGGGCCTAAGATTTGGGCTTGTTTCTTGCACGATTCAGCCAATTTGATACGTAACTAAGCCAGCCGTCTCAAGTAGCATATGGCTATTCGGCCATGTGAAAGTGGAAACAAAAGCCCACGAAGGTTGACCCGGCTTCCTAGCTTCCTGGGAAATTAAAGCACAAGCCATTAGCACTATGATTTAGTGAGTCCAAGTGGTACATGACCAAGTTTGAGGAGCACCAGACACTATTTTGCCACTTTTCATTGAGGACTTTGTTGTGTAATTGGGTCATGTATATCAATAATGGATGTTAAAAACTGGAAGGTTTGTTTTGGTTATGCTTCTTTTTCCATATAAGATGCAAGTGTTTTGAGTATTGGTAACTTATTATCAGAAGCAACCAATTTCTGATGCTTCAAAACAAGAAAAATCAGTTGGAGGATTGGAGGGTTCCTTCAAGTGGTGATCAGAAAAGTGCTGCAAAGAATCTAGCCATAACAACAGCACAATTTGCTTTTGCAAGACGATGTATCTTACAAGCCAAAAGAACAAACTGGCGCAAGACAGACCTGAAGAGATCATATAACCCAACAGAGGAGAAATCATCTGAGACTATTGTACTATCTTTTATATTTCTTTTTTAAATTTTTGAATGCAGGAAAAGCTTTCCCGTTGTCTGTCATCTTCTTTGGCTCGTAGATGGTGCACATTTGAATGGTTTACATTGCAATTGGCTACCTTTGGTTTGCTAAAAGGGGGTTTGTGGAATACTTCAATTACGTTGGACTTGGGCATATTCCGGGACTTACTTGCGTAGAATGGGGTGTCATAAGAAGGTATATTATTTTTCTTTTTCTCGATGTTTTTAATCTTGCACAAGCACCTTTGTCATGAACGTTTTGGACAATGTTTTTGTGACAAATTTTTTAGGCAGTTCCCTTGGGATACCTTGGAGGTTTTCAGAACCCCTTTTACAGGAAGAAAGGTAGAAGCGTCAACGGTATCGTGAATCTCTGAGAAAACATTATACTGAACTTCGTAATGGTATCGGGGATGGACTTCCAACAGATTTAGCTATACCTATATCAGTTGGACAACAAGTAATTCCTCTTCATCCACGAACAAGAGGACTTCATGATGGAAGCGTCATCAAAGTTGATCGTGACAGATGCAGGGTTCAGTTTGACTGCCCTGAAATAGGATTTGAAATTGTCAAGGTAATCGCAATATTTAACATGGAGTTATATCAGCTCCGGTTGTCATTCTAACGTCATATGGTCTTATCTGCTTAGCGTATTCTTTTACTCATTGGGTGGTTAGACATTTCCCCCTGTCCTTCAATGATTATGGCAATTATTCATTTCAGGATATAGAGTGCATGCCTTTGAACCCATTGGATAACATGCCAGAAGCTCTTAGGAAACGAGTTGGAAGTGATGAAGCAGGCATTTGGAGAATCTTTCCAGTCCCATTAGTATTTTCCATAAAGCAGGCACCGGTATATATTTTGTCTAATCGAACCTGTACTGTATACAGTTGGCCTAAAAGCATACAAAATGTGCTATATTCTGATCAGCTGGTTTAAAAATTTAACATCTTCCAGAGAATCTTGGGAGAAAATTATGTAGGGAGTAGTCTCTGTATTGTTGTTTCCATGTCTTCTTCCTGCCATCTTCTGAGATTCCGGATCAGAATATCTAGGAGGGAGACTTTGTTATTCATAATATGTTTGATTTATTTGCTTTTTACTCAGGTGGATACTGGCCGTCCCATTGCTCAAACCGAGCCTGAAATTGTTAATGCGCGAGAACTAGCATGTATTCAACATTCCGTGGTGAAAAAAACTCCAATTAAACGAGGCTGAGATTCAAGCTCTCGACAAAAATGTATATTGTGTAGTTAGATATAATCCATGAGGGAAATAGCTAATGCATCAGTTGGACTGGTGGATGCTGCTACTGTTGAACTTTTCCAAGGCTCAAGGTCAAAGGCACATGTAATGGTGGATGCTGCTGTTCAGGTGCCAAGTGTCTACACTGTGCATGTTTGCTCTTTAGTCCTAGTCGTGCTAATAACAGAGGCTTTATTTGCTAGCTGTGTCACTTAATGTGACTTTACATAAAGTTCAGGCAATCTCATCCTTGAAAAGAAGTGCAAGATGCATTTGTGACAATTGGCGAGGCTTTGGATTCCATCGGTACAAGGGAAAAGTAGTCGGAAACCAAGGCTTTGGATTCTGTCTACACTTACTTGGGCCGCACCATCGATAAACATAATCAACAAATTTTGCTTTGTTTGGATCAGTTTCTGTTAGTTTACAGAAACCAGGAATTTGGGATGCATGTGAACGACAAATGAAAGAAAAGTCCTTTTGACAACTTAAACAATTAAGATTTGAAGGTAGCAAAGTACAAAATAAACAAAAGACTTGTATTGTAGCACTGATATTTGGTCATCGGTGCTGGCACATTTAGTAACATGTTCATCCGCCGACTCATTTCCTATGACTTAATACTCCTGAAGCAACCACCAGTATTCAACATACAGCCCACCAGCCGCATGAGGCTGCCACATGCATGTTACTGCATCTTTTTGCCTCACTTTCTGTTAGGCCTAAACACGGCAGCTTAGTCTAGTCGACAATGATTAGGTTATTGCGGGGAAAACTTGAAGTCTTACAATTTACAGATTCCTTTTTGAATCTATGAATTTTCTATCCTAAAAAATGAGCAGGGCTGGAAATCCTCACAATGATAGAGTTAAGAAATGAATGGGAATCAAATGTATTTTCTTCCAATGGCAGCATAGAAAAACCCCATGAAAACATGGCTATCATCTATGTTAACCAAGAAGGAATCTGAACACATCACTCAATGAAATTATTCCTTCTACACGCTTGCTTCCAGCCTCCACGATCAAAATTCTCCTGACCCCTGAATAGACCAAATAATGAAGCAGCATGTGAGAGAAACATACTCAAATAGGTTTGAGCTGACGAAATGTGGGCATTAGAACTACTTAGACCCTTGTAATAAGACATACATAAATAAACTAGATTGGTGTTTTCCATACCAGGATTTGCTAATCGCTCCATCACTTTGTGTAGAGGATCAGTTCGCAAACACATCTGACATCTCTGCCCATTGTATAACCCATACGAAGAGTTTGCATCTTGACCCAACTGCAAGGCCTAGAAGATAGACAGGCAGGCCAATTTGTTGATTTATTTTTTATGCATATTTATTCAAAATGAAAGTTAGGTCACTGTAAGTTACTTCAAAGGTAATCCTCTTGATTAAATCCTTAAATATTGCCACATATAAAAAATTTGGTGTGGGGGTCTGCAGGAGTATCTTAGGACCAATGGCATGCACCTATAACTAAATGACAGTGAAAACGTACAAGTGAAAAACATCCAGCACTTACCTGGTGAATACTTATTTCATCAAGATGGATTTGTGCATAGGCTCTATCTTTTGCCAGAGCAGTGATATCACTGTTAATGAAATGAAAATGGTGTTTTACAATTTGATTACATTTTAAGAAACTAATAAACAAAGGCAAAAACTAAGGTTACCTTCGTGAATATATGTCTAGCAGCGAATCATTGTCATCCACAATTGGTATTGAACTGACTTCAGCTGCAACATAGGATACAGCAGCATAAGATCATAAATGAATGTAAAAATTGTGACCAAAATCAGCAATTAGGTAATTCAATGCACATGCAGGCAAACACCACGCTTGCACACAAACAACATTCATGCCCAAAAAGTTTTTTTTTTTTTTTTTTGAGGAGGGGGAGGGTGGAGGAGGAGGGGAGGGAGCTTCTCTGAACTTCTTCTATTCTTTGTCAATGAGATTTACCCTGGATTAACATGGATAGAGCAGCACTAAGGGAGGCATTTGGCCTCAACATGGTAAGTGGACGCCTATTTGATTCTCCAATTCTTGGAACCCAAGTGCCCAAACGGATTGAACAAACTGGTTGTTCAAGAATTGGCAAGGAACTAGCAGAATGTCTAAATTGCCTGCATATACCTGAAAAAGAAGTCAATGCATTAGTCACTTCTCAGGCAACAATCCAAACAAATCAGGAGAACTTACATTTTAGTATTCCAGACAGGGAAGCAAGGTGCAGTAGCTGGGGGAAAGAACCATCAGGCAAACAAGAATAATAACAGGAACTGTTGACACTTTGTTATGCATAAGTTTCAAAGCAACATCTTTCAGAGAGTCATAAGGTCCAGCCTGCATATTACAGGAGTTAATTGGTTATAATTGAGTTTAAAACACTTCTAAACATCAGAAAAAGGAACCACGACTTGAAGGAAGTCTAAGCTCAACGTCACAAACAATTCATTCCACCGCCCAATCCCATAATTTTTAAATATAGATGCATTGCGACTGAAAGGAGTTGTTCAACCCAGAGAGTCAACAGTTATTCTGTAAAGTATAAAAATTAATGCATGATAATATTCAAGTACCCAACATGTAAAATTCAACAGTCCGTAACAAAGTATCAATAAAGAGTTCAGTTGCATAGCAGAGAATCCAAGTAAGGTGTCAGGTGCTTAGTTCTCATTTTTACAGTAGCGAATCTTGGTAAGACACTTACATGGATGAGAGGTCTAGAACAAGCTCTGGCATCGCCATCAATCTGTCTACGAAGATATAACTTGCCTGCTTTCCAGGCTGATATAGTATGTGTCTCCAATTCTTCCTCCGTCAAATTGGAACCATGATTTCCAAGCTGAAATGCAATGTTTCTAAGAAAAGTTATTTGCCTTCAGGAACACAAAAGCAGAACATGTACCAAAATGAGAACCTCAATGAAGTTCTAATATATAGGTGTGAAAATTTGGCCAGAGGAAGACCATATCTTCAAGGCAGAAGAACTGAGAAATGTTTGTCTATTGTTCCTATTTAGGATTCTTTTCCCCCCTTTTCTTGAGTAGTTCTATTGACCACCATTAATCCGAGTGCTTAAAACTTCATTGACCTTAATGGTGTTCTTAGGTCCATGACACAAGATATGTACCTCAAATTTCTTTGTTAAATTCAAACAATAAGTCTCAAAATATCCTCAATTACCATACAAGACAAGCACCAGAATACACACCTCCCTCAGAATAAGAATGAAATCCAATGCACTAAGGACACCAACAAACTGGCCCTTGAAAAAGTCCCACAGAGGAGCCAAAGGGATTCCCTAAAGCACAATTAAACAGCAAAGCAAAGATCTGAGCAATAACCAGCAATGTGTACACATAGCAAAAGCATGTTAGTGATCCAAAAAAATGCAAGAGAATCAATAGCTAGAGATGATTACAGAATACAACACATATAAAAAGTGCACTTTAGGTTGGCTTCACATGAGCAATGGAATGCTCTTGTTTCACAGCTGGTGCTCATGTATTTCTGAATGTGCAGAAGATATTCACCTGCTCATAGAGGATATGGAACGCTTGCTTCACAGGTAAGTTAACATCCAAGGCAATGACCTATCAAGTTATATACCATTAGAAAGACTCAAGTCTCCACAGTAAACTAGTTGGAGGAAAAAAAATGAAAATCTTAACAGCTTTCAAAGAAGGTAGAGCATTCAAACCTTGCCTGACTCGGGAAGCAGTTCATATGCAGTATGGATGGACAAGAATGCATATATACGATGACGAGAAATTTCCAAATCAGTCTCTGATAGACTTGGGATGATTTCCTGGAAAATAGTACCAAATGATGACACTAACAATGGGTATACAAAGAGAATGGGAGAAGACAAGGTAAGAGAAGGGAGACAAATGGACCTGTATCTCTAAATAAGCTCATTGAACAAATGACAGATCCAAAAAGTAAGGCTGGTCAGACTCACCAGCTGAGATGGATACAAAAATGTACTTAAAAAAATAAGCATGCATAACATGAAATGACCATGACAAGACAATAGGCTTTAATAACCTGCCAGAATTTCCCGATCAATAAGATCCCTTACCGGACGAAAAAAGACCTCATCAAGCTCCATGTTGGACCTCCCACATGTCTCAGCATTGAAAACTGCAGGTATCATATTCTGTTCACTGTCCAAGAAGACAGTATTTACTATACCGTAATTCCTAGTTACATGGGTCTGGTGCTCATCGTGATGCCATTCACCGTCAATTAAAAACTTGTACTGCGATGTCACCAAATATAACTCAAAATAAGCATGCTGGAAAAGGAAAAAAAATAGAGTATGGCAACTTGATGTCCATGACATTCTATACCACACAACCATTAAAAACAGAATCTATAGTCCATAAGTAATGGCAACTCTGCCTGCATGGGATATTGTGTTCAGCATTGCTGGTCCCAAGCTCAGATAAAGGAGGGTTACGAGAGATTGGCAGTCAACGTAAAACCAGCTAAACCCTAATAACATTGCCAAAACAGAAACCCTGACCTAACACAAAAGGCAATGTATTAATGATGCCAAATCTGGACCAATGGAGGGTTGATGGTTAGAAGCCACGACAAAGTTGTGACCCCATTGAATGGATCCAAAGAATATCATTACAAGAGAATCCACCGTTCTACTCTATTACATTATTTTCATTGATAGAAATGACTATCAACATTGTTAAATAAGTCATTCCTTTAGCACATGTTTCCGTCTTAGATGACAATGAATTTTATGAAATTATTGTAGATACTATATAGCAAATTATTCATTCATGGTAAAATCATAGTCGTAACAATCTGAATTATCTCTGAACATATATGTAAAGTTAACTAGAAGGCAGGCTTGCCGTACTTCACTTTCCCTGTTACTCTTATCTTTTTTTTTTTTTCCTCTTTTCTTCCCTTTTTTTTTTTTTTTTTTTCTTTTTTGACAATTTGGAGTTTGTTTCATATGGCATAAAATGTGCCTCAAAACTCTAGAATGCGCCATTCAAATCCAAAATATGAAACAAAAACTTAAGATAAAACAAACTAACAGTTAATAAAGTAAAAGCAACATAAAAATATTAGTTTATTATATGGTCAACAGATCCAATGATTATGTGCATATTTGCACATCAATATTTCAATCCATAACAAATTTATACAATAAGCCTATGTCCTTTTCTGTTTCAAACTTGCTTTTCCTAGATCTCCAATTGTCTCACAGGACCTTGATAGCATAGACAATAAATCATGTCAACAATGCATTATCAAAGAAAACATTGCCAATGCTCCACTAAATTTTTCTTTTTCTTCTATCTCTCCTCTTCTCTCCAATACCCCTACTTTGTCCAAGATTTACAAGCTACCACATAGTTGTGTATCTTTGCTTTATTTTTGTGTTGCTGTAGGGTCAGTTTGACAATGTGTTTGAAGTAAGATACTCAAAACATGTGTAGTCAGTACATCATTACCATTTACCATCAATAATCTTACTTTACTTTTTATGATGCAATTACATGAAAAAAAAAAAAAAAAACAGACCCATAATTTATCACAGGCATAGCTGTTGATAATACTTGCACAACTCAGTTTAAGCACAATGGCTGCAATGACCACAGAAGTTAGCTAACCTCGTGATATCCCGGTGTTAACCTACAAATAACTTGAAATACAGTAGGGCACCCCTCCACTGGGGACATGGGTATATGTTCAGTCCACCTGTTCAGATCACAAAACGATATGGCATAAAGCTTAACACCTAAGTAAATACCATATATTACCAATAAAAGAACCAGATAACTATCTATATGTCCACTCAAAACTTGTTAAAAAAAAAAAATACTCCCTTTTTTTATTTTTGCTATTAAGAATCTATAGATTTTTTTATTCTAAGAAAAATCTTCAAAAATCATAAAGACAAGGTGAAAAATCATCCCAAACAAACAAATATTAGAAACTCACCTAGTGAAAGAACCACTGAGAAAAACACTTCTCCCTCCATGAGGCCAGACAAACCGCCTTGGAATTAATCCACTATTTCCATGGCCAGTATTTAGACCAGAACCAAACATTTCCCCTCCCAAATATAATTATAAATAAACTCAGCAAGCAATATTGATTCAAATTACCTATTTTGCAATAACTCCCGGCGTTGAAAAGGATGAAAAAGAAATCAGCTAATCAACTATTTGCATGTGTCTGATTCATAACTGCCACAATGACAATTAAAATTAAAAGACCCACAATTAATAGGGATCCTCCACAGTTTAGCAGAGGACCCCTTACTGCTTACACATGCAGAATCCCCAAGAACCAAACCCTAAAAGCTGTCAACTTCCAACCTGCCCTAATATCCTTATCAAGAACCACTAAAGCCACTAAATTTGAGCTCAAATTCAACAATTCCCTAGAGGCAAAGCGAACCAAATTCAAGGCCTACCTGTGTCACACCCTTTTGATAAACAATTCAAACCCAAAATACAGCAAATCAAACCAACGCGAAAATACCCTAACAACCCGCCAAAGAAAGCATCAAGAATAACAAAACCGCCCAAAAGTTAGAGCCCTGATCCAGTACAAGAATGAATCTTTAGAGGATGATGGAATCTAGAGGCCCAAAACAGTAAAACCCATGAAGAGAATTGAGCGAAAGAGGCTGATTCTGGCGCTAATTTCGCGGGAATTGAGAAGTGATAACAAGGATAAACCCTAATTTTGTTTTACAAGGATTGAAGGGAAGGGGGAACTGGCATTGTCTAGATCTCAAAAGGGTTTTCAATTTTTTAGTGGTCGCTTTTCCATTTCCGGATTATAGAATCTGATGACTGCAGACAGGAAACAGAAAAAGGAGAAAGGACAATAATCTTGAAAATAACAAAATGAACACATAAAGAAGAAAACTAGGAGTGCAGTGCAATGCAATAAATTAATGCTTTGTGGTAGAATCTGTGGGCAGTGACTTTGGTGTGTAAAGTTATTCACAATCCTTCATGCTTCTTTATGTTTTTTCCTTTTTTTTTAAAAAAAAATTAATTAATTTATAGAGATTTTTAACCAACAGCATTTAATATCATATTAATTAAAGGCAAAGCATTCATAAACACACAGTCACGTTAATACAAATACATACCAAAAAAAAAAAAAAAAAAAAATTACACATTGTATTAAAAAATATATATTACACATATAAAATTTTATATAAAATAAAATAAATTTATAATAATATAATAATACTCATATGAATTTTTATATTTATATAACATAAGTGTAAAATTCTTTGTCTAATTTGTGTTCATATAATCTCTACCTTAATTAAGTTGCTAAAATAATAAAATGTTCAATCAATCTAAGAAATATTAAAACATGGGGTTTAATGAAAACCATTTGAAACTTACGCATAATCTTAACTTTTTCGTCTTGTGTATTTTACCATCGCAGAGGGTCGCATTGATCATCATTCCATAGTGTTCAGTTTTTATATGGCAATAAAACTAAAATTATCGTATATACCAAATAAAAAAGGGTATATCTCAGTGTAAAATATTTTTATATTAATAAGACTAAAATTGGGATTATAAAAGAATCTTATTATATTATCTTTGTCACCTGATTGATACGTTTATTAAACTTTTTTTAGTACACAGAAAAGGAAAGTACATGCAAAAAATAGCTTGAGATGGAGCAAATAGCAATCGGGTAAAAAATTTTTTAAAAAAAAAAAAAGACCTGTAACAGTAATTAGTTAGTTATAAGTAGTTGGAGAAAGGCATTGGAATTCTCCTAATTTTATTGGATGATTCGCACAAAATTTATTCTCCCTGAGAACATGAAATACTTCGTAGCTTTATTTTCGCATAATAAAGGTTTCTGATATCTTTTAATAAAATAATTAATTAGATTTAAAATTTGTTTGTAAAATTTTTTTTTTAATTTAAATTATATTATTTTTTATCAACAATTAATTATATAAAAAATTATATTTTTTTTATTCATCAAAAAGTTTGTTGAGGTATAAATTATAAAATAAGAGTAATTTTTTTATTTTTATAAATTTTATATTTATCTTTTAAAATTAAAATTTAAAAATTTAAAAAAAAAAATTTAAAATTTTTAACCATATTTTTTTTAGTACCATATAAAAAATTATGATAATAAAATGACAAGTAACCTTGTTATGTAATCATTTCATTAGAATTTTAATGATAAAATCTATAAAGTAGATTGATTTAAAAAATATAAAATTTTATTGATAAAATTAAATTGTTTAATTTCATGACATTAAAAGAATTTTTAAAATAAAATTTTTATAATTAAAATTTAAAATCTTAAAAATAAAAATTTAAATTTTTAATTAAAATATATTTTTAAATATATTATTAAAAAATTATGATGATAAAATGATGAGTTATTTTGTTATACCATTATTTCATTAGAATTTTATTGATAAAATATATAGGGTAGTATGATTGAAAAAATATAAAATTTTATTAGTAAAGTTAGCCTGGCTAGCGTAGCCAACAATCATAGAATTCCAAGAAATATTATTTTTGTTGGATATTTGATTAAAATAATATTTTTATTTGATTAAATACCATATCTTTTTAATTTAAAATATTACTATATAATAATATTTATTAAATAATATAATAAATAAAAAATTAATAAAATTATTTTTGATATAAAACTTTATTTATTTGAAGAATAAAGTTATATATAATTGATTCATATTTTTTATTATTTTTATGCTATTTCTCAAAAACATTGTTACTTAATTTTTTTTCTGCAATTTATTTGTTTAATTATATTCTTTGTTATTTGTTATTAGAAATTTTGTAATTATAATAATAATGTAATAGTGATAACTCTTTCTATTTCTTAACAAAAATAAAAATTTAAGTTATTAACATAAAAAGTATCTTTTGAAATATTTCTTTATTATATTCTATGAAAACTCATTGTCGCCAAATAATTTAGTTCATGACTTGTTCGGTTAAAAACAAAAGAGGTGTCCAGGTGAATGTAGGGATTCAGTTGATCATGTTTTTTTGACCCGCGAGAAATGACTCCAAGGTCAAATTACAAGAATGAAAGCAGATGTTTAACGTCAACATTAAAGGCTAAATAAACCGTTCCTTTCCTCCCTTCTTTTTTTTTTTTTTTTTTTTTAAAAATTATTTTTTCAGCAACTGGGTCCGGTTGGAGGACAAGAGAAGACCTTTGATTGGCTACAACAGACAATGAAATTCCAACTCAATGATTAGACCGAGAGGGCTTTCGCCAAGCAAAGTCTCTTCTTACAACTTATAATCATTGTTGAAACTTGAAAGCAACGGCCTCAGGGGCTTTTAGTTTCAGTGTAGCGGAAGCCTACCAGGCCACTTGAGACTTTTGTAATCACCAATTGTCTGATCCCAGTGACATTGGCACTACTGGCCCCATTGATTTCAAGCTAGTCAAAATCTGTGGGAAATTTCATTACTTTTGTGCCACAAGTGTGCCAGCTTCAGCCAAATATCAGGGGTTTGTACACACCCTGCACAACTTAATTTCAGCTCATGGAGTCAGCAAATGGCCAAACTTGATTTCTATTCCCATCATTGTTCTCCTTCTTATTCCATTGCATGGTCTACACTTTCTAACATGGCTATGGGGAAAATATTGCAGCATACGAAACACTTGACATGGAATTCCTCCAAGTGGGGTTGGGGGAGGATGTTTTCCTCCTATTCCTTTGTTAATTTGCTCTTGCAGCAATAGCTTTTTACAATTTTGACACATCCGGACTGGCGGTTTATTTTGAAGATGTTCACCAATCCATTTATTGTGTGCATTCGTGCTTGCAACAGAGGCCCAATTCCCCCCTACAATGTGAATTAGAGTTTTAGGAGTAGTGAACGAGCCCAATGTCAAAGGGATTGCCATGCCTTGGGGCTTTTCTCTGTTTGTGATCCATGTTTCTTTCCCAGTCGGACCGGACCGTCTCCCCCCTCAATACAACACAACGCGATTCTTTTGGCCACGGAAACGCATCAAGAAGAACATGCAAAAAATATAAGGCATTACATTTTTTTTTTCTCAGAAAAGGAGAAAAAGAAAAAGAAAAAGAAAAAAAACCATTCCAAATATCCTATTATAATCTTATGAATATTTATGATTTTCGTTATTAATTATTAAAAATATGCAACAATGTGTGTGTGTGATGTGTGACTCTGAGTTCATTTATCCCTTTCCTTTAATTAATTGAGATTCGCTGTTGCCAATGTGCAACTCGGCATTTGCCAACAAGCAATGCGGTGCAAGCAGTTTAGAAGCTCGATGCCGCAATTCCATGGTCACAGCCCAAGGAAGCAGCAAACATTGATATCATACTACTAAGAAAAAGTGAAAAACATTATCTGTTATTGCAATTGATAACAGTTGTAATTTGCAGAGTCCATTTCTTGTATCAAGAAAAACATCATGTGACATTGCATAGTTGGTTCGTATGTTTTAAGGCTTTCAGCTTTTGTCTCATGTACTGTACAGCATTTTGTTTAATACTTTGCTCATTTTGTTGGGAAACAATTTTAGTGGGACTATCCTCGCATCTCCTTTTTGTATCAAGCACAGCTTCTGGATTCCATCTTTTGCGGAAACAGATGATAGTTGAGAAGTGGTCCCCCTATTCCTATGACCTCGCAGAAGCCCTCGGCTATATTTATAGTTAAAATATATGCATGCCCGAGATTTTTATTGAATTTTCGCCAAAAAAAAAAGAAAACATGTTTTTTCAAGCTACAATGCAGTGGTCCCAAATTATGGGGCTTCGCAAGTCCTAAACTTTCCTGCTTAGTACTTTTATCCGCTTGCTTTGACCTGTTTTTGACTAATGTACAGTGGAAGATTACACGTAGAAGAATTTTATTTGACTAAAATTTTAGCCCGGCCATATGATTTTGACCTCCTTTAGGGAGTTTGTCATCTTCTTTAGTAGATACATTTCCAAAGGTGAGATAGATGTCTATTGATATGAAGGGAATTGCTCGTAGCACATCCCATCATATATGTGATTCCTGTTTTGCAACCATTTTCCATTTTATTATCTTTTTTCTTTCTTTCTTTCTTTCTTTTTTTTCACATGGAGTGGGAGAGATTGAAGTGTAGGCATTTGATTGGCATCCTTTGATTATTTTGGTTAGTTTGATGAAAATACTCCACATGAAATGATCTCCTTCGGCCAGTAACCAATATACTTTGTCTCTAGCCTTTGTTGTTGGCATGGAAGATTGAGTGAGTTGCCAATATCTAAGAGATAAGCAGTAATTGAAAAAGAACCAGCCTTGGACAGTAGTGATGAAACAAATTGAATCGGCAGCATAATAATCTCCTTTAGTTATTTTTCAACTTTGGCAAGTACTCAGTACCCGGATTCTGGAATTGTAAAATCTTCCTTGCAAAAGACCCTTTTCTGGATTATTATGAGCTGGAATACTTAGTGATTAATTTGTTACCGCTTCAAAGTCAATTCTTTCAATTTCTAGCCATGGAACAAGCTAAGATACTTGAAGAAATCTCCAGAGGTAGAGGACTTTTTAAGACAAAGGTAGAGAACAAACTTAAGGAGAAGGACTGATCTTACCACAGAGACTCAAGATTAGTAAACTGATTTCACAGTAGAGAGCCAATACTTGTGGAATCATTACAGCTGGTCTAGAGATCTTTTATCTGAGATGAAACCCCTGCAACTCCATCATCTTGCTTAAACTTCTTCTTCTTCTTCTTCTTCTTCTTCTTCTTCTTTGTCTTGATGAACACCCCACCGTGCATACATCAGGCATGGCAGGAAATATTAATATTGGTCAAGAAGGCTAAGTAGGAGGTAGAGAACTGCTGTTACCCTTCTCAAGAACCCTAAACTCTAGCAGGGTGGGGGGCTCATCCATTTGCCGCTCTGAAGGTTGGCAGTTTTTGTGATTGTCGTCTTGAGCGGTGGTGCCTTTATTCTCATTTGCTTTCTGTCTTTCGGCCTCCCTGTATTTATGCAAGTACCTCACGATAGCATCAGCATGGTTGTCAAAACCTAAAGAACTGAGAGCCCAACAGATGTCATCTCCGTTCACTGTCTTGCGATTCTCTTTGTGACACTTGTCAGCTGCCTCGCTTGTCACAAAGCTTATAAATTCTGTGGCACACTCTTGCATTGTTTGTTTCCCTCCTTTAGAAATCTTCGCAGTTGGTGGCAGGATTTTTTTCATGATTCGACCCACGTTTGCAATTGGCAACAATCGCTCTTGTTCATCGGCCATTTTTTTTTTTTTTTTAAAACTGTTAGGATCCTTTCTCACCCAGTGCACTTTATCTGCAGCCTCAGTTCTAAATATAGAGGTGTTTGTGTGTACGAAGGTATGCATGTGTGCACATGCGTACTTCTCCTTTTTTTCCATGGTTGTTTGAGGCTATGACAGTGACTCTGAGGGATGACCCGCACTAGCACTTGATCAAAGGCTGATTGATTGTGGATATGTGTGCTTGATGCACTTGTGACATACCCTGCAACATAAGGTTATTGACACATGTCATGACTATGATTATCATCCATATAGGAGGTTATATTTTTCTAAATATGATGAATAATTGATGCAATAGGTTTAACAAACTATATGTTTTTTGTTGTTGGAAAACACACATACCCAAATTAATGATGTTGGCTTTGGATGGTGTGGCGAGAAAAACTTAATATTAAAAGCATGCCACGGAAAATTCATTCCCACTTTACGGAAAATATTATATATATATATATATATATTAAAGCATCATCTTACTGTAGGCTTAAGGTTTGATAATCACTGATTTTATGGTCTTAAATCTAGTCATTATTTGGTACATCGGCCTAATAGATTTCTTGCTCGTTTTGACATTGTCATTCCAAGATCAATTGAAAACAGTTTTCAATTACTCAGTTTCTGCTAGAAACCCAAATGACCATCGTCTTTAGCAGTTATATCTAGCAATTAAATTCTAAGCGAAAGCATGCCAACAAGCTTGAAATTCAGTAATCCTATGCAAATTACTTAGGCTAGGCAAATTTAAATGACCATCGTCCTAACCTTTTCTACTTGCAGTGTATTAAGGTTTTGCACTTGTTCAGGTATACGGACTGTACTCCTGCACGTCTACCTGTTATAAGATTTGTGAAATAATGCCTGGGAGTGTATAGTTTTTAGATGCAATTTAACAATAAATTATACAATAAACTGTAATTTATTGACTAATAGATATAAAAATAATACAAATTAATCTTTTTTTATAAAAATTCACAATTAATAAAAGATTGATAATATACTATAAGTTCTGATATCATGTTAAGAAAGTTATCATATAGAAATTCACAATATTTGAACACAATAACCTTAGACTCAAATATGATTAAACTAAACAATATCTATAAAGTCTGAAATTTGGGTTGATTTAGGTTTGTCTGTATATTTAGTGGTAAAGCCTGGCTTTTGCAATTATGAACGTAATTCTGCTCGGTTGGTTGGTCAACTTATGCAGCCCAAAAGTATTGGACCACATTCTAGCCGGACCTAATAATGTCACAATAATTAGGGTTCTAATCACAGTATCTTTTCATCGTGATTTTGCTGCCCGCTGCCAATGTTAAGGAGAATTCATGTTTCAGAAGAATAATTTTAGGTCTATGAAAGTGATATTCGACATTGATAGATGCATTGGTTTTAAATTAATTTGGGGGGTGTGCGTGTGGGATCATGAAGTGATTTTTGGGTACAAAAATAGCGTATAATCTTGTACGGATAGCTAACAACCGTCCACTTCGGGTGCACTTTGACATAATCTGATTGTATCTCATGGGTTGATGATTTGATTACAATTTCCTTACCAAAAGTAGAGCTGGACCAGTCAAAAGAAGTCGATAATTTTTGTACAATTATATGTTACTTTTATACTTAGTTTATAATTTTTTTTTTTTTGTATAATCATATGTTACTTTCACACTTCTTGCTAGTTCAACAAGGAAACAGTCTGCATGCATTTTGATGTGAGATGCTCTACCTTTGGTGAGTTAAATTGTGGGTCTGACCATTCAGTTAAGCTAAGAATTGTCCGAATCAGAAGCCAAATCCAACGGTACTCATAATGCCCGGATTTGAGTCCCTAATGAATGCCTCAGCCACACATCCTTGGCTATAATTCATCTCTAGGTCAATCGAGCGAACTTGGTGGGAATTCAAGTTTTTCATTTTTCTTTGTCCATTTGATGTGATTATTAAGATATGCTAGCAAAGAGAAACTAACTTGAAGGAAACTTAGTACTTTTCGGTAGATATAGGTTCTGAAACTTGTGAGAGAAACTTTCATCTCGTGGGTTGTCATAAAGATTTCCTTTCTAGATTGGTTGACGTTTTGTTTATTGGTTTATTCCGATACCCGATTATCTCTTGTGGAAAGTATGGTATAACGTGTTGCATGGGGTGCAGAAATCTATATTAGGGTTTCCAATAATACACCCAAGAAGTGCATAAAGAAAGAGTTATGAGCACTACATCCCTCTCTCTGTCTCTCTCTATATGTATATGTTATTAAAATTCAAATTAAGTCTTTTAAAAATATTTACTAAAATACATAAGTATCTTATTATTATTGTTATTTATTCTTTTTTAAAATATAATTAAAGAGATATGATCTGATTTAAAGTAGTTTGTTTACCTTTTGACGGTGTGTGTAGGTGTAGTAATTTGACATTTTCGAGAGGAATGGAAGGAGTACTTTTTATATTTGATAGAGTATAATTAGCTTTCTCCCTCACCGCTACACTATGTTTATGAAAATGTGAAGTTACTTGTCCCGTGTCAAGACAACTTGTCCAATGAATCCCTTGCTTTAAAAAGACAATATTCCTTCTGTCCAACGGGTATAGGCTGCTCTTTCACCGAGACCTTTCTTTAGTTGAAAAGGAAATTATTAAGTAAAGAAAACAATAAACAAAGTTATCTGACCAGAGGGGCAGTAACAGCTACCTTTGCAGCAACTAGTTATTTTTCAATACTTGGGGAAGTTTGAAACAATTAGTCCAATTTACGTCACATGCTTTACAGGGTAATTGTTGTCCGCACTGCATCAAAAGAGGTAAACCATACATATGGCCAACATAGTATTAGTAAAGATGTACCAAACATCTGAAGACCAAAAATTTTAGTGCTTGTTTTGCATTGTAGTTTGAGGAATGTACTGGGTACTCCTTTAGATTGAGGAATGTACTGGGTTCCTGGACCATAAAATAGGCTAAACTTGATTTATTTTATAAATTCCTTTCTTGTATCTTGTTGAAAAATTCAAAGCTATGTTTTCCATTTCAAAATTTTAAAATTTTAACACTTTCTACTAAAATTTTGTATTTTGCACTTGTACATCGTTCTGCGCCCAGACCCTGGCGAGTTTTCCGGTCCTCCGCTATGCAACTGAAAGGGCCCCTTCGTAGTTGGCAAGTGGGCTGATGTTTTTTCAATTTTGGAGACAGGAGACAAGTTCTGAAACAAAAGTGACTCATACTCACGGGTCCATCAATTTTGGCAATCGATATTGGTGCTGGCGGATTTGTTGGGGCCACTGCGGAATGGTGTCCACCTCCAGGTTCATCCTAAGAAGAGCCTTAGCCTTTTGTTGTGGCCCTGAAAAATGGTCCCTGCAGCCAATCATAGTCCATTCATCCATCTCAATTGCCCACAGCCCATAGCCCATAGCCCATTTAATGCTATTCAAATTTGTTTTATCTATAGATTTGGGAATTCACTGGGGCTGTGGACCATTCGATGGCTAAACTCAACTTAGTTTGTCAATTCTTTTTTGTATTTGTTTCCGGGAATTTAAGACTAAGTTCTCAATTCAAAAATTTAAATTTTATTTTTGACTTATTAAAGTGTCTATTGAATTGTAAGTTAAATAATATAAATATTTTTTTATATATTTTATAACTTAAAATTTGAAAAAAAAATTATTTTGTATTTTACAGTGGTAGGTGACAGTGTGATTACGGCTGTGGCAGAATTTGCGTTTAGAGTCGTGGATCCCAAACTCGGATAAACTGTGATAGATTGACGGATACTATTAGATGTGCCAAAGCCCACCCCAAAACTTAGAAATGAATGGGCCCAGGTTCCTGTCCTTCACGCTGCAGGGATTCCATCTTTCTCGGAAAGTGGGCTACTGTTATATATATATATATATATATAATATTGGAAACAGGAGACAAATTCTGAAACAAAATGGGCGCATGCACATGGATGCATCGTTTGGTAACTATTATTGGGACGGACCAGTTTGTTGGGGCCCTCAGACCTTGACAAATAGAATAGTCCCGTTAGTCTAGACCAGTAAATCTTTACATACAGTATTGTCAGGAATTTGGTCATCTCTAAGATCCTAATTACTAAGTCAAAATTGAAACCCCCCGATCGAATCAACTTCTCCCGCCATCCATCCTTGCTATCCAGTTGCATCTGTGGATCGCATCGCATCGCATCACTTTAAAATGTGAGAGACATTCCACTTTGGAATAAGGCAGATGAATTCGGCAAAACCAAAGTCTGGTGGGGCATTTCCATGTAGTATTGGCTATTTCGTGGGGCAAATTTTGCGAACCAAAACACTACTGCCCAAAACGGGGATACGATGAATGCTTGCCCAAAAGGAGATATTTGACTGATCTGCCTCGGGCCGAAAGGGGACCCAACTCAGATTCCAGAAAAAAATTGAGGGAAAGCCTCCAGGATTGGGACAATGTATCGAATGAAAATCAGTTATTAAGGACTGTAAAGCACCAATTCAGTAGAATAGCGAAGTCTGAACATTGAGCTAAAGTGGTTCTTCCGGTGAAACGCAGGAGAATAACTGCTTGTCCTTCTACTGAGAAGAGAGATGCTATTAAGAAACTTTCTGACGGCCCAAGGTCAAAAGTAGTTGAACCCTCTTGTGAGTTAAACTCACAAAAGTCTAACAGTCATCCTTCTCAAGAGGGGCTTTCATCTAGTTCTGCACTCGAGGGCAGTTCAAACATGGAAAGGGGTGGAGTTGCAACCATTGCAGTTTGTTCTAGTATGGAGAGACCTCATGGGGAAAATGTTGAAGACCAGTCCCCCTTTTTTGATTGACCTGAATGTACCTCAAGTTACATTGGAATCTAAAGATGGAAATAACCAACCACGATCAGCGGCAGAGAAGGAGTCACTGAGTGCGAGTATTGCATGCTTTTTATCTGATACAAAAAAGCTTGACCTTGAGGCATTGGGTAGCTCTAGCAACGCTAATCCCTGCAGGGGAGCAGCTTAATATGGGCCATAGGAGGAAAAGCACAAGAAACCGACCTTTGTCCATTAGAGTATTGAAAGCTCTTCAATGCAGATTGTTGAATGGGAAGAAAAGGAAAAGGACCACACAGGAAACTTCGTTTGGAATTTCTTCCTGGAGGTCTAGCAGCAAAGTCATACTCGGATCAGGCAGTGTTAGAACAGGCACTACAGATGCCGTGGGACAAAGTGACGCCAATGATAGGGATTCTATCAACAAGTACATCAAAGTGCATGGCACTGAGGGAAACTGCATCAATGGCGCCAAAACCTGATGGTTTTTCGGCCATAATAACCCAAAAACTTGGAAGTTTCTGAGTTACTTCGAGGAAGGCTTCTTTTTTTTTACCCTTATCTTTTCCAAATTAATTTCAAATCTGTCTTGTTGCCATCACATGCAAACATCATTGTCCTGATGAATAAGAGCACGTATAGGAAACATCATCGCTGGCTCCTCCTTTTGTCTTCAAGAATCAATTATCGGAGTCTTTCAATTTCTTTTCAAAGGAATCATTTTCCGTTCATTTCGTTTTTTACTTGAGCCTCAGCTTAATGGCCGAGGCTGAGTAGAACGCTATTTCGTGATTCCGAGGCCACAATTTGAGTCCTAGTCTGTAACCGATTGGCTTATTTCCTTCACTGTAACCCAGATTATTGTTTTGACTTCGATGGGCATCGGGGATGTTCACGTTTATTATTTTTTTTAAAAAAAATCATAATTCTTCACACTGGTGCCCTTAAGATAACTATTCCAGATGGGCCAATTACATCTCTGATTTTAATTTTGAATTTGGTGTACATTGGGGACCGTGAGATTTTTCAAACTTGGAAATCCTGAACCAAAGCCGATAAGGACAAAATTACTCCATTTCCTGGAAATTTCAACGAGGAAAAGGAAAGGCTATGAGCTTTCCTTTTGACTTGCAGTGCCTGCAACTGTCTTTTCGTTCGTCGAGCAGCTTCAACTTTGGCTGTCGAGGTCCCATGTCTGACAATCACCATAACAAAACAGCTACCCCACTTTATGAATTTTATTTTTTGTTATTCCGCTCAAGGAAGGTAAGTATCTAAACTCATCTCCTTGAACAGTTGCCACTTAACCACTAGTCAAGCAACGTGGTGTACCAGGTAAACTCTGTGGGGGCTATTGTCGGACACTTGTATTTTCCATGACAAGCATTGCTTTACTTTTTCTTTTTTATTATTATTTGGGAACGGTGATTTACTTGGTTTGAATTTTGATTTTTAATTCAGTAACAGTTCAGAAAAAAAAAAAAAAAAAAAAAAGAAAAGAAAAGAAAAAGCATATGAAGGAATTGGGTGGACCTGCTTTCATGTTTAAACTTACTGAGAATCTTGATGAACCGACGACGATTCATCATTGAAGCTTTAAGATTGGACCATTGTTTGTAAAAACCTTGTCATTTTAAAAGCCCTAATTGTAAGATGATCACTTTGTGTGAGAAAGTAGAATCTGGGGCTTGGCTTAAAAAGCAATCTTTTCACCGTTGACTTGAGACATACAATTATGCTAACAAAAAGAGTTCCTGGCGATGAAGTCGAAAGCTCACCAAACTGATTATTAGTGATCCCTATCAAATTATCATCAAATGTAGGAATGTAACAATCAGGTGTTTCCCTGACAGTCGTCTCAAATTTGTTTTGACAAACCCATTTGTTTTATGGAATGCAATTGGGAACATTCCAACCTCATACCGCATACGTTTCCCACACAATGTCCTTGGCATTAGACCAACTATGGATGAGTAATTTTGGAGATGAAACTTCTTTTGTAGATAATTTTCCACTTATTGATTCCTTCCTATGTCTGCCCTTTGATTAATAGGTAACTTTACTTCAGTTCAGTCAATCGCAGGCATGATTAATTTAGGAGAAGAAATTGCCCTCTTATGCGTTGACAACGTAAACGCATCGTTCATACAAAGCTATAATATCCTAGTTTCACTCTTTTAAATGAATAACGATTGATGCATCTTCTTTCCGAGGAGCTAGGGCAAGCGATGACTGTACTAATACGTTTGCTTAGGTGATCGAGGATGATCTCCAATCTAAAAAATTTGAAATGCCGCCCATTTTAAACAAAAAGAGCCAATCATGAAACCCCCTCCCCTCCCCCCAATTTGAATATATACATATTTTATGCTGTAAATGTGACATTTGAACGTTAATTTTATATTTACAAGATCCTCTTTCTATGGTATAAAAGTTGGTCGCCATTTGCTAGGTGGTGGGTAGGGTTTCATTTTTTTTTCACCATTTTAGATATTGAAATTGCTGTTTACCCTTCACTTTACACCCATACACGCATAAGAATATGGGAATCTTCCTAACATGCATCTGGGACAATAATAGCTAAAGTAAAAGAAGTATCTATGAGAAGAAGAAAGACTAGAAAACAGCTGTTTGTGTCACGGTAATTAACCCAAATTACAGTTGAGTGATGAACCTAACATTTGAACAGTGAAAAGTAGTGACACAATTGATATCCAAATTCAATGAAAAAATTTTAAAATATTAAGGAAAAAGACGCCTAAGCTAAAAGATGAGTCACAAATAAAATTAATATATTTGTCTCTATCTCCTACATAAGGCTAAAGTAACACATCAAAATCATACTCAATGTTGTCCTAATTTAATGTGATGGCCATTAATAAGGAATAGTATCGGCGCATTAGTGTGTCCCTAATTATATAAAAAGATTTTAACTTTGAAACTGGTCGTACCCATAAAACACAACCCCTTTTGATCAAATAGAAAAAAAAAATGGTAAAAGATTTTTTTTTTTTTTTTTTTTTGAAAAAAATAGCAATGAAGATGGGTATCATTAAAACAACCAAATTGTTAAATCAGGGGGACTGATTCTTTATTAATGCGGTGAAACAAGTTACATGCAAAACAATTATTTGTGGCATTGGATCTGCTGCAGATCACTTTCTCTCTGATTGTTTTCTGTTGCATGCGTGTAAAACTTTTGGAAGGGATCGATTGCCTCCAACAAAGAATGATTTTTGAATGAATTCTTGTTGGGTTGTTTTCAAAAAGGATTCCATCGGTGAAGAAGTCTCTTGTTGTAATTTTTGGTCCTGCCCAATTTCACTGTTTTTTGGCTCCATATCGGTGGCATTTCTGGAATAACAACGCAAAAAAGGGACGATGTGTGTCTTTCATTTTTGAACTGAAAGGCCCCCCGACAGATTTGCCGTAAGGGGAGAAATATAAACCAATTGTAATACCCAAAGTACCCCCCCCCCCATATTTTTCTTTTTCTTTTTTTCAAAAAAGCAACTTATGGGTCACCGAGCAATTATTGACCTGATTACTTGCCTTTTCGGTAAGACCTGCAATAACAGGATTTTTGCTCTCAAGTGGCAACCTGTGAGATTCCCCTTATAAAGTAACCACCCACACGGATGTGCCCAAATTTAATGAAGTGCTGGCTATGATTCTAATCATCAGATCTCAACATCTAGATAAGTGGGAAGACAATTTTCTGCCCTTTTTTTTTCTTATGGGAATATTTCCATGGCTCACGCTGCAAAACCTTTTTTTCTACACAAAATTTGCTCTATACGATGTGTTTGCAAGTAAAAAAACACACCACACACACTGGTTCTAAATTATTAATTTACGACTTGGGGTGGCGGGGTTGTCCACTGGGAGGGAGGGAGGGAGGGAGGGAGAATTGGTTAATTATAATTGAGTTTGAGCACTATGGTGGGAGGCCATGCCTACTACCATTGTACGGTTACATTGAGAGAGTGGTTGCACAGATGGATATAAAAACTTTAAACATAGCTTTGGACAACACCCTGTCGTCCAAGTGTAGCTTTTTGAGTTAATATTATTAAAGAAAATTAATTTCAAAACAAAAAAAAAAAAAAATGTCAGTTACTTTAATTATGATATGAATCTCTTTGCACCAAAAACATAGAGGCTCCTGTGGAAGTAGGCATTAATTATACTTGGGTTGACTTAACAGACCATAACTACTCTCTCAAGATTTAAATCTCGGGCAAGGGCAATTCCTTGATACGCCACAAAACAAGGGGCATTTCGGAGAGGTTTTGTTTTCCAAAAAATATATATTAATATTTGCAATACATATCCAATCCAAGAGAAGACTTGCTTCCTATATATGTACTCTTGTGTGATGACCTTTAAGCCTGTTCTTCACCAGAAACGAAGGAGAATTTCCTGGTTTTTGTCCTCCCCTAGTTAGAACAAATCCCAACTTCTGTGCTTCTGTTTTTGTTTTTGTTTTTTTTTTTTTTTTTTAAATTAGCAAATAACACGCCCTTCTCTAGGCAGCAATCAAAGAGAGAAGGAAACAACAAGAGAATTTGGGGCAAGATCGGAGGAAAGAAAGACAAAAGGGTCTATTCTTTTATCTTTTTGGCTTTCAATGTCAAAACTTACAGGTGATGGTGGGAGCTTCTCTTCGGGGAATTCCGGCGTCGGTGGTGGAGAGGAAGTTCTACAAAAAGAGCTATTGAGTTACCACTTGAACTCCATAGCCTCAAGTACTTCTACCACTACCACCACCAACAACAGCAATGGTTCCACTACCAATCAAGTACAGCAACCTCCACAGCCGGCTAAAAAAAAGAGAAATATGCCTGGAAATCCAGGTATATTTCCTTGAACTTCAGTTTTTCTTTTTTTTTTTTTCTTTGTTAAAAAACTTTCCCCTTGGGCTATTATATAGAACATTACTTCGCTAGGATGAATTCCACATGTCAATGATTAAAATACATATACCTCATCGTAGAAATCAATTAAATTATTGAATTCATAGAGGACGCATACTAGAATTAAGGGTCATGTCTTACAAGATCAAGCAAGCATGGCTTCCAATTCAATGACGATTACAATGTTTTGAGGAATTTTGCTTTGATGATTCTCATGGTGTTTACCCATTTCATATATTCTTTTTTTGACAAGTGAATGAAACCTTTATTGCTTAAACAACAAAAGGTACAAATACTACAACCCCAAGATTACTTTTTTCATATAATCTTATTGATTGGTATGTTGATGCAATGATCTCAAAATACTGAGAATTTAAATATCATTTCTTGGCTTTTATGGATCACTGACTAAGCTTAAATTTCATGGTTGATGCACACCCTTCAGTGTCTTTTTGGATCATGACAAAATTTAAAACTAAGTGACTAATTTTTGATTCAATTCAATTCAAGAAGGTGATGAAAATGGGTTATCCTGCGTCCCATTTGTGTACAATCTTTTTTTCTCTCTCTCTCTCTTTTTTTTTTTTTTAACTTTTTTCAGAAAAGGAAGATAGTTTTTAAATTTCTTTGATTGGAAATGTAGAATTGAATTATTGGTTTGTAAGCGGTTGAAGAGGTTCAATTATTGGCTTGGATCTCAATCATTGCTTTTGGACTGTTGCCCTGCCATGGTCTCCTTTTACTTTGTCTTGTTTTTAACTCTTTCCATCCTGGAATATCAATGGTTATCCTTCCGTCCCCTCATGGCCCATTTGGCTCTGCCTTGTTTTAATTGTTTCAGGCAAGGCAAACATTTATTCTTTTTTGGAGATTTTTATTTTCATTTTTTTAAAATACAATGTATTTATAATTATATATCACATAATAAATATATTGTATTTAAAATAAAAAAAATAAAATCAATCTATATAATATAAAATTAAAAATAAATTATATTCTAAAAATATAAATAAGGAACCATTTTCTTTCTTTCTTTCTTTCTTTCTTTTTTTTTTTTTGTCATATCCATGGTTTCCCAGAGTTTGAGTTTGCGTCCGTGTGTGCACGCATGTGTTTTTGATCAGTGGAGCACTGTGACGTAACAATGTGTCATAGCCTCAGGCCTTACCCTACTACCATTATATGCCAATTAACAACAGTTACCTAATCCAAAAGTTGTCAGAAAGCCACAAAAATATTTCCTCACACGGTGAATTGAGAACTGCATCCAGTTCATCAGCAAATGTCATTCACAACTTTCGAGCCTGTATTTCATCCTTCTAACTTCTCCTCCATGGTACGACTCCCAACTAAAATTTTATACATGAAGGAGTTCTGGGTATGGCTCCACTTAAATTTTGGCACACGAAGGACTTTTGGTTCTAATATGTGACATTCCTGTTAATTTCGATTAAAATTTCTTTTCTATTAATAAATTTTTTCGTACTTATCAAAAAAAGGACCTTTGGATTCTAGTCTGTAGTCAAACTGCAATTCATCAATTTCAAGCAAGCAAGTCACAAATTTTATTTATTCATCAAGGGCAACAGCATCCTTGACAGATAAGGGGTGAAAAAAGATAAAAGATAGATGGTCAAAATCCAAAAACAAGCTCTGACCATAAAATCCTATTTTGGTTATGCGTGAATTGTTGGGGATTAATACCCCAAAAAATAAAAAATAAAAAAAAGCTCGAGACTATTTGGTTGTGTCCATCACATTGTGTCAAGGTAACAATAGTATGCATAATCTCTTTAGCTTCTTAATATGAGTTTCAAGTTCAAAACTCACTTATCTCACAAAAAAAAACAAAAAAAAGGATGGCATACAATCTTGATTTGTGCATTGATATGTGAAATTTATATATATGCAGATCCTAGTGCTGAAGTGATTGCTCTATCACCAAACTCCCTCATGGCGAAAAACAGATTTGTGTGTGAGATTTGCAACAAAGGATTCCAGAGGGACCAGAATCTACAATTGCATAGGAGAGGCCACAATCTACCATGGAAGCTTAAGCAAAGAACAGGCACCGAGGTCAAGAAAAAAGTTTATGTTTGCCCACAACTTTCATGTGTCCATCACAATCCGGCCCGTGCACTGGGCGACCTTACAGGCATCAAGAAACATTTCAGTCGAAAACATGGTGAAAAGAAATGGAAATGCGATAAGTGCTCAAAGAAATATGCAGTGCAATCAGACTGGAAAGCTCATGTAAAGACTTGTGGCACCAAGGAATACAAATGCGACTGCGGCACCATCTTTTCCAGGTTTGTATACAATTCAAGTAGTTTTTTTTTTTTTTTCTTCTCATTTAAACGAAAGTTGAAGATTTGAACTTTCAACCTCGGCCTTTTTTCTCATTCAAGCCCCAAAAATTGGTAGATCGTTAGATATTGTTTATAGGTACCTTGAATATTATTGGAAAATCCAAAATCTTTTATGCAAAAAAAAAAAAAAAATCTTCTTGATTGATCATTGATATACCCAAAATAATCTTTAGGTAGACTCCTATGTCACCAAATCATAATTGCATATAATTAAACAAAAACATAGTCTAAATAGCTCTTTTATTTAATAATATTAGCATTATATATGTGGATGTGATGACATCAACAAGCATTTGTCAAAAAAAGAAAAAAGATGATGTCAACGAGCCTTATAAAAGTAATCCCTCTAATTATAAGTCAAGTACTTTCTCTCTATTTGCCTCAACCTTCCCTTTTTTTTATTTTTTTATTTTTTAATATATACAAGAAATGCATATGAGGTAAATGTCGAGTTACTAGTATGAACTTTATCTTCTCATTTATGTCTGTCTCACGTACACATGTTTTAGTTCTATAATTAAGGCTTAACTGGGCTATTATAACTGCATTTCATTTGCAGAAGGGATAGCTTCGTTACTCACAGGGCCTTCTGTGATGCCCTAGCTGAAGAAAACATTAATACCAAGGCAAGCCAAGGACCCAAGATGGAACCAAACATACAAAGCCAAGTCTCCAACCTCGTATCCTCCATGCCCACCAGCCAAAATTCAAACCCATCGGCCATCATATCCAATCTTTGCCATCTCGATACCAAAATCCCTTTGCCTCTCCCCCAAGTTGGAAGCATCTTTTCTGGTAGCAAAGCTAGCCTTTTTAAAGGTGCAAGGAGCATGCCAAATTCTTCTTCCCCCTTTCAGTTAAACACCTGCTCACCCACATTTGAAGGAAAACGCAGTGCTGAAGATCATTTAACTGGCTCAGCATCAATGTCTGCAACAGCTTTGTTGCAGAAAGCTGCTCTAATGAGTGCAACTGCAAGTAGTGCTAACGTAAACTCTCCAGTGAGAATGGCACCATCAACATTTTGTACAACCTTGCAGCCTCAAAATCACCAAATTCAAGTGGCAGGTAGTGAAAGTGAATTCTTTAGCCACATGTTCAATGCGCCCGGTGGAGTTGATGAGAACTCAGTATTGCGCGATACAGGGATGTTTGCTGGAGGATTTCTAGATCAAAACTGTGGATTGTTGAAGAATATGGAGCAAGATATCGGAAATACAAAGACCATTTTCTACGATACGAGTTCAGTTAATCCTGGTTTAAGTACCCGCGATAATGCACCTAATACAGGTGCCTTATCGAGATTTAGCGGCGATGCGTTGACCGTTGACTTCTTGGGGATAGGAGGATCTAGACCAAGGAATCTTCTTGAGGAGCAGAATCATGAAATGGGGTATAGAGGAATTGCCCATCTAGGAATGCAAGGCTTGAATCACTTTGAGCAACGGGCAGCAGTGGCAAAGTCCCTGTGGGATGTCTAATAGTAAGATTAGAAAATAATAATAAATAAATAAAGGCCTTTCAAACATCTGAGGTAGACTAAGATGTACGCAGAAGGAGGTATTTGTGTATGGATACATGGCCTCTGTGAACAACGCAACTATTTGGATCGAATAACTAGACATTTTAATCATTTGAATTAACAGTTGTATTTGTCATTCGCACAATGAATTTTTCTTTCTTTTTTGTTATATATTTGTCCCACCATACCATAGAAAGTGCATACGACCAGAATCAGTGTAATGACTTGGGACTGGACTTCTCTTGCCTCAGATTGATTTTAGCCCAATCCTGTCTGAGCCCAGATGCAGAATTTGTGCTGTGTGGTGCCAAGCACTTCCTCCAACCAGTTTAAAATGAGAACCACCGAAATCACATAGCATTATCATAGATTAACTAACAAGGCCAAAAATTCAACTACACTCTAAAAACAAAAAAAAAATTCTCTTTACATATCGAGTCAACTCACAAGATCCTATAAAGAATTCCACCTTAATCTAACTGATTTTAGTATCAACAGCGTTTTTTTTTTTTTTTTTTTTAAGGATACCTTGGTAAAAGAGTATTCTGTGTTTCCTTCCGTTCAAAAATACAGATGGGTTTGGTCAAATATATGGATATATATATATATATAGATGGGCCAATGCCCAAATCCTGAAATTCAAACATGACCAAAAAGCAATCCAAGTTATGCCACATGGCAAACAGCAAGCAGAGAGTAAAGTGAACCACTCGGAAAGGATAAAGGGAGTGCTCCCAAGGCTCATTTGCTAGACGCAGAGATAGGTCTATGGCATTGCGACACTACTTTCATGCATGCAGAAATGCCTCTCCCTGCAGGATTATGGCACAATCATCCAGCGATGGGAAAGAGAGTTTCCAAGAGGCGAGGCAGCAGCCTCCTGCAGAACAATTCTCGCCGCTGGCATCCACGTTCAGGAGGCGGTTACTTGTGGGCGTTGGTTCAGCTTCTATAGTTGCTGTTGGTGCAAATTTTGGCCGAATCACAAGCTCTCTCCTGGGTTTATCACCAGAGAGTGGTCGAAACCTTAAGCTGGACGTGCTTTATCCAATTGGAGGATATAGCCGTTGCCTTGAAACTACTGAAGGATTCGGTCAGTAAATGGCGCTAGCTGATTTGATAAAGCTTGTCACCTTGACCTTTCTCTCTCGCTGTTTTTTTTTTTTTTGTCCTTTTTTTTTATAAAAAATGAAAAGAAAGCTTTTGGGGTTCAGAGATTTGATGAGAAAATGACATTCCGACTTCCCACACTCAAGAGTACTAGGAAGGGTGTATGTACGCAATTCTTGTTTTCTTACTGTTTCTGCGACTCAAATTTCAAAGATCTCCAAGTAGCAATGAGGGAAAAAAGAATTTAGAAGTTGATGGGAGTGTAGTTGTTTAAGATTTCTGTTTTCCTATGTTTTTCCAATACCTTTATGTCTATTCTGTGAACAGAATTCATATACCCAGCAGGCTGGGTTGGGGATCAAAGGCTACTTTATCGAGCAGCCGAGAAAACAGAATTCGAGAGATCACTCGACCCGCCTCCACTAACTAGTGTTAAATCCAGCGATCTGCGGCGGCGCAAGAATGTAAATGAGCCAGTTGTTGCATTTGGACCACCTGGTTCCAGTGGCGAGCTCAACGTCAGTGTCATAGTCTCGCCAGTTCCTTCTGATTTCTCGTCAGTTCTACGCAATCAACTCGAAGCACAAGAACATTTTAGTGAAAAACTATTACTCATGCTCTTCTTGTTGCACACCCTTTGCAGAATTGAAGCATTCGGAGGACCAAAGGAAGTGGGGGAAGCCATAATTCGCAGTGTCACAGGATCAGGACAGCGGCCTGACCTGGAAGGAACACTGATAGAATCCTGTCTCAGAGAGGATACTCCAAAAAAAGTCAAGTACTACGAGCTAGAATTCAGAGTGGAAAGCCTCTCATTTCGAAGGCATAATGTAGCAGTCTGTTGTGCTCATGGGGGTCGATTATATACCCTCAATGCACAATCGCCAGAGTCCGCATGGCCAAATGTGAAAGCAGACTTTCACAGAATTGCTGATTCTTTTAGACTGATCATTTGACCTAACTACTAGTGTTCATCAAAGCTGCTAATTAATTTTATGAGTCTATAACGATTTAGGCCACTGGTTACAAAGATATGGTTCCAGAGCAGAAGATAGCAAGACAAAAGATGATGGCATGAATCCTTTATCCAACTTCTGCATTATCTTTCCTCAATAGGAGTAGCATTACATGATATTACCAAAATTAAATAACACCATATCACTAAACTTGGCATAACATTGTCTCCAAATCCCACGTTGATATAGGGAAGGGCAAAGGAACTGATATGGAGAACAAAAATAATGTGAAACTTTTTGCTCTCTTGTATATATATGGATTTTACATTGTTCAATTAACCAGAGCACTAATCTTAAGATTCATGGAGGTATAATCCATAAGAACTAAAAATACATGCTTAAAATAGTTACATTTATAAAATGACCATAGTCACTTACCATCTCAAAACAAGGGCAGCTGCTTTAACAATGAGTCACCTATTTCTAAACTGCACTCCATATTGTTACATACAGCAATTCAAGGACAGGTTATTTGCCTTTGCTTGCTAACCTTCTTTAAGTTCTCCAAGTTCTCCAAAACTGATGCAGTTAAATTAGGGTCAGAAACATAGATTTTTAACATTCCTACAAAGCGTGCACATGAAGAGGCAAAGGCTGCTATGAGTACATTGAGGAAGTCTCTGAGTACAAGGCTCCACCATCTCTGTCTCTGTCTATGCTCCATTCCCCAAACCTCTTCAATTGCAACTCCAAACCCTTGATCTTCCTCAATGTTCATATCCTTGTCTGAAGATGTCTCCACTTTGTAAAGCGCATCATTCCTGCCCAGTGACAAATCAGGTAAACTTCTCTCATTCAAGCTTGTTTCTGGATCTGCCAACTTAGTTACTTGGCAATCCTTTAGCTTCATTTTGCAACTGTGCACCAGTAAGTATACCTGCCACATCTCAGGACATATTGACATTTCATTCTTTCACACGCTTTAGTCAATTTAGATTCAAAAGCCAATGCAGAAAATGAAGCTTGAAAACCCACCTCAGTGCAGTTTGAGCAAACTATAGTCTTCACCATTCTGTTTGCATCTTTCATTTTCTTGTCAGATGTTTCCTGAATCCCTCTCCAAATAACCATCAGATCCCAGCTTGATATGGTTGAGCTATGAAGTACCTGCTTCACAATAACAGGTTCACCCCTGACCCAGTGCTTTCTGAAATTGTTTATCCCTTCAGCTTTAGTGTTATTGAATGATGGACAGGGTAAAAAATTATCAGTGCTTTCCTCTCTATGAGAATATTGGCAAAGTAGGAAATCAGTTGACTCTAGTGAAGTGCTTGCACTGTAGATCTCACAGCCACTGACCATTTCATCTGCATTCTTTACTAGTTTTGCAACCCAATTCATACTGAAGATGCAAGCCAGATTCAGTAAAGAGAAATTACAGTTGCCATATTGCTTTGGGGGGCAAGGAATGCTACCATCACTATTTTCCTTCCAGCCAGGATATTTATCTGACAATTTTAGTCTTGGTATGGATTCTTTCACTTGCTCCAATGAAGTTTCCTTCTCTTGAGTTCTCCCACCAGCCTCATTTTCTACCACAACACTTTTAATACCAGGTATTGATGCTCCTCAGAGATCTTGACAACAATTAAGGCAAAGATCATACAAACAATTTGAACAATGCCAATGATAATCAACAATAGGTATCCTACATATATTGCTGCAAGAGAGCACATCAGAGTGAAGTAAAGTTCTTTAAAAAGAACAAGTACATGGAATAATTGTAGATACTGCCATATTGCCCCACTGAAGACACATTAGCAATTGGTTTTATAAGCAATTCCTGGGAAAAGTAAATAGCAAAGGTCAAGCTACAAAGAATCATTCGTAACAGACAGACAAATCTCCTGACCATTTTTTGTACAAAAGCGAAAGAAACTCATGAAAAAGACTCTAATCAGTTTTCCACACCTACCAGCACATCTGCTCATCTGCATTTCAATTTGACCTGGGCAAGATCTGTATCACTTCCTGAAATGATAGATCCAAGTTAAACTATAGTTAGAAAGTAAAAAGAAAGAGCGCTTCAATTACACGGGAATGTTAAAAACATCCTACCACAAAGTCTTTTCTCCAACTCCACTTCACAGCATTGTTCGTAATGGATCTGCTTGACTACAGGAAGTACCGAAGATAATAGGCAGAAGAGATATTGCAACTTCTCTAGTACAGGTACCTCTTGAATTCTCACCTGGAATTGTAAAAGCTAACATAAATCCTCAATAGATACAACAACCTAGTGCAGTATATTCAAGAGACCAAACTTAGTGAAGTATTTTCAAGGGACCAAATCATGAAAAATTAATTAAAGCCCTTGCACTCAAGGTGTCCCCAACCTTTACCTTATTATCCCTGCAAAAATTTATTCAAGATACATCCAAAATATGAAAAGCTAAGCCAAAGAAGCCCTGCAATTTGCATATCAAATACCTTTACCCTATTATCCCCCCATAAGCACACCTTGTAGTTACAGATGCCTTGGCAAAAAGGACAAACCTTCTCAATTTCTTCCAATGGAATGTCCAAATACCTACATGCAACATTGATGTACTATGAGTAATTGTAACTGTAAATAATGTGACATTCGCACAAGAAATCCAACATTACCATTTTGAGATACTACTACAATAACCTCTCCTATTGCATTTCTGACACCAAATAACTTTGTCTTTATCATTCCTGTGGCATTGATGACAAATTTGACTGCCGGTGTCTTCAGGTGACTCTATGCTTCCATCAGAGAATTCCTAAAAGCAAGTAGTTTATTACATTATTGGATTAACACAAAACAAAAGGAAACAAACAGAGCAAAAGGAACATCATATTAGCTGAAAACAACTATAACAATAGCAGAAAAATTGATTAATGCTGCAAAAAGTTACTGTCATAACACTTGGATCAAAGCTTCTTGTGGCCTACTCTTGTATGAATCCACTGTAGAAAGCAGTGGCATTTTGTAAGAGTCCCAGTTCTCTTCAAATTCTAAGTCCCTTTGCAAATCATCATTTGGTTTTAAAGAATTGCATGCAAAAAACTAACTATAGGCATTTCAGGCAAATTGCGAATTTTCGAGGCCTTCTCCTCATGTTTCTTTGCCGATAGTGATAAAAGATTGTCCTCAGATTTCATGTTTACAAGTGGCATATCAAATTCATCCCTCTTGCTCTCCAAGTAAATATCATTTTCACCTAATATTTCCTTTTGGATTTTTTCAGACTGGCCCTCATCACAGAATTAACTGCCCTCTTCTTTGCCTGGATGTAGTGCTTCTCACACACTGTTTTATCTGGCATAGACATGGCAGTGCATCTCCGCTGTTTCCCATCCGACCTCTTACAGCACAAATCATCAGGAATCCCAACATTGTCCTCACCATTCCCCAAGGCCGACCATGGACAATCCATTGCAGTCAAGTTTAAAAGTTAGCTCATATTGTCACTCAGAAACATTTGCTCCTATGAGAAACCTGTATACTAAACTCCATTACTGAGTAATGAAAGAAAAATTGTAAAACATGGCCAAAACTAAAGCTGCATGCACCTAAAAGAGGCATCTAAGTTTGGGACATCAGCCAAAATGCAATTACATCGCTCAACCAGAAACAAAAAGAAAAAAAAAAAAAAAAAGAAATCCATGTTAAATCTTGCCCATAAAGGATAAGCAATGACTTTTCCATTTATTATATTCTCAAAAGATAATTAATTTGAAAGAAAAAAATACTGAAATTAGAATATCCAAAATCAAAAAAGCACTGCAAAGCACCCAAATTGACCCAAGATTTAACCTAGTCCAACAACAGGACACATTACAACAGGAATATGTGTGATTTAAAAATGACCGAGCAGGATAGAAGTAAATCAATAATGCAAGGTCCAAGTTCTTCATATATGCTAAGAAGCACAAGACAGCAACCGTGCCAACCACAAACTCGTATTTTACAGCATCAAGATTGTTTAACCGGAATGAACTAGCTAAGTACCCTTCTGTTATGGATGCATTGTATAACATACAATTAACAATATTCCTCATCATCAATATGCTTGCAAAACAGACAACTGCTTCTACAATTAGACCTGGTTTTCCAGAGTTCTAAAAGCCCACGACCCATCAGATATAAACTCATTCTAAATAAAGAAATTAGCAATATGCGCCCTTGTAAGTAAATGAAAAAGAAAATGAAAAAGAAAAAGAAAAGGTAATTTAAAAGCCAGAAAAACAGATACAATAGAACACCAACGATACTAGAAAATAGCACCCTAAGTAGGCGAGGACATAAACCTTGCAAGAATCACTTCCACAAAGCAGTGAGGCACAAGAACAAGAACAAGAACCGGTAGGAATTAAAGAAACAACCACAATGCACCCGAGAGGCAAAAAGAATCCATCTTGGGTACATTGCATCACCAAAGACTCATCTTTACCAAAAAAGAAAACAATAACAACAAATGGGTATCTTCCTTTGAGGCCAAAAAGGGGAAAAAAAACCAAAAAGGCCAAAAAACCGTGATACCCAGATCCAGAAGAATCAGTTTCATTACAAAAGATCAAGAAACTTGCCCCAGAAACGAGAGAGAGAGAGAGAGAGAGAGAGGAACAAGAGAGGAGAGAAAGGGATGTTACACAAGACTAGGGTGCAGTATAGGGGATTGGACTCAGCAACAAGGAGCCAGAGAGTCATGGCACTTTGGGGAATCTAGTATGAACTGGAAGATGTTAACGAAAGGCTTCGTCTTTCTCTTACGAGTCCAAGAAAAATGAAATTTCTTTGTCTTCCCGGTATTGTCTTCTCTCCCTCGTTTCTTCCCGCTTTCGCTTTCTTTCTTTTCGTTTTCCATTGTTCTTTTTTCCCTTGTTAGGAGTCTCATTTTTGAGGCACTTCAGACCAGACAACACTGTCAAACGATGTACGGTACAGTTCTCCCAGGCAATTTCAAAGCCTTTTTTCCTGTCTGCCCGCCTCTGTTAATCTTCTACACTTTGATAATAATATAAATTTCAGGTCAACGGTTTAGTTTCAATGCCGCAATAAACATACTGTAATTTAATTGGTCTTATTCTGGATTTATACTATTGATTTGTAAATTTACATAATGAGTTCTCTTAAAAATTGGGTGATTTTTTTGTAATTAATGGAAATATCGGGGGGGGGGAAAAAACAATTTTGAAAATCTTCGATTTTGCCTTCATTTTTTTTTTTCTTTTGTTTTGTGTGTTTCATTATTGTAATTTACTTTATACAATTAAAAAAAAAAAAAGGACAAATCCCGAGATCTCAAAAGGCTCCCCGGCCACAGTTATAAAGACCAGAAAATCGAAATCTCAATAAAAGGTTTGGATTTCACATTTGGTTTCATTTCGAATCTTGGATTGGATTGGAACGCGCGCACCTGCACAACTAAATCTCACACACCTGCACCTGCGCGCAATTGACAAAGTGAGAGGGAAGGTAAATGGCGTTGCCGAGGGCTAGCTCGGGACTTGCGTACCCGGAGCGGTTCTATGCGGCGGCGACGTACGCTGGATTCGATGGATCTTCGGCTTCCACCGACAGCGTCTCCTCCAGGTTCAACAGCGGCACAGCTTTGCTTCTCTACGCCTTGCATCAGCAGGTATGAATGATTACGCCACATCGGAATTCTCAATTTTGCTCCCTCTCGCTTCCTCTAATTTTCACGTAGTTCCAATCCGACGAGGAGGTGAAGTGTTTCTCTCTGACGTGGCATGATCTTATGGAACGCCGATTCAGGAAAATATAGTTCTTTTTCTCGCAATGGCGCGCTTCGTTCTTCTTTTTTCCTATCTTTTTAATATTGTTGATCGGCAATTCGTAAGCATAATTATCTCTTTTCGCGAATTGGCGCATTTAATTTATGTTTTTCTTGGCGTAGGAATACGTTTAGGTTTGTGATGTGTTTAGCGTTTATATTTTTATATTGTGCAAATATGTAGATCTGTTGCTAGCTATTGAGACCGTTACACTTAGAGATTGTTCTTGGTGAAGTGAAAGAAAATGAGAAGTTTCTTGTCATTTTCTGTCTTGTTTTCTTGCCAACCTCTTAAGTAATCATACATGTGTTTGTTTCAGACTTATTTCTTTAGTTGGAGCATGTTAATATGTCGTGTGTTTTTTTTCTTTCCTTTTTTGGCAGTTCTAGTACTCATGTTTTTGCTGATCTTTTTGATTTGCTGGTTTTTTCCTACCCTAATTAAATTTGGGATTAATGCTGTTGTTGTTGTATTTTGATTTTCTGGTTAGTCTGTGTTTAATGTGGAATTTTTTCATCTGGGAGCGTTTCTCCACCAATGAATATTAAGCTGGCTAGTTTTTGGATGTCACTTCAGGCAACAGTAGGACCTTGTAATGCGCGAAAACCGAGTGCTTGGAATTTTGTAGAACAAAGCAAGTGGGAAAGGTTTGTGTGCTTTTATGATCTTTAAAATCTTCTGAGTCTTTTATCTACCCATGCATTCATTTCCACTTTCATTCTTTCTGTGTGAATTTGTTTTTCTGATTTCCAAGTAATCTTTTGCATGGACAATGGAAAGAGCTACTGGTTTATCACTTCATCAAATCAAATTGGCTGAATTAGGCTGGTGATTTAATCAGACATGTTGGGTTTTCGTATAACATAAATTGTTGGGAGATATATCTTTGAAAACATGGAGTAAATAATGTGAAGAAAACTGAAAAAGAAAAAATTCTTTTCTAGAACAAAATATCTGTGAGATTTTCAGTAAATGTCTTGGCAGGAACTGGTTGAATTGTGGAGAATAGCAACTACAATTATGCACCAGTGAAGAGGCTTATTGGCTTTTTTTTTTTTTAGATATTGTCTAATGTATAGACATAGATTTTTTTTTCACTTTGCATGTGTGTATGTATAGTTTTCACATGTTTTTCAGTTCTTTTCGTTACCCCTTTCTCCATACACAGTTTATGAACTAATAAATTGGCAATTCAACCAAAGATTTGTGTAGTGCGCCAGTTATTATGTGTTGTCATTTCATATTTCATTTGCATTGCCATGATTCTGAATCTTCATGGCTGAGAGTACTCTATGGCACTTCTAAAGTTCTAATGCATATGCAGCTGGCAGAGGCTTGGAAACATGGCGTCTACAGAAGCAATGCGTCTATTTGTGAAAATACTTGAGGTACTTGGCACTGCAATTTCAATTTTCATGGTTTTTGGAATGAAAGGAGCCTTATCCAATCAAATTTTCTTTTCTTTGGACAGGAAGAAGAGCCAGGTTGGTATTCTAGAGCTTCTAACTTCGTCTCAGAGCCCGTTATAGACTTGCAAACAAATGTGAGTACATGAGGAGAGTTCTGCACTTCAGTCGGCAGTGATATACTAACACCAGTCATGGCTATATGTTTTGACTTGACTTATCTACGTGCTATATACTGAAGAATACTATTTATATCTGGTTAATGCATTATGTAAGGATCCCATTGGCCATTTGACCTTGAATCTCTTTGCATGAGCTATGCTGCCCATAGAGCTTATACAGGTGGAAAATCACCAGTGAGATTTAAAACTGCTATTCTCTGTTAACTATCACAGGCTCACAGCTTTTTCACCATTTTTATTTTTTGTAAATTTTCATTATTTTGCTCCTTAACACCACAAGTTGTATATTCTGTTGGCAATAGATACTGTTTTCATGACTTTTTCTTTTGTATTGATTTCTTGGCAATCTTCAAATGTTTGTTTGTTATAGCATGTCTCAAGAGTTGAGCCCATTATTGAGAATGGGAACTCTTTCCCTGAGGCAAAAACAATTTCTACTGAGAACGGGAGCATTATTGAACCCCAAGATAAAGATGTCATCTCAGAAGGCCTTGGGGCAATTGTTGTTTATGATCAATGGATTATGCCTCCAATATCTGGCCAATGCCCTAAAGCCCGATATGAGGTATCTCATGCTTATCTTCTGAACGAATTATTGTTTGATCTTCTTTTTGTTTTCATTTTTATTTCTACTGCTTTTGTTTTGTTCCTGCTTAAACATCTCATCTATCCAGCACGGAGCAGCAGTTGTTCAAGATAGGATGTATATATATGGGGGAAACCACAATGGCCGTTATCTAGGTGATCTTCATGTAAGTTAACTGTGTGCACTTAGTGTGGTTGTGTTTGGATGTAAATAGAATTTGAATGAAATCCCCTACATTTTTTAGTTCCTGTTTGGCTGTTTCATTAGCTGATTCTGGATTATTCCATATTCCATGCTTATAGCTTTGTTGTCTATCGTTACTTTTATATTTTGCACTTTATTTCAAAAACTTTTCTTCCTACATCCAGTTGACTTCCTAAATTACTTATTCCAAATTTTGAAACACAATGGAGGTTCTGGATCTAAGAAATTGGACGTGGTCAAGGATTGATGCTAAGGCTGGATCTCAGTCTCAGGAGTCATCATCTCCAGCTACATTGACATATTGTGCTGGTCATTCATTGGTTAGTGTGTATATAGTTCTACTCTTTTGTGTGAAGATTAGAAAGCAGTTTCCACCATACATATGCTTTTTGGTAGTATTCATTCATTTACAAGGGTTGCACTTGTGTGCTATAAAATCTTTCTTGTCAAGTTATGCAAATTTAAACTAATGTTCTTTTCTGTTTACACAGATACCATGGGGTAATAAGCTTATAACAATCGGTGGACATACAAAGGATCCTTCTGAGACTATTCAGGGTACAGCATGATAATTCATTTCAGACTGCAATTTGATAATTTACATCTGCTAACTTTAATTACTTTTTCTCTTTTTTTCATTGCAGTGAAAGCATTTGATTTACAAACTTCTACCTGGTCAACCTTAAAGACTTACGGGAAACCACCGGTATATATACTCTCTCTCTCTCTCTCTCTCTCTCTCTATTGTATAGTTTTTGTCCCTATATCTGAGTTGAAGTTTAGTAAATTGTGAAACAAAGGAAGTTAGTGGCTGTATAATTAAACCTAAAGTCAGGAGCCTGGTGCTGACTGGAAGAAAGGATAAAACCAACATCTGATCTTCTGATAATCCACAGAGAGGAAGAGACATAAGATCCAAAATCTCACTTTCTGTTTTGCTGGATTGGTGGATGTTTTCATGGTATTAAACATGCAGGAACTCATGAAACTTGAAATGGAATGGTAGACTGAAAATATGGAACTGTAACAGCAGATCTTATGTGTGGATTCCTTATGCTAATTCATGCTTTTCAGGTCTCACGTGGAGGTCAATCGGCTACCCTTGTTGGGACAAACATAGTAATTTTTGGTGGCCAAGATGCAAAGAGAACTCTCTTGAATGATTTACATATTCTGGACCTAGAAACCATGACCTGGGATGAAATTGATGCCATGTAAGATTATCTCTGGAAATCTCACAAGCAACAACCCTCTTTTGTTTTGCGTAGGATACTCTTGCCTATTTATTAGCATGATTTGCAAGATGCTCAACACTTTTGTTAAATGGTAGTCTTGTAGAGCTTCTTCTTTCCCACAATTTATTAGCATTATTATTGAGCATAATCTATATTTGAACTAATAATGTTTTTGTTATGTTCAAGAAAAGGTTAAATTTCAATTATTACTGGATGGTTTGGTTTTATATTGACTTGGGCATATTTTATTCAGTGGGTTTTCACTGATGATTATTTCTTAAATTTGTTCGGCAGTGGTGTGCCTCCATCTCCAAGGTCTGATCATGTTGCTGCAGTGCATGCAGAACGTTACCTTCTTATCTTTGGCGGGGGGTCACATGCTGCTTGTTTCAATGATCTACATGTGCTTGATTTGCAAGTTGTAAGATGACAATCCTTTGTATTTTTTTTTTTTTTGTGCCATACAGTTACTGATATAATAATCACTAATATCTTTCTTGTGAATTGATATTTAGATGGAATGGACTAGACCAACACAACAAGGGAAAATACCAACTGCACGAGCTGGACATGCTGGTGCAACAGTTGGGGAAAATTGGTTTATTGTTGGTGGGGGAGACAACAAGAGTGGTAGGTATTTTTATGCAGTGTAAAATCCTTTTGTGCTTGATTGCACTGTGAAAGAAAGAATTAGGAAACAAAGAAAAAAATTGACTAACTGAAGAATGCTTATTGGTCTTACTGGGATAAAATTGGCACAAGTAATGGTTTGAGTAAATTTCGAAACAAAGGTTATGAATGTTGTTTCACATGTATAATGTCCAAATCTTGCAATATCATTGCAGGTGTCTCAGAAACTGCTGTCCTCAATATGTCTACACTGGTTTGGTCTGTTGTAACTTCTGTTCAAGGACGTGTTCCTGTTGCCAGTGAGGTATTCTCTCTAGAATTATTTTTTTTTTTTAGGAAGTGTAGGTGTAATGAACTAGTCTAATTGTCCACTATGAGAAATTAAAATTTTTGTGACATATATATTTGAACCTGAAAGCTGAATATGTCCACAACCTGAGTAAGCTTCTGTAAATTCTCAGATATTAACTGTCATTAATAGTCAAGTTTTTTGAAACGATGAGTGGATGTGCATTTGAAACAATGCAATATTATTCAGACATATAGGTTTTCTTTTCTGAATAACATATAAATTTATGTGCATCCACCTTGTCTGAATTTTATAGTTTAGTATCACTGCTGGAAAAAATGCATTATATGCTAACAGGTATTATCAACAAAATTTGCAAATACATGGAGAATGTAAATGGAACAGTAACTTGCTTTGTCAGCTGTTATATAATGTTTAACTCCTTAGGCATTACCATACTGGAAATAACCCGATTGCCTTTTCTTTGTAGGGCTTGAGTTTGGTTGTCAGCTCCTATAATGGCGAAGATATTCTTGTATCTTTTGGAGGATATAATGGACGCTACAGCAATGAGGTTAATACAACTATTAGACTCTGTTTTTCCATATTCATTCTCCCTGGTTTTTTTCCTTTTTCTGATTTGGTTATTCACTCTTTAGATCAACATTCTTAAACCAAGCCACAAATCTACCTTGCAATCGAAGATAGAGACTCCTGTGCCTGATAGCGTTTCAGCTGTGCACAATGCTACAAATCCTACTAGAGATACGGAATCTGAGTATGAAGTCAGTCAGGAAGAAAAAATAAGAGAAATTGTTATGGATAATGTTGAACCAGATTCCCTGGTATGTCACATTACAACAGTTTTAATATTTTGACAGGGTTAGAGAAATCAAACTTTTTTTAAATTTCTTGTGCAGAAATCTAGAGGGCAGGAAAGCAGAGAACAACTTATAGCAACTTTGAAGGCAGAGAAAGAAGAACTGGAATCGTCACTTAACAAGGAGAAGTTGCAAAATCTCCAGTTAAAGCAAGAGTTGGCTGAAGCAGAGATTCACAGCTCTGATCTTTACAAGGTCTTCTGCTACTTGACTACAAGACATGATTTTGCAGATTTAGTAGTCCTTGTAATTTCATGCATTTTCTGTGAGAATTGCATGCTTTTTAAATTATGTTTGCACACACATAATGTTTCCTTTTTTTCATTATAGGGTAAATTATTGTCTTTTGTCTTTTTGTGGATTCTTGTCCTTAGTTTTGTTTGCTTGATATTGCAGGATCTCCAATCTATACGTAGTCAACTTGCTACTGAGCAGTCGAGATGTTTCAAACTGGAGGTATGTCTTGGCTAATACGGCGTACCTATTCTTTATGTACCCCTGCCCATTTTGGTTGGGCAAGCCAACCAATTACTAGTGCTGCAAAAAATGTGCCTGGCTGTCTGTTGGTCGCATTGGCCCGTGACCTTTTCATTGTCTTCTTATTAAAGAGAGCTATAACTATAAAAAAAAAATCATAAGGGTGCATATGTAAAATAATGACCTTAAATTGTAGATGGGATTGTAAGAAAATGAAAATAAAATAGTACACAATACTCCTGATAAATGAGTTACATTGTTTAAGGACATTGGATTGCTCTTGAGGGGATGTGATACTTTAGTAGCATATGTAATGTTGTTCACAAATGGTTCGTTCAATCTGACTTTCAATGTTTCGATCAAGAAATGGTTGAACTCCTGTTCTGGAAGTGGAACACAGTTTGCATGCGTTAATTCCTGCTTGTATCAACAGGTTGACGTTGCAGAATTACGGCAAAAGCTTCAAACAATGGAGACACTACAAAGAGAACTTGAACTCTTGCAACGACAAAAAGCTGCATCTGAACAAGCATTAAGTGCAAAACAGAGCCAAGGCTCAGGTGGTGTTTGGGGTTGGTTTGCTGGCGCTCCTCCTGGTGGCGAATGAGAGTTAGATTTTACTGATTAATTTTTGAAATATATTTTTACTATTTTTGGGGGACTGATTTGGTTATACAACAATAAATACAAAATTTAAATTTTAAATTTAATTGGTGCTTTTAGGTTATTATGAGTAAAAATGATTTATTATTATTTTTAAGTCAAATGAATTTTAAATAAATATTATTGTTCTGATACGCAATATAATGTCATCTGCACTGTCAAGAATTAAGTATTAATTACTATAAACTATTACTTGTGTATAATTTAAAAAATAAATAATTAAGTTTTTTTATTCATAATCAATTGGAGATTATGCATCCAATCATCTATCTATAAAGGATACGGTTATACTTATACTGTAATTAAAATAATTTAAGTTAAAAAAATAATTTCAATTTATAATGTAAAATATGATTTTATATTTTTTAACTACATTTAGATAATAATATTTAAAAGAAAATGAAAATAAAAACAATTGTGAGTATAAAATAATTTTTTTTATCGTTATAATTTGCAGCTTCCAAATTTATTTTCACGGTATATCTCTTCACAAATATACGACAAAGTATCATCAACGTGTTAATTATCATTCTGACCTCTTAATTATTGTTTTAACTTAATTGATTATTAGAACATGTAATCAGTTAATTAAATTTTGTTCGTATGAATTAATTAGTCTAATAGACTAATCATAAGGACAAAAAATAAACTATCATATAAATTTTATTGTAAGGAAGAAAATTTTATCTAATTGACAATTTAGTTGCAAGAAACACAAGAATCATTTAGGGAAGGGTGTAAATGAAATAATAAAATAAAAATTACATGTAAAATAGGAGAGAGAGAAAAAAAAGGGATATTTGTTCATATTGGGAAGCATAGATTTAAGATTGTACACAATATACAACTCATGAGAAGGGTTTTTACAACAATTTGAAAGAAAGATGCCAATAAATGAAGTTGCCATTTGGTAAACAAATTATTTTTTTGGAACTTACCTTTTCCATTAATCTTAAAATTTTTGAAGGGAAATTGCATGTTGTCTGTCAACTCATTCAAACGGCTTCTTCCCGTTTGATATTTTAATCCAACGGTACGGGAAGGAAAATCCAAACCAACATACTAATTTTTTGGAAATTAAAAATAAAAAATAAAAAAAAAAGGCAAAACGTAATCTAGTTTATAAGGGGTTGTTAGTAGCAAATTATGCGTAGAACATAATCTAACAAAAGTAAAAAACTCCCACTAAATTCTCCAATAGGCCGCTTCTCAGCCGTCCCTTCCATCCACCTCTCTCAACCGCCGCTTCACCGCCTCTTATATAACCATGTATATATATAGTCAATTCCGTGGCTCTGACCTCATTGAAACCCATCAACTAATTCTTGATCTTTTAACCTTCTAATAACAATTGTTGAATCTTTGGAAGATGGGGAGTAGGCCATTGGAGATTACAGTCATCTCTGCGAATGACCTGAAAGATGTCAATCTCTTCACTAAGATGGACGTTTACGCGGTGGTTTCCATCAAAGGCAATCCCTTTTCGAACCAGAAACAAAAGACTCATGTCCACAAGGGCTGTGGGCCCAACCCCAGTTGGAATTTCGCCATGAAATTCACCGTCGACGAGGCTGCCCTCCAGCAGAACCGCCTCACCCTTAAATTCGAGATCAAATCTGACCGGAGCTTCGGCGACAAAGAAATCGGCGTGGTCCATGTGTCCATCAAAGAGCTTCTTGTCGGAGCAGCAGCCGGATATGGGAAAGAACAGAAGAACGTGAGCTATGGAGTCAAAACGGCGAGTGGGAAAGCCAAGGGAATTTTGAATATTGCTTACAAGTTTGGTGATAAATACAATGCGCCGCTGCCAGCGGAGAAGACTAAGAAGGCGGATGATCCTGTTATGGCTTACCCGGCGGCGATTTATCCAGGCTCTAGCTCGGCACCGTACCCTCCTCCTGGCGCGTATCCATATCCGCCGCCTGGTGGGTACCCGCCGCCGCCGCAACACGCCTACGGTGGATACCCAGCAGCACCGCCACCCGGGTATGGGTACCCGAGTTACCCGCCGCAGCCTGGCTACGGTGGATGTCCACCGGTGGTGAAGCCACAGAAGCCGAAAAAGCACGGAGGAGGGAACATGGCGCTGGGATTAGGAGCGGGATTGCTTGGCGGTTTGTTAGTTGGTGACATGATCTCTGATGTGGGTGACATGGCTACCTATGATGCTGGTTACGACGCCGGATTTGGTGATGGATCAGATTTTTAATGCCCTATTGTTTTTAGTTATTTATTATTTTTTTTTATTTTTGGAGTTGTTCATGTCTATCTTAAGGAGTGGAGTTTAAGGTTTGGATTTTCCTGTTTTCTTACTTTGTTATCAAACTGATGCGTATGTTTTGCATAATTGTGTTGCTTGATATGTTTGTTTCTTTTTGTGATCATGTGGAATAGCTTTTAATTTGGTTCGAAAATAGTAAGAATTAACATCTCACGGTGTTTTGGAATCAACCGTGCTTGTAATTGTCGAAGTAGTGGGATTCATGTGTGCTTGTAAGGAACATTGGCTTGAAACCTTGAAATCAGGTGGGGGGTTGAATTTTCTTCAAGGATCCTTACATGCCAGAAGTAGTTTCTCTCTCTAGAAAAGGCTTCTGGATTAAGATGGTAAACGTACAAATCTCTTTTTTATTTTTTTTTTTGTCCCATGTTAGGCCTGCTGGATATTGAGTGCCAGCAAGGATTTTTGGATAATTTTGTCATGTAGCCGAATATGGAGTAAAAATTATACTACATGGATGCTGTTTAAGGACACGTCTCGCCTCCCCTAATGCATCCAAGGCGTTTAGATGAGAATGCAACCAATTTTTCCTGCTGCAATTGCGTCTTTGTTGGCCCCAGCCTTTCCACTTCATACAAATTTTGTATTCTTGCACGGGCACTAGCAACACTATTTTCAACCAACGGATTACGACATTATCAAAGTGCTTTTTTCCTTTTTTGTGTGTGTGTTTTTTTTTTTTAACTGTATGGCATTCTACGAAAGGTTTTAAAGAGATAAAAATTGAAACACGGGGAGACAACTTCTGCCCTTTATTTTCCTCCCAATTTTTCGAGTTGCAATTAATGCAGGCACAGACTCATTCAACTTGATGAAGCCTGGAGAACACAGTAGCAGGAATGAATGATCCTCTACTTTTATCTTCTTGTGGATACTCTACTTGAGGCCCAATATGCCCCAAACCTGTCAGCTCCACTGTTCATTGAAAACTCCACTCTTCACCATTGTCTTGGTTCAATCTACTTAATGACAGTCGCGTCAAACTTTATTCATCATGTAACCTTAAAAAGCAATTAATTAATCATAGAACTCATCTTTTGATTTGTTACATAGATAATGGATTTCTGAGTGGCAACCGATTTACAATGTTAGCGCCCTCATTGGTCAGCCATTCTCTTCACTGATAGGCGTCACGTCTCAGGATTGCATTCACCAAAATCTCCCAACCCAACTTCAGACGTAACTTTATCCACTATTGATCGATAAAGTTTCTGCGAGCGACAACAGTTTTGCCATACTAACCTCAAGATCAAATCAAATGAGCATCAAAGAGACAATAAAAAGGTGGAAATGAGCAAGTTTCCAATACAAGATTGACGATGAGATGAGCTGCTACATTTATGCACCAAACATAGAAACCAAAAAAAAAAATAAAATAAAATAAAATAAAAGATCAGAAAAGATCCCAAAGTCTCCCTATGTCCCCAAACGAAACCACACCACACCACCCCGATTCATTGGAGTATAAATGAAAGGGGGTTAAAATTAGGCCTTCTTAGGAGATTTGGAAGATTTGGGTTCAGGCGACTTGTCGGAAGCGGCGGATGAGCCGGTCTTCTTGGGCAACAGAACTGGGTTGATGTTTGGAAGCACCCCACCACTTGCTATCGTCACTCCTTGTAGCAGCTTCCCCAATTCCTCGTCGTTCCTCACCGCCAGAAGCACGTGCCTCGGACTTATCCTGTTCTTCTTGTTGTCACGTGCTGCATTCCCAGCCAGCTCCAACACCTGTCATCGTCACCGCCACCCCCCCCCCCAAAATTCAATTCCAACCAAAAAATAAAAAAATAAAAAAATAAAATGAAAATTCTGTTTGGCATCCGAAACAATTGTATCAAACGAGAGCAAGAAATTAACGCAACAATAAAGAATTTTCAAGAAAAATAGCAGCCAATGTGACCGGATATATCTATAAAAAAAAAAAAAAAGACATTGAAGGAATCGAAAACAACATTATGGTTATTACTTTCCCCAAATTTTCGGAGAGAAAGTAACCAGAAGGAGGAAGCCATTTAAAACGGCAACATTAGAAGATCGTTGATCAGAAATGATACCTCAGCAGCGAGATACTCAAGAACGGCAGCCATGTAGATCGGAGCTCCGGTACCCAATCTCTCGGCGTATCGACCCTTCTTCATGAACCGGGCAATTCGACCTACAGGGAACTGGAGCCCCGCCTTAATTGACTTGGAAACTGCCCTCTTCCTCTCTCCTCCTCTCCTCCCTCCGGCGCCCTTGCCTTTCGGAGCATCCATGGCTCGAACAACGAACAATCAACAAAACCGATTTGAGAATCTCAAAACGCAGCGTTTTACAGGGAAGTGGAAACTTACAGAGCCCCAAAAAGGTTTTTGAAACTGTGTAGTTTAAATAAATACATGAAGACAGAGCTGCGGGGTTGTAATTTTATACAGGGGCCGTATGCCACGCTGGCAATCCGTGCGCATTTGATTCTGTTTTCCAGATCGGACGATCGAGATGGTTGAAATGTTGGCAATCCAGGGAGACCTCGAGTGGCCAATCAGAGCTAACCTTGTAAAATACAATGAGTTCCATTGCGGTTGATAAACCATTAGACGATGAAAGAATTTCACATTAAACTCAAACTAATTGGTTTTAAGGGTTAATGACATGCATTTGTTTGAGTTTGCTGTGAGTTATTTATTGCTGCGTGTGTTATTAATTAATTAAAAAAAATAAAAAACATGACGGCCTTTTGTCGACTTTTTGATATTAAAAGGAAATAAAATTGAGCTGCGCATCCGGGGAATCGAACCCCGGTCAGTACCGTGGGAGGGTACTATGATACCACTACACCAGATGCGCGCTTGGGCTAAGTAACTGAGATTTATTATATAAAAAAATAAAAACTCAAGAGTATCTGATTATTAAATGAAATCACAATCAAGTTAATGACTGGATAATTTCCTAAAATCACAACAACAATTCAATGGGGGCAAGAGGATTTGGGCAGGTACCAACTTGGATGCACCTAAATTCTTGACGGGCATGATCTCTCATGCCTAAAAGGTCTCGTGTGATCACAAATATCCTTATTTGGTCGGCCTCTTCTATGCCCACATCTCCATGGAACTACTCAGTTATTTCTCTGACATGTAAAAGAAATTCTATCTTCAACTCCATGCAACTCCTTCAGTCTCTTCTCTGCATGGTCAAGGAAGGCATCCATTGACTAGAGAAAGTTTCTGTTCTTTTCCTTCATGGTCAGTTCCTGTTGTATACAAGAAATCCAACTTTGGTCATTCCATCTGATGGATTTGATACTGAGCTTGCAAGAACATTTTATATCTATTGTAGCCGTTTGCTTGACATTCTACAGTTCTGTAAATACCAATCTCCTCTAATTTCCTTCGCTCTCCTCAGTGGTTTCGATTTTGTAAAATAATAATAATAATAATAATAATAATAAATATGTACCTTGTCAATTAAGTTAACCTCGGGGCTCTAAGTTGATCTTAATTCACACATCATCTTGTTAATTGATATCTATTAGTTTTTGGTGAATTATACGTAAAATGACTTCTGGAAATAGAGTTTCATATCTTAGATAATTGCAGAGTAAACTAAAATTGGGTTATGTAGATAACTAATCAAACGCTCTCAAAGTCCCTTCCTCCTTAAGCGTTCTGAGCAGTCGCAGCAAGTTGGTCTGGACCTACCACGTTTGACTTCTTCTCTTTCGTCAACGTCTATGCTTGGCTCTCACGATATGCATTCTATGCCACTCTTCCAATGACCAAGAGGCTCTTTATTTCAAGTAAAGATATGAATTTAATTTTTACTCAAAATTTTTGGTGAAATTAAATATACATTTTTATTATATATAATTTTAAAAATAATTAATTTTATTAGACTTATAAAAAAAAAAATATATATATATATATATATATATATATATATATATATATATATATATATATATATATATATATATATATATAATAAATTTAACTTGAAAATTAATTTATTATGTAGTGTGAAAGTATAATTTTTTAAAATTTTTTATGTATTTATTTATTGAGTGATAAATTATGCAACGAAAGTAGATTTTTTTTTTATATAAATTTTTTTACTTAATTTCAATTATTAGAATATGACAATTAAAAATTAAAAATTTAAATTTTTATTTATTTTTTAAGGACAGACAGAATATTTTTTATAAAATACCAACTTATTTTTCCATCTATCATATCAAAAGGAAAGGAACTCTAATCCTACCTGCCTAAAAGCACGTATTCTCTTTGGCTTCGAGCTTTGGCGTTTAGCCATCACCAGTCCGTGGCTGTTATCTCTCTTAGAAGTATTGCTTACAATAACAAACCGGATGTAATATCTTGCAGAACTTAAAAAGGAGAAGGCACAAATACTAAATTGACAGGAATCCACTGATAAAAAAATTAAAAAATAAAAAATAAAAAGAAGGCCATTTTAGACTAGATTTAGAAGCACCTAGAAAATTTACATTGGTAGCCTGCAATTTCACTCCTGCTTCCCCACGAAGTACCAATCCCAAGATGCAATTTGATTGGCTTTTCTGCGTTTCTTCGAGCCCCGACTGCTGACTGCTGACTGCTCTATTGACTTCCTTTCCCTGACCAAAACACAAGCACACGCTCACTCACACAAGTCCTGTCCAAATGGCAGCGGAAGCAAGAGTAGCAGAGCCCACGACAGAAGCAAAACCTGCAGAGGCCAATGAAGAAGCAGTAGAAGATAACACAGAACCCCCTCTTCAGTACAAGGTAAAACATGGTCTCCATGATCAACACTCGAAAGAGAGAGAGCTTCATTTCTGGACAACCTCGTATCGCAACATGTTTTTGACTTCATTATCTCTTTTTCTCAGACATGGGTCTTGAAAGTTTCCGTTCACTGCGAAGGCTGCAAGAGGAAAGTGAAAAAGATCCTCCATAACATCGAAGGTACCCACTAAAACCGATGAACTCTTTTATTAATTCTGTTGTAATTGTGGGTTGTGCTGTTTCTGAAGAAATTTCAAGATTTCCCTCAATTGTCACTTCTGGGCCTCTTGTTTCCTCTTATATAATAGCTGAAGTATTTAAAAATTGATTCTTTCTTCTCTCCTAGGTCTTCTTCATCTTCATGTGCGGTATTCCACGATTTTGTTCATTGTTTGCAGGCGTTTACACCACGGACGTTGAGTTGAGGCAACAAAAGGTCACAGTGCGAGGAAATGTAGACGCAGACACTTTGATCAAGAAACTGGTGAAGACAGGGAAGCATGCAGAGCTATGGCCTGATCAAAAGGCTGAGGGCAAGAGCAAGGGCAAAAAGAAGTCCAAAGGGAAAAAAAAGAAGAAAGAGAAAGATAAAAACGAAGACCATGAAATCGGCGGAGATGGCAGTGAAGAAGAGAAGAAAGAAACGGTGAAATTTGAGGGACTACAGGGTGATCAAGACCCTTCTAAAGCCAGTCAAAACGGCGGCGGCACCACCAATAAAGCCGCCGTCGATTATGGTGATGTTGATGTTTGCAAAGCCAGAGAAATCGGTGCAACCGTCAAAACGGGTGGGCTAGGCAAGCAGGTAAAGGGTGAGCATTCTGGCGATGTACCTGCAGGCAATGGATGGCCAAGGCAGCGCTATGTCCGCGTTCATGATCAAAGTCAAGTCATATATCCCGCGAATCACAGTCCTCCACGTTATCATGGATATCAATACCCTCCACCACATTACCATACCCCTCCAGCTTATGCCGTAAACTACCATACAGCACACCCCAGTACAAGTTACAGTGCCTCCCACTGTGCCCCACCATATTCATACGCCTATTTGCACCCGGGACTCACAAGCGAACCTCCACCGACCGATTTGGATTCCAATCCATCACAGTCATCCGATTCATTTGAGCTTTTCAGCGATGAAAATCCTAATGCCTGCTCAATTATGTGACAGTATTTGTGGGTATTGTTGTACGCCTTCTACAGAGTCCACAGGCATTCAGGATATGGAATGTTTCTACTTAGTGGGGGTTAAAGAGTCTGTTAGCTTTTGCTTTGTAGTTTTAGTTTAAATTAAAAGGTACGTTCTTGGTTGTCAGTGGGCCCCCTCTCTCACTATCTCCTGCTCAATCTGATGTGCACAGTAGATTTGCCACTCTGGTTGATCGGATGGTGAGCAATGAAAATGTCTGAGATGTTGCCATGGGAATGCAGAGTTTTTTCATCAGAAATGAAGCACCAACATGGGGCATTTGGGTGGGGTGGCCTCAGCCATAAGAATAGTGTTATAACAGTCTAACTCGAGAAGTGTTCATGACTTTTTGTGGCCTCAATAATCAAGTATAGTGCTCTTTGATTTTTCCGCTGGTAGCTGCGCTTACTTGTTTGTCGTACTCTTGGATTCTTTCTATTACCCTTCTGATGTATAAAGATAATTTCGACTTTGGATTGATGGAGGTTGTTAAATGAAAATAATTGTAAATTTTTGTTAAATGGGAAACTTTTCATTTCTTTTTTTTAAATTCTTTATGCAGATTCATGTCAAAGGTCTTGAAATTCTAATCCAATCAAGGTTCTACAAAAACAAATTCTCTGCTTTGGTTTCTAAGCATGTCTTTGAACTTGAACTTTGGCGGGCACCGGCAATTTTCACTTTCATTTTAAAGTGCTCTCTTTCTCCGTTAAAAATATCTTTAAAGTGTACGATGTGGGACTGTTCCTCTTCCTTGTCCTTTTTATTCTTCCAACGTCCACTTTCAAAGTGAAGCAAAGTTTTTGTTTCTGTGCTATACTTTTATTCTCTCTCTCTCTCTCTCTCTCTTTCTTTTTATTTTAGGAGATACGGGTAAAAATAGATTTTTTTTTTTTTTTAAAAGGCGACATTTGTACCTTTGCATGTGGTTCTCCCGTTTTACTCGAGCTCTCCTCCCTTCTTTATCAATTGGAATCAGGGGTCCAGGAAAGAAAAGTAAGCATGCACGATGCACCTTCATGGGAGTCGGAACAGAACATAATGCTAGCATGAGAGTCTGTAGTCTGTTTGACCAGAACTAGACTATCCTGGACCAATTTTTTTCTATTTCATCAAAGAGGCCCCGCTCTGCCAACCCCATTTGGAATCATACCCCCGATGACCACCTCTCCTACAAAATGATCTCAAATCATGCACTAATATAGTGGGCTGATGGCTGAATCAATGTAGTTCTGGCAATTAGAAGTTGTAAATTAGAAACCAGGATTTGATGAGTGATACATAATAGGCATGAGAATTCTTTATTGGCTATATACTTCCCATTCTTAGATCTCAACCACAAAAAAAAAAAAAAAAGGTGGACTTACCTTTTTTATCACAATTTTGGCCATGAATACAACTTTAAAAAACCCCAAAACAACAGTGCCTTCCTCAGTCATCTATCTTGATATCTAGAAAGCTCTCTTCGGGGATTTATTCCCTTGGTCACTTGAAAGTCATTTGACATTCCAAGCTTTGATATCAAAAAGAGAATCTAATTGTTTTATTCTTATTCTTGATTGAGGTGTACACTTGAAGACAATCATAATTTTTTAATGGAGAAATCATGTTATTGTTTCTTTCCCTGTAGATGATGACTATTATTAGCTCAAGGGAAACATAAAAATAAATAAATAAAAATAAACAAACAAACAAAATAAAAAACAAGGAAAGGTAAGGCTAATCGAATTGACAGTTGTGAAGAGAAGAAGCTTAAAAGGGGTTGGAGAGAACAACATGAATATGTAGCATATTGGCAATACTATAACAAGATCTCTGGACCATTGCTATGGATGAAAAAAGCAAAGAAAAATTATGAGAGAATCTCAATCCTAAGACAAAGTGTACACTTCACGTTTGTGTTTGGCCAATCAAATATGACCCCCCCACTGTCATTTGCATATTCCTGTCTATCATTTTCTGAGTAATTTCCATTTATCAAGAACCTGATTCCTTCAATCAATTCCATTGTCTTGGGTCCAGCACTAGACATAGAGGGTGGTGCCCTTTTGTACATGCCTTTGATTAATGAGCCCCCAACTCAATGCCAAGGCATTCAAATAACGACATTGCAATGAAAACTTCTGGTATTGGGGGCACTTCCAATGTAACATTTGCATAAGTAAACACGTAAGAGGGGTGTCCAGAGGGAGATTTTGGTGAGAATCACAGTTACAACCTTGAAGCAATGTTTATAGTTGGAGTTATAATTAACTATGTTGGCACAATGATGCAAGCATACTTACACACTATGAATAATTAGAGATTCGCTATTGGCTTAGTAGAGTTAGTTACCTGACTGTATGGTTGTACGAAGATGCTTCCGAGCAAAAGAATTGCTATACTCTAGGCCGGCATTGAAAATTAGATGCCCTATGCTCAGGGAGTTTGACCCATGTGAACACTACAAACGAGGCGCTTTGGGACAAATGCTCGAATAAAAAAAGTGTAAAATTCAGTCGCTCTTGACCCTTAGTTACCTTAATTTCTGGAAATGTATGGAATACCAAAATGCTAATCTGATCCCCGGGGAACATTATCAAAGGTTGAACTCATTCCAAGGTACTCAATAAACACAAAAACATCAAGAAAAGGTTATAGATTCATCGATTAAAGACAAGGAAGCAAGAAATAATTATTGAATTGAAATGCATAAACACAAGGGCAACCGTCATCAACTCCTTCCAACCTCTATATTGGAAGCTACAAACATTTGACTGAGCTTTGGTCCTTCTTGACAGCCAAACTGTCAAAACTTTATAATCTCAATACTCCAATAATACCAAAGAAATATATAAAAAAAAAAAAACAACGAGTCAATGGTTGTTTCTTCCCCACGGAAACTACTAAAATTTAATTATTTGCAAGTTAAGAATTAAGTAGTAGACCAGAGCCTTAGTAAACATGAACTGGGTCGGTGACATGCACGCTTTTACTTGAATCATGTACCCCCAATTAAGTTAGGCCAGGCCAGCGGACCGAGGTAGCTAGAGCTCGGATCAGTTTGGAACAGCAATGTTACTAGCAAAGCTTTTGGGCTTACCAATTGCGAGGACCTTGTAAAGCATCGAGACCGAGAATTTTGCCTTCTTAGTTCATAGTATAAACTAGCTTTTGTGGCACTTGTTTTCATTTTAGTGTGTCTAGTGAATCAGCATCATGTCAAACATTTCCTAGAGAATCATACATACAAGAGAGTTACTCGTGTTACAAATTCTCCTTGACCATGGAACCAGAAAAGAGGTTCTAAACCAGAATTGAAAGGGGACCGTGATCAGGTTTGTCTGTAACACACTCTGAATGCAAAAAAATAAAAAATTTCATTGCTCTCTGCCACATGTTTCTTCAACTGAAACCAGAACATAGTATCAGGTCCCAACAGAGCCCGAGCCCCTGTTTGACAGATCATAGGAGATGGAGTCATAACAGAAGCCTGTAATGAACGACCGCACAAGAAGCTCCTACCCGTAGACAATATACAGCACACGGGAAAGGGTGTGAAACAGTAGTTTCAAGGAGCCAGTCCACACCTAGACTATGCTATCGGCAAGTAAAGGTATATAATCCATTGCCTTACCCATTAGTGCCATTGCAAATACCAACAATGCAGCCAGTCTTAAACACATTTGGCCCAACACAAGCAAAGAAGTAGCCCGTAAGGAACTGCAGGCAACAGATTGTAAGTTCAAGTACAGCAACATCCAAACTTATGACACAATATAGAAGGAAATCATGCAATTAATTTAGACCAACATACAATCAATCTGATACTAAATATAAAGTTGTTCACAATTTGAGCTGAGTCCACAAAGTTAGAGAAACAGTGAGTCATTGCTGTCAAAATCTCTCTCAATTTACGTAAGTACCCCAAAAAAGGCATAACATGTTCACCAAAGTTTATTGCTGGTGCAGTTCAGTTTTCTTCTTTTGCCAGAGCCTATCAAGTGCACTGTCAGCATCACCCTGAAACAATAGATCAGCAATATCAGGTTAGTACCATAGGAGTTGAGCAGAAAGCAATCAAAAGGATCATGGCTACAACAATTTGACAACTGTAAAGAAATTAATCAAATCACATAAAATCAAAATGTGTCATAGTTAATGAAGATACAGATAGACTAGTAATGGGTTACTTCAATGCATAGAATAAAAAAGCATTCAACGTAACAAGACAAAATCTATCTAAAGCCCTCTTTTTTCTGCATTTTAAGCCCTCATCTGTCATAAAGGCATATAGAATGCAGACATAAATATTCATCATTTAGAGAAAAATTAAGCTTCAAGCAATAAGAAATATGTCATATAACATGAACTAAAAAAGCTCAGAAGAAATTTCCTCAATTTACCAATCTCTCGTGACACAAAAGTCGCGTATTAGCTAAGACCCCCCTCCCCTTACCCCAAAATATATCTTGCATTTAATGCCAGTATCCAAGTAGTAGATGCCTTACACATGCATTTTCCAATCTTTTCTACTACAAACCATAATTTGAGAAGCCCTTAACATGCATGCATATCCTAACAAAACTGGAATACCTATTTGAATACCACAATAAAACAAAAGTGATGACTCAAACTATCACATTGAAACTTTAAATAACTTCTAAACCTCATAAAATGTATAAAGAAGGCACCCTTCTTTAGCATTTGCATCCATAGCCATGACAAACAACATTGATCCCAGACAAAAAATATTTAAAGCTACCCAATAATCCAGGAACCACATGTCAGTATATTACAGACTGTACTTAACTAATTAACATTCCAAGCAGAAAAGCAGAAACTGGTACCTGGGCACGGATAAAACCACAGAAAGCAAAAGTGGTGAATTGGCCAGTGTAGTGGCCACTGGCATCCAAATGACCAACATTGATCTGGACAGACGCGTGGTCCTTCGCGGTGATGAGCCTGTTTGTCGCAGAGCTGCAATTTCACAACAACCAATTTAAGTAAGCTTCCCTTCTAACAATCAAAAACGAAGCTACCACTACACCCCCAAAAATAAAGAAAAAAGAAACAATGAAGAAGCAGCCAGCAAACATACCATTTCCTGGGGATGTAAAGATCCATATTTTGACCCTCCTCGTTCTGCATCTTGGCTGACTGATTAAAAACACCCCAACCAAAAAAACAAATCGCCTATAGCTAGCTCAAATCACCTGCCCGATTCACCAAAACCCCATCATTAAAAAGCTCAAAATCTAGGCAGTTTGTTCAGAAATTTCTATTAGTAGTCAATTTCATGCAATTTCAACACTTAAACAACACTGAAATTTGCAAATGAAAACAAAGGCGCTACCGGAAAGAGAGAAAAGAAATCGTTACCGCGTGCGGAAGGCTGCCTGGCGCCAACAGCTACAGTAAATTCCAGACAAAAGTAGCCAACATGCTACTACTTCCATGAAACGTTGACGTTTTACGCTTAAGAATTTTTTGAGAAAAAAGGCTTTATTTTATTTTATTTTTAAATGCAAAAGTAAATTCCATGGCCGTTCGGAATCAGCGAAGTAGTTTGATGGTTAAAATTAAGTTTAAAATATTTGTGGGTTCCCCCTTGTGGGTTTCCACTATCGGCCTATAATAATCTAATGCATAGTGATAATATGGGTCAATGGAATCTTGCTTCTTCTGTGGGCCCAATAGGCCCAATACATTGCTTCTTAGGGCCCATTCAAAGGAAGTCATTGATCACCCCCCAGTTATCTAATCAGCTAACTGGGCCAGTGTCAGAATTTAATGACTGGTTGACCAGAAAATTCGTGCCCTGTAAGGAGCGGGACAGTGTTCCAGCTCTACCCTGAAGCTATATCAAGACTCAGGGAAGTCCTGGATGAGTTGGGTCATTAATATTGTTGATTACACTGTCTCCAAAGTCTCCCTCTTGAACCCATTAACTTCATTCTATTTCATTTCCGACTGTCCTGAACTTTGGTTTCATGCCAGGAGACTTCTCCGTCGCGAAATTATTGGCATGAGTGAACATAAAAATTTTAGTGTTGTGTTTAGAAGACTTTCACATTATCAAGAAAGTCGGTGTTGTGAAGGGACAGCTGACCCAGCTTTCGGGTAGGTTAGAGGGACGCGCAAGCATTGTTATGGTGATCTGTTGCTGGGCCCCAGTTTCAAACGACTTACATGACCGTCATCTCCTCGGATTCGTGTTGGTTAGTTCGAGTAGTTATTCAGAGGAAAGAAAATAGCTAGCTCGAGTTGACATTCAGACCAACAGTTCTGTAAGAGGGAAGATTCAGTCTCCCTTTCGCTTTGTTGCGGGTGTGTTATACGAGGGAGATCTTTCTCTTTCCAATTTCTAGCTGTTGTCCACTTCGATTTTTTACTCTCCCGCGCTTCCTTTGTCGGACAAAGGGCCAAAAAAAAAGGGGAAACGCAGATAAAGTAAATAAAATTATAAGTAAAAGATATTTTTATAGAAAACAATAAGAAATGGAAATTACCAAAAGATTTTTTTTTAAAATTCTTTTTATCTTTTCTGCTTTGTTCAAACCAGGAATTTTATTTTTTTTTCCTCTTTATTATTTTTAATTGTCTCTTTGTGTCTTTCATACTACCAAATACAAACAAAGGCACGAAAAGAGAGAGCAAAAAGACCAGCTACGCAATCCCAGATATGGGGGTTCCTCAATTTATCCTTCTTATTCATTTTATTTACCAAGTTGGCATTGACAATTTTACGTATTTCTTGTTCAGGCCTAGTAGTTGTAAAGTTGGCATTTTGGCTTTCCACCTCCCAGAAGTTCATTTTTAATTTTCTCCTGCCCATAGTCATGCTTGAACCCTCCCGAACCAAATAAATAATTAAATAAATGTAATTATTTGACCATCGAAATTACAGAATAATTATGCATTTGGTTCCACTTTTAGCAAATCCCTTAAATTTATTCGCCAAAACCAACCATGTATAATTTCTTTTGGATAGTCTGCTTATCAGCTAATATTTAGTAGGAAATTTGGGAAATAAGCCATAAATATCATTATTAAAGCATCAAAATATCAAGCACCATAATTCCCTTTTTTTTTTTTTTATTTGTTTTCAAGGATGAGATGGAAGACTTCTCCCCAAATCCCCACTAAGCCCGTGGTTACCTCACAATGAATAATTAAGTAGAACAAAAATGAACATGGCTTATTTTACGCTGAAGAAACTTGCTGATGCAGTATCTTTCCTTGTGGAAGTGAACTTCTTAGGGATGTGATGTGAATGGCGTGCCCTTTGTAGTTAAGTAGGTTTGTCATTTCTTTGGTCAAACAACTGCCCCCAAGCGAAGCTAGAATCTGATAGACTTTCAGTAATCCACAATATAATAACTTTTTTTTTTATATAAAAAAGGTCACATTACAGGGTGTTTATTACGTATAGAAGTATTCTTGGGCGTCTCTTTAGTTTTGTATTGGTTAGTTGTAAGGAATATCATATACTTTTTCTTCCCAAGTAATGTTCCAATCTCTTGTAATTTGCGGTCCTCCGTGGTCTCAAATTCAAAGTTCGGTTCAAACCACAAAGTTAACAAATAAAAAAAAAAAAAGTGGGGCACTGGTGATAACTTCCTTTAAAGCCCTTTTGTATCTTTTATACGGTGCAAGGGGGAGAATAGGGAAGCCCCAGCACACCAACACAATCTCGTAGTCACTGTCATTACCTTGAAGAAAAGAGAGAAGATAGAATCCCACGGTGAAACCAGGAAAGAAGAAAGCTTGATTGAGGAAAACTAGACAGCAAGAAGCCATTTTTTTTTTTTTCCTTTTCAAGAAACCAGAAATAAAGCAGCTCTTGCCAGGAAAAAAATCCATTGAAATTAAAGAATGGCCAACTTGGTCAGTACTATTGGTTTATGGATCTGTGCTTTTTTGATCTTGATGGGCGCATCATCTACCGTTCAAGCAAGCGGGGACGTCGAGCACCGCCTGGGGTGGGTACCCACCAGATCATTATCATCATCCTCATCCTGCAAAGGGTCCATAGCAGAGTGCTTGGCTACTGAAGGGGAGGGGGAGTTTGAGCTGGACTCAGAGATCAGCAGACGCATTTTAGCCACCACCAAGTATATCAGCTACAGTGCGCTGCAGAGGGACACTGTGCCTTGCTCTAGGAGGGGTGCCTCGTATTACAATTGTCAGGCCGGAGCCCAGGCCAATCTCTATACCCGTGGCTGCAGTGCCATTACAAGGTGCAGGAGTTGATTAAAATTTCCCCTTTTTCATCGTTTTTTTTTCGGGTTTCCCCTGAGATGGGTTTGACTGTCACACTTAAAGGTGATCTTCGGTGTTATTCACGAATATACTACTGTTAGGTGACATTTGGACATCTTTGTAAAAGATCATTATTCCTATTCTTTTTCATTTATAAAGTTCTGTTCTTTATGCATATCAGATTAATGAGTAAAGATCTGTGCTTTAGCTTAGATTGGTTCTAAATCGGGGTACTTCTGTCCCATGTGAGTGAACTAATTACCCAGATTGCATTGTAGACATGTGAGTTGTTTGCAAATAATCCCCTCCACCCCCTTCGCCTCCTTTCTTTTCTTACCATCTTGGCTGGGCTTTTGGTTGTTATAGAGGAATGACGAGGCATTTATTCCTTCATTTTATTCCAGAGACTTTCTTCCAATTTATTCTTTGTGTTGAGTTGGTTCTAAAAGAATATATCTTTCTTCTCGGAATCCATTCTTAAGTCTCTAGAAGTTCGCTTAGCTATGCAAATTGGATTTTGAAGTATCTATCTTCTTTTGCATTCCTCTTTGTTTCATCTCCCATCTTCTATTCCTCTTTATTTAGGTTCTGTAAACGGTGGTTTGATGACTGCAAGTCTCTTGCTTTTTCCTTCTCTCCCCACCCCCGGAGCGAGGAGAAAAAGGGCATGAAAGTTTGGAATCGGAATAAAAAAAAAAAAAAGTGGCTGCAATTTTTGGTTAAATTACTCTGAGCTTTATTTATTTATTGGCTAGCACTGGAAAAAAGAGCTGGAAAATCCTCTGAAGATAGCTTCAATATATTGAAAATTTTCTCAAGTAGATCCGGTTTATTTTCTAATTCATTTCCGTTGGTTTAAATACAATTTAAATGACCAAAAATCCACTTTAATAAAAACTAACAAGATATCTCTTTTGGTTGTTTCAACCCGAACATAACACTAGAAGTCTAGAACAGGGGGAGTGCTAGAAATTCACCGTCTGCCTTGGCCCATTGCCCATATGAACCTAACCAGGTTCTATGTCACACAGCAGTAAGGTTCATTTAACTAGAAAAAAAAAAGAGTCTTGTGATTATTGGATATTTTTAATATTTGTTGTATAATTACAATTAAAAATTTATATCTTAAATCATATACAGCCAATATGCAATTATAATAATATCATTTACATGTGTTTTTCTTAAAGAGCAATCGATTCCAAAATTTAACGCATTATATGATATATCTTCCAATTCTTTTGGGCATTTTTGTATAATTGGACATGAAAAAATCACCTGAAATGGTAATCGGAATGATAATTTGATGGGGTTTTTTTTTTTTATTTTTTTATGGTAACATTGATGTAAAAAGTGTATAAGAGAGATAGAGTTGCGATAAAAATAAAAATAATAAAAAGGGAGAAAAAGAAAAACAGCTGTAAATTGTAGAACCGAATGAATCGGCAAGTGTGACGGTGTAATCCACGCTCCGGGTTGACGGCAATTAATAGTACCCCGTCTATTGACGGTTTTGGACGCAAGGCAGACTTAGCCTCGAAGTTTCAACGTTCTTCTTGACACACGAGTTTACTTCCAATCACACGCCGCCACGTGGGAAACCTCGGTGTCCTAAACACGGCTAACCCCCCTTCCATCCATTTTCCTCACCGAGATTCGTGCCTCGTTCTTCTCCTATAAAATTACACGGCCGTTTCCCTCGTTCCGAACCAAACCAATTTCCCCAATTTTCGCATCGAAAATTAAACTCTGTTCTGGTTAATTCGCAAAAATCATGGCCGAGGCCGACGTCAAGACGCAACAGGAACAAGAACAGATGGTATGCTTGTTTTGATTTTGGAATTTGTTTTGAGGTTTTTTCGATTAATTTGTGAGAATTGAGGTTTGTGTGTTGTGTGTTTTGATTTGGGAAGGCTAAGGAGGAAGAAGAAAGGATGAAGTACTTGGAGTTTGTGCAAGTGGGGGCTATACATGTGGTGCTGGCATTCACGAACCTTTACCTTTACGCCAAGGAGAATTCCGGTCCGTTGAAGCCTGGCGTCGAGACCGTCGAGGGTACGGTTAAGACCGTTGTTGGTCCTGTCTATGACAAGTTCCATGATGTCCCAATTGAGCTCCTCAAGTTCGTTGATCGCAAGGTAAAGCCCTGCTTTTATTTTCTATAACCCCCAAATGATTTTTTTTTTTTTTAACTTATGGTTTTAGTTTAGGTTTAAGGTTGTGATTATTTGGGCATTGTCATTATAATTGAAAAATGGATGTTTGATTTTTTTTTTTTTCCCTTCCTTTCTAAATTCTGAGTGTAATGACATTTTATTTTTATAGTATTTTGATCTCTGTTGATTAAGATCGTCATAATTAGGGGCTCTTCTGTTTGATGTGGAAGATGTTTGTTGCAATTATGTTTCTACTTAGGAGATTCATGTGAAAGTTGGTCCAATATAATTGAGGTTTTGGGTTAGGCATATAGTTCCGGTCATTTTGGTTATGTAATGGAAAAAGGTTCAATGAAATGGATATAATAGTTACAGAGGCTCTTTTTTTTTTTTTAATATTTCTTTTTATTTTTTATCTTCAGAATTCTGCTTTTGTGTTGATAGATTGATACTCAAGGTGAAAGTTTGGACATCATCTATGTTGCTCACTAACTGGTTTGAGGATTGTAATATTGATGGTTTTTTGGTCTCACCTAGGCTTTTGTTTTGCCTTTAAAGTATGAATATTTAACATGCTACTTGCTTGCAAGGCCTCTTCTCTAAGGATTTTTTTTTTGAGGAATAAATGAAATCTATGAGACCAAACTGTATTCATTATATTTGTGGTTTTAATTTTTGGGTTTGAGATTCAAAAGGCACACGATCGTGCTTGTTGGATGAGTAGACTTGGGTTTGACAATTTTTGTTAGTTGATTTCAGGTCGATGAATCTGTCAATGAACTGGATCGTCGTTTGCCACCAGTTGTCAAGCAGGTATCGGCCCAAGCCTTTTCCGCAGCTCAAAAGGCTCCTGTGGTGGCACGATCTGTGGCTTCTGAAGTTCAGCGCACTGGAGTGAAGGAAGGTGCCTCTGAACTCGCAAAAACTGTTTACACCATATATGAGCCCAAGGCAAAAGAGCTTTACACCAAGTACGAGCCCAGAGCGGAGCAATGTGCTGCCTCTGCATGGCGCAAGCTCAATCAGCTCCCGCTCTTCCCACAAGTGGCACAGGTGGTTTTGCCAACTGCAGCCTTTTGCTCTGAGAAGTACAACCAAACAGTACTCCACACTGCTGAGAAGGGATACAAGGTCTCCTCCTATCTGCCTTTGATTCCTACCGAGAGGATTGCCAAGGTGTTCAGCAACGGGGCCCCTGAAACTGCCCCACTGGTCTCTAGTTGAACTCCCTACGTGTGTGTGCCTACTTGGAAAGCAAATGTTTGCAAACAGTTGATTATATGGTTAAATGGAATAATGTGTGAAACTCAATCAGGCTTGTTTCTGTTCGTGTTGTTTTTACAGGATGGAAAACAGACCCTGAGTTTCCCTGTTTCTTGCTTTACTGCTGATGCATCCAAAAGTTTCTTATTTGCAATTTCATTTTATCCTTCAAGTTTTGAATTTGTGTTATTTGTATTTTGGATGGATTAAATTACAAGTTATTTTAAATCCAAATTTTAAGTTATTTTGATTTTAAATACTTCGACTTTCGGGAGATTTGATTTTTGGGTTAACTAAGCGAGTGGATGGGCCGAAAGCATCGTTAGTCTGGACTTGGGATAATGTCATCTTTCTTTAAATGGAGTCCTCCGGACATACTTTTTATCATCCGATGATAAACAGGAGGGAAGTTCAGTTGTTTGTGGGCCCAATTCTTTCAAATCCTAACTATTGGCAGTCCAAGTGGGCCAAACGAAATAATTACCACCTCTGCAATTAACAAACATTAAACCAACCACCCCCCCACCCCCCAAAGAAAAAAAATGAAACACCATCTTGTTCCCATGGCACAACAATTTTACAATTGGGATTGACAAGAGATGTAGAGAACGAACTTGGAATTGGAAAGTAACAAGCAAAAAGTAATGCTTTGAAGCTTGAGGTGTACATTGGTCCGTTTGTATCTTGGAGTCTGTGACTTCCTCCGACAGGAATGTTCTTTTGTTACCTTATTTTGTTCCTTCTCATCTACCCGGGGGCCCTCTCTGGATTATGTTCATTTTACTGTTTTCCCTGCCAGTTGAATAGGATATAATAATAGGGACGTTTTGCCCTCTTAGAAAATGTTGGCTGTCTACTTGGGCAGATTGTCATAAGCTTATTGATCTCAGGAAGGCCCTCCCGTTGCTAGTTTGTTGTGCAGGGTCTGTGTTAACCCAGGAAACATCAATCCTCCTCCATGTTTACGGTCTGCCTCGGCCATATGACCCAACAAGGAAGCGGGCTAGTGGCGGCAGCATAACAAGAAAAACGTGCAAGTGAATGAGGAAATAAGTCGGGCCTCAACAAGGATCCAATACCTCAATTTAAAAATAAGCAACTTTCCCATCTAAAAAAGGAAAAAAAGACAAAAATCTAATATTCCGTTGCCGGGAATCGAACCCGGGTCTCCTGGGTGAAAGCCAGATATCCTAACCGCTGGACGACAACGGATGCTTGAAGGCATGAGTTGATAATATATAATAAATAATATAATGTATTTTTCATAACTCGGGCAGTCAATGGTATGATTCATCTTTTGCGTTTGAGGTCTCAAGTTCTCTCTCTCTCTGTTTATTGTTGAAATGGGAAATGTGAAATGTGGAAAATGAAAGTAGTTCTTAGCCTTCTTTCTGTTTCTCGATAGCGATTGATACCTGAAATATAAGAATTTGCATTGTTTTCTTTCCCATTTTGATAATTTTGCTTTCCGAATTGTCACAAGCTTTTCAAATATTTAGAGCTTGGTGATTGGTTAATTAGAACTTTAGGTATCTTATCTGAGTTCCGATGGCAGAATTCTGATTTGGGTTTAATGTCGTTGATGGTCTAGGAAGTGTACTGGAAAGTTGGGATAAAGTTTCGTTTTCTTGGGTTTTTCTCTGGATATCAGATAGAAAGATAATTCTTTTGTCAAAAAATTTTGATTCTATCTACATAATGATGTGATCTTTCCTTGTGGGGGTCTTGATGTTAGTTGTATACACAGTTGATGGAGCTTAAAAATGAGGAAACTTGTAATGGGCATTTGGTGAATTTTGATGTTTGAATGAGAATTCATCTTAGTGGGGTCATTTTGTTCCTCAAGGGGTAGCTTAATCTTCTATCATTCTTTATAATTTAAATTTGAATTTCGTGACTTCAAGTCTCTAGTCTTATGACCGAGAGGCCTTAAGTTCAAATTACTTTGTTTTTATTTTTCGCATTTAATTGTGAATTTGATGAAATTGTGAGTCTTTGCTTTGTTCTGTGAAGAAACACATTCGAATTTAACATGTGATTTATATTGCGTATCTCGACCAACAGTTTAAATTATCTGCTTGAATTGTTTTGTCCCATCTAAGCCTTAAATCTGCATGCACTTTAGAGTGGAGATAGGCTTTGGAGAATGCTAGAATGGTACATCCGTTGAAATAAATCAAGCATCTTCAAGTCCCAGATGAGGATGTTTGTTTTTATGTGCTTTCTGCCGCCCTCCCACAAAAATACTGATGATATCCTTAGCTGTATTGTTGTTGATGAATTTTCTTCTTCACATTTTCTGGTATGTCGTTTTTGAATGTCAAATAGTGGATTTGAATCTCACCCTCTCTGGAGTGATGCAACTTAGCCAAATCAGACGTTGATGTGCTCCACAAGGCAGAGTCTTTAAACTTTGTGTTGGCAGGTTTAATAGAGGCACATTTGGTGATCTCTTGAATAACCTACACCACACAATAGATAAATGCTTTCTGTAGAAGTGCATCTTCTGGTGATTAACTCAGAGATTGGTTACTTTCTGACCAGAGATGTTATTTTTATGTTTATCAATAGTTTTATTTTGTTGGAGGCTACTAGGTGCAGTGAGAAATGAGAAACAAATGTAATTGGCAGAAAATTGGATGGAAAAGGTCAATGCTGCTGTCTGCTGAGTTTTATGAGCATCTGTTACTTGTTGGACACTCATTCCACAGTTTATATTTGGCTATTGATTGTTCCTTTGATCTGCAATATTTGATCTTCATTTGTTGTATGATGATCATACTTCTGATAACTAGATGGCAACATTGTGATTTACAAGGTTCTGATGATGGTGGTGTTGCATGGCAGGTAATTGATAAAGTGCAGGAAGAGACAAGGAGCTGCTCAGGTATGATTTCTTTGTATATTTGGATCATTGTTATTGAACTATGTAAGGAGATACTTCCTTTGTAATTATTTATGTTGTTTCTTTTGGTAAGAGTGCAATGTTGCATTCCTTGCTTTTTTAGATTGGAAAAATTAAAGCTAACCTTTGCCAAAAAATTAATGGAGATAAATGTGGAAATGCACTGATTGATTGACAAGATGTATCAATTATACAGACAGGAAGCCACTGGGGGTGGGCTGTTGAAGAGGCAGGGGAAGGGAGGAAGGTCGGTGAGAAGCAAGCAAAATGAATTGTGCTTGTGGATGATGGAATTATCAAAGGTGGTAGCCGGGGCAGAGGAAGTTCTATGGGAAGGACTGGTGTTACCAAAGGCAATGTCTTTTTGTTTGGCACCTCGATTCTGGATAAGGAACAAGCATGGTAAGGTTACATATATCAGGACGGATGACATATCACAATTGCATTGGTTGCTGTCACAACTGATAACCAACACCAATTCCGCCTCCTCCCTCTCCCCCCTCCCAAATACTTCTGTTAAAAAAACAAAATGCTTGTTTGTACTGAGAATGTATTGTTGCAATGTCTAACAGAGCTTATGTTATAAAGAACATATGTCACTTCCCAGTTCCTACCATACTCTCTTTATCCATGTCCAACTGAGGAAGTTTCACTTTTATGTTTCTCCTTCATGAGCAATAATTTTCCTCTTTACGGGATGTGGACGTGATTGTGGTTAATCCTGATGCGAACCATGGAGTGACGATCTGTGGAAGACGTGTATACATCAAAATCTTGAAGCATGTTCACTGTCTTATGAGCACAATCAGGTGTTCAAAAGAATAGCTGAATAGGCTGAAGGAACGATTCTGGAAGGTGCAAATTATATTCATCAAGTTTCAAAACTTCAGCTTGGAATGGCGTGTCCTCTTACAGCGTGGTTCACATCTGTCCACCATTCTGTTCATTTGGGTGTATAAGGGCCATACCAAGCCTCAAACTTGTCCAATTTTTATCAAATGACAGCAGAACTCTGCATTCGGTGAGGTTCACATACGCGCAGAGATCTCAAATCAAGCTAGTCTGTCTTAAAGATCAAGCAAAGCCGAGCTGATCACTGTCATTTTCAGAAAAAGAAGAGGAGGCAACTTTGAACATCTTCGACAAAGAAATGTCTTTTTCTCCGGAAAATAAATAAATAAATAAATAAATAATCAATCTATATTTGACTACAGACAAAAGAGATGGGTAAACGTTCTCGTGAGCTGTGGCTTATCCTAATAAAAAGCGTTAAGAACACATACACACATAGATTATGACAAACGTGTAAAGATATTTTGGGAAGAAAAATCATTTGGACTTTTTTATCCTCCAAAAAGATTCCCTTACGGTGATATGAGTGAGAAGGACAAAACGCGACGCCATCTTTTTAAGCTTTCACATGGAATCATCTCTTCGCATCTCTTCATTCTATGTCGTATGTGTGTGTGTGTGTGTGTGTATGAATAAGCTCAAGTTCTAACACTCACTGATATGTTATTATTATTTGGAGGGAGCTTGCTTGCAGCTCGCGGCTGCTTGTAACTGGCCAGCAGCAACCAAGGAAGAGGAAGAGAAAGAGAAGAGAAACAGAGCCTGACTCCTCGGCTCGAAGGTTTCATTTAAAAACGCCTCCAGAAAATGGGAGAAATCAAAGCTATCACGACGACTACGGCGGCTCCGGAGCACCGTCTGGAAATCGCAGAAACTGGCCACGAGCCCAACAAAGCAAACCGTGTCGCTTCACTCGATATCTTCAGAGGCCTCGCTGTTGCGGTACCGCTCTTGTCCCCTCGGTTTCTCTCTGTTTGTTTTCTGTCTTTTTTTAATTTACCTCTTTTTTTTAATCTTCGCAATGAGGGATATGTTCACGTGAGGGGGTCCATAGCTCAGTGGTAGAGCATTTGACTGCAGATCAAGAGGTCACCGGTTCGAACCCGGTTGGGCCCTAATAATGTTTTTAAACAGTAACTTTTTGAACCTTTTGGGCCAGTAAGCATTTCTTTCCCGTTTCTTTCGAAGGCCTGGCCCATTTCATTTGAGTACGGAAATAAATGTGATTGGGCCAGACATAAAATTAGTTTTTCTCGCTTTTGGGTTTTTTATTTTTTTTATTTATTTTTAAAATTTTTTAAACTTCCTCCGACTTTAATCAGTTATCTAATTTGAATTATGTTCAACGGTGCTGTCAGTATCCTTCTTTCCTTCTAGATTTTAATTATGTGTAGTAGTCTTGTACTCTGGTGTAGAAGTTGACAACTTTAAGAACCTAAAACATGTGCATTGATCTATGCAGTTGATGATCTTGGTTGACGATGCTGGAGAACAATGGCCCACGATTGGGCATGCACCATGGAATGGTTGCAACTTAGCTGACTTTGTGATGCCATTTTTTTTGTTCATTGTAGGAATGGCCATTCCACTTGCTTTTAAGGTCAGCACTTTTTTGGTTTTCTTTCCTTAACCCCTTTTTTTTAAAAAGAAAAAAAAAAACCTTCCATGTTTGTGTCAATCTGCAAAATGGCGATTCCTTCCCAAGTTCTGATACAGATAACGACGGAACTAGGAATTTCTGACAGTGGGGTCAAATAAAAAATATGGGGGAAAAACAAAATCTTCAGTTGGCTCAAACGCCCCCAATGCATCAGCAGTTAGATACGTATTTGGCTAAATTCTGAGAGTTTGATTTAATACCATGCAGAAAATCTAGCTTGCTATCACATGGCCACAATATCAAAGAAAGAAAGGAAAAAAAAAAACATATATTTGCTCACAAAAGTTGTTGGTTTTTGTAGAGAATAAAACGATGGGACAAGTCTGTCGGGAAGGTGATTCTTAGAACTTTGAAACTCCTCTTTTGGGGTCTCTTGCTGCAAGGTCAGCTCTGTTCCGTTGAATTTGCTGCTTATATGTTTTCGTTGGTATCAATATTTTAATGCGTTTGGCCTTGATAATTGATAATTCCTATTTTATAGTGAATAAATGATAATTCGTTAAGGTTAACTTGATTGGGACATTGTATGAAGGAGGGTACTCTCATGCTCCTGACAAGCTAACCTATGGAGTTGACATGAAGAAAATAAGATGGTGTGGCATACTCCAGGTGATTTTAATGTTTGGAGATGTTTATATGGATGAATATTTAGCTTGTAGGACAATATCTATGACCATTAATTCAATTCTATCTCTCCAGAGAATTGCTTTTGCTTATTTCGTTGTGGCATTGGTGGAAATCTTTACAAAAGATAAGCAGGTCAAGGATCTGTCAACCAACCGGCTTGCAATTTTCAGGTTATATTGCTGGCATTGGTAAGTTCATGTGTCTGACCATTAATGACATTTTTCTTTTTTCATGCCTTTGGACCAGCCCTTAATGACTTGTCTGCTCTAATTTTTGCAGGCTGGTTGGGGCTTCTGTACTAATTATTTACTTGGCAGTAATTTATGGGACATATGTGCCTGATTGGCAATTCACTGTCCATGATATAGACAGTGCTGACAATGGAAAGCAATTCACTGTAAGGCCTCTTTGATCATCCTCTTTTTGCTGCATTGTTAATTGTGAAGCTACAGAAGATATAAAATGCGAAATCTATTTCACTTTGATGCACAGTGATATGGTTTTTTGTGGATTTCTGTGCATTGAATTTTTATAATGATAAAATTGTTCAGGTAATCATTTCTGTCATGGTGAAAATTTCTATTTAGGTAGCCTGTGGGGTTAGAGGCAAGCTGGATCCTCCTTGTAATGCAGTTGGCTACATTGACAGAGAAGTGCTGGGGATTAATCACATGTATCACCATCCAGCTTGGAGGAGATCTAAGGTGCATGATATCTTCTCATTGCGTGCATACTATCCTTCGTGAGATCTGCCAGTTTTGTTGTCTATGATAGTTACAGTCTATAATCTCTGTATCCTGCAGGCTTGCACTCTGAACTCCCCACATGAGGGGCCTCTCCAAGACAATGCTCCTTCGTGGTGCCATGCACCTTTTGAACCTGAAGGAATCATAAGGTTTGTACTACATGACCATTATCCATAGACTAATTCATACCATCAAGATGTGTAACTCACATTTCAATTTGGTTCTAACTGCTAATGGGGAGATTTTGCCTTTTGCCTGCTCATAGAGACCACATGAACACACAATTTGCACACTGATAAAAAAATGCCCCGCCTCTTTATGTTGTATAGATTTCATCAGATAGCAGACTTAACTGCTTTTATGGGTCTCTAATTCATTGCAGCTCAATATCTGCTATTCTCTCCACTATTATTGGAGTTCATTTTGGACATGTACTTGTACATTTAAAGGTTTGTTTTTATGTGTATGCGTATATTTCTTGCATCCAACATAAAACTTGTTTCACATCTTAATGATGACTTTGTAACTGCAGAATCATTCAGATCGACTAAAGCATTGGGTTCTGATGGGACTTGCCCTTCTTGTCCTGGGGCTTATACTTCATTTCACACATGGTGAGTATTGGAATGTGATAAAAAATAACTTACCATGTTTATTTATTATAAGGTTCTTTAATCTAATGTTTCCTTTGCAGCGATTCCCTTAAACAAACAATTGTACACATTAAGCTATGTCTGTGTAACATCGGGAGCTGCGGCACTGGTGTTTTCCGCCATCTATATTCTGGTAAGGTTCTGTTGTGAAACTTCAATGGCATAACTAGTCAAGTCCTGTTTATGACTTTCCATTTCTCTCTCCCTTTGTTTTTTTTTCCATTGGCGTGGATTCATTGGTGCCGAGGTTCATTCCTTTGTTGCTGGGACTAAGAACCAACAGAAATAATTTCTCCATGCATTTTTCTTTGGTCTTTACAGTAAGAGTATCCCTGGACCAGCTCATGGGGTGTATTATCAGCAATATTGGTTTAAATTACTATGATTTGTGCTGACCTGAAGCAATTTAATTTTTCATTCCAGGTTGATATTCAGCGCTTTAAGTTCATATTTCTTCCTTTACAATGGATCGGCATGAATGCAATGCTCGTATATGTCATGGCTGCTGAAGGCATATTTGCTGGCTTTATTAATGGGTGGTATTATGATGATCCCCGGAATACACTGGTGCGTCTCTTGTGTCACCTCATCACACTTACCTTTCCCTTTCCTGTACTCATACACGACCTTCTATAGTTCTATATGTATGTGACCAAACGACAAAATGATTTAAGCCTTCTCTTGTTGTATTGTTCGTGGAGTAGCAGCTTTCTTCCTTCCTGAGATTGTTTCTTTCTGGCATTAGCATGCAGGGGCAGTACTCATTAACGGTTTAGAATTGACCATGGCAGGTGCGTTGGATTCAGAAGCATATTTTTGTTCAAGTTTGGCATTCCACCAGGGTGGGAATACTGCTCTATGTCATATTTGCAGAGATCCTCTTATGGGGTATCGTTACAGGCATTCTGCATTGGCTCAAAATTTATTGGAAGCTTTAAGCACTTGATCTAATTAATGTGCAGTCATGCGGAAGTGCAGAAAAAAAAAAAAAAAAATCTGGTTTCTTGAGATGGCATATGATTCTGCCACTTCCATTTGAAATTATTTGTTGCTGGTTGCAACTAGGAGCTTGATGGGGTTGACATTCTGATTCTGAATCAAATTTCAAATTTGATAGAACTTAATGCTACCAAGAAATTCGTGACATGGGACGTGATCATCATGTGACCTCTGCTTCTGCTTGCCTCTTTTTATTATTATGTAAAATAAATTATTCAAAGAGAAAAAGAATTGGAGAAGACGATAATACTTAATAAGTGATGTGAACCAAAAATAAAATAAAAATAAAAAAAAAGTCGGAAGTATCGGTAAATTTACTAAGTTGAAATAATATCAAATCCCTATAAATTTTCAAGAGAGAAGTTGTTACGGTGAAAGGAGAGGCCCATAAAATCATGCTTGGCCCATTTACACTGCCTATACACAACACAGATACAATCCATTACGTGTTGAACCCAATTAGGGCCCAATCCAAATGAAAAATCAAGGTGTCTTCAGCGGCAAGTCGTTTTCTTTCAACTCCATCTCTCCTCTCTCCCTTACTTTCTTTCTTTTAAGATTCAGTTTTTATGCTCTGTTGGAAACTAGAAGAATCGGACCTCGAAAGCCAAGCGAAGCGAAGAGATGGCGGCTGCGATGGCGGAGGACACGAGCGTTGAGGAAGACCAGCATGCCTCGATGACAACTGACGAGGTGGTTAGGGCCTCTCGTCTTCTTGATAACGAAATTCGTATTCTCAAGGTCTCCCTTCTCTCTCTCTCTCTCTCTTCTTTTTTATTGTTGGTTTTTCGAATTTTTTGAGGATTTTAATTTGGAAAATTCTGTGTGGAGATTTAGGAAGAGTTGCAGAGAACGAATCTGGAGCTGGATTCATATAAGGAGAAAATAAAGGAGAATCAAGAGAAGATTAAACTCAACAAACAGCTTCCTTATTTGGTTGGCAACATTGTCGAGGTCATACAATTCTACTTACTTTTTACCTCATTTTCTTTCTTCAAGATTCAATCTTTCTTTTTATTTTCCTTTTTGTGTTCTTTGTTGGTTTAATTCTAAGAGTAAATATTGTAATGGGTTTGCAGTGGGTAAAACTAGTCAAATTCCGATTCTTGGCTTAATTCTGGTAGTAATTGACTGATGTGTTTGAAAACCCCTATTCAAGGTGGAGTTACAGTGTTCTTTTTTTCCAAAGCAATCCTCCATTAGCGGATGGCTGGGTCCGCATATATGTCCTTCTAACTGGCTCATCTTTAACTCTATGGTTGTGGGTATTTAGATTTTGGAGATGAACCCAGAAGAAGAGGCTGAAGAAGATGGTGCAAACATTGACCTTGACTCTCAAAGGAAGGGCAAATGTGTTGTTCTGAAGACATCAACCCGTCAGGTTGGCCATCTCATATTTGTCTTCTTATGTCTTACCATTACAGAAGCTAAAACAGCTAGGTGGTCTTGCATTTGATGGAGTTGATTTGACATGTATGTCACTGGGGGGATAGATGTCACTAGTTTGTTGGGAAAACAAACTTCAGTATATCAGTTGCTTTTTGCTTGTGCATTTTAGTATTGGAATGGCAAGCTTTGGTGTGTCACTTGTTTATAGTTGTATCTTTTATTCTGTCTTAAATGGAAGTTTACATCTTTGCAAACAAACACTTTCTTTACTGATTTACAACAGTAAAGATACTAATCTTGAAACTGTTTCCAACTAAAGTATTCTATGAATGGTTGCATCCTTGTATATATGTTGGGGGAAGGGGTATATTCCTTTTTGGTTGCACTTACAATGTCTAAAATTATTGTAATTTGCCTGTACTTTAGACAATATTTCTTCCTGTGGTTGGTCTTGTTGATCCTGACAAGTTGAAGCCTGGTGACTTGGTTGGAGTCAATAAAGATAGCTACTTGATCTTGGATACTCTCCCATCAGAATATGACTCTCGTGTGAAGGCAATGGAGGTTGATGAAAAACCTACTGAGGACTATAATGACATTGGAGGCTTGGAGAAGCAGGTAAATTGAAATATTAAGCATTTTCATAGGAGTCACTCTTCTAGTACTTTTTTTAGCAGATGCTAATTGTCAAATGCCTAATGCAATTTATTATCCTTCAAACAGATCCAAGAATTAGTTGAGGCAATTGTGCTGCCCATGACCCACAGTGAGAGATTTCAAAAATTAGGTATTCGCCCACCCAAAGGTGTCCTCTTGTATGGGCCACCCGGAACTGGGAAAACATTAATGGCCCGTGCTTGTGCTGCACAGACAAATGCCACTTTTCTAAAACTGGCAGGCCCACAGCTAGTACAGGTATGATCATTTTTCCACCCTTTATTCTGTTGAATTTTGGTAGTTTTCCTCGTCCTTTTTCCTCTTTGCCTCTTCTTCTTTTTCTTCTTCCAAATGTTGAATTCATGTAATGAACTTTCTAATCATTCATCTCATTACAAGTTGTGTTTCTCCACTTACACATCTGATTTGTATATATATATTTCATGTTATTCACCCCAAAGATGAATTATGGGCTTGTTTCCTCTGCAGATGTTCATTGGAGATGGAGCCAAACTTGTCCGTGATGCATTTCAACTCGCCAAGGAGAAATCTCCCTGCATCATTTTTATAGATGAAATTGATGCAATTGGAACAAAGCGATTTGATAGGTATCTTACGTATTAGATTTTAAATAGTCAAGTTGCAATGTTATATTAGATAAGGGTGTGCTGTTTGGGTTGAGTTTTCTTCTAAAACAAACCTAATCACAAGATATTTTGTAACATTTGCAGTGAAGTAAGTGGAGATAGGGAGGTCCAGAGGACCATGTTGGAACTACTCAATCAGCTTGATGGCTTTAGTAGTGATGAAAGAATCAAGGTTAGTGGCAATTTTGTAAGATAGTTGCTTATCTTATGAGGATTACTATTAGAGATGTTGACTTTGTCAGACTTGTTGCTTATTGAATCATGGGATTTTTCCCCTCTAAACGGTGGCTATTTCAGTGTTGTCAGTTATAATTAGTCATGTGTATGTGTTTTGTTGGATAGTCTAAGTTGTCAAATCATGGATTTCAGGTGATTGCTGCAACAAATCGTGCAGATATCCTGGACCCTGCCCTCATGCGTTCTGGTCGATTAGATCGCAAAATTGAGTTTCCACATCCAAGCGAAGAAGCAAGAGCTCGCATTTTACAGGTTCGGCACATAATAATTGCTTTTATTTTATTGCTTTCCAACTTTTATCTTTTGTGAGAGAGAATAATTTTCTTCTTATTATTCTATGCTCATGTTATAGATTCACTCAAGAAAGATGAATGTTCACCCCGACGTCAATTTTGAAGAGCTGGCTCGGTCAACTGATGATTTTAATGGGGCACAGCTAAAAGCTGTTTGTGTTGAGGCTGGGATGCTAGCTCTTCGGCGTGATGGAACTGAGGTGCCTCTTCCTCTCTCTCACAACATATTTTTGCAATTTTTGTACCTTGTATTGCGTTCTGGGAGCTCATGGTGTGAACTGCGAAATCACTGATTCTGCTGCCCACTTCATCTTCTGAACGCAAATACTTTTTCCTCATCCAAAAGTTCTTGAAAGATGATGAAGTCTTTGTTCTGCAATTTTCTCACCACCTTCTTAAACACGAAGTGCAAGCTTTGATGTAACAGAAAGGCTATTCCATATCTTTAAATTGTTAAAAACATGAGTGGGAAAATCCTGGATACCTTATTATATATAGGCTTTTTCTGTTTGTCGTGGGATCAAGTACTAAATCTGTGTATTGTTGGGATATAACCACAGGTGAATCACGAGGACTTCAATGAAGGTATTATCCAAGTCCAAGCAAAGAAGAAAGCAAGCTTAAATTACTATGCATGAGCCAAAAGCAAATATGAGATTCCCTTCAAGCTCTGGCCAAGGAGAGGTAATGTTTCATATTTTGGAGTCTCCTCGCTGGGATCTCTAGTTATTGCTATGAAGTTTCTACTTTTTACTCTTCTCTTGTTACGCTTTCCATGTAATGTGCCTTTGCTATGTAACTCTTCTGTCAAACACGGAGCCTCCTCCCCAATTTACAAAACCAGTGCCCTACAGAATTTTTTTTTCTAAAAAAAATTGGATGGGCCCCTTTATTCCTCCATTTGAAGCAAAATATCATGGACATACCTTAGATTCTCAGCAAACTTAAAAAGGGATAAAAAGGAGGATGGATGCTATCCAAGAGTAGAAAAATCAGGCCCAAGTGAAAAATGTGTATAAATGGCAGTGGCATGTGAGCATTTTATTTGTGTACAAACGGCAAGAAAGCATTTGAAAAGGAAAAGCTAAAATTCAAAATCCAAAACTATACTCAAAAGGACTATCGATACCTTTCATACCAAAAAGTATAATGAAAGGCTAAATGATTATAATAAAGGTTTGGACAGCTTAATAGAATGAGACTCATTTAACATAATATCTATATATATATGAATCCAAAGACAAACCCGGAAGATTGTTCTTTTTATACTATAGTAATTCTCAAGTCAAAAGACAAAAACCACGTAACCTCCATTAAACCCGGAAAAGCAATCTCAGAAAATAGAATAGAATAAACACAAACAGCAGCTAAACAGCCCCAAAAAATCAAAACAAAGCAAGCAAAATCCAAGAATTCAAGAAATGAAGACAGAATTACCAGTAAGAAGATCCAGATCCTGGTACACAAGCATGTTTGCGAATTAAAAAAAAAAAAAAAAAGGTGGAAGGGCCAGAAACATATCTCTCTACAAAAGCATGAACCTTGAAAATCCATCTATTGCTTTGAAAATAACTCAAAACAATTAATTAAAGCCAAAAACAAGCGTGTGAGCGTGCGGGAGAATCAGAGGCATTAGCGGTGAGCGTCGGCGAGTATGTACGGTAAAGATATGGGAGATGATGATGAAATTACTAAAATACCCTTTTCTCCTGTATAATCTCCTCGCGTTGTCCTTCTTAGGACAATTTGTGTATGATGACCAGGACCGGGAGGAGGTGTCGGAGACTTTTTGACGTCACTTTTTACTTTTTTTTTTAGTTAAATCATGGCTTTTGTCCGAACATTAACAAAGTGAGTGGTCACGCCAGGTGGCGAGAATCTTGTTTCGGGCAGAAGTACGGAGATTGGCGATGGGATCAAAACCGTTGAATTCCTTTGTGCTCGGATCGGACGGTGATGAATGAGTGATTCGGTGGGGTAGTTCAAAAGATTTCCTCAATCTGAGTTTCGGATGTTGACAACACCAAAGGCCGAAATCAGAGCTGGTCGACTGCTTCTTCTGGTTGTCCCTCAACCGTAGGATGGCCCATGCTGCCCTGCAACAGGTACCGCTAAACAAGATACGGTCAAGCACAACCTGACAAATATTAATTCATTCGTTTTTATTTATTTATTTATTTATTTTAAAAAAAGCAATATGAGGATTCAATCCAACGATCAGGAACCCATTTCAACAAGTGGATCGAGAATATCCATCGATTGGAGACATTCAATTTTGAACGCTTGATGCATTTGAGCAAATTAAAGTGACAAAGTTTTGACCTTTTTGACCGACTTTGCTGACCTGCAAATTTGACCGTAGGCATGATGTTTTGTTAGGCACGCTTCTCAAATTTGTATTTTGGTTAATCAAGTTAATTAAATCATAATAGACATCATCTTCTCGTCTCAATATTCAAGATCAGAAACGGATAATCCAAGCCAGATTGTCGAATGGGAATTCTTTTCAAGGATCAATCCGTAAGTCATAGCAAAAGTTCAAAAAAAAAAAAAAAAAGGTTAATTCGTGAAATTTTAACTCTTAATTATATAATATGTCACAGTATATATGCATTACTCTTAATTGAATATATTACGTAAATGACAAGAATCATGTGCCAAGTCCAATTAAAAAGAAAAAGAAAAAAAAGGATGAAGCCACTAACTAATTTTTTTTTTTAATCTGGTTTAATTTTATTTATATTTATATATATTTTATATTTTCTTTATTTTCATAACCAAGTTCACCGTACCTAAACAACTCGCAAATTGGGGTCAGCACATTTATGTGGAAGCTGTGCAAGCAAATTATATGCTTTTTAGGTTCCTCGTGCAAAATTTTAGTTTTATAATTTTAAGATATTATATTTTAATTTTAGAAAAATAAAATTTATAATATTAAAGAATTGTTGTTATTGGATTGCTCACACTCAATGAACATTTTAATGGATAAAATAAATGTGGTTTTTGTTTTTTTTTTTTGGGGGGGGGGGGTTGGCAATAATGCATTTTATGATTGATTAACTGCATGCCATTTTTTCCTAGTCGGTGACCAACCAAAGACCATTGCGAGCTTGATTGATGTGCATTAGAAGCAAGGCATGAAGCCGTAGGCTGGCGTGCCAAATGTCGGACATTAAATGCAGGCCGGGCCAATCAAATAGATTTTACGGTGTAAAAACTTCACCCCACGAAATATTCACTTTTATAAATGTGATATCCAAGACTGAAATTCAAGCTCCGAGGTTGACCTGTTACAAGCAGGGTGATGATTTTTTTCACACACACCAAAAAAAAAAAAAATAATAATAAAGGGGGAGCAGGGAGATAATCAAAATCAATGGATTGCTATTTGCTGACCATGCATGGAGTGGGTCTACAAAAGTCAGTAGCCCACACGTCTGGAAAGCCTGCGGCTTTTAAGGTGGATGTATTGGGACAGAGCAAGTCCGGATAAGTGGATAATCCGGATAAGTGGATAATGATGTCATTTAACAATATAATAATATATCTGATAATTGTATCTCACCTTATATAATTTTAAAAATAATTAATAATTTAGATTAAATCTTATAAAAATTTTGTGTTGTTATTAATTTAATATAACTAGGTAATTTATTATATAGTATAAATATAAAGTAATACTTTTAATGAGAGGGTAAAATATTATTTTTATTTTTTTATTTTGTTAAAAAATAAAATATTAAGTAAATGTTCCAAATTAAGTTACATTTAGTTTGAAAAAAGTTATAATTATTTAAAATAAAATATTATTTTCATGAATTACATATTTGATTGGATACAAATAAATTGTTTAGAATATAATCAAATAAATGGTTTAAAAGTTTATGTGTAATATATGGTCAATTATGCATATTCTTGATAATAGCATTATACATCAAGTTTTTCAAGCATGCAATTAGAAAAGGGTATAACGAATTCTTTGATTTTTTTTTAGAAAACAAAAAAATCTTTTAAGAGGCTAATTTGAAATTAAATAAAATAGAAAACAATTGTCGCTTATCTTCTTTTCTAATATAAAAAAAAAAATTGTACATTATAAATATGTTAATTATCACACTTATGAGCCAAAATTAAAACCTACTTCCTTATTTAATTTCTCCCATAAAGGGAATTTAATACTCAAATATTATTAAATTCATATAAACCTATATAACACACTTGATTTTAATATTAACCAATTTAGAATTAAATATTAAACTCTTGATATATATAATTATTTATTAAAAAATAGAAAACAGTAAAATAACTTAAATCTAAGTTAACGTAGAAAAATGTATACAAAATCATCAATTAAAATACTGCCGGTTGATCTCAAATTCACCTATATCTGGAGGCATTCCTACCGTACTTACAGTGGGACCTTGAAGGACACCTCTGCAAAATGAGACACTGAAACATAGACATGTTACCTTACCAGGATGAATAATTGGGACAAGAATCAAACCCGTGACTTGTTAGATTCAAGTCCTGCTCGTTGACTACCTGAGCTCACTCACCTAGGAAGAAGGTATCACAACAACGAGACGTTGCGAGTTGGGAGGATCAGAAATGCTTGTCATTTGGATTGGCCATGTCGGTTAGAGCTAAAGTTAAGAGTGGGTACATCGGCGGTTAAGGTCACATATCAGAGACCACAATTAAAGGCGGCGAACCAGAGCATCGTGTCTCGCTCGTCTACCCTGGGATGCCAAGCTGAAACCAAGCATGGAAGATGCTCTTCTTGGATGTAATGGGGGAGTTGTCTTCAAATAAATGAGGATGCCGGGGACAATTGTTGATACTATGTTTGGTGGTGTTGGTTTCCTACACAACAATGTTTAGTTCACATCAAGTTATCATCTACACCTAATTCCTCAAACTAAAATCCAATTCCTACCGTTCTAACCACTCAAAAACACCCCTGAAACTATCCACAATAATCATCACTACCATGACAAAATTCCTACTCCTTTTTTTTTTAAAAAAAAAAAATCATTTTTGGGAAACGAACTATTAAAGAAATTAGAATCGGTGGAAATGAACCCACCAAAAAATATAATTCCAATATAGCTGGATGAGTTTTACGCACCCTAAAATTGGAATACTTTATTACAAGTGGATATTTTGGGATAACCGATAGTTGAAAAAAAAAAAAAGGGGGGGGGAAAAATAAATAAAAGAACACAAAAGCAGTGTCGATTGTCAAACAAATATCAAAATCTCCTTATTAATTATGCACTATCTGAAATAATAATAATAATAAAAATAAAAATAAAATAAAATGGAATTCCATCATTCTGCTTAACTCTCAATCTCAGCCGTCCATCATTACCATAAGTTTGGACAACGGTCATTAGAACTTTCAACTGTAAATCCTACGGCACAACATAATTTCCCGACCAGACAGTCGCGAAGGATAGAGAGAAAAATTACGACAGAGAAGAGAGAGAGAGAGAGAGAGGCAAAAACATGAACGAGAAGATGGAAAATAATAATAATAATAATTTTTCGATCAAAGTACTTAAAGATTCGGAAAAAATAAAGATAATAGCTTTTTAATTTAATTCAATCTGTGATTTATTTTCGTTATCTGAATTTGATTTGATGCTGTTAAGACCACAGAGAAAAGCTTGTTTTGACTGATTTATGGAGAAGGGGAAAAGGAGATAAAGCGCTGCCGTGTTGGGGTATAGGGAGTGTTTATCGTGGTGTGATGGGGTTCGGGAATAGTGACAACTATGTGATCGTTGACGATGGAGATGGCGGGGGCGGTGCAGGAGGAGGATGCGGTGGCGGGGGCAAATCGTTTGGGTCGTCGATTTCGTGTTCGATTTGCTTCGATGTGGTGGCAGATAATGGGGATCGGTCGTGGGCCAAGCTCCAATGTGGACATCAATTCCATTTAGGTAAGTAAGGACTTAAATTGTAAATTTTTCTTTCTCTGTATTTTTTTTTTTCTGGAATTTTTTATGAGTTGTTGTTTTCGTAAAGAATTGTGAGATCTGGTGTACATTTTCTTTTATTTCTTGCTCGTGGGTGTTTGTTCTAATTCTTGTTTGGTTGGTGGGAAGAAAAGAATAGTGGGCGATTGATCTTTGGATTACTTAAGAAGTATTTGTTTTGGGCTAAGTTGGACTCGTGAGAGAGTTGTTCTTCCGAAACCCCCAAAGTTAAATGGTTGATGATTTTTAATGGAAATATTCATCTAATGATATGTATTAATGAGATCCTTGTGGCTGATTTTTTTTAGGTTTATTTGACATGGGACTTGAGTTTTGGCATCATTGAAGCAATTTGGATTTGAAAATTGTGAAATGATGGTTTGAGTTATGTGATGTGATGAAGGTGGTGCTGGAATAGGAATTAATCAGCATTGAAATAAACGTTCCACTGATTTTAAATTACAATTATGAAATAGATTTGTGACTTTATGATGGAAAAAGATCTCTAAGGTTCCTTGTGTATTTCTTCAGTCTTCATCTTTGCGTATCTTAGAAGTTGTTAAAATGCCCAAGCCTTTGAATTCATTTGTAACCTGTAACTTGCTAGTATGTTTTCCTCAGCTATTGAACCTTTTCATTTACTAAGTACAGAATATGAAGTGTTCTGAATGCAGTACTTTTCAGTAGCCCCCTTGTGGAAACTGCTGTTCTTACATTGGGTGCTTATATTGTTGGCTGCTTAGGCTCTCATTATTGGGTTTACATCATTGACTTTCTAGTTGATTCATAGTCTTCTGTTTGCCCTTTCTTTTGTTTATAGTTTGTTTTGTCATGACTATGGTCAGATTGCATCGGGTCAGCATTTAATGTAAAAGGTGCGATGCAATGCCCTAATTGTCGTAAAATTGAAAAGGGCCAATGGCTTTACTCAAACGGTTGCCATTCTCTGCCGGAATTTGGTATGGAGGACTGGGCGCATGACGAGGACCTTTATGACCTAAGCTACTCAGAAATGGTAAATGCATTAGCTTCATGGATTTCTGTTACATGGTTATGCTTATGCATAATGCTGCCACTCAACTTCAATTTATGGATTGTAAAAACTTCCTTGCTTCGTCGTGCATATCTCTAGCACGTTTGCATTATTCTTGATTGCATGTCTTAGTAACATCATGCCTTAACATTGAGGATGGGAATGAGAAACATACACTTCATTTGTTGGTAGCAGTTTGGAGAAAACTAGGTGCTGTGAAAGATGAAGTTATTTTTAAAGTGCCCTTACTTGCACTTGCTTAGAAATGCAATTAAAACAAGGAAACATGAAAGGAAAAAACTGAACAGGGCTAGGCTCCTCAAACATGCATGAGAGTTTTATCTAATTTCCATGTCCCAAAAAGAAATGAATTTTCAATACAGAAGATGAAATTAAAACAGTGCCTAGTAAAAGCAAAGTTTTAAGGCCTTTTGTTCCAAACAGTTACTCTTTACTTTGTTTGCATGAAGATTTTTTTCTCCTTTGTTGGTTGATAGATGATTAGGAATTTCTGAAACGCCTGCTTCTGATGGAAGCTAGTCTACAAGAGTGTCACCTCCATTGTCTCTTAAGTAATTATAAAGTACATAAAATAAAAGAATGCTTAGGATGTGCAATCCTTTCTTTGAGTCCTTGGATATAATCTAACAACAGTACATAAACTGCACTCACAGCCAGTGAAATCTGTATTGATTAATTTTAAAGAAAATGTCAAAGTAGATTTCCTAGGAAAAGCCTCATGTTGTTTGGCAATGTTATGGACAAAGGACTTCATGAATTAACTTACTATTACCTTTACAAAATCTTTTGAGTAAATGGCTATTTTTGTGATGTCAGGCATTGAAAAGAGGATTCCTGATTTGACTTGAGGATGAGAATTATCAGGCATTGCTGTGGGGTTTTCTTTTCACATGCCAGCTGGTTCAAAGAGGGGTGCAATGGGAGAAAGTTGTAGCAAAATAGTCACAACAATGTAGGCTTCATTAAAAACAGTTAAAGAGAATTGAGAGAATATTGTTAAGGAGATAAAACTAGAAGAATTGCAGCTAATTTGTCACATAGGCAACATGCTAGAAGCCAAAAAAATCAATGGAATGCACCACATGGAGATTGAAAATCTACAATAGTGAAGTCATACTTCAAAGTTGCATTGGTCAATAAGTAGAAGCATACTTCTTCTACTTATTTCTGGATGTTACATGACATGATCATATGTTCTTGGCCTGTCAATTGTGATGGATTTTAGTTGGTGCCTTTCTATGCATGTGTCTGCATACTGGAAGAAAAATGAAGTTTGATTGTACTTGCATGTTGCTTCATTTTTGTTTGTCCTAAATGGTTTTGCAGTCCTTTGGAGTTCATTGGTGTCCATTTGGTAGCCTGGCACGATTTCCTTCGTCTTTTGAGTAAGTTTTGTGCAACAATTCAATACTTCCAGTTTTTCCTCTTTCAATTCTGTGTGACTGATTTGGTCATTCATGTTTTATTTTTTGCGTTCTGATCCATCTCTACTCTTGCATGTTTGTTTATGTCTGCTCAGTTATAGAATTTTCTATAGAAAATCAGATACTGATAAAAAATGGGAAAAGTTGGGGAGGAGGAATCTGTGATTGATGAACAGAGACATGACAAGGAAAATGCAAATGCTTAAAATGCAAAGTTTTGCACATGTAGCACTGGCAGCCAACACAAAAAATGAGTCTCTGCAGTCCCTTCTTGTTTATGTACCCTACTGCTGAGCTTGTTTCAAGTAAGACTAATACAGTTGTCTCAAGAACAACCAATGCTTTTTGTGGAAACATTTCAATCTTATTTGACAATGCCCTCATATGATGCCTATTATTGCCATAATATGCTGTTAACTAATGCAGCTGGAGTTCAGAGTGAGCCAATCATTGGGAGGTCAGCTCAAGATTTGGGTGGTTTAGTTGTTTAATTTCTTACTGTACATTGGTTCAGAAGCGATGAGTGAATTCACATATTGTTCAATTAAACTTATATTCTAGCCTGAAGAATGTACCTTTTGTCATTCATAATTGCTTTTAGGTTTTAGTGGAGTTATTTGACCCCTTTTTACTTGTGGCCATTTGCTTAGTCCTGATACATGTTTTCATTGAGTGAGTTGTACTTTAACATACTTTATTTTGTTACTTACTTTGGTTGCAGGGAAGGGGAATTTTCATCAAATGCATGTAAGTTATTTCTCTATAATGCGTAGCTAATGAATGACTTTTATTTTATGTTGTAGCCTTGAATGGCACTGTGACCATCTGTATTAATAGGATTGTTTGTAATGCAGATCATGATCTACCAGGGCAACATGCTATCTTTGCAGAACATACAGCTGTATCATCTGCTACTCATCCATGCCCATACATTGCTTACTTTGGACCAATTCACCCATCGCCTTCAAACTCCAATGGAAGTGTTTCAGATGGTCCTAATTTTAACAGTCACTGGCATGGTCCATCATTACCTGGTGAACTTCCTAGTTCCTATGCTTTTCCTGCCTTGGATCTACATTATCACAATTGGGAGCATCATTCCCCACCGTTCTCTACAACCAATAGTCGGATTGGTAATGCTGATCAACCTTCAGTTCCACCCATTGCCCCAAGGTCAGGTAGAGCCAGTTCTGACCTTCCAAGATCAGGATCTTTCATGCATCCATTCCACATTGGCCACAGGTATACCTTCCTTTGCCTTCTGTGTTAAATGCAACGTACCGCTGTAGAGTAAATATGTCCACTCATTTCAGCCCAAGGAAATCCCTTGGCCTCCTGCCATTCATAATTTAAGTTAAATCCAAAATTCTTGTAGATAGTTTTATTTTGCTTTAAGTCAGGGGCATTAACATCAAAGTCACTCTATTCTACAGTTCTAGTGCTAGAGCTGGGAGCTCAGTTTCTTCCTCAATGATTCCGCCTTATCAAGGCAGCAATGCTCGAACCCGTGATCGGGTTCAAGCTCTTCAGGCATACTATCAACAACAACCTGGCAGTTCTCCAGCCATTCGCCCACCCATTATTCCAGGGTCCCGACGATTGGGCAGCCACAGAGGTTTGTCTCAGGTGGGTACCATAGCTTCATCATCTGATCAGACTGGCTTCTACTTTGTCCCATCAGACACATCTGGTCGAAACTTGCAAGAGCCAGAAAATCATCCGCCAAATATATTTCATGCATGGGAAAGAGATCATTTGTTGCCGTTCTCATTGAGTCCCATCAACAGAGATTCAGGTTGGGGTGGATTCCATCAGACTGCTAGTGGGTCAGATCCTAGCATCAGGTCCAACAACCTCCGCCAACGGCATGGGTCAGAGAGGATGTCATACCAAAACTGGTCATAGCTTTCTTCCTTATCCTTTTAGGGTGAAGCAAACCGCCACTCTATATGAATGGAACCAAAATTTATGTATGCGTGAAAAGACGTGAAAAAAACCGGTAAATACAAGGCTTGGAGTCTGTCAATGCTGACAGCCTCAAAATACTATGGAATGGCCCCCCAAAAACGATCTTTTTGGCAGCCAATCTGGTTGTGTGGTGGACTTTGGCTTCCTCTAATTTCTTTTCCATGCCTTTTGAGAACATATAAAATAAATAACATGTTGGATGGTACATAATTTTGGTGGCTTTCTTGTTTCGTTTCGTCTTATAGCTTCTTAAGAATTTTACAGCAACAGAATGAACCGTCAATTCTGTAGATAAATGTGAAAGACAATTAAGGGGAGATTTATTATAACGCAGGTGGCTTCTTCTTGTGTTAATTGTAATTTGTTCAAAAAGTTGGCCACAATCCCATCACGCGTATGGAACTGAAACGTATGAACTATGATCCGTGTGGTTTGTTCGTGCGATTAACGCAAAACCCCTTTCCCACGAACAAACAATTCGGCTATTTTTGTTTAAAGGGAATCATACAACAATTTCTTAACGATGCATGTGTTAAATATGATTGGATTTAACACCAGAGTCCATAACCATGAGACTAGTCGGCTGTGCACATATTCTTCGGTGAAATAAAAGAGACCTCTTTTTCTCATCTTTTGCAATGTTATTGCTTATTTTTATAGGTATTTTTTTTTTCTCTTTTTGTGTTGATTTTAATATTTACGTAATGTTTTTTTTTTTTTTTATTTTGCTTTGATTCCCAGAAAATATGAGCAAGAATAACAATAACAATAAATTGTTTAACAAAAAACCTAAGAAAGTACAATAAAATTATTAGTAACATAATCGTAATAACGTAGTTTTTGTATTGCATTTTATCATTATGTTTCATATTAATCACCAAACTTTTTTAACCATCTTTTCGCTGCCTTTGGAGCAAGATCAAGTCAGACCAAAAGACGGACCAACAAAAGAAAGGAATAACAATTCCAATCCCCCCCAAAGAAAAGGAAAAACCCACAAAACCAGATTCCACTATGAAGCTCATGATGCCAAACTAAGGCAACCTCTCTTGAACCATTCTCTGGAAGTGGGGAAATATTGTCACTCAAACCAAAACAGATCTTATCCAGAGGATGGAGCTCGTGTTAGAGCCGTATTTAAGGCTAGGGATATTTCAAGCTATTTGGTAAACACTTATTAAAATATACCCTAGAAATGGAGAATCACGTAAGATATTAAAACAGTAATAGAAATAACCCAGAAAAATGTGTCCACATGGTCTAATCAGCAGATGTTCCAATTCAAAACACATTATGCAGCGAACTTCTAGATACATACTTTGTCTAGAGAAGATAAACTACCTCTTAAGTGAAGTTTTAGAAGCATCCTAAAGTTCCCAACAAACAATTTAAACCCAAGAAAAGATTTTAAAGCACTTTCAAGTGCTACGAGTCCCCCATTGAATGGGTTCAATCGGATCTCACCTGCATGCAAGTCGTAAACACAATCAGAACCAAAGAATCGGACGAAATGATCAAAAGAAGGGAAGCCATTTCTGGTTTTTGATTAAAGAACCATACAGATGGTGGTGAACGTGACTGGCTCATGCTTCTGCTTTGGCTTCTCTCCACCTTTTTATTGTGAGGAGGCTGGTACAATACCAAGAATAACAAAAAAACACGTAAGAAAATAATAGGATCACATTCCCATTCACATCAGATGAAGTTGCAGACCAAAATTTACTTACAGATGCAACTGGAGATCTGGATCTAGACCAAGATCTGCAAAAATATCCAGAAGCAAACAAATTCAATATCCTCAATTATCCATTATAACTGTTGAACCAAAAGTTCCAAGTGCTGCCTCCAACCCAGTGAAAGCAATCAAACAATTGGAACATAATACCAGTCCTTTGGAGCAACCAAGGGAAACAAGAACAAATCCACTATTTGATGCACACAACATAAGCCATTTAGGAATGCATTTCCCCCCAGCTCATGAGAACTTCATCAGCTTCTAAATGGAAAGCAATCCATTGCAAGAAGACAGAAGATGCAATCCTCCCAAAATGTGCAAGACAAAAAGAGAACCACATCTTCCCTATTTGCACCTCTATATCCAGGTGGAAACTAGTATATTATAGCATTTTCAGTAGACTGAGTTTTTCTAGATGCAGATTACTGCCAACAATATCAATAGCAGTCAGGTTCAAATTTTTCAGCCTTGAAAAGATTGTGACCTAGTCTACACTTTGAGCAATCTCAGCAATTTGTTAACCCAACACCATAATACCGCTATCATTTGGAGGATTTCCCAGAAGTGCTCCTCATCAAAGACAGCATTACATCCAGAACCAAAGAATTGCAGGCATATGAGCACCGCATCCCATCAAGATCCTAACGTCCAATCCCCAGGTCGCCGCAAAAGGCGAGATCTAAAAAACAAACAAGGCAACCCTCATGAACAACATTAGACAACCAGCCAATTTAGTTAAGGTGTGCTCAAATAGTCTTCTGATCATCCTATTATGCATAAGAGATGTTGGTACCATTTAAGTCTAGAATAGGATTTTAGAGCATTAATTGGAATTAATTAAGAACAGAAAAAAATATTAGACAAGATTTGACTCAAAGTAGACGTCATCTTCATAATGTTTTCTTTCCAAGAGTGTTTGGCATTCAAGATTCATCCTTAGAAGATGAAGGGGAGAGAAATAGAGACACACAAGGAGCCAATATCAACAATATAAAGAAAACTACCGTAAAACTATTTCTCCAAACTCTTTGAACTATTAAAAATATAAAAATAGTTTGAAAAAAAATTGAAAATTAAATTAAATAAATCATAAGTCACCCCTAGGTAGGAAAGAGTTACTGGTATCTAAAAAAGCTGACAAGAAGATTGCAACATGCTAAAAAATTGCCACATGCATGCAAGACTACCTATAGCAAATAGGAAAGCAAGGTAATGAAGAATTGTAAGCATTTAAAGGGCTACACAACTACATTGCTTAGATGATAATATTCTTCATGTAAAAGCAGGGGCTGCCACAGCAATAGGCCCAGCTCATAAGTTTCCACACCCTTCATTCAGCTTCAAACAGAGTGCTAACGATGATTTCAAGACAGAAATATTCAAGTAAAATTAATTTGGAAGCTGAAAATTTAACAATATTATGTAAAATTTCAGTACCTAAATTCCAGAGATTGTTGCTGAAAGGAAAATATAATCAACCCATATTGACTGCCCATAACATACAAATCAGGCACTTACGATGGAGCACAACAAGAGAAAAGATCATCCTCCGTTAAACTATTAGTAACACACAAATTTGAACATACTTATGACAACAGATGCATGCATGGAAACCTAGAGTTTTCATCTCTATTTCCTTGTTGCTTGCAACAGCTTATCCTACTAGATTAACAATGAAAAAGGAATAAAAAGAAGAAAATTAAACAGACCTAACAACCACTTTCAGACTAGCCACAAAAAAACCAGGGAAATATGTAACAGAAGAAGATTATCAATGATTCCGGTTAAAAGAATAGAGGTGAGATAGAAACAATTACCTTGAAATAGATCGAGGAGATGATCTTGCACGAGAATGTGAGGAACCAGATCTAGCAGGAGATACAGAATATTTGGCCCTAGGAGACTCACTGCAAAAGAACTTACTGTAAGTCAAAGTGATTATTCTTGAAAGCAGCACATCATAACCACTGCACAACAGATAATAGACCTCCTCTGGTAACTATAGCTACGACTACGGCTTCGGCTTCTAGAATAGCTACGTCTTGTTAGGTGTGGACTGCGACTACGGCTCCTAGAGTAGCTCCTCCGTCTTGAGTCATACTCCCTCACCTAGGCAAGGGCCAATGGATAAGAAAAGCTATCATGGAAACTGGATTTGGAGAAACAGGATACAGACAACATACCCGCACATAAGCACGAGAAAATGCATTCCGGAACTCGGAGTCATCAAGTTTCCTAATCTGCAAAAACATAATGGAAACACTCACTGACCATCCATAATCATAATTATCCATAGGAATTTAGAAAAGATCTTACTCCAGGGCAGTGACAACTTACAGCATATTTCATATCCTCATAGTTTGTATAGTCCACAATCCCTGTCATGCCTGCAAAGGTTGCCATAACTTATATAATTCTGCTGCGGACTAGCACAAATATTTGGTTCATAGTAGCTCATTGCCATTGCAGCTATAAGGCTTTCACATGCAGCATCCTAATATATCAGGGTAAACAAATCATTCAAAGGACAAAATGGATTTTGAGTTGTTAACTTTACCACCACGATCACGGAAGACTTGAGAAAAGCAGACATCCCCAGCCCGGCGCATATGATCCTGATCATTTTACATGCACTAACGATGGTAATTTAACTTGAACAATAGTAATTTAACTTACCCACAATTGAATTTAACAGTTTACACTATGCAAAATTGTAAGTGCAAGGCATAGACAGAGTAGAGAACCAACACACCTTTAGGTCTTGCCATGAGGCAGAGGGTGGCAATCCAGTGACCAATACTAAGCAAAAGAATGACATCAAATCAATATCAACAGCAATCAACATTAAAATAGATAAGCAATGCCAGACTAATACATACCACGATAGTCAGAGCGCCTGGAAGATCCCCGGCCACCACTGCTACCACTGTAACTGCTATAACGATCTACAGGTGAAGACATTTTTCGCCCGCCATGTGCAAGCTCAACCTAACAGGACAAATACATTTACTTGGAAAATAAGAGATCAAAGAGAAGACAGAGCCGAGAAACCTACTCATAACATTCGTGAGTAAATAGCCAAGAGAGAGTAGGGACTGACTCGCAGCGGATACCCATCAAAATCATAACCATCTCGACCATTAATTGCATCTTCTGCATCACGAGGATCTTCAAACTACAGCACAAAAGATTTGCATAAATACATCAGTTTTCTAAGGAAATTAAAACAAAAAAAATAAAAACCCACACCAATGACTTAAACCAAACTTGCAAAGTCAACACAATTCACAGAAGGATAAAGTGCAACTCACCTCAACAAAAGCATAGCCTGGGGGTCTTGGTGGAATTTTGAGGTCAATGTCAATAATGGGTCCATACTGCCATTAATTATCAGATGAAACAACTACTGGATTATTAGGAATTACTTCATAGTAAATAACTGCACAATCTCTAGCACACAGCCATACAAATTAATAGTTGAATTAAACATGTCTCTTTATTCATTACATTTGCCAATAATTGGTTAGTGCTTGAGACGACTTTACAGCATCATTCTTTTTCATAAAGTAAATATTAAAATTTTGAAATGGTAAATACTGAATGATTAATCCATACTTCTTGAAATGAATGGGCTTCCTGTTTTGAATACTAAGTACAATTAAAAGAAAAATTAAACACCAATTGATCAATTACGCCACCTTGTAAAACAAATCTTCTATTTCCCTTTCACGAATATCCCCTGGAAGATTGCCCACATAAAGTGTCCTACTTGCACGGCTGCTCATCCTTCCCTGAAACATAAGTAATTCACTGGAATTGAAGTATAACTACTCACATATCAAGAAAGAGGGAGGCATTCGGCTTTTCACTGTATTGTCAAATTCAAAAGGGTCTAAAACATCCAAAATTTTATCATGAAGAAAAAATCACATAAATTCGCACAGAGCTAATAGACATTTGAAACTGTGACACACATAAAAACAAACAATAAAATTAATTAACAAAATTAAACTGCATGCAATCACCCACAAAAAAAAAACAATTCAGAACGAACAGCAATTAAACCATTCTATTTTTTCCCTCATCAATGGTAAACAGAAGACAAAAAAGAAACAGAGAGAAAACAATTAGAGGTTATTTTCACGTGAAGAAACATCAAATACTGCAAATTGAAGAAATTTAGGATGCCAAAGTACCCAAAAAATACACACACACACACACACACACACACACAACGGAATGGAAAATTAACAAGGGAAAAAAAGATATGTGTGGTAAGCACCTTTCAGGCGCAGAGAGTCAAGCATTTCAAGTGCAAAGAGTATTTATTACAAAGCTAAAATTAAACAAATTGGCACATTCTAACAAAAACAAATGTAAAAAAAAAAATAATAATAATAATAAATAAAACATTAATAAAAGAAAATTATGCAAGAAACAGAGAAATCGATCAAGAAAACATTAAGTCAATTCTATACGGTCATCAAAGGCAGCCAAAAAAAAAAAAAAAAAACAAATCAAGAAACCATAAGATCTACAAAATAAAAGCATAGTTCAACCCTAAGATTAGATTCTTGGTGACAATATTTAAAGATGCATCTTAACAAAATTCTAAATCAGGAAAAGAAACAATAAGAGAAAAAAAAAACAAGAAAAAAAGAAGTGAACAAACAAAGAAGCAAAAGAAATTCATGAGGTAAAAAAAAGACAAAACGGTAATTGGATTCTGTGCAGAAAATCCAACAGAATAGTAAAACATATAACAAACCAAAATAAAAATATTAGCATAATAAGAGAGTAGAACAGCATACTTAATTAGGGTTTTTCTTTTTTTCTGAGAAGTAAATAACGAGAAAATTTCAAAAACAAAAATCATAAAATAGGTAAAAATAATATTAATAAGAAACGAAAAAGAAGATCAAGCAAGAAGCTGCTGAGCAGATGGGGAAAGACAACGGAACGAACCTTTTCGTTGTGGGCAGCAACAGAGAGCGCAAGTGCATGTGCGATTCTTCTGGAAAGAACCTAGCAACCAGTTATTATTATTATTTTTTTATTATAAGCGAAGGAAACGGTGCCGTGGTTCCCATTTTGCCCTTCCTAGATCATATGAATCACAGGGCCACGTGTCATATCTCGAGACCCGCCACTGCCATGTGGTCGGCTCTCGATGTCGTCAGGGCATCCGCTGATGTGTCAACATAAAAGCCTCTCATACGTCACACAGATTCTTTATATATATATATTAATTTGAAAAAATAAAATAGGGCAAGAATTCTGGTGTAAGCCATGTCGTATTGTTCTGATTCTGTTTTCAAATCGGGACCGTCCATTTCCTGGTTAATTTTAAAAAATGATTCAAATTACTCTACTTGCCAATAGATCAACGCGAGACAGCTGCGCCCACCGTTTTGGGTGATTATTGTATTGAGGACGCGTAGTCGAGTCCAACTTGGCTTTTTCCTTCTTCTTTCTATATATAGTCTTCGCGTAAAACACGAAACCCCTCATTGCCTTTTCTCTTCCGTTCTAGTTCTTCTCTCCATTGCCGAAAAAAAAATACATTTCCAGGAAGCGAAAAATGGCGGAATTTAAGAGCAAATTGGAATCTGCTAGGGGATGGGTCGTCGAACACAAGCTTAGAACTGTTGGTAATCTCTCTCTTTCTCTCTCTCTATCTCTCTCTCTCTCTCTATATATATTATATATATATGAATCAATTGTATTGTTTTTTGGGTTTTGATCTAATTGGTTTTTTGTTCTCTTCTTTTTGGGTGGTTATTTACGATGATGATTGGGAAAAGGGTGTTTGTGGCTTAGCGGTATTGCGGGTTCAATCGCGTACAATTGGTCAAAACCCAACATGAAGACCAGCGTCAGGCTTATTCATGCCAGGTATAATCTTTCCACTATTCATATCTTTGGTGCTATCTTTTTTTTTTTTTCTTTGTTTTTGCTTTCAATTCTTTATGATGCGAATTTTGGAAATTTCGAATTGGATATAGCTGATTCTGCGAGTGCGTGGAAGTTAAGGTTGTGCACCTCTTTATATGAGAGCCCAGTATGATGAGTAATTCATAGAATAATGGTTCTAGACATTTTGTAGTTGTGTCTGTGCCTTTCCTCCTGTGATTTTTATATCCATTGATGGTTTATGTAGTTGATGTCATTGCCAGGTGCGTTTGTCTCAGATGTTGTCTTATGGATCATTAGTTTTTCCAACTCCGAATGTCTTTTCATGAAAAGTATTCTTTGTCTGTGACATTCAACCTTTGTCAAACTTTGTTTTAATTGTGGGAAAAGGGGAAAGAACAAACGACAGTAGTATCATCAAGCTTTTTCTTTTGGGTGATGCAGCTTTCCTTAGGTCTTGAACTGAAACCTTTTGTTGTTGCCTTGGGACTTGTGTCATTGTAATAGTGAATGGCTTGCTGATGATCTGTTCATAGATGATGTGAAAAACAATGCTTCCTCTCGTTTAACCTGGGACAAATTGGTAGTTGAAACCCCTGTAGTCAGTTTAAGCGAATGTTAGTTTTTAGTAGAATTCCCCCGTTCTTCTCCACGAAAATGAATTAAATTCGATGACTAGAAGATTATGTTACCCACATCTACACAAAATGAAAGCATTATTCCTTTTGCCAATGTTTGGCTTTTCAATATCACCACTTTTTTTCTGCTCTTTGACTTGTGGCTAACTGGCTGTAGCCCCTTGTGTTCTGAATAACATGAGAAGCTTTTAGATACCTGTTAGGTTTTATGTTTCATATTGCTGTGAGCAAGCATTGGAATCCCAGACTTGATTTCTCACTATACTTGATCTACAATTGAGAATTCTTCTAAAAGCTGATGCTGTTCTAGCTTAAATGACTGAGGTGTTTGAAGTTCACATAAAAAATTGTCTGATTAATATTATGGGATTACCTTGCATACACATGAGAGCATTTCTATTGGTGTTACAGCCACACACTTAATCCAGTTGTTTCCTTCTTTCTTCTGCAAGTAAGAAGTTAAATAGAGACACACAGTTCTATTTTGTTTGTAAGCATGCATTCCCAATTTATATAGGATGCAGCTCTGTTAATTTGCAATTTTTCTTATTATCTCAAGCCTGTAGGAATTTGTGCTGTTCTTAGTAGCCTTTAGTCCTTTGCTTCTTACCTTCTCTCATATTTTGAATTTAGGTTGCATGCACAGGCTCTTACTCTTGGTGCACTAGCTGGCGCTGCTTTGGTCGAATACTATGACCATAAAAGTGGTGCAAAAGCTGAACGATATGCAGATTTCATCCCTCACAAGGAGTAATGACCATGTCCATCCCTCACAAGGAGTAAAGACCATATCCTCTTTTGGCCTTTGCTTATTTTTAACTTCATGATTGTATTCGTCATCACATATAAAAAGTGTCATAGAGATTTGCCGGGGGAGAATGAAATAAGTTCATTCGATCCACGAAAATGAGATGAGAATTATTTACTGGTGCTGAGAAGAAAGGGGGCTTAGGCCACTCTGGAATTGTTGTATATCAGCTTGCTATTGCGGCCTTTAACTTCCTGTTAGTAATTCTTTTAATAATGTTATTATCGGTGTTTGACTGCTTTTCCTCTTCCCCTCGGTTTATTATTGATATTATTTTTATTTTATTTTGAATTGGAAAATTATTGCCTTGAAAGCTTTATCAAGATTCAGTAACGCCTTCGGTGGATCAGAATCTATTGGTGAATATATGGTAGCATGTCAGCTTTTGTTAGTGTTTCTATTGAGATACAGGCTGCTTTGATTTGCATCTCGATGAGAGGTTCACGGGGGTTCTTTATTTTTTTTTCTTCCTTTCCTTCGCCGGCGCGCAGGCAAATGCTAAAGAGGTTTTCGGGTGCCATTTGAATGCAACTCTGTGACTGTGACATACGTCGTCTACATTTTTTATACATTGGAAAAGATACCTGATATATCTATGTTGTTGTCATAGTATTCAACCAAAGCAAAATTATTAAAAAAGATTGAAAAATAATAATTATTGTCTGGGGGCATTCTGGGCAAATTTGGTCGTTGATCTGGTGGGACACACTAGCAAAAGACAAATATAAGTTCAAGCTTAATAAATTGCAGATTGCAGATTGAGTGGGTCACAACCAATAATATTTTCAGTTGCAGATTGATTTTGTTGCCCAAAAAAATAAAAAAAACGAGCTTGCTCGGGGAACTAACTTCAATTAATTTCTGCAAGTAGGGATTGAAGGTTCAAATTAAAGTTATGTCTTATGTGTGTGCGCGCAAGCCCGTGTGCTTACGCAGAGAGTTCAATTCAACCTTAATAGATTAAGAACTTCGTTCAGTTAATTATGAGAGGAGGGGTCATCAAACTAGCCCAGTAATGGTGGACTTGTAACCTGCAAGAGGAAATATGATTAATAAACATGATTAAGGAACAAAAGGAGATTTTTTATTGTTAATACTCTGATCTTTAAATTAATCTAAAAAACTGGAGGAGAAGGAAAGAATGGCTGTATGAGCTGATATTAATGTCGTACTTGGTTACGACAGACCTCCTCGGTAATTTGACGGAGTGATGGGCCATCTTAGACTCTAACAACCTGGAAGAGACACTAAGTTCAATGGGAACAAGGCCTATGATCGACTTCCGGCCCAGCGACGGTCGCAAGTGGGTTGAAAAGACCATTCCTTTACCAATTAAGAGGAAGGAAGTCGTTGCAATTAGTACATTGGCTCCATGCCAGATGGGCGTTCGTTACGTGATGCTGTGCTAATGATGACACAAACGGGGCTGGCGAAGCGGGGCACGTGCGGATTTCTTGTTTCTACGATCTCACTGTTAATGTAAGAACAGAATTTTACTATTTTAATTTATCTTCGTTTTTCTTTTGAAATAAATTTCTTCTAATTCCGTACTAACGCAACTAACTCCCACCAATTTATTACCTAAATGTAGATAATAACTAATTAATAGCTGCTAAAATTTTCTGCAATCGCCAGCTTTCCATTTTTCAGATAAGACAAACCAAGTATAGTGCGGGGAAGTACACATAACAACAATCCAACAAAATCATGTTTTCGTCGGGCCCCAAAAGAGGAAACTAAAGGAACGAGAGCGAATGAATGTGTATAAATTATAATTTTTATTATATTAATAAAATTCTTTTTTTTTTTTTAGATTAAAAGTAATATAAACTATCTTATTAGTTTTTTTATTATTATTATTTCTTCCCAAATTATCGTGAGGGTAGTTTGTGTAAACAATAAATGGCAGGCGACAGCAAATATGGTCGAGAGAGAACACATGAGCATCCCCTCGAGGTCTTTCGCAGCACACGACGACCCTTTTGAAAAATGTTCAACATGTCGCGTGGAACGGCCGCTGCAACCCTCGCGCGGGAAAGGAAGGTGACGGGGAAGATGAAAAAGGGATTCTTAGGCTTTAATAATGAGTTCATGTGTATAATTACATGTAATATTGACAACGAAAAAATAATAAAATATTTTTTTATTCACATCATTCTCACTCATCACGTCGTATATTTTGCGAAATTTGAAAGTTGTCTTTTTTATATTACTAAACAACTCCAAACTAATAATGAAACTCGTATCTTCCTATAAAGACGATTAAATAATAAAATCATAAATTATCGTCAAAAAGTAATAAAAAATAATTATTCATGATTTCAAATAAAATTTTTTAAATTATACATTTAGAATGTATATTTTTTTATTTTTATAAATTTTATATATTTTTTTATAATTATAATATAAAATAAAAAAAATTAATTATTAAAATATATTCAAGTAACAATAAATTTAATTTTAGTTTAACGGAGGTTTTTGAATTAGAGAACAATAGCCATCCAACCACTCCACACCCCCACTCCCCGTCACCAAAGAAAACAAAAAAAGCGCGCGCGCGCACACACACACACACACACAAGCAGTGAGGTTAGGCGTGATTGGGCTTGTTCCATAAATAAGACCAAAATTCTCCTGGTTTCCCTGTCCCACGGCCCATGCGGGAATTTTCCTACACATGTCAAACCGGAGAAGCATAACGGGCCCGGGTAAATTCTACAATCTGGTCCGGTTGTCGCAATTCTCTATACAAACAAGATTCCAATTCCCTTTTTTTAAAAAAAATATATATATATATATATATATATTTTTATGAAAAAGTTCTAGATATATCATTATCTCTCATCAGAGTTGGGCAAATAATTGAGCAGATAGATATAATAAACACAAATTTGACCATAAGCTCGTACGGGGGAGACAAGAAGATACAACCTACTATGATTGATGTGAAATTAAGCCATCATATGTTGAGATGAGATAAAATTTAGCAATATAGCCCTCTCGTAATTATATCTCGACCCATTTACCAGAACAAAAAAAGAATTATATCTTTATCCAGACCTCAATCAAAGCAAATGGGTCACGTTTCAAAATCAATATTTAGTGTGGAGTGGCCTTTTGAGGTATCTCTGTGGAACAAATGATGAATAATGAATATGCACTTCACTCCTTTTCGAGTGTGGGATCCAGAGACTTGTGGCATTATGTGTAACAAGTGTCCCCCCCCCCCCCCCCCAATCATGCCACTTCTCGCGACAGACCTTGCTTCTTTATGCCTTGTCAATTGCAATGGAAGGTGCTACTAAATTACTTTTATCTTTTATTCCATTCTTAAATCTCTCCTCAGAATTCTTTTATGTCAAAATTATTTTTTACATAAAATAGTGAAAAAAAAAAAAAGAGATTGAGATATATATATTATTACTAATAAGAAAATAATGTTAGTTATTTTTGAGATAAATAAAGCTTGATATTTTCAGCAACAATTTGGTATGTAACGTGAATTAAAAATTGGTAAAACTGTCTAGAACTGTAAAATTTATATATTAACATTGACAATTGATCCAAAAACAATTGTATTTGGGCTAGCCCAACTTTACTGCCGACGGCGTCGTTACAAGCTGCAATGCTCTTCCCACTATTGTTGGGTGCCGTAAGTCCCGACAATTAGGGAGTCGAAAACCTGAATACGTCGAAAAGGTGGCTAATAATAAGGATCTGGATTGGCAAATTTCTTGTAATTTTGAAGCACGTCGACGACCTTTTGATGTTCATTTTGTTCAAAAAAGTTAGCATTTCGGTACCTAAGAAAGGGCAGGGACCCCACTCATCACGTGAGTGGATAAGTGACACGTCTACCCCAAATTTCAAAGCCACGTGTCGCCATCTGTTTCGGCACGTCGAGCACATCGGTCCCCACATTCCCCGTTGATCTTATCCCACATGCGTGCTCGTCGGTTCTCCAGCCACATCAACCAAATTTCCCTTTCAGATCTGGATCAACGGTCCAGATCCTTCTTCTGCCGAAAGACTTGTTCGACATTTACCCTTCGGCCGTCATTAAATATCTTCCTCACTCCCGCTCTTACTCTCTCTACTTTCCGTGCGGTGGATCAACTCTTGACAGCGTTCTACGAAAGAAAAGGTGCGCCGATTTCTCTGACGCTCGGCATGGTTCTACTCGACAAGCTGTGGGACGACACCGTAGCGGGGCCCCGGCCGGAGAACGGTCTCGGCAAGCTGCGGAAGCATTCCACCTTCAGCTTCCGGTCAGGCGCCGGCAAGGGTATGCAAAATGAAAAAATTTAGTTATGCCCACGCCCGCGTCTTAGCAAGATTACAAAACCTGAAATTCGCAAGCTGAAAGCGTGTATAACATAGAACTTTATAAAATGCTAACCTGCAAAATGGCCATATGCGCGCACAGGTTGCTCGCCGTTGGGTCGGATGCTCGTCTGGGCGCGCCATGATCATCTGATCATGGCAAGCACGAGATGATCTGTCGAACTCGATCAGAATTAATTGTTTCTTTTGTCTAAATCGTCGGTTTTTGATGAACTTGATGCGAAAAAATGATACGATGCAGATATTAGCGATATTCAAGTGGATTGTTTCGATCCAACGGCTTCTGACTAATCTGCACAATTGGTTTGATTTTGATATTTGATCAGAATCCGATGGCGGAAACCCGAGGTCGTACGGCGAGGATGCGTCCGAGGAAGCTATTAGGGTGACGCGCAGTATCATGATAGTGAAACCGCCGGGATACCAGACCGGATCTCCTCCGGTGTCACCCGCCGGGTATACCCCTCCGGTATCCCCCTTTTCCGGTAAGCTCTTTTGGTTCATCTCCTTGCCTTGCTTGACCATAAAGTCCCAAGTCTTGTCACCAAATGCCTGAAATGTCCTCCCCACCTAATTGGACGACGGAGTTTGCAAGGTGGCACGTGCCGCCAGGGTGCGATTGTTTGGGGGACAGGGTTAGTTTTGTCAATTTAATCGTGTAGTAGATGTATTCACAGATGAATAGCCATTATTGGCACGGAGTAGCATACGACGTGTCCCCACATTTTTAAGTGTAAGAAGGAAAAGTATTCCACATTTTTGATTGATTAGTTGATTTGTCAAATCTGATTAGGTGTGTGTCTATTTTGGCCATTAAGAATTCCCACTTTTGCCGCTCGATTAACGAAATGGACCCATCTGTCTCGTCTATTGGTTACGCGTTTCCTGTCCTTTGATCCATGTCCACAACTTGCAATTGACAATGGAGATTGCAAATATAATGGTGACGATGATTGAATTATTTTATTTTTGTCTGTCTTGTTCTATGACAGTTTGTATCCTTGTATCATAGATAAGACTGGTTGAAGTTAATCCATATTCGATATGGATTAGAAGTTAATATTTAAATAAAAACTAAATACTTAAAAGGAGTTCAATTTTAAATTAGAAGCAGATGTGATTTACTGTTTAAAGATTTGAATATCTCAATTCCTTGTGTGATTAGTTGGTATAAACTTTTGTTGTGTTCTATGGCTAGTAAATATAAATTTTTGTTATGTGATTGGATAAGAGAGATGTTATTAGAGTTATTAGGGTGACTTAATGTTGACTTTATTTACGTGTGTTTCTCAGTTCTCAGTTAACATTAATATCGGAGTTAATGAATTCTAACAATGATATAAGAGCTAATCGATCTCTAACTTCAGTTAATTGAAATGAAATGTGTTGTAATGAAACCAAAGTTTAGGTCAAATATAACCTTATAGAAAGATGAAACAAGTTTTGGCTATAAACTGGAAACCCAGAATTGGTAAGAAGTTGAATCTATAATTTTTTTTAGATGTCTGAACGTTTTATTTTGATGTCTTTATTGTATTCTGATTTGGTGCGGACTTGTGTAATGGGGGTGGAGCAATTGATCTCTAACATGACCAATTTGTGGGGTGTGTCAAGGAAGAAGAGAGTCGTTCCGGTTTCGAAGAAAGTCAACATAGGATGCATATGGGAAGGCAAGCGAGGCTAGACCCAGGAGCTCTACTACTTCTTACAATGTTTGAGATATGAGAAACTCTTCGATCTTTTGCAGCTGAATGTCGATGTTTCCAGTTCCAGGCTTCTGGCCTATGTGATCTGTATCAAAGTGGAAGGGCGTTTCTAGGTGTGTGTTTTTGTGTGTTTTGTAGGCATGCCACGTGGTGAGTATTGTACCTCTTTGCCTCTGAAAAGGGGCTAGTAATTGTGTAGGGTTTGTGATGTAGCTGCTGCCTGTAACTATAGTGCTTTTCTCATTTCATATTTGTCAATTATCACATCTCTTTCCCTCTCACTCTCTCTTCTTTCGCTCTCACCCTCTCTATCTGTACGCGTGTTGGTGTTTTGTGTGTGCGTGCAAAACGGCATAATGGTGCCTTTGATCGAAATAAAGATAGTGCTTGGTAAAGGTAAATGAGAAGTCGTTATAATGAAGCCATCAATGCGGGTGATGGTGGGCTTCCGGTTACGTGATGGGAATTCTTTTAGGGAGGTCTTGACAGCGTTGTTCTCAACCCCACATGATAAAGTGACTTTGTACGTTAGCCAGTTCATAATGCCGTGGTGAATATGGTTTGATATTCTAAATAGATCACTCAACGTTCGGGTCACTCTCCAAAGCTACCCTACCAGGAAGTGATACACTGTGCTTTTAGGTGTGTTTTTCGATCATATTTCCATTAGCTTAGCCGGGAAAGTGGCCATATATACGCATTCAAATGAGTGAAGCGATAAAAACTAGTTTGTCTAATGGCCAATTTAGATTAAATTGATTTCAAAACATAAAGCTAAGCTGTGCAAGTTGAGTGCTAATTTATTTGATTATTTTGAACAGAGGCGCGAGGAATGCTGTGCTGGGAGCTTTGATAGGGATAACTGAGCGTTCTTATATATAAGACCATTAAGTCATACAATGGTAGTTGATTATTAAATCTGGCGGATGAGTTGTTTTGGATCTAGTCGAATGAATAGACTAATTATCTTTTATTTTGTTTTGTTTTATTTTATTTTAAAGAAATGGTCAATGGATGATGAACGATTAACCTAATATTGGTATTACGTATTTGACATTGGAATGGTGCTACTGTCATGGATGAATCGTGGTGATGCATCTGTACTAATTGCGGGAGCTTTGTTTGGCTATAATGAAGTTTCAATAATTGATTTACTTTCTTGACGGGGTGGTAAAGGAAGCCCTTTTCTACATCATTCTAAAATGGGTGGCCGAGTGGTTTAGAAATAACTTCATTCTTCCTAGTTGCATAGACCTCCCATTTTTGCCTTTTGCTGTTAAATTTTTTCAATAAATATAGAAAGATTGCATCTGGATTTGCATGTGATGAAGCTTTGGATTGTACCTGAATACATTTTGGTACATGTAGAAATGCCACTGATATAGATCTTGTTGAGCTGCGCTGTTGAACAACATCTGGACACCATTAGAAATACCTTGGAATAGAATATTTTCTTGACCAGGACCTTGTAATATAACGCAATGCGTGTATTTGAGATGATTGCATGATTCCGTCAAAGCTTTGATGTAAATTTCATGAGCCGCCTGTTGGCAAAAATTTGGTACAGTATATTCTGTCAGTAATGACCCATTTTGACAAAGGAACAAGGGCTTCCTGAACAAACACGAATGCAAATATTTCATTCAAGGCTCGTGTACTGCATGGTAATCACAGTGAGACATGTTTGCTAGTCTGCGGGATCAAAACTTTGTCCTTGGGTGATCAAAACTTTGTCCTTGGGTATTCAAGGCATCCTGCAGAGAAGATGACTTCTATTGTTGATCTGTGAAACATATAATAACAGTTGCGTGGCAACTAAATCATCTCTTACTTCAATGAGAGAAGAGGTTTCCTCTTCCATTAATCTTCTGTTTTAACATGAACTTGCTGCATCACCTTTACACGGCTGAAAGGAATATCCATATACCCTTGTCCCATATTAGATCATTCCAGCTTCAGGGGGCTGCTTGAACAAGAACAAGAATCAGGAGATCAGCCGCCAGTTGCAACCATGAAAGTGAAATTTTAGAGAGGAAGAGAAGGGAGACAGACTGATATCTTCTGGAATTCATTGGGAAAGCGGATGGTAAGGGTTCAATGGAGATATCTTCTTAAGGGGCAACTTAGAGCTACTTGCTAAGGCAACTGGTTTCAATATCTCAAAGGAACACGTTAGAGTTTCGTCAACACTCGACGAAGCCCCAGCATTGTCAAACTCCCCGCCATAGTTGGAAGCCGAAAATATTGTGACTAATCTTCGTTTAGCAAAAAATTCATAGCCATCTTCCACCACCTGAGCATAATAGAAAATTCTTCATTTGGACAAAAATGAATCAAATGATTGTCAGGCTCCTGACAACACCTCACAAATGCGAGCATCAGTTATATTGTTTTGGACCCAGCTCTTACAGAAGTATGACTATGGTGTATTCACGTATTTTGCTTCTTGAAGATTTTTTCTTTTAAGTTAATCTCAGATTACATTAGATGATTTAAACATGCGATACATTTGCTACATTATCAAGACTAATCAATGGAAAACCAAGTCACAGCCACACAGCTTGGTACACACAAGTGAACCCGCCATCACTTGCATGATACTAATGCAATCCCATACACTGAAACTTCTATTGACAAATATTCAGAGACAGGCATCTCCCATGCCGAGATTTGATTTCCATCTAAAAGGCCTCCTTCAGCTAAGTTATGCAAGGGAAATCCAATTGAACATCTGATCTAAGGCATCCTAACAAGAAGGAAGAAAGGAAAGAGAAGAAAAAAGTAAGCCAAGAACCAATCCTGAATGCAGGTTGCCAGCTTTAATAGGCTTCCTTGAAAGAAGTTGGCATACCTGGTGGCCTCAGCAAATGAGATCAAGATCATTCTTGTCCAAAAATTCTGCAACCTTATCAGCTCCAAAAGTACGTGAAACACCTCGATCACTATCTGCCCAGCCTTCAACCTTAGCAACTGGATCAGACCAAAGGAGATCGCAGAGGAGGCCACCATCTGGAATTTCAGTAGGCCTTGAAATTTCCTTTATTTGGCCCAAAGTTTCCAACTCTGGAGATAGTCCCCCATGCATCTGCAATATCTTATCATCAATGAGTGCAGCCACAGGCAAGCAATTGAAGCAGCCTGTAGATATCTTCCAAAGTCTCACATTAAACCTCCTTTTACGTTCATCATAAAACCCATATATCCGGTTGATCCTTGCATCCTCATGGTTTCCTCTCAAGAGGTAAATTTTCTTGGGGTATCAGATTTTGTAGGCCAAAAGCTGACATGTTGTCTCCAAGCTTTGCTTCCCTCTGTCCACTTAATCTCCCAGAAACAAATTATTTGCAGCAGGAGGATAGCCACCATATTCAAATAGCCTCGAGAGGTCTCGATATTGCCCATGAATATCACCTGTGAAAGCCAAACAATGTTGGATATAATGGCAGCGAGAGTTATAACTAGATAATTTTGCTGCTTTTTTAAGCAAACTGGGGCCTCCATGGCTTATTTCTTGCTGCCATTCAACCAAATGTAATTAGGAAGACAACATAAACTATGATTATAGGCATTGAAATCCATTCCAAAGCTGCAACCGGTCCTCCCATAAATAATCAAACTGCCATTAAATCCAAAATTCAGCAAAAAAACAGGCACCCATATCATGCTTTATGATCTCTCTCGCTAATCTCTTTCAGAAAAGTTCTTTAAAAATTCCAGATGGTGTTCCACGCAAGTGATAAACACATACAATTTCATACTCTAAACATCATGGTACGCAATAGTTTATCAGAAGATAAAAGAAAATGGCTGATCACATATCCGAATGGGAGCTTTTAATTCAGGGAGATTAGGCTGAAGGAGGAAGGTTTGGCGGCATTAACACATAATTGACGTATCTCTCCCTCAGAAAGCTGCGCTTGCTTTCCAATGCTCCCTTATGCATCATTCCCTCCATTGTCATCATCATCATCTTTACCTCTAAATCAAATCCAATTCCTTGTGTGATTTGTATAAATAACGAATGTTCAAGCTCTTGAATTGGAAACAAGGAGAAAACAAAGACAAAAAAAAAAAAAAAAAACTTATCTTTTGGCAGGAGGACTTTTTTTGGAGGGAAAAAAGGGTGGAGAAACTGTGAAATAATGGATCAAATTGCCAAATTGTAAGAAGAAATGAGAATGGCAGGCGTTGAATTGATCGAAATGTATCAAAGATACCAACTGTCCGGACAAGGGTGGCAAAGAGTGGAAAAGGCTGGCGAAAAACAGAGCTTTCGGATAAAACAAAAGGGGATGAAATGGCCACCTTTAAGAATTAATTAATAGTTTGACTTGAAATACCAGGATCAAAATTGCCACCCTGAAGAGAAATAGAAGGGTAATGAAAAATTAACATGAAGAGAGATAACAAATGGAAAATATCAGGAAAAAAAAAATATATATGGGTTGTCACTCCCTCTCTCTCTCCACACACTAACCTATTCTCTCCAAAAGTCATATTGTCTCGGCCAACTTCCAAGGAGAATCAATATCACACGTTGAAACCTTCAAAAATAAATTAAAGAGAGAGAGAGAGAGAGGGGGGGAAAATGCCACAGCAATTGATAAGAGAATGAACACCAGGTATTTTTATTAGTTAGGATGCACATTTTGTGCTCTCTGGCCAAAAGATCTGGCTACGTATTGAAACTCATTTTGAAGAATCTGTTAAAACGTGTAATCACGAGTGGCTTCTGTTGGTCTACCAGTCTGTTATATCACGTAATTATTTTCTTTTTCGTATGCACAATCCAATAACAGCGTGCTACGTCTATGCCCGTGGCCCTTATGCAGCGTCACCTACGATATGGGTTTGTTTCTGTGAAAGCAGCATCGTCTCTTCTAACGATCTTGTTACCAAGCGGTTTACATTTGAATTTCGGACTTGGTTTGATAAGAACGTTTTCAGCACGATTTAATTTGTTTTCTTTGCAGTGAGAATTCATTTTCCTGCTTTGAAAATGTGTACTTTCATTTGGAAACTCCCCCACTAGTGAGAACAATGTAGGACGCGTATTGGGTTTTCTCTCAATGATAAGGTGGTCTATATCATGAGATAGCTCTGATGGGTATTTATCCTTCTTTTTTTCTTTTTTTTTTTTTTAAAACTTGATGCGAAAGTCAAAGTTGAAGATTAGAGTAAAAGTTTAGATGTGCGGCAAGCTAACCTTCAGGATTAAGCATGCAAGGCATTGGTTAGTTGATTTAAGAATGCTCTAAGGAGTATAGAGAAAGAGTTAGAGATGAAAACCTGAAGTGCATTTGAAACAATATTCTGTGGTTTCCTCTGGGTGGCAAAATTAACTTGGGATGACTTGTTCTGTTTTGTGGTTATGCACACAAGACTTATCCATGGAGTCAAACTATTTCATATATCTACATGTCCATATGGGTGTATATGCTTTAGAAGCCATCAGGTCATCAGGGAAAGGCCTATGAGCTACCTTTGGAGTTTATGTGCTCATGAAATCAGCTAAAAGTTCCTCTGTCAATGATTACTTTCTACCTAAATAATCCAGGGAAATTTCCATTGATTTGTAGTCTCAACAACCATTGGCGTCTTTATCCGGTCTGCAGTGTGTTCAACCATATACTCAAAAGGGAGTGAAAATTATCCACAACAGGCATCTCATAACTCAATCTTATTTAGCCTATTTTAATCAAGCTGGCTAGAAGCTGCCCGAGTGTACATGATCAACCAACACATACATTTGCCTGCTGCTTCCAGAGCATAAAGTTCTCGAGATAGAAGATGGCAGTAAACTGCACAATGGCTATTGCAGAACAACCGGCTCGGTCATAGGCCTTGACTGCAACATGATATCTTAATATGGCATAGTCTTGGGGCCTATGAGCATTTAATTTGCACTGGAGCTGTGTAGCATAACATCAGGATAACACACTATTCTCACAGGATGAACAGAAGACACAAAGACACCAAGATCTGTTCAGAAAAATAAAGCTTTGCAAGAGGACTAAAAATTTGCATAAGACTTAAATAGCTATCTCCAACCGGACCCACACAAAACAATAACTGTGAATACCACAAAGAATACCTTCCTACTCTTTTGAGTGCAATTCTTATCTGCCATTGGCTTATGCATTTGGTTGAGTGCCATAAGTAAAGGTTTTTTGTTTTAATGTAAATCAACATTTAGAAGGTTTAAAAAGCTTGATATGGAGGTTAGTGAAAATTTCTAATGAGCGAGAAGCTTTCAACAGCTGTTGATTTAACACGTATTTGACAACAAACTTGGTGACAGTTATATTCTTAAGCCTTACAGACAACTTCCACAATGACCAAATCTTAGGCTACTAGTCCCAGATGCAAAGAAGCTTCCTCAATCGTCAACAGTAATCTTATGGTAATTATTTCAATGACAACTATCCTTAAAACAGTTTCCACCCCAACGAAAAGGAAGCTTCACCCAAAGACAAAATTTTGTAGCCACAGACTTGATCAGAAAGCAAAATTTGTACAGTATCTGTTTTTGAACATAAGAAAATTGCTATAATGAAGGCCGTAGGCAAGAAGTAAGAATAGACTTTTAAGAGGGAAAAAAAGTCACAACCCAATTCAATTAATTACAAGTGAAAACAGAAACACAATCGATATATTCCAACAGAAAAATTCTGTGATTGAGATCTTTTGATTCAAAGTTCTTTCTAAGAAGAAGATACAAATGGGTTTTTTCTATGCCAGGTCAATCTTTTATCATCTCCACAATTGAAGCCACACCCACATCGAGGGGACTCCTCAAAATTATCGATTGGAAAGCCAGCACCAGCAATCCCAACGCTGAATTCAAGATCATCCCCACTTCTTGAAACCTCAATGATATCAACCCACATGAAGAAAAGCTTCACACTGACACCCTCCAGGCTCAAGATCCTCCGTTGAGATATATGCCCTTTGATGGTTGACCTGTACTTTAGCTGGTACGACCCTTCAAGGGAAAAGCTGCAAGAGCCATTCAAAAATGCGGAGAATTTACCTGTTGTGTTGTCAAGATCGTAGCCAAGAACACCCTTTGGGAGTATTCCTGAGGGGAAGCCATATTGGCGGAGCATCTGATAAGCTGTTGGCTGCTGCCCATGAGAAATTTCTTCCCGATCTGATGCTAATGACGAGACAGATTGTGAAAATATGAGAACAAGGGAAAGAATTGTTAACAGAGATCTGCAGCTGTGGGCATTGGACAGAACCATATCTTTAATCTTTGCAAAGTTTGAATCTTTTGGATTAGGTTTAATGTTGTTGGTTTTCCTTTTTCTCTCTGTTTTCTGTTTGTTGTAGTAGTAGTTGTTGTCTATCCAGAATCGGATGCTTTTCTTAATTATATGGTGGACCTGGGCCTCCTGGACACACACATGTCAGGATCCCATTCTGTGCCAAACCCTTGGGCATCCGTAACCCTCACAGCTCTAAAATCGGCCTTAAAAAACAACACAAAACAAAACAAAACAAGAATCCTTAAGTTACTCATTCGGTTTGATTTGAGTCAGATGAGAGAAAAATTTTTTTGAGCTATCTATTATTTAACTTAACAGTAAAACTAAACTTGAAATTTCATCAGTTAAGCACACAATCTTAAAATTAAATTTTCTCCATTTATTTTGGATTTTAAGTGAGAAATCACAGCGGTAGCATTCCTGGGATTTGCGTTCTTAAATAAATATATATATATATATTTTTTTTCTAAAGAGGGGATTTGTTTTGGGCCGTGAAGCGGTTCAATGTTGCAATTCAATAAGGCTTAAGCTTCCGATCTATAGAGGCCAAGCCCAACTCAACCCTGGCGAGGCCTACTATAAAACGAAACTCAAAAACCCTATTTTCATTTTCGTTTCCCTATCTCTACAGCCCCCGCCACCGCTACCCAGCAGCAGCCACCAACGGCAGCGGCGCATCCCCTTCACAACCCAGACGAAGCGCCATGGTATTCTCTTTCTCTCTCCCTCTCTCTCTGTGTTTGTGTCTTTGGCGCTAATTATATAAGCAGGAAATTGAGTAGTTTTTTGTTGTAATTTTCACAGGGTATAGATCTAAAAGCAGGAGGCAAAAGCAAGAAGACGAAGCGCACGGCGCCCAAATCAAATGATATCTACCTCAAGCTCCTCGTCAAGGTATAATATATATCTATCTATTTCGTATTTGTATATATTTTGTTTTTTTTTTCTTTTTTCATTACATGTCAAATGAATGGGGGTCTCGATCGATTTATGGGGTTGTATATTTGGGTGCGATCAGCTTTACAGGTTTCTGGTGAGGAGGACAGACAGCAGGTTCAATGCTGTGATATTGAAGAGGTTGTTCATGAGCAAGGTCAACAAGCCCGCTTTTTCTCTCTCCAGGCTTATCCGCTTCATGAAAGGAAAGGTCAGTTTGCCCATTCTGTAGAGTTTAAATAATTTGTTTTTTTTTTGCTTATTTTGATGAATCTTCTTATTGTTGTTGTTGTTGTTGGTTTTGTTTCGTTTTGGGGCGTGCGATGGGGGGGGGCTATAGGAGAGTAAGATTGCGGTGGTGGTGGGGACGGTGACTGATGATATAAGGGTTTATGAGGTGCCGGCCTTGAAGGTTACTGCATTGAGGTTTACTGAGACCGCAAGGGCCAGGATTGAAAAGGCCGGTGGAGAGTGCTTGACTTTTGATCAGCTTGCTTTGAGAGCTCCATTGGGACAGAACACGGTATGCTCTTTTTTCAGGAGAGAAGTTTTAAAGAATTGTTTCTTGAAAGGATATGGATTGACTTTAGCTAATCATTTTGGCCTTTGATTTTCTTGTTGTCATTTGGAATTTACAACCACTTCTGTTGGTTTTTCTGAACCATTTTGATTTTGCATTTGTATGTTCCTGATTTTGTTTTCATGTATAAGATTTGGTTATTGTCATACTCTGGATTTGAAGTCTCCGTCTCTTCTGGTTGATGGATATTAATTTATTGTGTTACATAGGAATGAATGGGAGTTAAATGTTATTTTCTTTTACTGCCCTCTCTGATCCTTTAAATCTCTAGCATTAGGATGCATGCTTGACTTGCTTTACATGGTTTGAATGTCTTGATTTATTAATCAACTGATATTCCTAACAAATTTTGATAGAATTACTATAATATTTATTAATCAACTGATATTTTCTGCATGACAATCGGAATGCAATAGCCAAAATTGGCTGTGTTTTGTACGTGGGTTAGTTACTGCAAAATCATATCATGGTTTGCATGGTTTTTGTATTCTTGATTCTTTCCTTATTTGTGGCTGTCTTTACAATGTTATGGACACTTGACTGCCTTGTGTAATTTCTTCGCAGTTGCTCTACCTGTCCTGTAATACATATAATTTTGACAAAATACTGAGTTACCCTGCAAATTTAACAGGGTAATCTTCATAAGAATATATAAAGTATCATGCTCTTTTATTGTGCGTATACAGGTACTCCTTAGGGGTCCCAAAAATGCTCGTGAAGCTGTGAAACACTTTGGACCTGCTCCTGGTGTACCGCATAGCCATTCAAAACCATATGTGCGCTCAAAGGGAAGAAAGTTTGAGAGAGCTAGAGGAAGGAGGAACAGCAAAGGTTTTAGGGTTTGATTTGGTTCCAGTGCTAAATTGTTCGGAATTTCTTTTGTTTCTGGCCAATATGTTACAAAATTTTGATAGACTAAGTTAATTGTGAAATACTATTTGTGTTATTGTCCTTCAAATTGAAAATTTATCTTTCATTTCTTAGTGCCCGACTTTTATGCACTTATTTCATCACGTGTATATCCCGTGAACACAATTTTTGTGGAACACAATTTGTGTTATTTGCCTTCAAATTGCTAATTACTGTTGTAAACTTTCGATCAAGATTTGAATTTAAAACGTCCATGCTTCTGATTTAGCTGCTCAAACGTGTTGCCAGACACCATATGAGGGCCTATGCGTATCAACCCTTCATTCCCAGAAAGTAGCCAAGCCGCTCTCATCTCTCAAGTAACTAGTCAAAATGGCATAGGCCACATCTATTTATTAGATGACAAATTCCAATGAAATGCCCCAAAAAAGCCATATTGCCTGCTACGAGGTCTATCAGGACGCCATTGATCAGCTTGAGGATTCTCCGGCTGCTCGAAAACGCGATGCCATGACTGAAGTAGAGTCATGCGCGTATAATTTGAACAAGCCAGACACTAACTCTCCATCATTTGACCGAAATAAAAAGATTTAATTACCCATGCAGCATTTATTTGGTAATAATCAATCAATTGGCGAAAGGTTAACCGCCGCTAGATCCAACTTCCCGACCACATTATTTCTGGAGGTCCTTTCTATGCTGATCAATACACAATAATATATTTGTTGAAAACCCATTTGCCCAAACCATCCAAAGCCTCCAAGCAGAGACAAAGGTTTTTTAATTTTCAACTTTTGTGCCCAAAACACTCCGAGTCAACTTAATCATTGCATTAGATTTAATCATGAAAATTCCAGAAATCTTATTGCCACAATCCAAGAAGCTAAGAATTAAAAAATGAAAAAATAAAAAAAAAAGATTTTCTGTGATTATAGTTTGCAAAATAACCTAAAACTAAGAAGATTCCAAGGATGGACATTCGGGCAAATTATATATAAAAAAGAGCAAATGTGATCCAATAACATTGGAGCTCATCACCAAAATTAAAGAGAAGGCTCAAGCAGAAAGGATTGATTATTTCTTTGATATATGCACACATAAAATCCTTATGACCACGTTAGTAGGTCATAAAGAAGAACTATGTGCAACCACAAAAACAAAACTATTTAAAAAAAAAAAACCCAACATTTAAATTTCTTTTAACACCAACCAAGGCAGTTGGGGAATCTTTACACAATTAATTTGCCACTAATTATAAAGATATAACACCATGGCCTAATCACAGAATGTAATGCCTGCTTAATAGACCACCAGAGCATCACATTAACCAGAACAATGAAACCAAAGAAGTGATGCTTAAAGGAACACCAAAACAAAATTAAATCACGGCCAAATTGAGGATACAAATTCCCATGAGACAGAAAAGCTCAACACTAGCAGAACTTCTTACAGTTTGCCTCATAAATATGAACCCATGTTTAATCAGTTCCTTTGTTTGCTTCATCACACATGTGATTGACCTGAGTTCCAGAAAATCAATCAAAACTGGCATTTAAGAATTTCAGCAACTCAGTCCTTTTACTCTCTGCCTGTTTGTCCTCCTTTGATTTATCAACTTTCAATAAAATCTGCAAATACAGAATAAAAGAAGAATGAGCAATCGCAGGAAGCAAGAGCCACTAACATCCACCAGAAATTTCTTGGGATCCAAAACACGACAAAATGATAATGTCACCTTTTTTCCGGAAACAGCACTGCGCCTCACACCATCATCTTTATCATGCCCCAGAAACTGTATTAAGTGAACAGGTGGTACTCAGAAAAATGCTATGGAAGAAAGCTAAAAAGAGTAGTAACAGATTGTAGAAACTGCCATACCTTTGATAGCTGCACCGGACTGCTGCTTCTCTCATTCTGCTGCTTCTATATATGGCTCCCATTGCCAGGACAAACCGAAGGCAAAGATAAAATCCAGGCAAGTCAACCAAGCACCCAGACATCATGTCACAGACCCCAGCTCCAATTTCGAAGAGCCAATTAAAACAGGCAGAACAGATTATAAGTTAATATTACCAAGCATGCATGTCAAACACTTCAAATGCTCCAGCAATTATTTAGATCATGTTATGACAGCAGCACAGACCAAGACTAAAAGGATATATGAATAACAATTAACATAAAGTTTTCAACAGAAGCAAGAAAAAAAAATTCAGTTGGCACTTGGCAGAGTTTGAAAAAATAGATTACAAAGAGCTTACTGATGCCAAGAGCAACCAAATATATATATATATATATTGCCCTACCTCTTTAGCTCTGTGCTTCTGACGTTTATGGTGACGGCTCTTGCTTCGGACCTTTTCCTTGTTCTGGAATATATGTCAAAGAGGATTCTATTAGCCTACAGGAATGAAAAGAATGCAAACTAAAATTAAAAATGTAACACCAAACAAACACCTTCTTTGTCCTGTCATTTTTCTTGTGCCTTTTTTGATGATTGGACGTTTCATGCTCGCTATCAGAAGAACTCTCACTCCTGTAAGGAAGCAATTCATCATAATTTTGACTAAGCCATAAATGAACAAAAAAAATGAAGGCTTCTCTAAGTTTTGAGAATCAAGAATAGCAATTAACATTCTTTGTCGTGCATCTATACCAAGTTCCATATCAAGAATATAAGCATAAGTCAGCAAAAAGTGCAACAAGCATCCATCACACAAAATCATTCCAGTGCTTTACACATTCCAGTAACCATGCTTGTACCATGTAATCCAGATATTAGCAAATTAAATTCCAGCAATCATGCTAAGCAAACATGATCCAAAACTCATCTTTTATCAAGAAAAAAAAGAGAGAGAGAGAAACATAATAATGCCAAATGAATAGTTAATCAAAACTAAAATATTAGCTCCAGCTTGATTACAAAGAACCAAAAGAACAATTGGACTCAACAATAAATTTCAAATTCTGGATAATCACATAATTAACATTCAATAAGAAATTCAGAATCTATATCAAAAAATAAAAAAGAATAATAAACTAAAAAGGCATGAAAATTGCCTTAACAAGGAAAAAGGGAAATTAATAAAAGGGGGAAGATTGAAGCTTGGGAAGGGGACCTAGAGGGGTATGAATCAGAGGAGGAATCGTTAGAATCTGAAGAGAGGCGATGGTTGTGTTTCCGGCGACGATTTCTGCGGGATTTATTACTCTTCTTTCGAATCTTGAGAGAGTCTCTGTCTCTTTTGCGGCGGCCAAGGCGGCGGCGGTGGCGAGAAGACGAAGAGTCCGACGCAGACGAGGATTCAGATGAGCACAAGGAGGCAGAGGACGATGAGGCCGCCATTTGACCGTCCACCCAGAAGGTCGAACACAGAGAAAGAGAGAGAGAGAGCGATATTATTAGGGCTTTGTCCGGATTTGGGTAACCGGAAGATTTGAAACGACCGAGTGGGAAATATCTTTTTTACTATTTTATATATACGCCTAATTTACGTTTTCTTTTTTCTATATAAAAATTAATGAAAATTCAAATGGGCCATTGGGCCAATCATCATTCCAGTCTATTTTCAGATCTGTTGGTATCAATTTTTGGGAACTAAGTACAACCAACCTCTGATGAAATTCTAAATAGAGTGACATGAATTTTACTTCATTAATTAGCCTAAGTCTGTGGTCATGCAGAATGTGTTATACATTGAAAAAAAAAAAAAAAAAATTGGTGCATTCATTTACATTATAAATTTTCTACTTGGTCTTCTGCTTTTCCTTGTTTAAGAAGAAACGTGGTGGGGGAGAAGGTTTGTTTCAGGTACTATGATTGTAAAGAGAAATGAAAAGTGCCAGGAATGTATCAAAATTTTCAGGGATGTCCATTGGGATATTCAGGATCGAAGCAGCAAAGACTTCAAGTTTGACTTTGGCCATTTGATGGAAGAGTACTATTTTAACTCAATTTCTTCTCACTCGTCCCCATGCAAAATTTCTTGTTCGGAATAAAGATACTATTTATCCCGTACTTCCTGATTGTTAAACTCTAAAGTTGAATGCATGTAACCGAGTTCTATAAATTCAAGCGATTGAAGAGATCTTTTTGTAAAGCCATGACTCGAATTCGAGAAAAAACAAAAAAGAAACCGTCCTGATATCATATTTACCCGTGTGAACAGGCAACTTAATTAACTATTTATTTATTTATTGGCATTACTGCATGGACAAAATTTCTGCATTGCAGTACCTTGTTGGAAAATTTGAGAAAACATATGCTTTTTGTGAAAAACAATAGTAATGCTGCCTACTCAAGTATTCTAATGAATTCAGGCGTGTGTATATGTATAATCGAGTAAGGCGGGTTATCTGCAATTTTCCTTAATAGACATATGTAAAGTGACTAGGATACTGGATGTAGGTAGGCTTAGCAGACAACGAGATGATCAGAGACTAAAGAATCAGAGGATATCCAAGATTGCTGTTTCTGTCCCGAATATTAAAAAAAGAAAGAAAACTCTTGTTCTTGTTTATCAACAATTAGAGAATGAAAAGCAAAAAATGATCTCATGATGGGCTTTTGTGTGCGTGTGTGTGTGTGTGGAGCTAGGCGATCAGGAAGAATTAAGTCCTGGAGTGTTACATTAATCATCAGCATGCAATTCAGCAGTACTTGACACACGCGACCAGCTGATCATCAAAAAGTGATCAGAAGATTTGAAAAAAAAGAAAAAAAAAAAACACGTTTAGAATCAATTTGTATCTCATTATCAGGCTGTGGTGATCAAATTGGGTGTGTATGGCACTCCGGTTGGCTTGATCCATTCATCTCCGCGGAAGAACCTTGCTGGAGTGAATTCCAAGGCGGTCGTGCGGGTGATGTTCTTGATTCCCTTCCATGTCACACGGGCCTTCTTGTTGGCACCAGGACCTCTGTTGTTGAATTCTGTGTACCAGCATGTCTGGATTCCAAAGGGACCTAGCCAAGGCAACCATCCGTCTGGGTGGATCACATCATCAATGAATGATTCCATGATGACTGTCCTTGAGAATTCTTTCCAGGGGCGGCCGAGGTATGATCTGAATTTGTGCATTTCTGGTTTTAGATCAGGATGGGCCGTGAAGGTGCTGTTTTGAATGACAATAGCAGATGGCTGTTGCCTTTCCTTCCTGCCTTGGGCCGTCACAATGTTCTGCTGGTTGCCCAGGGGCTTCCGGATCAGAAATATGCAGTTCTGGAAGACCACAGAGGCGTCACCGAATACAAAATCAATGGTGCCACTGATGGTGCAGTCACGGTAGAATTGGCGCTTGGTGTGTGTGTAAAGTGTATCCTGGTATCCATCAAATGAGCAGTTGTGGAAGATTGCAAAATCAGCTGAAACCCTCAATGCCACAGCCTGGTGTTTTGCAGCACCAGCAGAGTTCTCAAATCCAATGTTCTTGGCTATGAATTCCTCTCCGATAACAGCTGCATAACAAAATAAAAAGGAAAATTACCAATTGTGTCAATGTTCTCAATTGTTATGTACTAAAACATTAAATTAGATTGGAAAATTTTTCTTTATAAAACATTCCACATTCTAATTTGAAATTTTCAATGAGAGGGATTTACCAACGGTGGCAGTGTGGTAGGTGGGTGTGCCGTCGTGGAAATTCTTGCTTCCTGTGATGCGGGTCTTATCTTTACCATCACCAATCACTACCAAATTGCTCAGGCTCCTATTGAAGGTGAGATACTCTTCATAAACTCCCTCCTTGATGTACAGCACAAAGGTCCGATTAGCCCTGAGTTGGCCAGAGCGGATGTTAAGCAAAGCTTCTGTAATTGTTGTAAAGTTCCCACTTCCATCCTTGGCCACGGTAAGGTTGGGCTTCAGATTAGAAACGGGAACGCTGAGGAGTCTGCGTGTTCCGAAATTGACCCAGGTAGGGAATACTTCATCATGGCCTACAACAGGAAGGTCATCAGAAAGGAGGCGGCGGCCGATACCAGGAATCTGCAATGATGTGAGCACGGAAGACAGGCCTGTAATAATGCCAAGGCCATTGCTGCTTAGCTCCATTGCTGTCTTCAATGCTGCCTTCATTTTCTTTCCAGCATTTGTGGTGGTATTCTGGAACCCATCCAAGCACGTTTCTTGGTATGTAACGGAGGCGCTGAGCCAAATCTTTAAATCTCCCATCAATTTATCCATTTGGGTATAATCAAAGTCGCCCACTTGCTCAAAAGAATGCTGGAGCTCAGCAACGGACATGCTCATGAGCTCTTTGCAGGCCTTGAGTGCATTGCGGGTTCTTGGGTCCTTTTCCAATTCCTGAAGGGTAGTTGATTTCTTGGCAGCCTCGTTAATGTGCTTCTGAGCCGCTTTGAATGCAATCCTGATCAATTCTTTGGGGTCCGTCTCGTTTCCAGCTGATTTTTGGAGGGTTTGCTCACAAGTTTGCTTGTGATCGGTGGGCTGGCAAACAGCCTTGATGGCTTTCATTGTGGAAGATATTTCTTTAGTGCTTTTGTGGCTGCTGTCATTGATGCCATCGCCATCGCCATTGCCGAAACTGACATTGACTGTCACGGCTACCACCATGGCCACCAGGAGGACGGTAGAGACGCCAATAATGGCAAGTCTCTTCTTTCTTTTTCCATCATCTCCATAAGACATCTTTTTTAGCTTTTATAATTTGTTTTTTCCCCACGAGAAAAAAAGATCCAAAAGAATAAAAAAATGTCTCCTTTTCCCCACTAAATGTTAAAGAGAAGGAAAAGGAGATGCTAATGAGGTTCAAGGGAAGAGGGTATGGCAGAAGTGGTCTTCCCTTAAAGCCTGAAGCAACCTTCCAGCTGTGGTTGTTGGAAAGTAGAGGTTTATTTATGGGATGGTATAAAGACAGCAATGATCTAAAAAGTTAGTTATGTCTGTTAGCAAATGTGAGGCATGGAGGGAAATGGAGGAGTCAAAGATAAAAGATAGAAGTTCAGATGGTTGTCAGCCTGTTTTCCAAAATTGAATATGCAATTCAAAGTCATTATGTGGTGAAACTGTGCTGTTGTCATCTAAATTTTAACTTTTTTCTTTAATTTGGGACAATTGAACAATCTCCTGTACATCCGGTTTGTAAACACTGCCTTCACTCGTATTCTATCGTTTAGGTGAAGTTGTAAGAGAGATTTTCGTGGTTCTTTTCCAAATTACAGATATCGGAAACGTTAGGAAAAAAAAAAAAAAATCCCAACTTTTGCTGCTGCCACGTTGTAGCAGCAAATAATGTTTGCTTTCAAGATTACAAAAAGAAAAAAAAAAAAAAGAGGATTTTAAATAAAAAATATTTTTAAAATTTAATTGAGAGGCCAGGACTGGACTAAATAGAATTATTGCAGCTCTCATGGTGGAATTCTTTTTTCAAATTATTGGGATTGCCACATTTTTAACTTGACAACAATTATAGTTTAAAAACTTTAATTTCACTTAGAGTGATTTAAGGTATGATTAGTAGTTTTATATTTTAATTTAACTTAAATTTTAGATTTAAATTATTTAAATTTTAAATTAATTAAATTTTCAGTTAATTAAATTTTTAATTATTTTAATTTTAAGTATTTTAAATTGCAAGTCATTGTTTTTTTAATTAATTAAATTGAGTTAAATTTTTAACGAGTTAAATTAAATTATTAAGATAGAAATAGGTTTTGCCACCTCTACCTTTGAGGCCAGAAGCAACAGGATCTTAACCGCCGAGGCTAGAACCATACTGAAGACAATTTTTGAATACAATACACAAATATCTTTGGTATAAAGAGTAGGGGTGACCCCATTCTAGTTGCATTTTTGGTTTGGGTTCAATTATAATTTTGTGTTGATTTCAGTTTAAGTTTTGGTCCGAGTACTGTAATGGGACCATCCCTTCAGTCATTCTAATTCTAACTAGAATTGCGAAATCCGTTTCAGTTTCCAAACCAATTCCAATTTGATCAGATTTTACGTTGTTTGAAAATAAACCAGAACATGGCCACCCCCTTTGACACGAGCATCAAAAGGCATCAATAAAGGGCATCCTGTTGGCATCCGGAGACTCGGAACAATACCGAGTTGTCTTCTTTCTTTGGTCTTATACTGATTCGTCCTCGGCTGAAAGTATGTATGCATGTTGAATGGCTTTTTAGTAATTGAGCCTTTCAGTTACAGCGGTAAGGCAGTGAATAGTCAGATACTGATTTGAGCTGCCATGTATGAAGGGCTCAGGACCAATCCAATACAAATGAACATTTTTCCAGTTCCTGCTCAAGTTTCTGATAGCAAGTGACCTAACGGTTGGTCTGGCTCCTCCATTGGTTGCTACCCAGCTTTCACCAGGCTCACCCTCAGGCTTTTATACTCTTCTTTTGCACTCAGACAATATCGTTGATTTTACATTCTTAGTCTTTCGATGCATGATTAATTAATGATAAAAACTACAGATGTACAATTATTGATTGTATGGTAGGACAATGAACTCACGTTTGGAACTCATCAAGCAGGCTACGGTGCTGATGCAATGAAGCTCTATCTATGCGATCACCTTTGTAGCCCGTACAGCCATGACTTGTTGGTGAGCTTCATCCATGTTATTCAAGTTATAATATCCCTCTTTTGTACAACTTATCACCACCTTCAGCCGGTGAATAATTAAAGGTTGGTTGCCTTGCCACATTATCCCTTTCATTGGATGCTATCAAGGCCTTGGCATCCCAGTACCAAGGGTAAACATGAGGAGAGGGAATTGATGATGAAAATGAAGATTGATGAAGTATCACAGAACCCCAATCTCTAGCTCCAAGTTTTGCTTCCTTTATTCTCCTCCTAACTAGCAGGCTTCCCGCGTCTTCTTTCCTCATTTTTGATACACTTCTGAGTACTGAAATGCAGAGCAGAAGTACCAGAACTGCATCCTCTTCTGGCAATAATTCTACTATCAGTAGCTTCCAGTTGAGAAGAGCGGTTGCTCTTTCGGCCAGGTTATCTTCAGTGGACCGGACTAGAGTCACAAAACCTGCCTCATCTTCATCTTCATCAATTTCCTCTTTCTTTTCCTTCCCTGTATGCTCTTCTCGTTCTTTACTTTCTGTCATAGCTTTCTTCTTTTGATATTGCATTCTTCGCCCTTGTAGCAACTTCAACTGCAAGCCAAGGTTGGTTTGTTATTTAAATTTAGTTTTTGGAAATCAAAAAGTTTTTAGCAAGTATGCAGAAATATCTAACTCACCATTGAATCTCGAGATGCTTGGTTTTTCAAGCAAAACCTGAGGGCAGGGTTTGATGTCAATGAGTCACAACTTATCAGTAACTCGTCCCCAGTTGAGAAGTGCCAAGCAGCTTGCCAATGCTCCGGAGGCTCTTTTGGTGTTGCTGTTCCCACTACTTTCTCTGTACTAATGGCAACAACAACAAATAGGAAAAGCATTAAAATTTTATTTCAAGAAGAAAATTTCAAGCACCAACCAATCATCTCTGGAAGTAGCCAGAAAAGTAGCTCATTATCAGATCCTTGATCAACATATAATTTGAAACCACATACCAGGTGCTTTGCCAATTGAACCGGCCACATATGACCAGGAGCCTTCGCGTATCTCAATGATCCTGTTGTCCCAGTTCACATTCGAAGGAGTTTCTCCTCCTCTCCTCCAGAACCCTTCACCCACTCTACATGGCAACGCATAATTGAAGTTATGAAGCAATCAAAGAAACATTCCATCGTTATCTGTCAGTCATTGCTCCAGAGGAGAAATTACCTAATGCGAACAACAAAGCACTCCCTCCCTGCATGATCAAGAACAGTGCGAGCCAACCACCGACCTCCTTGTGGCTTGTAATTGTTCATTCTCAGAATCACATCCGATATCATGGCACCCGAGTCATCTGTGACTCTATCTGGGACACATTTCAACAAGTATGGTGCTTGAACTGGTGGGGTAATAGAAACGACAATCCTCACTTGTTTATTGAGTTCTCTTTGAAGAGTAAGTGATGGTGCTCTTAGCACATCATTCCAAAGGAATGTGACCGTGCCCTCCAACTTACTCGCTCTGAAACAGCCAGAACCATGTTTATGTAGCTCAAGGATTAATCCTCTGGTGGCAAACTCACAGTAAAGATGTGAAGCCTTTTGCCATGAATTCAAGGAGAAATGGGAAATCGGCTTATCGATCATCAGCTCTTTGTGACATCTTACCATTTGCAGATGCAGAAATTTGTGTTTTATGTCCTCTTGCATTTCCTTCATGCCAGAATTGAGCCTCACAGACACACACACCTGACTTTAAAACAATAGATTCAATATGCAAAACACCTCTAAAGAATTGGAGACATGCTTTTCCATTCTATATTCTGCCCATATAGTTTGGACTTCGGATTCCCATGATTTTGACAATTCTTTTGGCAATTCTATAAGGCTTATTAACCAAATCATGACTGGAACAAAAGAAAAATGTTCCTTGTGGGAAAATTGTTGGCAAGAAAAAAAAAAATAATAAAAGAGTAATAAACATACCTCCAGTAGGAACCTATGCGTCAGAGACTTGTATTTGTTTTTGACATCTGTTTCTGAGACTTCCCAGTAGACAGGAGGTTTGACTGAGGCAACGGAATCAAAATCTATGGGACCACCAGCTTTCTCATAAGGTCCATCAAAGGCGCATTCCCACAGCTTCTTTGTCTCCTCCACCTCCAACTTGTTTACAGCCTCCCATAATTTCACCACCTTCCCCATATCACCCTCCATCTCCTCCAAATCTTTTGCATATGCTGTTGGGTAGCTCTAGTGTTTCACATCATAAAAAAATTTCCCAAAAAGTTTGAGTTGGACTGTGGACCAAATGTCATAATAGAAAAATACCAAAAAAAAAGTAAGAAAACTCATAGCTTAGAAGCCAAATGTGCAGTTGGTTAAACATTTTGTCTTTTTTTTTTTTTTTTTTTTTTTTTTTTTTTTTGAGCAAACTATAAAATTTTTAAAGGAAACAACTAATATGATAGACAGGGTGCAATTAATTTTTAATAATTTTAAAGCTGAATGTAACTTTGGCTTGCAAAGGAACGATAATATTTACTTCCAATTAGAGAAAGCAAAGGAATTTTTAAGCCTTTCACCAAATAATCATTATCTGGTAAAAAAAAAAAAAAAAGCTAGAAGCCTTCGCAAAACCCTAGCAAAATGAATAACTATAAACATTCGATAAGTCAGTGTATGTAAAGGACAAGGTAAACAAATTGCTGAGAAAAGAACGAAAGCAACTGAAAAAAAAAAAACGCCACAGAAAAGAACCCAAAGTGAGAAGCGGAACAATAATGAAGAAAGCCCACCTGATGGGTCACCCACATTAGCAGAATATTCAAACTCGGAACTAAACGGGAACAGTGTTGATCCGTGAGCCTGCGCAACAGATACAAGAATCCTCTGTACCTTTGTCTGGAAGCAATCAAATAGACAACCTCACCCATGTATGGATTATGGGAATCTGCTGCACACAATTCTTTGCTTCTCAACTTCCCTCAACAGATCTTCATTTATGCCAATTGGGTCCTGAGGTTCTAAATCATCAACTTCATTCTCAAAACATTCAGTTGGGTACCTACTCATCCACAGCTCCTTGCATCTCATCGATGCATACTCTTCATTTTCTTCATCAAAGACCGCTGGCTTGCCTATCAGTTTTGAGAACCTTGTCTCACAGTACCGCTTGTAACTCGCCTGCAACACAAAATTTTACATGTAAATGTATTTGATGTCAAGACAAGAAATTTTCTTTTTATTTTTTTCCCCTGTGGACAAAAAGTTACCCAAAAAAGTAAAAAAAGGAAAGTTATTTTTCTAGTTTTCCTGCACTTTCTCGGTGACCAAACAAGAAACCTCACCCAGGAAAAAAAAAAAAAAGAGACAAAGAGAAGCAGCAGCAAGCTTACGGGATTCAAGGTGTGACAGCACCAAACCCACTCGACATCAAGAGGAAGCATCATAGGAGGGGTTGATCTCACCGTGAGATCAGAAACCAAAGGCATCCAGAGCTGTTCGTACCTGAAAAATTAACCACCGTCCGATGAGATTACTTTCAGTACAATCTCCCATAATTTAACTTAATAACTTGATCGCAACACATCGCACAAGTGATCACCATGCCTTCTGATTGCTTCAACAACGCTGGCTGTCTCGTGAAGCCACTGTGACTCGCTGACGGTTCTCAAGAACCTGATATTTCGTCTGGCTGCCGACACAAGATCCACGCTAAAACACACCGTTTCGACATCCGATATCTCGCCGAGTGTTCTGGCGGAGATGCTGCCCGACATGGATAGAGAGAAGGTGGGGGGTGGTGGGGCGGCTTATGTAATGATGCTTCCAAGCTAATGTGCTACAAAGGATAATATTTATAAGAGGTGACGACGAGTTTAAGGTGGTAGCCACGTAACGAAAAAGACACAGATGTTTGTATTTCCTTCGGTCTGTCTGATGCTTTATTTTATTCCAAAGCTACGTGTCAACATGTGGCCAAGCAGAACATGCACATGGTTACAGGAACAAGCATGCATTCACGGACCCATTGATGCTAATGATCGAGTTTGATGGTTCACCGTCCAGGGTAGGCTCTGCAAGAGTTGGCACGCACTGGCTGGTGGTTCGCATCCGTGTGGATAGTTGTGACACCATCGCGCGTGATATATAAATACCGGACCATGCTTTCTGTTTCCCCATTGTCATATTGGTAAGCATAAAGTCAAGGGTCACGTTGTTTTTCGATGATTGTTGGTGATATTTGGAGTTGCGTGTAGCGGGGTTCGATACACCATTGTTTCCAAAACATTGCATACCCTTTTTGACGCATTGAGGCAGATAAACTTTAAAATTAATTCTTTCCATGAAATAATAAATTGGTCAATTTGTACCGTAGAGCATGAATTGCCATGCACAAATCATTCTTTATAGACCGACCAAATAAAATAAAATTAGGCTTATTAACTACTTTCCCTCCCTCACGAGTGTTGAGGCTTCAATTTGGTCTGAAAATGCCAATACGTATAGGCGCTCACCGTTGTCTTTTGATTGGGAAACCGTACGAGTTACTGAAACACAACACCAAGGATCATCATGCCACTGACAGGTAGAAACTTGTTCCCACGTTCTGAAGCGACATTGGTCCTTTTATCCGATTTTATCCCTTGCAAATTGGTCCATTTTCAGGATCAGCAGTCCAATTCGGCATCAACCATATTTAGGCCGCTCATACGTGCAGAAGTGTTTTAGGAATCCTAAATCAGTTATTTGTTAATTTTGCATTTTCTGCCCTCCAAATGATCAGCATTAGCATGGTTTACGAGAAGCATCATTGGGAACACTTCATAGACGACCAAAAGCCAAAAGAATACATCAACTAAGGTAACAAAATCCAATCAAATAGATGATAGCAACCAACTCAATTTAACCATACCAGTTCAAATGCCACGTTCAAAGCAAGTGAACGAGCAAATCAACAATGGTTAAAATACCCAGTTCCCCCAGAAAATGAGAAGAAATAGATCAATTACGAAACTGTCAGAATACCATCAGCATGGTTTGATGTCCATCTAAGGGAACATCTTTAGACACTTGCATTACATGCACGTATTGTCATACAAAACACCAAAAAAAAAAAAAAAAAAAATACAATTTAAGACTAAATAACACAAATTAATTCCCACTTAAACATAAAAACATAACCTTTTGCATCATAAACAGTGCTGATCTGTTATATTCTCGACGATTCAACATAAACCCCACAAAATTCAAAACTTAATTCGCAAGTATCAAGTTCCCTCGGCAAATTAGCACCAAAAAAAAGAAAATAACTAAATAAATAAAAACACACACACACAACATAGGAAACTTGTATCAACAAAGCTAATCGAATAGGTAAAACACAATACACATAAAAATCACCAAGAACTGTAATATAAGTAGAGTAACTTATAATGATATGAAGGCATCGAAAGAATAAACAAGACCCATCTACAGATTTGAAGAGGAGAGAGGATATCGATTGATGGGAGCTCAGATAAATGTTGGATAGAATCAATTCCCAGACCTTCGGATAAAAGGTCTCATAATGAGCTGGGATTATAGCATTTATCATCCTAGCATAATTACCATCAATTTTCATACATAACACAAAATTCAACCAAAAAGAAAAGAGGATTAGAAGGATAAAAATAATTAGGGTTTCTGAAATTTCTACTGCCTTATTACAGGCATGTCCTTAATTTAAGCGGGGCATCTCGGGTCAAATAGTAACACATCTTCCCTATTTATTAGATTAGCCCGATCCAATGTTAGCTTTATTGGGCTTTTCATGGGCTTCCACAGCCCACAAGGATTCATGGGTCAAGTGAACCTGTCCGAGGCCTGAATTCTAAAGAGGAACATTGGGCCAAGCCCAAAGTTTGTCCTGTTATTGCATGTGACAACTCCCGCTGCGCAAAAAATTGTAATTCCTTATTGCTTGTTGATTTCTCTAACGAGATCATTCGTCCCAGAATTTTTAAAAAAAAAAAAAAAAAAGAAAAGAAAAAGAACCGCCATTGATAATGCAAATGAAAGGGAAATTTGAGCAATTGAATCACATTTAAACAGTGCTGTAGCGTAACGACGAACAAGGAATATAGCAAATCATTGTCTTCTTGTGTTGAATTGGCTCGTGAATGGATTAATTCACAAGCAACATGCAAAAACGGCCACAAACCTAAGCCTTAAGGTCACTTGTGCATTCACAGACAATGAATCAAATACGAACTCTAGAATTCATATTTGATCCACCGCCTGTGTATCCATAAGCACCTTCATCAACCGCCACACTCTAGCATTCGATTCCCATGTAGCTTAGAAATGCTTTTCTTCCATGCCAGTGTGGCTGAATTTTGAGGCAGTAAATGGGCATCCGCACATCGTTGGCAAGACAGAAAAAGAGCTTGGGTGCTTCGTTTGATCCACCTTGGGGGTGACAGTACGTGGATTTAGCCTGCAAAATTCCAACATTATTAATTTTTTCTTGGTTTTGGTATGAAGGAAGGAAGGAAAGAAGATTATGTAGTCTTAAACCACAACTAATGATTATAATAAATATGTGTTTAATTTTACATCATTTTCCTTGACTTAAAAAGAGGAAAATAGTTTCTTGCAAAACAATGGACCCAAAATAAATAAATAAAAGATAAATAAATAAATTAAAGTTACCAAAACACGTAAAACCTACATGTGACATCTTAGTGAACTGCAGCCATTATTTAAGGCCACATAGAGTTAACTTTGCAGCACATGCACCGAAATTTGAAGCAACAAGATGATAAGCCGATTTCAAAAGATTCAATTTAGACCCACGAAAGAGATCATGCGAGAACGTATCTTTTTTTTTTTTTTTTGGATGTGTAAGCCACTGGAGATGATAATCTGGAGAAAACTTCTTGATAACTGGAAGGCAATGAGACACAACATACATTCCATGGAGACGTATGTGATAGAATGTATGAGATACAATCTTCAAGCAACAAACCCAAATTCATACTTCTTTCTCTCTCAAGATTATTTTGTAACCTGCAATATAACAAAAATGAAAGAAAAAGAAGTGTGGCAGAGAACCAAGAAATCAATCGGGGTTTATGGTTTTATGTTTTCGGAAGTTTACAGTTTTGTTATTGCAAGGATCCACAAAGCTGACTAAACTATATATATAGATGGACATATTTATTGTATAACTAGTGGATCTTACACGACCAATGACCCCATATCGATAACGTGGTGACGACATTTTTAGTTGTCCTGTTCGGTTCACATGACGACACGAAGCGAACAGATGAGCACATCGAACCCACATTTTCACTGCCAGATTCAGGTACTGAGCACCCATTAGGCTATAGCAATGTCTGACGATTCCAGCCAACATGGTGTAATGAAATGAAGAAAAGTGAAAAGTAAGGGGCCTGTACATGTTTCTCTCTGCCGTATTTAAGAAAGAAATGAAAGAATCAATCAAAAAGCAATGTGTACTTTTGGCACTACTTTCTAGCTCTTTTTTCCTCTCTTTTTAGCCAGTTCACTCCGAAGAATCCGATGGAACAGTAGAACACCCATCTTGATGAGTTAAGGTTTCGAAACTTTAGGCCTCACTTCAATGCCTTCAACGATAAATAAATTCGAAGGTGAGGAGAGTTCTGAGAATCATGTTGATAATTTTGGAAATCATAAAATTCCAATGTTCTTGCTTTAAAGGTCTTAGCCAAAGCTCTCTTAAATCCCATGATAATAACTATCAATCATTGTACTTGTTCATTGTAATTCTTATACATACGAAAGTGTAATCCTCTAATCTAAATGACAACGTAGTTTTTAAATAAGAAAAAAGTTAATATTCAGTTAATTTTAAAATATAATATTTTTAAAAAATAATAAAAATTAATATTTTTATTAAAATATTTATTTATTAAAATAATTTAATTATTAAGTTAACATATATTTATATATTTTTTAAAATAATTAATTAAAATTTTTAATTATATTAAATTATTATAAAATAAATAATAAAATAATAATTATTATAAAATTTATAAAATAATTAGTTTTCATGATATGTTCGACGTTAAATCTCTTCACTTGAAAAAAACTTGTTTTGAATTGATAATAAAAAATTAACATCTTTCTTTTAGTCAAAATTTTGTAGTGCTATTTCATGGTCGTGAATAGTTGAATAAATAACCTACATCCCTTAATCATCGTTAGCAAGATGTGTGTTATTCCTTTTGTCTCATATTCCCATTAGAATAAATAAGACTTACTCGAATACCATTTAACATAGTATTTAGTAAAAGTTTAAAAAAAATAATATTTTTTAAAGAGAATAATAATGATAAAATTATATTTTATAAAGAAAATGATAGAAATAAAAAAAAATATTTTTTGTTGAAATATATATTTATTAAGAAAATATTGTCATTGAATTTACATATATTTATAAATAAAATTATATAACGAGAAAAAAAAAACTTTAATTTATAAAAAATATATATATTTAATAATTAATTAAAAATATTTTAAATTGTTTAAATAATTAAAATATTTTTTAATAATTTAATTAAAATTATAAATTATACAATATTATAATAAAATAAATAAATAAAAAAATTATAATATAATTTATAAAATAATAAAAATTAAACGTACTTCAAATAAAAAAAAATCAATTATATATCATTGTTTTTATGGTATCAAATTCTATGTTACAATTGAGCATTTTCTTCTATTTAGTCTTCATCCTGTGGGGCAATTCGAATTTCCTTAAATGTTTAAGCAAAAAAATGGGCCTTTGGTGAATCTTGCAACGTGTTGTGATGATTTTGAAGATAATGGCTTATTGTTCTTGACGTTCAATGAGTAATTGTGTTGACTTCTTTCTATGCAACGAATCAGAATTGTGAATCATTATTATTATTATTATTATTATTATTGAATACCTGCTTGTTATGGATTTAGTTGTCTGTATTCATTTGAATCTTCATTACAGTTATTGCATGAAGTTAATCTTTTGGCTTCCTTTTAGATTGTAATGACTACATATCAACTTCGGTCAAAGGAAGAAAAAAAAAAAAAAAAAAAAATGGATATCTTTGTTTGATCAGTCAACTGGAACGCCTTTCTTGCATCGCGTTGAGCATGTCTTATTTGGGTTTTTATCTGTGTGAATTTCTCCGTTATGGTTATAGATCTTAGCCGTTAATGCATTCTATATCACCGCCTTTTTCTTGATGCCCGGGTTGTTAGAGGGTGTGCTACTGTTTTGGCTCCCCAGTTTGATTAATTTTCTGCCGTTTGTTTTAAGCTCTTGGCTTTTTGTTAGCCTGATGATTCAATCTTAAAATCATGGACGGGCCACAGAATAATTTGAGTTGACTATTCCTTCTTATTATGAGTTGCTTCCTAGTCATTGCGCGATAAGGGGCTTCTTTATGAAATGCACGAGGACTTTGGTCTCTTTCTCCACAGAATGCCTACTCGTGTTAGTGTATGCCATTCACTTCATTTCATTTTATGTGTGACAAAATTAAAAAATCCGCATGCAAGAGTACAAATCGGTCCATCTCTCCCTTAGCCGATAATTGATGTGCGGAAATACGACAAGAGCATAGAAAATGAAATTTGTTGACCGCCAGTACGTCCCCTAGTAATCAGGTCCAGGCTGTGTCTTGTTTGTGCTTGTAGCATAATACCGTGTAGATTCTGACAAATTAACGAGCAAGAGAGAATGAGGTACTGATAGTTGTAGCATAATCCTATGGAGATTTTGTTAGTATGGCTCTACTAATGGAGCCTTGGTGTATCTATATTGGAGAAGGGATAACAACACTGACAAAATATATAGAGATTGCTTTCTGATAAAATTTAGGTAAGGAAGTACCCAACAAAATAAAGCTATCTTGATCTTGGCCAATTACATTTGTAATCAATGTTTTGGTGTGCAAACTGGGTAAACTTGCTGGGATTGAGAAGAAGGATGGAAGAAGAGGCAAATAGCTGATATGTCATCCATAGCGATCCCTCTCCTCTTGTGTTTCCATGCACGGACAGCAGACTGGACCAACCGCTTTGCTGCCTTTGCCCTGTCTGGTGTTGACCATACGATCTGCATGGCTTCTTGATTGGAAACAACATCCCATACCTACGCAAGAAAAGCAACTACAAGATTCAATCTATTTCCAGAAGAAAATCTATGTTGGAGACTAATGCTCACATAAAAACAAAGAAAGTCTTTTTAACCAAATGGGGATGGCAATTCTGTATGCTTCTTGGAATCCTATTGGGCTATTTAGATTTCAGTTATCAAAAATTACTGCAATATCATATGCGATGCATACCCCATCAGTTGCTAGTATAACAAATTGATCTTTGTTAGTTATATGTCTCTGCGTCACTTCTGGAACAGAAATAAGTCCAAAATCCTTGACACAGTAATCCCCAAATGCTCTAGACATTGCCAGTCCTGGTGACTCTTCATCTGGCAGCCAAACTCTGTGAACTCCCGGCTCATCATCCTGACAGAACACCCGTCCATTGGATTGAAGTATTCGTTCTGCCTCCTCTGCAAAACAAGATGATCATTAATGTAAGAATTGACAGTTTTTTTCACTTCCATATTGAACCATAGAGAAGGAATGGAGGAGCAAGCAGAGCAACTAACGAGTTAAATTGGGCTTGAAATCGATGGTAAGCTGATGTGGTATCAGGCTACCATCATCTGATTTGGTAGCCAATACAGCTCGAGAGTCTCCAACATTTGCAACAAAAATGAGTTCACCCTGGCAAACAGAAACCAAAATGTTGACCATGATCAGCTTTATTACAGGATCAAAATAACAAAGAAAGTATCAGTTAGCACATTACTTGTCTAACAATTGTCAAGGCAGTAGTTCCACTGTGGAATGAATCGATTTGACGATGTTTCTGTAGCTCTTGATCAACAGCAGCACAAGCCTTCAGATAGGAATGTTTCCATATATTGAATCTATGATGCTTTTTTTCAGTTTCCAAGTCAATATCTGAATCATTCGAAGCTTGTGCAAGCACCTCCTGCCAATTAGACAACAGGGATGAAGGCATAGATTCTCGGACTTTCTTTGCCACAAAATGGCCCCATGAACCATGCCCATCAAATATCCCACAGAAGATCATGTCTGCTTGGCATCCAAACTCCTGCTTCCATGAATCCAAAAACAGCACTCAAAATCACAGGAAACAAAGTAGCATATAAAAACCATTGAAATTGGCATAAAAAAATTCTGAGCATACATCAACCAGTAGTGTCCAATGGTCCATGCTTACCTCCCATACAATGCAGCAATCCTGGTTCACTCCTTTCTCGCCCCTCTTTAAGAAAACTGAGGCAGAGTTTTTTGACCCAACAACATTTAAAAAGCCAGAAGAGCGCAATATCAATTCATTCCTCTTTGCTTCTTTTGCCATTGCTTCTACAGCTTCCCTTCCATCGCCATTCTCATTATTCTTCCCTTTCCTTAATGAAAGTGACCGTGCCAATCCATTGAACATTGAGGATAAACGTCCCATTTAACTTTGCCCAATTCAATGAACCCTCCACACACACACACCAGAACGTGAAACAATTCCACTCTTTTTATAGACCAAAAACCTGAACGTTCCAAAAGAACAAAAAAAATAAGTATCACATAGACACTACACCAGTATGATACTAACAGAAAGACAATGACCAGGAATCATCATGAAAGTCAGCCTTGTTGCATTTTTTTTTTTCTCGAAATTCTTGACTAACAACAAAACGGTGGTTAGAGTCATTGATTTGGTTGGAAAGGTAAAAAGAGAGTGGCATGTTCTGACTCAGAAAGATAATAACCTAACAATTTAATAACAGTAAAATACAAAGCCCGTGAACACGAGGAACGTCGCAGAGAATATTCAATCGACATGGAATTCCTACCTGGCATTGAGAATCGTGTTAAAAAAAGAAAAAAACAAAAGTAAGAGAAAGCAAACCAGAATAGGGAAACATAGCCTCTAGATTTTCCAAGCTATTCCACTACACTCTGTTTGGTTTCTGACTCGTGGTAAAACAAAGCACAAGTGTAGAAGTTGAATTCTTCTCTGATGAATTAAGTGGACTTTCGATTTGCTACTACTGTATGGCTAAGCTTAGTTGAGATTTTCAATCACAAAAGAACAAATATAAAATGGAAAGCCATGAAGTCTTTTCGTGGTTTTTCGTGCTTTCTTCTGTTCACTTAGAATTGAATTGAGGAGGTGACCCTTTTGTTTGTTTCACAAGAACGTGAAGGAAAGGAAAAGGATTTTCACACAAAAATTTAAAAGAAAAAGAAGAAGCAATTGGGAACATAATCTAAATCATTAGCATACTTTTGGTAAACCATAGAAAAGGAGAACTTTCATCTCCAAATGAATACCAACTTGTTTGCAGATCTTCTCATCAACAAGACCAAACTTTTTTTTTGTTTTGTTAACTTGGCAAAGAAGATTGCAGTAAAGGGCTACAAGTAAAAGTTTTGACCCTGTCATTCTAGTATTCCTCGACTAGATGACACTTATTTGCATGGACCGGAATATTGAGAATTCCCATTATTGTTTTCCATTTCAGTTCTTCCCTAAAAAAAACCAAACAAATCCCAGTAGATGCTTTCCAATGACAGAATCAACTTCCAAAAAAGATTCATTTAAAGCCACCCACTCATGACAACCCACATATACGGAAACCCAAAACTCAAAAAAAAAATTCTTTCTTTGCATTTCTTTGCCATTCTATTTTCTTTCACTTTCTTAAAAACCAAAAGGAAAACAGAAACAAAGAGGCAACAAAAATGGAGACGACGGAAGGACCTTGGAGGGCAAGTATCAGAGAGCAGGAATCTGACGGATACTTTGCCGGAGAGATGGCGCAAGGATCCGCAAATCGAAGTAAGAACTTTGGACAGAGAAGCCGAGAATTTGAGAAGCAGAGTATGGAAGAGAGGGACAACAATCCATGGTGTGCTAAAAAAGAGCCCCCCAGCTTTGGTCGTTTCTTCTCCTTTTAATTCTGGAGAAGAATACAAAGACACTGGCTATTGTTGATGTACATGTACACACAGGAAGAACCCTGTTCTGTTGCCTTGTCTTTGAATGGGTCTTCGCAACTCACAGAGACTCGGTCTTTTTGGGTTTAAAAAGCTCTTTTTGCCCTTTTCTTTTTCATATTCTCATTTTCCATTTTGCGTTCGTTAGAAAATATGGAAGCAAATGGTATTGTAAGTGAATATCCTTGTCAACGTTCAAGTACAACTGCCAGGCTTGTCAACCGTTAGATATTGTTTAGCTATGAGCTGATTGTAAACCGTCAAATGTTTAAACTTCTTTCTAATACTATTTTCCGTGGAGGAGATAACTGTACCGTACTTTAAAAACTTAGCACTTTTTTATACGTTAAGAAATCAATCATTGTGGGTCCCGTTGGCCCACCTTGAAATTTGAATTTCTTAAAATACCATGATGGTCCACGGCTTATGATGCCCGTTATACAGCCAAATAGTTAAGGCGGTGCATAGGAGCTTAAAAGATATTTTGTGTCGTTAATACATTTTTTGTACAAAAATTTACCCAACAATGTCTCCTCCAATGTTCTTTTAATCGAACACGTGGCCGTATATCAGCCCGCAGCTTGTTTTTTGAGACTGAACAAAGCATCCTCGTGTGTTTGAAATTGTATTGATACGTGCGCCAGCGAAAATTCAATTGAGAAACGATGGGCTATCTTGTTCTGTTAATAGCATTTTTGGCAGTTCGATGTTTAAGTTAGATAATATGAAGAAGCAACCTGTCCTTAAGTAGTAGACGACCCCGTAAAAAAGTTTAGTAAATAAAAATTTAATTCCATAATATAATATTAATATTTAAATTTATTAATATTAAAATTAATCATAAAAATTATTATTTAATTTATTTAAATTTAATGATATTTAAATAATATTTTTTATAAAATTTAAAATAAAAATGCCTTTTATTTTAATTTATAATTGAGATGATTATAATGTCCTTTTTTTTTTTATTTAGAGAGAGAGAGAGAGAGAGAAGGGGGGGGGGTGGGGAGCTAATAGTATGGCGTCGGTGATATGATATATATATCTTTATGCTTCTGACTGATTCTAACAAGAAGGTAGGCACCCACCAAAGTTCTCTATTTTTTTATTATTTATTTAAACACCCCAATTTTGTCTTTTTATTTTTTATTTTATGGGGATAGCTTCAAGTTCATTGCCTCCCTTTAATAATTTGCAGATATTACTATTTCCTGTGACATGCTGTTTGCCTAATTGCCTGAAGGGTTTTTTCTTTTTCTTTTCCCAGGAAAGGAAAGGAAAATAAAGCTCTAACAGGTGATAAATGATTAGCTCAAAACAATACGTTTTGATTATGCTGTTTGCCCAATCTCTTGATCAAATGAATTTATAAATTTTGTTTCTATAACAGAGAAGAGAAAAATCTTGTTATTTGTAATTTGTTAAATTTTAATAAATATAAAATATAATTCTGATATACAAATAAAAACATGTACCTCATAAATCATCAGCCATGAAAAGAATGGTTCAGGTTTCTCCCACTTGAAGGATAGTCGGTCCACGTGCCTTTTCCAGTCAGATCTGTCGGTCAGTTTTTCATGAACCTCATCAGGTAGGACAAGAGCAAAAGTATTTACGTGGCAGTCAAGTCCTTTGAAAAAGCAAGGAGCCGTTGGTGGTACGTAGGGCTCATCGGGTTGTCAGAGTCTGCTGGCCCCGCACCCACCCTAACCTAGAATATCGTGTCCATTCAACTGTTCCCTGATTTGTACCTGCAGTGGATGGTCACTCGGATACACGCGAAGACCCATTTTCTCTGTGGGCCCACGAAAGAGTGTGGCTCACCATTTATGGTCGGTCGGAATCAATGGTGATTTATTTATTCATGTTCACAACGTGATCCCAAGTTGTTGTTTTTTTTTTTTTTTTACATCGATTACCGAGACCAATTAAATTATATATTTATGGTTATATTATTATTATTGTGATATATATTTTAATTTTTTAATAAATAAATATATTTAATATTAAAATTATAATTATGCATCATATGATATTGAAACACATCAAATTTATTACGTAAATGTAACGAAACTCCAACCAAAGTAGAGAGTACAGTAAACACATTTATTACAACTTGGATGCTTAATTGGATGACTAGACTTTCTTGCACAGGGCAAAATTGGGCTGTCTATTTCATGTTTCGCGTAAATGGGAAAAGGAGATGACATTTAGAACTAAGAATGACCAGAGTGTCAACTCATACATGCATTCCCTCCTTAAATTTGTTCGACGCGTGCACCGAGATGCACGGAATTGTTGGCCCCCGCCTTGCGCACTTTGCAGCCCTGGAACCACACCATACGGTAGGTGAAAAGAGAAAATGACTGGGTGGAGCCCCCGATCGGGTAGGGACCACCACCTCGGGGGCATTTGCAAATCAGAAACTGCCACGAATCTGAGACCAATCAAATGTGGGGCGGTGCAGGCAGTGCACAATGACGTGTTAGAGAACGCGTGAATAAGATTAGGAACTCCTGCTTTTCCAAGTTGCGGCTCCGGACTAAAAGAATATTAACTTTTATTAAAACATTTACAATAAATGCAGGGTTTCATGGGGTATTTTAATATATATTTCGTTGCAATGATTAGAATTATGGGCTGTTTTTTTATTAAAAAAAAAAGAATCATGGGCTGCCATTCAAATGGGTAATTTGGAGTGTCAGAGACGCTTCTCAGCCAAAAAAAACACAGAGGTCGTGAGTTGCTCTGCCAGTGTTTGCTTGGTGATGTAGACGTCAAGAATCCAATGACGAGGGGTCCAATGGAATTTTAAGAAATCGATTCTGGTAAATTGGCCTGTAGAAAACTATCGAATTACTATGACGTTTGCATAATGATACGGAAACAAATAGGAGTTCACCGTCCTTGGAAGTTGGAACTTTCGTAATTGGGAGTTGCCGAGTTGGGATTGTCCACGCCAACGAACTTTAAACCAATGGTCCCTTTTTTCTTCGCCTTTAGGTACATTTTCCTTTTTCAACTTTGGGAAATAGTCAAATCAGAAGAGATCCTCGCAATACTTACTCACATCTAACCATTCTTTGGATCTTATAGTATAGAAGTTTTGTGTGCTTAGCCTATTACATGGTAAATCAACAGTCTGAATAGCACTCTGGCAGGATTTTTTGTGATCACAAAGCTAAAGTTAATATGACACGATGACACTAATAGTAATCAAAAAGTGGTTCTCTAAGCCCAATCCACCGCGTAGCCATCACCAGCAAATAGAATTGAAACAAATCTATAACGAGTCTCATAAAATTCATATTATCTCAGCTTTTCCACGCACAAGACAATTTAATGGTTTGGGCTCATGGGCCAATTAATAGACAAAATTTAGATAAAGAATTTTTCGGAAGAAAATTTCAAGCATAATGAACAATGGTACGAGGTGTCATTGCCGTGAAGCACACCATGGCGTTGGAGTGAGTACCAATGATATAGAAACAAAGAAGAATCACGTGATGATAGGAAGAGCAAAAGCAGCGGTTAGTTGGGCCATGCTAATATAAAACAGCTAGGCGGCCTGGCACCCGGCCCATCGGGTTGGATCTCAATCCAGGAGGCTGGTCCCAGTAAGATTTTCTAGATGCCCTTTTCTGGGAAAGCACATCTCTCGATGTCTCACTTGCAACTTGCAGTTGCTGATTGCAAAGTTGTCAGGCATCTTTGCCCCAAGCAGATGCCCTTTCGTCTGTCACAGTTTCAGATGTCAAAACCATCGTAAAGAGTGACTGAACTGACTACGTAGAAGTCATCGCGAGTGAAAAGTGAGACCAATTCACCTACAATAATAGCAGCCTAGTAGTAATGGTGCAAGTTCAATTCTACACACAAGTCAATACCCTGAGCACCACGGTTTCATTTCTAAGCTGGAAGAGCTGCAAAAGGAGAGAGACAAGTTGCAGAAATTTTCTCTGATACTGTTTCCCATGCAAATCCTCTGGTGGGCCTGTTCAATTTCAAAATCTGCATTAAGTGGTTGAACTTTTAATGTGGCCTGCCTGTAACCGTCTCAATAACTGTAGGGTTGATATAGAGCCCGCAAGATTGCCTGAAGCAAAACCCAACAGGAGGATACGTTAACAAGAGTTCAGCATGTGCGACATGCCTTTCTGTGTTACCAACTAATGTTGTCAGTAACGCATTACATTTCACTCAATTATAAGCGGTACCCAGTATCCGACAAAGAATTAGTAGTCCAAAATGCACAAACTGTTCACCATGAGACCAAATTGTGTGTATATATATATATATAATATTTATTTATTTATTTATATTTATATAAAAGGCATTGGACACCAAATTGCGATTTACTCCAAATATCGCAATCTCAACTTGTCTTGTCTTGATGACTGTAAAATGATCGGAACATTTTAGGTTGATGACAAAGACACATGAACAATGGTTATAATTTACATAGGCATAAAGCCGTGAAAAGGGAAGTGGAATCAAATCAGCGTATGTTTGGCAAGAAACCATTCTAATATGGAAGAGCGAAAACGAACCTGTGGGGAAGCCATAATTATTCCAATACCCTTTTCGCTTTCAAGTTTCAATCCAACTTGTAACAAAGCAACCATATCCTGTTATTTTTGTATATTGAATTTATTGTACGGTCAAACCTACTTCTTGCCATTATTAGGGTGGTTGATAGAATTTGGATTAAGAATTTCTCTCTTTTCGTCCATAAGAAATTTCCTGGGTCATCTATAAGATTTAAAGTTGAGTCAAACTTAAAGGACGATGTTTAAGTTGCCATCGGCCCTGCCTTCACAAGAAAACCATAATAAAAGTGAAAAAAAAGAAAAAAACGTGGTGGATGTTTAAGGGGAGCTGGAAGATAGAGATTCACATGCTCAGAGAGAAGGGAAGGCGAATAGATCTTAGGATTAATTTTCATATTAATTACTTTTTCTTGATAGAGGTTTTTGAAAATAACAAGTAAAGCATCAAATTAAACCAACTTTCAATTCATTATTGCCTTCTATAAGAAGTGTTACAATCAAATCAAACATGGGGTGATTGGTTAGAAGACGAAACAATCAATAATGACTAGGAGAAGGAAAGCGATCTCCAAGCCTTACTTAAAAATATATATATATATATATATATTAAAAGGTATATTAAACTGTAAATTATATAATAAAAATAAATAAATACATTTTTAAAAAATTTTTGTCCCTTTTTAAAAATTATAACTCAATCTGTTTAAAACAAACCTAAATGTTTACCATGGAGTGTCCCTTCAAAAACACCAACCCCTATAATCTTATACATGAGCAAGGCGTGCACGGCACCTCTCGTGATTGTCACTTGAATTTCTTTCCATATACTGTCCCACTAGGAGTAACAACAATGGTAGTAAAAAGTTTATTCTAGTTACCATTTTAAATCAACAACCGAATAGCCGCGCGCTTCTTAGCGCGTTGCGTTACTCTTCCAACTACAATCTGGATAAAACAAACCAGCTGTTCAGATGAAAACATCGTGAACATACCTTATTGCAAATACCCTTGGTTACTTTGGGAGAGAAAGAGGCGAGTGGAACTAAGTTGACCCATTTAACAAGCAACACTGTGTGTAATTAACTTTCGCGAGAACTTAATTAAGTTGCTATTGGGATCTTAATTCAGTTGGTAACCAAGCTCCTCGATGATGAAATCAGTATTTTGCAACATGAAATTTTTCCTTTGCCGTAATTAAATTTTGACTGATGGCATTATGGTTTGATTAATTAGTATTCCGGTGGGAATAAGTTTAAAATGTGACTTAAATTTTTATAAATTCTTTAATGTAGTAATATTATTTTTTTATTCTCATTTAAATTATATATATTCAAATTTTATTTTATAAAAAATATATGATTAAACAAAATATATTTTAAAAATTTTTAATTTTATTTAAATATATATTTATTTAATATAATGTATATTTTAAAAAAAAATTAAAAAAATTGTAATAATTTAAGACTTATTTATAATTTATTTTATATTTTAATTTAAAATATAATATGCCCAGCAATTTTAAATCACCACCTGCGATCAAGTCATTTTTAATGATGTGATGATTTCTGCTTTGAATTGAGTTAATTGGGTTAAATTAGACGGGTTGAGCTGATTGATAAACCACCCTGGTTAGGAGCGGAGATTGGATAATTTGACGTGTTACTGACACAATTGTTCGCCAATCCGTGGCCCATATGTATCAATAGCTTACAAGAAACGAATAGAAGAAGGAATACGGACAAAACCCCAATTACCTTTTTTAATTTTTTCAGAAAGAAATGACAGAAAGCGACAAATCAAAACAAGTTTGGTAGAAAAAAAGGGGGGGGGGGAGAGAGAGACAGAGAGGGCTACGAATGGTAGCTCAACCGTCCAAATGTCAGAACGTGACGCCTATAAATATAATATATTATGACTAAGAAGTGAATGCAGGCCGGGCCAAGACATATTTTGCATAAAAATGAAACCAGTCAAAAACAAATACCCACAAAAACTTGCTATTATTTTTAAAGGTACCAACAACGAAAATGAAGTAAAAATCTTATTATTATATCTTTGAAGGCCAATTCCACACGCAACTGGACTATTCCCAAGGCACAGCCCTGACGCGCCTGGCCTGAGCGTCAGCACGTCAAAAGTTTCAAACGGTGGCATCTAGAATTGCCTGGCTCGCTTTTGCTGCGTGGGCCCATCCCGATGACACATCACTCCATGTCGTTTTGTCGAATATCGCGATAAGACACGGGTCGTGTCAAAGAGGGAAAGTGAAAGAGACGTCACCGCCTTGTTTGTTAACCTATCTACTTTTTAAATTTTATAAATTCATATTATTATTTATTATTTTAATTAAAATTTATTTAAATTTTTTATTTTAATTATATGTGTATATATAATATTAATTTAATTTAATTTATTTAAAAAATAAAATAAATTATTTTATATACATAATTTAATTAATAAAAATAATTATATTGAAATTTTTAAATTTTATATTTAAGTTTTAGTGTATATATATTGGGTACAGAACCCGATCTTCCGTGTAAAAGTGAAAGAGGGAATTAAATTAAAAAAATTTTGAAAAAATTAGAGATGTGCCAAAGGGATATATATTGGGTTAAGGTGGTCCCATCCCGAAAGAACTTTCCACATGATCAAAAATTTCTCTAGCAATATCACTCCTAAATGTGCCGATAGAGATACAAAGCAGGATATATCAATCTTTTTCCAAAGACCGAAAACGTCGGGTGAAAAATCGGTGGAGATAAAAAGCAAAGAACGCGCGGCATAAAGTCTGCATGAGAATTGAAAAAGGCGAAAGCGACATTAGTGGGCAGCTACGAATGGAGAGGCGGGGTGGGGTGGTGGGGACCAATTGGATGGGACTGGACTTGTGCAGCGAAAATTCACTAGATTTGAATTTGTGGTTTCGAATCCGCTGCACTGCCTTGGAGTTCATCTTTCAACTCACGCAACGAGAAGCACAGTTGCCGATCAAGATGCGAAGCCACTTATCAGAGATCCACCTGTACTTATCGCTGATAGGGTCAGTAGAAAAGCAAAGACGCCTGTACAACGCATCGAAGATAGATAGATCAAGCCTCTCTTGCAGTTTTCTTTCTCTCTCATTCTCTTCTTTATTCCGTGTTTACGTCTTCAACGCAGCCTCTGAAACCCTAGGAGTCCTCGATTTTCGAGCTGAGCTGGGCCCCGAAAGCCTCGAAGTTAGGCGAATTGAGCTCGTGATTGGGAGCTGTGCTGATTCGAGCTTCATTTCGGAAGCTCTGTTCCATTTCTTTTTCGGGTCGTACGTTGTTTGGATTGGTTGGGTTTAAGGATCGAATAGTTTCTGGCGGAATGTCGTCTTTGAGCAGGGAATTGGTGTTTCTCATACTTCAATTCCTTGAAGAAGAGAAATTCAAGGAGTCTGTCCACAAGTCAGCTTCCAATCTCCTCTCTGTCTTTGAATGTTTACGTACATGTGTTTTTCTTTTCTTTTCTTTTTTCTATAATGTATGTTTATGTTTGTGTTTACAACTTTGTACAAGGTGAACGCCTTTTTGTTTCTTTTGATGTTGAAATTCTTGAGTTGTGTTAAGAGGTAGTAAAAGAAGCAAGCCGTTGCGTCAGTTCCGTTGGATGCGCTTTTGGCTGCTTGTGGAAGTTGAAATATTCGTGTTATCAGAATTTATTAGATATTTTTGTGTGAGACTCTTAAGTTCGCGTTTCTCAGATGTTGAAAATTTTGAATAAGAATGGTTGCACTAGGTAGAGGTAAGTGGTGGGCTTTGGTTCTGTTCATTTGTGCGCTATGATGTTGATGGAGTATGATTTTTTTTTTTCTTTTTTCTTGGCCCCGTGCCACTAAAATAAAAGTGAAATGGATTTTGTTTGATTTGTTGAGTTAATTTTTGAAAACTTAGTAAGTTCAATTTGAGTATTCGAAGATGCTAAGATATCTAGAAATGAGGAAGAACTCACATGCCCAATCGGATAGATACTCCTTAATTGAATAAGGGTTATAAAACATTCCTAGTGGTTGAATTGTGCTGGATTGGGTTGAGGCTTTTTCCTCTCTTCAGGGTAAAAGAAGGGCGAGACTTAGTGTAATTGTGAAGTTATTTCATTGTGTCCTTGAGGTCACAAGTTTCCAGTTACTGAAACCATCTCTTTGGAAAAGTATGGGTCAGGCTTCGTATATTTGACCTTTCCCTAGAACATATATTGTGGAAGTCTTAAGCACAAGGATGCTCTTAGGTTAGATTGTTAGAAGTATGTTTGAAATATGTGTGATGTAAATTACATGTGATGACTCGATGAAGCATTGCTCAAATGAAAATGTTGTTTTCCTCAGGCTTGAGAAGGAATCAGCATTTTTCTTCAATATGAAGTACTTTGAGGAGAAAGTTCAAGCTGGAGAGTGGGATGAAGTCGAAAAGTACTTGTCAGGATTCACCAAAGTTGACGACAATAGATACTCCATGAAGATTTTCTTTGAAATCAGGAAGCAGAAGTATCTTGAAGCACTTGATCGGTACAATAAATTTGGGGTTTTGTACTATTCCTAGATATAATTATTGTCCCTGACCTGGAAAATATATTTTTGGTCGTCTTGATAATTATTCAGGCAGGACAAGGCAAAGGCTGTTGAAATTTTAGTGGACGATTTGAAAGTATTCTCTACATTTAATGAGGAGTTGTACAAAGAAATCACCCAGCTTTTAACTCTTGGAAATTTTAGGTAATTTTCTTTCACATGTAAACTATATATTTATATTATCTGGCATTGTATTAGCATGACAACATGGTTTCCTTTTTGGTCAATAGGATGGCTATGAATCATGGAAAAGCTAAAAATTGAATTGTAATTATTTGGTTGACAAAAAAGAAACTTTTGGTCAGCTTCTGAGTTGATTCCAGTGGTTTGGATTAGAAAAATGAAATGAGCTTTCAATTTGAAAAAGCCAGACTGATGAATCTTTGGATTAGGTTTAATTCTAAACTTTTTTGCCTTTTCAAATCAAAACTATGAAGAAAAATTGTGCTACATTGAGATTGTATTCGCAGCATTGGTTGCTTTACTTTTATTAATTCATTGAACCACCTAACCATTGAATTTGTTAAGAGTGATTCAAATTTTCTTCTGGTTCTGAATGCAGGGAAAATGAACAGCTGTCCAAGTATGGTGATAATAAGACTGCTCGTAGCATAATGCTAATAGAGCTGAAAAAGCTTATTGAAGCAAATCCTCTTTTTCGTGACAAGCTTGTTTTTCCTAGTCTGAAGTCATCAAGACTGAGAACTCTGATTAATCAAAGGTGACAACTGTTCAATGGATATATAGCCAATTATGATTTTGATTTGATGCTTTAATTTTAGTGTAAGTTCTACATGGTACTTAGCCTAGTGAGTTTGGCAAAGACCTAATTAAGTTTATTCTTTCTTTATTGGAGAAATTGATTTCTTAAATTGGCATAATAACTTCTGAATATTGTTATTGTATATTACTGCTATGATCCCTTTACCGTTCTGACAATTGATTTTGTTTCTGGCTACTTGGTCTTTGCAGTTTGAACTGGCAGCACCAGTTATGCAAGAACCCAAGGCCAAACCCAGACATCAAGACTCTATTTACAGATCATAATTGTACGCCTCCAAATGGGCCTCTTGCTCCTACAACTGTCAATCTGCCTGTTGCTGCTGTTGCGAAGCCTGCTGCTTATCCATCACTTGGTGCTCATAGTGTATGATATCTTATGCTTTGATTTTTCTAGCTAAATTGGGTTCTATTTCTGAGAATTTTGTTTACTGAATGCTATGGTCCTATTGTTGTTATAGCCATTTCCCCCGGCTGCGGCAGCTGCTAATGCTGGTGCTTTAGCTGGTTGGATGGCAAATGCTTCTGGTTCTTCATCCATTCAAGCAGCTGTTACATCATCCATACCAATTGCAGCAAATCAAGGTTAGAAATGCACTAGAGGTTACAGCTTAGCAACTGAGCTGGGGAATATACTCATGATAAATGTTGATAAACTGAAATGACATAAAACCCCTCATAAGCTGCACTTCTAAGACACATTTGCTTGCTACAAATTCTCTGTTTTTCAATTTTTTTGAATTCCAATGGAGGATGGAGCTGGGTGTGGTCCATGCATCTATATTAACTCTGAATTGTCACCACGTCGTGCTCTGTTTTCATGGTGAATGCTTTGTGGAAGTGAATTTTTTGGGGAGCTTATGTGATCGGGTATTGGTGGTTTTTGTCATCCTAATCTTAGATTCTTCTTTGTCAGATTTAAGTGGTTTTAATGCTAACTATGTATTGCAAAGCCCAAAGTATTGTTTTACTGTAAATAATTGATGAAGAACTTGCCCAAAATGCCTTTTAATCTATTTAATTTCAGTCCCAAAACATCCAAGAACACTGCTGACAGCCTCAGGTATGGTTGATTATCAAGTTCCAGACCATGAACAGCTTATGAAAAGACTACGACCTGCACAATCTGTTGAGGAGGTAATTTTCAATTAACCTGCATGTTTAATGTCAGAGTTGGGAATAATTAGCTATGCTTTCCTATTATTGTGCTTTTTGACTATTCTTTGATTAGTTTTTCTGTCTTGTAATTTTTGTTGAGTAGATTCCCTGGTCTCTACTTTTCAGGTTACATATCCAACCTCACGGCATCAGGCAGCTTGGTCTCTGGATGACTTGCCAAGGACAGTAGCTTTGACTATGCATCAAGGTGCAACTGTCACAAGCATGGATTTTCATCCTTCTCACCATACATTACTTCTTGGTATGTTTCTTATCTCCATATCAGGGCCATAATTTTTGTGCATTATTTGAAGATCATATCTTAAGACATCATGTTTTCTGTCTTGACTTCATATGGCCAGTCATGCTCCCACTCTTAACATTCTGTGTATTGAGCAGTTGGTTCTGCTATTGGTGATGTTACACTCTGGGAACTTGGACTGCAAGAGAGGTTGGTTTCAAAGCCCTTCAAGATTTGGGACATGCCAACTTGTTCACCACAATGTCAGGTTGGATTTCTTTAATTATCATATGTTTATACATGTGTTTAGCTATGTAATTTGCCTTTGTGTTTTTTTTTTTTTTTTTTTCTTCTTCTGCTTGGCCTTTCCATAACCATAAATGAAAACCAAAAGATCATCCCTTCCTCCTAAAAAAGAAAAACCAAAAGGATGCTTCATTGTGCCACCAATGTGGCAGATATGCTGTCTCTTTAGATGCCTTTGCAGTGATCCTTGAGTAATTGAAATAAGTTATTTTGAAAGGTTTCACATCTGGAAGCTTGTTGCAGGCTTCTTACGTCAAAGATGTGCCAATTTCTGTCAACCGTGTCACTTGGAGTCCTGATGGAACTTTTGTGGGTATGTTTATTTGTCAAATATTTTGTACTTTATCTTGTCCTTTAAGTATCTTATATTCTTATTGTTGCAGGGGCTGCATTTAATAAACACTTGATTCATGTGTATTCTTACACTGCACCAAATGACCTGCACCAGCATTTAGAGGTTAGTTGTTGTCCTTCTGTGTATCTGATATGGCAAAGTATGCAGCTGTAGCATTGAATAGCCTTCCTTTTTCATCACAGATTGATGCCCATATTGGAGGTGTTAATGACTTGGCTTTTGCTTACCCAAACACGCAACTATGTGTTGTAACCTGTGGAGATGATAAGTTAATAAAGGTAGGTGATATAAGTTGCTTTGAGAGGTTTAATTTAGTTAGACCTAATGTAATCTAACTAGAGAAAGGGAACAGGTGTGGAGTTTAACTGGACGGAAACTTTTTAGCTTTGAAGGTCATGAAGCACCAGTTTACTCAATCTGTCCACACCACAAAGAGAACATCCAGGTATCATAGGAAAGGGATAGTCATATTTGTTGTTGATTTGTGCATTGGTTTTCCTCTATATGCAGAAACGTTGTTTATCTGACCTCAAAGCTAATTGTTAATTTAACTTCAAACATACAAATTTGTTTGTCATTACCCATATGCTGCGATGCAGCAGTGTTCATTGTATTGAATAGTGCTTCAATTATGGGAATTAATCATGGGATCTTATTATGTTAGGGAAGATTTTTTCTGGTGCCATTAACTGTGTTGTGACCATGCAGTTCATATTCTCAACTGCCATTGATGGCAAAATAAAGGCTTGGCTATATGACAATATGGGATCTAGAGTTGACTATGATGCTCCAGGCCGCTGGTGTACAACAATGCTTTACAGTGCTGACGGGACTAGGTAAGATAAATGTTCTTGAACATCTCTATCTGACATGAGTATAGACCCAATTTTTTCATTTCTCTAAGTTTATTAATCTGCACTTCTTTGTAAAGTTTTTAATGAACTCTTACAATTTTTTTTTCAACAAATTTACATAGTTTGTGACCCTTTCTGTCAGATTGTTCTCTTGTGGGACAAGTAAAGAGGGGGACTCTTTCTTAGTTGAATGGAATGAAAGTGAAGGAGCATTAAAGAGGCATTATACTGGCTTTCGAAAGAAATCAGCGGCTGGTGTGGTACAATTTGACACTACACAAAACCTCTTTTTGGCTGCAGGCGAAGATAGTCAGATAAAATTTTGGGATATGGACAACAACAATGTTCTAACTAGCACAGATGCTGATGGTGGATTACCAGTGAGCTATATGATTAACTTTATGGCTGTTATATTAATGGTTTGCTTCTATACTGGGTGCCTAATCATACTAATTTCTTCAGATTCTTCCTCGCCTGAGATTCAACAAGGAAGGAACTCTTCTTGTTGTTACTACCATGGACAATGGATTCAAGATACTTGCAAATGCTGCTGGTCTTAGATCATTGAGAACAGTCGAAACTCCCTCTTATGAAGCATTTAAATCCCCTATTGAAGCTGCTGCTATAAAGGTTACACTGATTTCCTTTACTGACTTGACCATTTATAGGAAGATATTTACATCTCAAGAACACGGTTCTGTCCATTGAACAGGTTCCTGGCAGTTCTGGTGTTGCAAGTGTCAGTCCAGTCAATTGTAAACCAGAAAGAAGCTCTCCTGTCAGGCCATCTGCAATTTTTGTATGTTTGCCATAATTTCCACTGATTTTTATCTCAATTTTGGTGACTTTGTAGTACTGTATGTTAGTGGTAGGCTTGCATCAATTTTTGCGTTATTTATTTAAACATTTATCCTGTGAACTGTTTTATGTATTATGAGCGGGCACCTGTTGCTTGTTATAATTTCTAGCATGTTAGAAGTAATAGCTCAACTAGTTTCTCCTATGTTATAACATTGGTTGATTTTCAGTCATAGCTTGTCCGTGCTTGTGGTGGAGAATGTGTCCATAAATCTGTCCATTTAATGCCTATGCTGACTATATTTCCATGTATAAAGTGAACTTAATTATCTGTTAATGATTCAACATTAATTTAAAGGTTTATACTGACTAAGATGCTTAGTCTCCAATGGAAATTTTTTGCATTGCAATTTGATAATTTAGTTCCTTTGGTAGCAAATTGTGAGTGTGTTCATTTTCCTTGGTTGTTTTAGAATGGAGTTGATCCCATGAATAGAAGCATGGAAAAGCCACGAACCATGGATGATGTAATTGACAGATCCAAACCCTGGCAGTTGGCTGAAATTGTGAATCCTGCAGGGTGCCGATTAGTTACCTTGCCTGAGAGCATAGATACTTCTAGCAAGGTGGGTTAAGTTTCTTCCGATATCTGTGATTACTGCATAGTTTTTAACCCTGAAGTGATCCGACACTTTATTTGTTTCAAGGTTGTTCGGCTGCTATACACAAATTCTGGTGTTGGCATTTTGGCATTAGGATCAAATGGTATTCAGAAATTGTGGAAGTGGACACGTAATGAACAGAATCCATCTGGAAAGGTAATATCTTTATAATGAACAAGTTAAGTAAATGGTTTCTCTATTTGACTGTTTCTCCATATTGCTATATGTTGAGTTAGTCTTGAATGGGTTTCTGAAGTTGATCAATGTTTTAAAGGCCACTGCCAGTGCTATTCCACAGCATTGGCAACCCAACAGTGGTCTTCTTATGACTAATGATGTGTCAGGTGTCAACCTTGAAGAAGCAGTCCCATGCATAGCACTCTCAAAGAATGACTCATATGTAATGTCAGCCACTGGTGGAAAGGTTTCACTTTTTAACATGATGACATTCAAGGTATGTCTGCACATGCATGCATTGGAAGTATGGTTAAATGGATCTCATGAAAATGTTGTTAACTGGGGCATTTTCGCTATTTTCATTGAATGCTTGGTTTGCAGGTAATGACAACATTCATGTCACCTCCCCCTGCTTCAACCTTCCTGGCATTCCATCCTCGGGACAATAACATTATAGCCATTGGAATGGAGGATGCGACTATCCACATATATAATGTTAGAGTGGATGAGGTGATTGCTTACTCAAAGTTCACATTCAAATCTTTTTTCCCAGTGTTTAAGGTCATCCTCACACAGGGTCTCAATGTTTTTGCTTTGCTTTTCTAGGTGAAATCAAAATGCAAGGGTCACCAGAAGCGAATAACTGGTTTAGCCTTCTCTACCATTCTTAATATCTTGGTTTCATCTGCTGCTGATGCTCAAGTAAGTAAAATTCTTGCACATATCCAGAAATAGATTTATGCTAATTACATGACTATTAGGTAGAATCATTCACATGATGCCTTTTTCTTCATTCTGTTTCCTTCATATTGGTGCAAATGGTTCAGTCCTTATGCTGAAATTTGTGTGACATCTAAGTTTTCCTTTTCCATCTGTTTTCTTACTTTTGGTTCTATTGCTGTTTTCTTCAAAAAATCCATTGTACAGTTTTTTCCCCCCAAGACTTTGGGGTCTTGAAAGAGAGAACTTGGAAGATCCAACCTTTACCAATTTTCCTGACGTCATTCCTTTCAAGTTTTAAACCTGCACCCTTGTTGTTGTAATCCTCGGTTTTTTACCACTGTGTAAAGCCCCATACAGCCCCATATGGAGTGATGTTTTAGGTCACTAAGTCCTAAATTTAGTGCTGGTGTAGAGTTTACTGAAGCGGGCGAGCAAATTTGGCCATCTTCATGGTTACTGGCATGGTGGTCCAATGAGAAATTGGGACAGTTCTGTAATTTTTCTCTGGTGTTTTGTGTGGTTCCAGGGTGGGGGGAATGTATAGTTGGAAAATGAATTTATGAATCACCAACTCTGTTTTTTGGAATTTAGAAATCATAATGCGTGTCCCAAATTTTGAGCTAGTAACAGTGTATTGCCAACAACCCGCACTTGAAGGTTCGTCTTGGCTTTGTTGCCATCTGCCCATCAAATCTGTTCAGCTTAACTACTTGCACAACCCTGTTCATAATTGAGATCATTACGTTAAATGAATCTTGTGCTCTCAAAGGGTTTTGTTTCTTTATGGTTCCAATTGATTTAATAACCATTTTTCACAGCTTTGTGTCTGGAGCATCGATACATGGGAGAAAAGGAAATCTGTTGTCATACAAATTCCAGCAGGAAAGTCACCTACTGGTTACACCAGAGTGCAGTTCCACTCAGATCAAACCCGTTTGCTGGTGGTTCATGAGACCCAGTTAGCAGTTTATGATGCATCAAAGATGGAGCGTATCTGTCAGGTATGAGGTTGATTGAAACACGTGGTGCTTGAATTTCTAACATTCTTATGTATTTTGCTGTTGCTAATTGTGGCATTTTCTGATGTAGTGGTTACCACAAGATGCATTGCCTGCACCTATATCTAATGGGGCGTACTCGTGCAACAGCCAATTAGTCTATGCTACCTTTTGTGATGGCAACATTGGGGTGTTTGATGCTGATAGCCTGAGATTAAGATGCCGCATTGCTTCATCAGCATATTTGTCTCAGTCAGCCTTGAATGGGTAAGTGGTCTTCAGTGTGTCCTAAAATTTTTTGTTTGCTTCATCTCCCTTTCTTGCTGAGAACCTTATACCTCCCACGTTAAACGCCCTGCAAATTTGTTTATTTCGAGTTTTATCTGTTTTTTTTATTTTTATTTTTTTTGAGATAACCATCAAATCTCTGATCTCTAAAGGGCGATGTTGCTTTGCCATAATCTTCAAAAATTGCCAATGAGTGTACTGTTTTGTAGAAGCCAACCTGTGCACCCGCTTGCTGTTGCGGCGAATCCTTTGGATCCCAACCAATTTGCTATTGGTTTGACGGATGGGTCCGTTAAAGTGATGGAACCCTCGGAATCGGAGGGAAAGTGGGGATCGGCAACGCCAGCGGATAATGGGATACTGAGTGGAAGAACAACGTCATCATCTACTACGAGCAACTACACACAAGATCAGCTACAAAGATGAGAGAAATATTGTACCTGTCGCTTAACTCGCATTTGTAAATCATAGAATTTAGGTCCTTTAGTCCTCGTATGGCACGTATCACATCAAAGTTTTTAGTATGGACATCCATTACTGGATAGAGATGCACTATACCATGTGCTTTTCTAGTTAGTACTAGTTTCCCAAGAGTGATCCGCTCTTTTAAAGAGTTACTGTATTAATATCGATAGGTTACTTTCATTTCAATAAACTCAATTTGTGATTGTCACTTCCTTTTTCCATTCTGTCATTATTATTATCATCATCATCAAATGGTTGTGTTGGAGTTTCAAATATGGGATGGTCGCGGAGGTGATTACTATTTCCAGGGTACTCAGTCTGATATCGTTTCGGTTTTTGTTGTTTATTTTTTCTTATTTATATGCTTATGTAAGGAAGGCGAGTCTCTTTAACATTAGCAAATCATTACCACTTGGACCATTTCAGTTATAAATTAATAGTAGACTTATAAATTTTATTTAAATTTATAATTTAGTAATTAAAATAAAAAATTAATATATAATTAAATTAAGTCATTTTTGTCCATATTCGTTAAATATAATTATTAAAATTTCAGAATATATTATATACACTTGTTATTTTACTTTTTCAAATGATAAAAAGGTAAGCACACATTTATTATTAAAAGACAGTTAAATTTTTCATTTAATCGGTCCCTCAACCTTTGCCATACAAGAGACACAAAAGAAGGATTTTCATATACAACGCACCGTCATCAAATTCTCCGACCCTGAAAGGCCTTCAAATCGGCCGATGGCTAATCGGACAGATCCGGCGGCGAAGAGCATAAGGGGAACGAACCCCCAGAATCTGGTGGAGAAGATTCTGCGTTCGAAGATCTACCAGAACACGTACTGGAAGGAGCAATGCTTTGGCTTGACGGCGGAGACGCTCGTCGACAAGGCCATGGAGCTCGACCATCTCGGCGGAACCTTCGGCGGCAACCGCAAGCCCACTCCGTTCATGTGTCTCGTAATGAAGATGCTCCAGATTCAGCCCGAGAAAGACATCGTTGTCGAGTTCATAAAAAACGACGACTACAAGTACGCCACGCTCTGCCCTAATCTCTTATTTCTCCCTCCCTGAGGCTGGCCTCTCTCTCTCTCTCTCTCTCTCTTTCTCTTTTTCCTTCTTTTTCCTTAAAAAAGGAAAAGAAAAAGAATTATAGGGAAAAGAAGAGAAAATTCTTGTTATATTTGTGGCTTTTGAATTTCGTGTAAAGGAAATCTAATAACTTCTGTGGTTGTTTGAATGTGTGCCAATTGTATAGGGCTTACTGAATTTGACATTGTTTGGATGTTTTGGGAAGAAAAGGGGAAAAGAGTTTTTTTCTGTATTTATTTTTTGGGTGGTTACACGAATTATTTTACGTGGTTTTCACATTCTAGAATGTCTTTTATACTGTGCTCTTTTCCAATTATTTGCTTCTGGATTCTTGTTTTATGCTTGATGGGTAGGACGGAAGTGAATAGTATAGAGGGTCCTTTGTTGATTAGTGCAATGGAATGAAAACCCTTTTCGAAGATTGTTCTTTTGCATTGTGTTACATTCCTGTAAAATCTGCAAAGCATACCATTTCATTTCCCAAATTTGCTTCTGTCTTTGCACATTTAATTTACATTTTCACAGTTGTAGTTGAAGTTTATTGTCTGGTTGCAGGTATGTGCGTATACTTGGTGCTTTCTATCTACGGCTTACTGGTACTGATGTTGATGTGTACCGGTACCTAGAGCCTTTATATAATGACTATCGAAAATTGAGGTGCAAGTTAGCTGATGGGAGTAAGTTCTGCAGCCTTTCCATTGAATTTTATCTTATTTCTATCTCCTTGGTATCCGTTTTTAAAATGGAGAAACCAAAATGTATTTGTGTGTTATTATCTGTGCTTATTAGTGGATATAGTAATTTTTGCCATTCTGTCCACCATCAGAATTTTCCCTGACACATGTGGATGAGGTTATAGATGAGCTTCTAACAAAAGATTATTCATGTGATATTGCTTTGCCCCGTATCAAGAAAAGGTCAGTAATTTCTTACTCGCCCTTAGAATTTTTACTAATCAACTTGAGAGTTTATAAGAAAAACACAATTTTTAACCACTTCCATGTGCCATGACATGAAGCATCTGAATTGCTGGCAATCATGGTATCCTTTTTCCTTTTTTGGTTAAACTTCTTTTCATTTTATCATAAGGCCTAAATCTTACTTCCATGATTGCAATGCTTGGAATGTTTGGACATGACCCTGTATTGGATCAACAGATGGACACTTGAATCCCTTGGTTCACTCGAACTTAGAAAAAGTGTCTTGGAAGATGATTTTGAAGAGGAAGAAGAGAAAGAGGAAAATGAGCAGCTTGATGTGCTAGACAATGGGGTTGATGACCGGGTACATCTTTCCCTCTATCTAAAAACAAATTCTCATTTTCCAGCTTTTGTGTTGTGATACATTTTTTTGGTTTCACATTCGTTGCATTTTCAGTTTTACCTATAACATGATTATAAAAATGTCAACAGGATTATCACCGTGGGAGAAGCCCTACAAGAGATAGGGATAGGGATAGGGATAGGGATAGAGATAGAGATCGAAGACGTGAGAGTCATAGACACAGGTAAGGTTCTTGGCCATGTGTGCTCCATGAATATCTTCATGTTTTGTTGCACAGTTGCTATTCTATTTTCTTGGTTTATTTTTCTATAATTTCTCTTTTTTGTGAATTAGTTATCTCCTACCGTAGTGTCAGCTGTCTTATCATCTAATTATTTTATCTTTGTGTAAAATATCCTTGTGTGAGGATTCCTGTTCCACTTCCCAATGGTTGGGCTGTAAACATTGTGCTGGTTTTCTTTTTCATAAAGAAGTTATCTGGGGTGGAAATGAAGAAAAGAAAAAGAGAAATAGGACAGTGGGGTTAGTGGTTGCTGGAGATGACCATGTGGAAGCTCTTGTTTTACTATCTGTCGTATTCATTCATATGAAAATCAGTCAAGTGTTATTTCTTCACCATGGCATTTAAAGCCTTTGGTGGCTTAGAGCAGCTTCCAATAGTAATGTCTAGTGATCCTGCCAGGTTTCTCTGCACTGACAGTGTGCAGTGAGAAGTATGATGGATCAGACAGTTTCATTATTGCATTACAGATGCAACTTCATGTGCACAAGCTTTGTAAATAGTTTGTGGGCTAAAAGAACACACTTATCATAATCATACTGTATTTTCCTCTTTGTGCAGGGACAGGGACTATGATAGAGACTATGACAGGGATTATGATAGAGAGCGTGGACGTGGTCGAGAGAGAGACAGAGATAGGGATAGGGAGAGAGAGAGGGATTACTATCGGCTGAGAGGAGAAAAGGATTATGGCCGTGATAGGGACCGGGAAAGAGACAGAGAAGGTAGGGAGAGGGACAGGAGAGATAGGGACCGTGGCAGGCGGAGGAGTCATTCGAGGAGCCGAAGTCGGAGCAGGGATCGCAAGAGACATGGCCGCAGCAGCAGTCCGAGGAGGCGTGGAGATGGACCAGAAGAGCCTAAGAAGAAGAAGGAGAAGAAGGAGAGGAAGGATGATGGAACTGACCACCCAGATCCTGAGATTGCAGAAGCAAATAGGCTGCGAGCAGCGCTTGGGTTGAAACCATTGAAGATTTGAAGCGACTTCTCTAATGGCAATATATTAAACACTGCCAATATATCTGTATCTGGCAATGTCTTCCAGAGCTTATATGGAGATGCATAGCAGTTCTCCAATATTTTGTTTGCATTTGTGTGTGGAATAAAGATATTCTTTCCCGACTTTTGATATGCTGACCAAGTTTATGAATATCTTTTTAATTGATGTGAGCAAATTTAGCTTAACAAAATAAATCACTAATATAGAAAGGTTATAAGTTTTTTTTTTCCAGTGTTGATATCTTGCCTTTTTCATTTTGCTTGTATGTTCAAGAATAGAATTGACTTTAATACGCTAGTTGGCTGTCAGGCATGTTAAAATCAGCAGCAGACGAATATCGATCTACAATTACATTGGCATTGTAGATGAAGCGCATTGTTTTCCACTGTAACGTTCACATTTTGGGCAAGATTATGCGCAGAGAAAAAGTCAATAGTAACGTAAGTGCCTACTCTTGGCCAAAGGGCCACGAAAGGTAAACGATGATGAAATACTCTCTATTTCTTTTTCTTTGATGTCAAGGTTCTCTGTTAATAATTGAGAATACAAACACGAAACAGACAGAGGACGCTCGGGAGAGGTGGGGATTTCACATTATGAACACCCATACAAACAAATTAAACCAGCAGGGTGGGCTAATGATCACCACTGATGAAGCTCAGTCAAGTGAAAATGTTGGCGTTCAATCGTGTGAATCCCTCTCTGTCCCTTTTGCCTTCTCTTTCTATACAACTAGATGGATACACAATAACCAACATAAGAAAATCAAAACCAAAATTCATTCCATACTATAAGCCTCCCCTAGTGTCTCACTTTGGATGTCCAGATTTCCTCTTTCCATCAACAGCAACTAGCTGCCTTGCAGGCCTGTTATTAGCTGTACTGGTTCCATTTGGTAGTCTCTTTGATGGAGAAGGAATTAGTGATGGAATTAAACTCCTGCTTACAAACCAAATGAATGTCAACATTTTGTTAGAACAGCTCAATAAAATAATTTTGAGAAAAAAATTAAAACTTTCCTTTTCTGATAAAATAAGGAATTAAAGAAAGACCTATATCCTACACAAGCAGGTGCACACTCAAATCCGATAGAGTAAATCATGCAATCCTGTTGGTGGTGCTGACAAAGAGTGACACAAAAATTTTAATTCACTATACTAACGCATGACTATAGAAGCAACTCAGCCTCACAAAGCTTACCTAGTTTCTCCCCTTAATGATCTAGGGTAAATTTTCTTTGTTTTATACCCTGACATTTTTGGAAAGCTGCTCATCCTGGGAAGGTTAGATTGCCATAGTAAGTCTGGCTCAGAAGAATCGCTGGTTCCAGCCTCGAGCTCATCAGAGTCATCGATGGAGACTATTTCACACTGAGTTCCCACTGCATCATATTCTTGGGTGTCCTTTTTGTTTATTGGAGTTTTATTGTATGGTTGTTCAGGATAAATCTTTAAAGGGTCTCGAATAGGACTCTGATCAAAAGTCGCAGGCAATTGTCCGCCATTTACACCCCATTGCCCATGAGAATCTTCGTCTCTACTTAAAGTGTCTTGTCTGTTAATCATAATCTTGTCAACCCAATCACACGAAGCTAATTCTTTGGCATCCTCCTTTCCACTCTGTGCAGGACTTCCAACATGTGGCCAAGGGGGTGAATTTCTTTGTAAATCATGGAGATCCAAGCTTCGCCTTCTTGAGATGAATGAAGGGTCATTTGTAGCCCGCTGATCATTAAATTCCATGTGAACTTTGGCAATGAAATAGAATTATATTCTGCAATTAAGCTATGTAGGATATACATGCAGGAAAGGAAAAAGAAGCACAACTTTTATGTTACTTGTGAGATAAACTTCTTATGCATCAATAGTAGAACTGTTTTGAATCATAAAATGTGCAACCATTTATGATTATCCATACCTCTAAACTACCAACTTGCTGCATCAGTTCCCTATGCCCATTGGAGATATTGCCCACACTGTGCCAACCATGTTGAGGAGAAAGTCCACCATGCTTCATTTTAACTCTCTCTGGGGTGCTGGATCGAGAATGTTGTGAGTGCTCCATCTCTCCCTCCTTCCTTGCTAATGCTGCCTTTAGACTAGAAATCTGGAAGTAGACAACCAGAAACTGCTAAGCATATTTCTTGGTGCAATAATCTATGCAAAAGAGACAACAAGAAGGGCAATGAAAAAGCCTTTGAATGAAATTCTCATAGTAAGTAAGTGTGTCTCATGCAATGAACAAGGAAATGAATCAAGTGCTATTTCTGAAACTTATCAATGATGAACATAATTGAAAAGTAGGAAGAACCTGCTCTTTTAGTTCCTTCACCTCCGTGCTGTCTTTATTTACTTTAGCAGCACCAAGTTCAACAGTGGCAACTCGTTCAGCAAATTTTAGTGTGCTAATTGTTTCTCCAAGAGCTTCAAGTTCAGGACTTATGTGAACAAACATCAGTGTTTTGGCTTGCCCTCCTAATGGTTGCCGGAAAAAAAAAGGTGGGGGGGGGGGGAGAGAATATAAATTAGAAAGTTCAGTGCATGGAAGAGAAAGGAAATAGAATGCTTTTGGTTAATTACCTAGTGAATCTTGGAGGAGTTGTGTGAGTTTGCTGTTCCTATAGGGAACATGTGAATTTTTTTGAGCAAGAGAGGAAATCACATCTCCTAAAGCAGAAAGAGATTTGTTGATATGTTGTGCTTCCTTCAATCTATCTCCAGTAGCTTCAGATTTGTCAACCCGTTCACTTCCTGCCAGGTCAACCAGATGCATAGATCCATGAAGCACAGTTCCAGATGCGAAGTCTCTCCCTTGAACATGAACTGTCAGGCAGCTGCAGCACATGTGCTTAAGCTATTTAGTTCAACAAACAATAAGATTTGTTATTGATGTTGCAAATCACAATACAGGCATTGAGCTTCTAGTGCACATTAGCCACACCTATGAGATCGACTGCTTCGATCATTCATCGCTGTAGCACCAACTGCTCGATTCTTTTGTCCAATGTTCATTAAGTTTATGACATCAGACGTTGATGACACAGGTATGAGGCTTGCATCTGGCACGTTAATTCCATTCTGAGAACTATTACGTATTTCTAATGTATATACAAGTTAAGAACACAAGTAGGAAGCAAAAAAGCCTTTGAAAAAGATAAACACTACTGTAATGAAAGGATATCTTCTGTTAAGACCATCAGTCACAAGTAGATCCCTCACTTGCTCATTATAGATCTCAAGCATCTGGACTGAAATATCATAGGAAATAACATCCTTTCTTTGATCTGAGAGAAGAAATAGATCACTCAATGCCCTGTAATTCACACCTAAGCTTTCCTTTGTGAGATCTTTGGGTCCAGTCTGCATCAATACATGGGATGAATATATATATATAAAAGTTAATTGTTCAGTGAAAAGGCTGTTATTGAAAACTAGAAAGCAGTGGAGAACATTTGTAATGAATGAACTATACAAACACCATGCTGGGGATGATTATATGTTGTATGCTCAATCCCTCACCATGGTATAAGTCTTCCCCGATCCTGTTTGGCCATAAGCAAAAATACAAACATTGTATCCATCAAGAACAGAACGAATCAAAGGCTGGGTGTCTGAAAATATCTCCTCTGCAGGTGAAAAAAATAAAAAGAACAAGAAAAACAGTAGAGATAGTTCAAGGAGAATGCCAAGAAAGGGAGTACAATAGAAAAATAATCACATTGAGGGCTGAAGACCTTGAGTCGCCAAAGGACCAAACACTTTATTGAAACTAAAAGATTTCCGCCCTTCTTTGCTGTACTTTGAAGTGTTGATGATGGTAATTTCTCCTTCATCTATATGATCCACGGTAGTTAAACGGCTTGGTTTCCCAGGCAACAAGGGCCTCACTCGGCAATATACTCTAATATTCCCTAGTCAAACACAGATAACATTGTATGTGGTTGAGAATCACATGAAGGTTGAAGTCTACACATTACACCAGAATGTATGATACCTTTCAGATCCTGCACTTGATTGTATAACTTACGGTTTTCTTCAAGAACTTTTTGATATCCTGAGGCAGCATGAGCTAGACCTTGCAAGTGCTTAACTATTACAAGAAACCAGAAAATATGCATGTCATTCATCTTCTAATGATCTTGAAATGACACAGAGAGGTTCAATTCTACCTAAAGTTTCAAACTCTTCCTGATACTTCATTTGCAAAAATTGCATCCCCTCTTTTGTGGAGTGAAGAATATGTTTCAGTTCCTGCACACACCAACTTGGTTCATGATTTTAATCCAGGTATGCAGTTTAAAATATCTTAGATCAGCTTGATATTTAGCCATTACCTGAATGTCCCTCTGTTGCTTTACAACCAGGATGTGCTGTTTTGATATCTTGACTTGTGATTCGTCATTGCAGCAATGCTTCTCATTATCAATTGTGGTAGAAGTTTCTTCTTCTCTCTTAGTCAGTGCATTAATCAAAATAAATGTCAACCGATTGTTTTTTGAGAAATGGAAAGCTTATAGAAACAACTGATTTTGCATGCTAAGTTTCATTCCAAAGTAGCAAAACTTTGATGCTTGTTTTCAGCATTTTATGGTACAAACCAAACAGAATACCTTTGCATCACTAGAGGATCTTGAGAGAGACACGCCAGCACTGGGTATTTCCATACCTTTTGCAATGGTCTTAGACTGTTAGATTGAAACAACATTAATAATTAGTTTCACATCATGACAATAGAGAATCGCTACATTTTTGTGCCAAATCATTCATTTGAAAGGTGACTAGGGACACTTGTTAGCAATTAACTGCATGCACATACAAACACAAGTCCGTAATACTATCAAGACAGAGGCAAGGTAACATCACCAGTTCATTTTGGCTTGCCAACCAACGCTCAAATTCCTCCGTGACTTTGTTTAACATAGATTCTACAATCTATTACCAGAAAAATAAAAGGTAATATTACTTTATTGGCACAAATAAATTGGAAAATGTCAGGCAGAAAAAGTAAAACCCCATCAGTCTCCTTTGTACTAATCCTTAACCATCTTAACAGGAAAGAACAGCAAATTGCATCCTTCACATTGCTCATTCTAATGAGGATAAATCATCTACAAGTTTGAGATAGGAAGAAAAAAGCCCTACACTGGGTATTTCTTCTTGCCTCCTATTTGAAAGAACTGCACGGACTAGCATATTCAGGGAACGACCAGCACCCTGAAAAGTTGGATGTACAAATGATTTCAGTCATGTGTCACTATATAATATCAACATCAAGAAAAGAAAACAGGAAAGCTCACTGACTACTTCATTGAGTTCCTGGCTAAAATCATCACATAGAAGCTGGTCACCACTTGACACACTACCCATTGATGAGGTCCGTGAAAAAGAATTCATGAATGGTTCTGCATTTTTCCTCACAAATGGTTTCCCATAAGTTGGGGGTTTCAAAGTTCCTCCATATTTCCATGGCCCAGTTCCTCCACTTAGTTTCCATTCACTATATGATTTCAGGGCTAACACACTGTTCACAATCCTTGAAGATTTTCCTCCCTGAAAATTCAAGATGCAAGAGAATGTAAAAACAGGAAGACAACTCTCACAATCTAAGAAAAGATTCCTTTCCATGTGACCATGTTTAAACTCGCACCTGTTCCAAATCAGATGCTTCAAAAGCTGGAAGCCCTATTTCCTCCACAGCCACAAGGAAGTTTCTCACATTTTCAAAATACTGATATGCAGATAGAGCTGCACCATCAGGGACAATATCAGAATCACCAGGGCCTTCTACCACCTACCAAGAATTGACAAAACAAATATCATAAGACTAACCACAATGTATGGTCATCAGCAAAATTAATGATAACCACGTCAAGCATACCTTTGGGATCGCACCAGGTTGAACCTTGTTAAGGACATTACACAAAATTATACCACTTCGCAGTCCAAGCCTGAAGTCTTCTTCGGATGGCTCAGCCGGCAAATCTTTGCCCCCAACAACTCCAACTGTTTTCCGGAGCCACCCAGCTGCTTCATATCTTCTAAAGGCTGCAACAAGACAATGCATCAGCTATGAATCATGTATCTTAAATTGCATTCTTCTCCTTCTTCTGCAGCATGATCGAGCAAGAAAGAAGTAACTTCCAAGTGTCAGCCAACAGAATTGAAATTCAGATAGCACAGTAATCCCCTACAGCCAAATATAAAAGGCCCTCCAAATTCCAAGCAAAAGAAACTGCTGTACCCGACGTTTGAAGAAGGAAAGAAAAAGATACCCACATGTACAAATATGTTTTGTGTGTATGTGTGTGTGTGTGTGTGTGTGTGTGTGTGTGTGACAATTTACACATAGATATTCAGGTATCTTCTAATTCGTTCAACAATAATTAACATGCAATACGACAATTCAGATGCAGAGGGCTAAAGGTGGAATTTTCTTTATATTGCAGCAAAATTCAGTGGTTAACTCAATTCAAGAATCTTGGCTTCAAATTTTATCAGCAAAGGATAAAAGATCACAGAATTCATGAATTCACTATTTCTAAGTCAACAAATTCCAATGCAGTGTGTGCATCAAACAATCACATGATCCTTGAAAATCATTAATAGAGATCCACAAAAAACCAGACATAGTTTCTCAAAAAACGCCAAAAGAATTGTTTCTGAATTTACCATCATCAAGAAACCTCACAATCGATCAAAATGTGTAACAAATGCAAGAAAGAGGAGAAGGAAAGATTGATCATACAAGCTTCGTCAGCTTTTCTTGAAGCCAATTGAACGTCACTTAATCGAGTCCCATGTTGTAGAAGAATATCCTCAACCACAGAAACAACAGAGAAAGGACAAACTTGCTGTTCTGTTGCCATTTTTTTTTCTCCAACCAAACCAATTCACAATCTTTGAGGAACCCCAATTCAAGTCTTTCCCTAATAATCTCAAGAAACCAACAAAGATTCAATCCTTTCAACAATCAAGAAAATGGGTATGCTTATTATGTATATGGGTAGGTTTCTTTATCTAGTTTGCCTTTATTTTGTATTCTCTTAGACAGAGAACAAGAAATGTGCTATTGTGATGATGTTTAAGAAGCTACCGTTTGGAAGGAGATTAACGCATTGTAGAAAGAGAGAGAGGAAGAAAATGGAGGGGGTTCCTCTCTCTTCTGGGAAAAGATTTTCTCACTTTCTTTCTCTCTCTCTCTCTCTCCCTCCCTCCCTCGCTCTGTCAAATATTTGAAGAAACAAGCCACCGAAGCTGGTTCCGTGCCTCTCGGCTTATATTTTTTCACCAGCAGAGAAATTGAATGGCTACTTTTATCCTTTTTCCTCTAAACCAATAAAAAGATGGAATAAAAATAATCACTGTTGTTTATAGATTCATTTTATCAGTTCCACAATTCCTTTTGATCATCACACCATCCAAAATTTACAGAAATTCTTTTTTCTCTCTCTCTCTCTCTCTCTCTCTCTCTTTATCTTTAATGATTAATACTTCGTAACTTACCATCAATTTTCTTCTTTGAGTGGTTTTCTTATGAGATTTCAGCCCTTCCGAAACAACACCTAGAAATCATAAATGCAAACTATTACAATATGCCTAACAAGTGAAAAAAAGATCTTAGGAGAAACTAGCTAGTCATTGTCACCAATGTGGTTCTGGACTTCCCAAATAAAGTTATGCCATGCATGCTAAAATTTTTGGCATAACTATATATATATATATATATAAAAAAAAAAAAACAAAACAAAACACAATTACAAAAAACAAATTTTGGAATAACTCATATATATCTAAATAAATTTTATGTTGGATTAAGTTGGCTTAAGAATCTCTTGTTATTACTCAATTATCTCGAATATTACTGTTAAATAAATATGTAATTTTTTTTTTTTTTTGGGTATATCGGTAAAAAACAGCTAATTATTTTTGAGCTGTATTATAATTATCTGCAATCAAATGTGCATTTGGATGTGTAAAAAGGCTAGGCATGTGGCTTTTGATCATGATTAGGCAACTTAAAAATGGTAGACAGAGTCTTTATTAGACAGATGATATGATGATTACTACCACCGTTCCCACATAGTTCTTTTCTTTGACAAATATAATTAATCTCCATTAAGTGCTCATCAACTAATTATGAAGCTTGATCTCCAAGACATAATAATGTTTAAAAATCTCATTGTTCTGCACATTCTGTGAACCTGCTGCCTACTAATTCTGCCACTCAACACAATGAAACTATGTTTTTCCTCTTTGCTCTTTAGCCGTTGTCATGCCATCACCACTGTATATAATTGCTTATGTTGCAGTAACCTATATGCAAAGATGTGCGTTCAGAAAAAAAATAAAATAAATGAAAAATGTGCTACATAACGATGAAACTCTATGTTCTTGTCCTTTCAGATTCTGGTAAGAATAATCTGTATTTGATTGAAATAAAGGGATATAAACTTAACATTATATGTGTATATATAATACCATTTTAGTCAATAACTAGCGATGTCATTCTAGTTTCAAAGTTTTATGATTAGAATTTTGTGTTTTGAGTGTGTTAACTTAGAATATGAAACTTTTTTATTTTTTTTTGGCGTAGTTTAAAATGAAAATATGGTGATTAGAATCACCATCAGCATTGCAACTGGTATAGAATCAGTCATTAGGCACTTGGTGTTTTTCACCCATCAGCATTGCTACTGGTATAGAATCAGTTAGACAGTTGCCCACCTAGCTTTGTGGGTCATCAACAAAACCAACCATTAGGGTAATGTACAGTTGTGTAGGGTGCTTACATGTGGCCAATCCAAAGATGTCCTAGCTTATAAGTTTCTATCCGAAAAGGTTGTGCTGCTTAGTGTATATGTATACATCAGAAAAAGAAGGGGGAAAGGGAAAATGTGGTAAAGAGGAGATGGAGAATGAGCAGGCGGTTTGTCTAGGGAACCTGCACAAAGAATAGGGCCAACTAGAATGGCCCCAGAGAGGGGAAACCAAAAACCCTAATCATGAAAAGGAGCCTAGCACCCCACCCACATTATCATGATAGACAGCGTTGCGCTTGCCCACTCAAAGATGATGGCAACTATGCAACATTTGATGGCCATAGGAAAATGGAAGTACATGACATGATGTGTGCATCTTCATCTCATGCTTTAGCCCTATTTCCATACATTTTCTCCAAATAATTGTTAGTTCTTTTGAGTAAATTTACCTTGTTATGCATTGATATTTAAACTTGTATCATGTTAATTAAATAATAATTTGAGAAAAATATTATAAAATTTTTTTGAACCCTAATTAAAAATATTGATGGTATTAAAAATAAGTTTAATTCAATTTAAAATTTTTACTTGATAAATAGAGTTGTATAAAAGAGTAATAATATTTTTTTTAAAATAAATGTCATGAATTTTTTTCAATTTAAATAAAAAAAATAATTTTAATTTTTCACTCAATTATTTAAAAATTTACATAATTCTATTGAATAATTTACTTATAAAAAAAACATTATTCTATATAATAATCACTTTTTCTAGTAAATGGTAGTCAAATATAAAATCTGAAATATAAGGACACGGAGAAAAAGATTTGAGATAATTTCAATATCAACAATATATTTTATAAATGAAGAAAGCAAGTGGGGGACAATCTCTCATATGAATCTTTTTGAGTATATTTACCCCACATTTTCCTTCTTCTTAATATTTAACTAAATTAATTACTGATTATTATTGTATTAAAATAAAACTCTCATATGAATAAGAAATTCTAAATTGAAGTAGAATCCAACAATGTCCCTCTGTAGATACCACGAGGAGATCAAGTGTTTTGCTGTCATTTGAAGATCCGCGAGACTCCCTCCAACGTTCGAGTCGACTATATTCAAACACACGCACGGTTCGGAAAAACACGAGCCTAAAACGCAAACGTTCGGTTCGGGATCATAAATAAATAAATAAAGGAAACCATACACCAAAAAGAAAAGGCCATAAAATTAAAGTCGGCCGTGGCCCCGAAAGGTCTACAAGGGGGGGCGCGGGGGGGGGGGGGGGGCAAGAGGCATCGTGCCGGCTTCGGCATGGATTAGTCCAAAGGCTCCTCGGCCCAATCACAATTCCTGAAACAAGTGGGCTCTGGTGTCCTCTCATGAAAACCATCCATTTTTTCCAGTTAATTAGGTTTAAGAATGCTAATTTAAGACTTCCGACCTAAATCGGAGGACTCAAGTACTAATGAGTTATGGCTTATTAGTAAACCTTTCAAATGTATGGCAACCAAAAGCATTGCCACCTATGCTATCTTTACATGGAGAATTCATCCTGCCTGTGGTCATACACCAATACAGGCCCCAACATGGGGGCAATCATAGTAAGAAACTTCATGCAGTCTGCTTGTTTTAGGATTATTACACTATTTTGCCTAATAATCAACAAAAGTCACATTGTAGTTTGCCATACCTTTCTTTTTCTTTTTTTTCTTTTTATTTTTGTTCTCTTTAATGGCTCTGCAAGTGATCCATGTACAAACTTTCGCTTACACAAAAACTTAATTACGATGCTTGGAATTGTCAGCAGCGTGGCCATGGGCCATGCCCACTTTCATTTATCATTTTATATTTATATGGAAGATAGCAAAGATTGCGGGTTTCATGAATCCATGGATGACAGTCCCACCCTCCGACCTTAGCCATTGCCATGCCATTCCCATTGTATTAAGGATGCAGCATGGTCCACACACACATCTTTTAGGTATCAAACTATGAGATCGCACGGCAAGCAAACAGATACAAAACATTAGACTACCAAATTGTTTTGCCGACCTACAAAGCAGACACAATAAATTAAAGGTGTCAGTCTCTAGACTTATTCTTCAGAAGGCTACATTTTGGAAAAAGTTGTGTATAAACCTAAGCCCTCTGCGATTCTGTTTTGCATTTTGATTTTGAAGCAAAAGAATAGGTTTGAAACTGGGGTGGTTTTAAAAATGAAAATGTGATGAAATTTCATGAGCCACCAACGACTTTCAAAATGCGCTAAAAGACATGACACATGATACTGAGGATCATGATTAAACACAAACTTTAGGAAATTCATGTTGCTCCTGACTTTGGTGGCTATTAAAACGCTGAAACTTGGTTATTTTTACGATGATAATAGGCTTTTTAGATAATTGCGTTGAGGTCTATTCCACCAGGTGGCTTGTTGCCAATATCTCAACTGGTCGGCATGGACCACAAGAAGTGAAAAAAAAATACACTAAAAGTTCTTTGCTTGGTGGCCACACAATAATATACAAGTCAAGATCCTATGGCTTAAACAACATATCTGAAACTTTTTTGAGGGCTGTGTCTGATCACGACAGCAATTCCCTTTGGCTTCATTAATAATGTATTGGATTTGGACCATTCCTGCATGATGGAGGGGCTGGAGGCTTAAAGGCGAATTATTAGTTTCTCTCATCTTTTCCATCTTTTCAACCAGGGGCTGCATGGTGACCCCTTAATCAATCCTCTCATTGCCATGGCACTTTTTTCCATTTATATGAAAGCAAAGAAATAAACTGATAAACATTACTCAGTCCAGATTTGATTGTTTATCAGAAACTTTGTTCACCTCCATAATGTTTCCTCCCCTCAGGTTGTCTGCCCTCAATGGTCCTTTTCAACACAGCTCATGTGCCCATATCACTTCATGAACCTACCAAGCATTTTATGACAAATAGTTTAACAAATAATCAGCCTGATATTTCTAAAATTAGGATCCAACTGAGTATGGATTAACCTACTTTTTGACAGTCCCTATTCGCTTACCGTAACAAGGAAATCAGAATGGAATTGGTCCATCATTTCATTCTTAATAGTGACGTATTCCTCAGTCTCAACAGGAATGCAAATGACTGAAACATTTTATATTTAATGCGCATGCATGATGATGGGAGCAAAGCTTTTTATTAGATTTTTTTTTTTTTATACTAATATCCAATTACCAGTCCAGGCCTGCGGGCTACTGACAAAATCATAACGTCCAAAAATGCTGACCTAATCATTCCAAGAAAAAAAGAAAAAAGAAGAAAAAATTAAAGTCGAAGGCCCAAGAAGTCTGGACTTTTGGGATGCCAAATGACACTTCGGGCTAAGCTATTGTTGACACACTAAATCTAGCAATCAAGAAGAGGGGGGGGGGGAAGAGATGAACTTTTTAAAAAAGAAGAAAAGTGAGAGAGCTAACTAAACAATGTGCTTCTTTTGGGAGCAAGACTTTAAACAAGAGGTGATGAGCACTGACTTTATTGTATTCTCTGACTATAACTCTTCCCCTCCTCCATTATCATTATAGCTATGACGGTCCTCTAGCTTGGGTATGATGTTTTTAGATGAACCAACTTTGAGTAACTAGGCATGTGTTTGCCATTAACACTTTGACGTCATTCGTGAATTGGACAACTCAACCCTCTTCAATCGCTTTATGGGGCTTAAAGAAGTAAACGATGAGTTGCTTCAAGACTAGAGGGAAGGTGATGCATTATACTTTAACTAGCATTACTAATTAAAGTATGATTCAAGTAGCTTTTGTTTGTTGAGTTTAACTTCGAGAGATGGGCTATGAGTTCTCATTTCCTAGGCGTGATGCGGTTGCCTAATGCTATTAATTAAGCCCTTTAACCATGTGGTGGACATGGAACTAGCTGTAATGATTATAATCGATTGCAATTTAAGCATCCTCCGTATAGAATTAGCTTAATATGAATTCATTATATCATTAAAAATTGTGTAAATTAATATGATCATCTTCTCTTTTTTTTTTTTTTAATTTATTAGAGTATGAATTACGCAATAAAATAACCTTTACTCATAAATCTCATAACCTCGAGAAGGTAAGTCTAAAGTTTATAATTATCAGATTATCTTTCGAGGATTCTCTCCGTATGACTGACACACACGGCCCAATTGTGGGCTGGAGAGTGGAGGAGATGGATAAACTAGCAACTCTCGAAGCTGGGGTCTTATGGGTTGGATCAAACCAGCCGAATGATTGTGAAGCAAGCACGATCCAATCTGTATTGCTTGTCCCAAAGACGAAACTGGGTCCGACATGTGCAAGTTGGGTGTACAAAATGAAGGACCTAGCCTACCTTGTCATCCCGCTGGACTACACCGACTTACCCCGCAGTCCAAGCTTTTATGTACATAGGCCCACGCATATCCGGCTAACATGGGTTTGTGTGGTCATGCACCACTCGGCCTGCTCCACAATCTTCGAGCTTTTTAGTCCATTGTCTTTATTTCAAAGGTTTACTAATCGGATACTCGGCTTACGGCTAATTAACCAGATTATATTTTAATTAGCAGTTGATCCAATATCGACTCTACAGTGACTGTACTCGTAGCTTTAAATGACGTGGTAGTCAGCAAGAGTGTTTTTTTCTTCTCTTTTTTTTCTTTGAACCAAAAAGGTAAAAACCAATTTCACCATTATTCAGTGGACACGCAAGGAAAGCTGTATTTGAATTAGACCAAACTCGGTCCAAATTAAGAAAACCAAAGGACGAGGTTTAGTATCATGCTAAAATTATTTTTTTGACCTACAATTTACCGTTTGAATCAAAAAAAAAAAAATAAAAATAGAGATAAAATTGTGGTCATTTAACCTTTTTTTTTTCAAAATTTTTAACGTAGGAGACTTGTAAAAATGAAAAAAAAAAAAAACATATTTTTTCAAATTGTGGTCATTAAGGAATTTTGTCAACCATAAATTTGAGACCCATTGAGCAATATCAAAGTAAAAAAAGTGAATTTTAAATCTTTCCTTTTATTTTATTATTATTATTATTTTTTTTTTTTGAGTAACATTGATTTATTAATTTGTATAGCACTCGGTATTTATTTGCTCTCCTGGCGTTTCTATGAGCCGTCCCCAATCTGAGAAAAGATTTACCAAATCAGTGGGCGGCGCCGTTTGATCCTCTTTTAATTAGAAGCAAACGGGATGGACCAGCTCACATCCTTCCATCACACGTACCAAACTCACTTGCCAATCATTCCACGCAATCCGTAGCAGATCAACGGTCCAAAGCACCGGATGACGGGACAGCTTCTTTTGCGTCAGTGGTCTTAACTAGTTCAACGGTCACAATCGACGTTGAGGTGGGCCAGTTTTTGCCGTGAATCAAAAGCTCGAGTGGCCTCTTGTGGCTGAACGAACTGTTAAAAAAAACAATGCTGAAGGGTATTAATGTAAATTCACAGACCCCCTTATTGCCGAAACATCGGCCCGACATGCTAACTCGCGGTCGTCGACAAACACCGCGAATCCAACCCACTAGCGTCGTGGTTCCCATGTCCAAATTGCACACGCCACTGCCCCCCATCGTCGTTTTCCTTTCGACTTCTTGGCGTTGCACCCGCGGCCAAAACACTGCGTGCAATCTAATCCCGGCAAAACATTTTTGTCGAAAACTTTGACCAATTTCTCATAATTTCGGTGTAGAGTCAACTACAATGTGAACGTATAATTAATTACATTTTTTTATATAAATACTTATTTATTATATTTTTAAAAAAATTATCTGTTAATTTATCAATCAAATGATTCGAATATGAGAGAAAAATTATGACAGTTACGTAGAAACATCAATAATAAGAAAAATTCATATAACTCCCTCGAATCAAATTTCATATTAATTAGTTGTTGTCGAAGTTGAAATCAACGCGAGGCCGAGAGAAAGATTTAGGGAAAAGAAAAGAGAAAAAGTAAAATAGTAAGAATATTTCACATCGATTCACGCATAATTGTCTTCCAATCTTAGTTTATGGTACTAAGGGCTTACGAAGGGTAAATTCAAAGGAAAAAGCTGAAGACTTTGCTGAAATTACCATTCTATGGTTGGGTTTAATTTCACGTGCCATAATACTTTTGCAAGTGACAATCATTCCTCTTCGAAATGTAGAGGCCATTGTTTTTTTCCGTAGAAAAGCATAAAAGTAACGTCTGTTTACACAAGAGGGTTATACAGTTGACTTGCCAAGATGTAATATCCCATGTGCTAAAATTATCATTTAGTTTACTTTTGACGTAATCCTTCCACAACGAAAAAACTTTACCAAACTACCACGATAAAATCTGAACATTTTTGCTTTTTTTTTTTTTTTGGTTCTTTTTTCTTTTTTGGGGGTATATGGGAAAGTAAATCAACTCCTACTTTAAAACACATGGAAATTTGTTTTTTTTTTTTTTTTTTGTACAAAAAAAAAAAAAGAAGCATAGATGTACAACACCATGAGGATAGGCTTTTCAGTTTGGCACTAACAATTATTAAAAAAAAAGTCCATATTAATGTGAATTATTGATAATAATGACTGGGAATATAATTGGGAAAAAGAAAACAAATGAAGAATAATCATAAATCAGAATAACCAGAACCCAAAAAAAAAAAAAAAAAGTGAAATTACAGTTTTTTTTCCTTCTGTGTTTGTTTTCCCGGAATGAAAAGTCATATCATGGGTGAAACTGCCAAACAAGGTCCAAGGCGTTTTTAGTAATTGCACGGTTGGAAATCGCGTGCGCCGTAGGTTCCAACGTTCACAGCACACACACAATAATGTCCGATATTTTCAATCTCCAATTTGCAAAACGGCAGACATCTCGTGCATAAAATATAACCAAAACGGCAACTATTAAACGCAGCGCAACAACCGAAGCAATAAAAAAAAAAATTCCAAAAATAATAATAATAAAAATAAAATAATAATAATAATAATAATAATAAAAGAGAGCGTTTCCTCTGGATGATTCCTTTTGGCTTCAACTCGGTATTCTGCTCCTTCTCCTTTTCAGGCACATGATTTCAATCTGTACGTACGGGCGCCTTTATTATGTAATTAAATATACGTATATTTAGGTAAAGGGTTGAATTACTTTCTATTGTTGTTCAAGAAGTAATTGTGATTTTTTTGAATGATTGATTGTATGTTTATTTGTCATGTCTGGAAATTTAATTTAGATGCTAAAGATGGTAACTTTAGGGTGGTTAGCGTAGTGGGTTTTGGCTGCTTTTGGTTTTTTTTTTTTTGTTCTTTGGGACAGCTTTTTTGGTATCTTGGCTTTTGTGATCTGGGTTCCTTTTTTTGTTATTGTTTTTGTTTTCATTTCCTTGTGGTTTAAATTATGAGTGGTGTGTGATTTCTTGGGGTTTTTTCTTTTCCCTATTTGATTACGGATCGGTTGTGAGGAATAATTGTTAAATGTTTAGTTTTTCTTGTAGGGTTTGAACGAATTGAAGAAGCAGAGGGAAAACGAATTGAAGAATATCGGGATCTGCTTTGATGGGATTGGATTTGGTGTAGCTGTGCAGATTCAAGAATTTTGTAGTATGGCGTTAATTGTGTTAATAAAAGTTGTTGCTTAATATTGGAGTTGTTGGTGTTTTGCTTTTGTGGGTGTCTTAGAGAGAGAGAGAGAGAGGAGAGAGAGAGAGAGAGAGAGAGATGGGAAGAGGAGGGAAGGGTATTTTGAAGAGGAATTTCAAGAGAAGGGTTAGATCTAATGATGAGGACTCTGATGGTTCAGATGAGGATTATGTGGTTGAAGATGATGAAAATGTATCTGATGCTGAGTCAGAGGATTTGGGTGATTCTTTAAATGGGTATGAATCAGAGGAGAGTTTTGGCAGCTTTGTCAAGGAGGTGATAGAGGAGGAGGAGGAGGAGGAAAGGGTGAGTTTGGAAAAGATGCTAAATCAAAAAAAATTAAGGGTTTTTTACAGAATGGGAATACTGGTGGTAAATCTTTGCAGAAGAGGAAAAGGGCATCGTATGAGGATGATGAGGATTATGTTAATGATGATGATGAGGATGACGAGGATGATTATGGTGATGATGATGAGGAATTCACACCAGACGAAGATGATGACTGTTTGGATGAGGAGGAAGAACTGGATATGAAAGAGAAGACTAACAGTGTGAAAGTTGGCAAAAGGACAGTGAAGAAAAAGCATTCTAGAAGAGGTCAAAGAAGGAGAGGGAGACCTAGGATGTCTAAAATTCCTTTGGTCAAGAAAGGGAGACAGATTCGCAGATTGAGGAAGAAAGAGAGATGTGAATATGATGATGAAGGTGATGCCGATTTTATAGATAATTGCCCGGTCCTTGGAGAAAAGAGCAAGAAAAATGGCAAGAGGAGCAGGAAATATACCGTGAATTCAGATTCAGATTTTATGCCATCTGGATCCTCTGATTATAATTATACCATCTCTGAGGAGGAGAGGGAGCAAGTGAGGGAAGCCAATCAGTTGCATCGAGATTTGAAGACCAGTTTGAGGAGTTCAACATCAGTGAAGGGAATTCAGCAGAATGGGGATCAATGCGAGCAAAGTCAAGTCCCAGGAAGAAAGGGTAAAGAGAAGGTGAAGGAGATAAAGCCGGAGGTGGGAAGGCAGGTGTGTGGAATTTGTCTTTCGGAAGAGAATAAAAGAAGATTTAGGGGAACGTTGAACTGCTGCAGTCACTATTTTTGTTTTGCTTGCATCATGGAGTGGTCTAAAGTAGAATCCCGCTGCCCTTGCTGCAAGCAGAGATTTAAGACTATAACTAAGACTGGAAGATCAACAGCAGGAGTTGATTTGAGAAGCTTGGTTATTCCAGTCCCCAAGCGTGATCAGGTGTCTGTTTTTTGCTCATATTGTTTGATAATTATATTTGTGTCTTATTTATTTCTTGCTTTATAATGAGCAGTTGTTTTACATAGGTCTACCAGCCATCAGAGGAAGAAATCAGAAACTTTATTGATCCATATGAGAATGTGATTTGTACAGAATGCCATGAAGGTGGAGATGATGGTCTCATGTTACTGTGTGATCTCTGTGATTCACCTGCACATACGTATTGTGTTGGTCTTGGTAGGCAAGTGCCTGAAGGCAATTGGTATTGCAATGGTTGTAGACCAGTTGCTCTAGGATCATCAAATTCCCAAGCTTTTGTTCCTTTAATTGGTCAAAGCACACCAGGAAGGGAAGCATTTAACAGGCCATCCCCTTTGGCGAATATGGGAGAAGGTTTAGACCCCATAATAGAGCCCTCTCCTCGTGTGTTATTCACTCAAGGATTTGGGAATCTGTCATCTCCCAGATTATATAATGGAGATCTTGAGGTAGCTTCTCCACTATCTGGAGCAGGGGCACCAACTCTCTCTGGAAGGCGCCAGCTCCATCGTCGTATACAGGATATGCTTTCTAATAATAGGATGAATCTTATGGCTAGCAGAAGTCAAGGGATTTTGGCTGCCAACATGCATGGCAATCTTTCAAACTCTCAATTTTGTCGAGACAGGGAAACAACAGTCCAAAATAAAAGGACACAAGAAATGGGAGCCTCACAACCTGTGCTCCTGGAGGAAAGAGTACGGGTTAATGATCATCCCTCTTCTTCTGTACAAGATAGGGGCCCCTTTTTTAGCAGAACAAACCCAAGTAGACAGCAGGAGGTCCAGGTTCCAGCCATGGAAAGACCTGTTAGTTTGACATTGTGGCCTGAACTCACAGGAACGAACTTGGTACCCAGTTATGAGCAAGTCCATCAGTGCAACAATAGATCAAGTGTAGGATTTGATGTGAATTTGTCCCCTTATAGAATTAGAGAAGAGAGCCAATTCTATGCAGCTAAGGAACAATTGGGTCCAGTGGTTAAAAGCCATTTGAAAAGATTGTCTCGTGATATTGAATTAGGTAAACTTCATATCTGTTGTGGTCTATGTTTACGTTGCATGTAGTTGCTGGGGGAAGATAATAGGGAAATAGGATTCTTGTACTAGGTGTGACATCCTTATTTACCAATTGCTTGTGACATCCTCATTTACCAATTGCTTGCATCATGACAGCTAGCTGACAACAGCAGTCTAAATTTGTATTTTTATGATGCAGGCCCTGATACTTTCATGGAAATTGCTAGAAGTTCTACACACACCATCTTAGGTGCATGTGGGCTCGAGCATAATCAGAGTGAAGTTCACACGGTGCCTCCACCCTTAGTTTGTATCCATGTTGACAAAGTGGCTGCCGGAGAGACAAGTCTGATGAAAGGTTTTTGCTTATCATGTTTTGATTCTTTTGTAGGGGATGTAGTGAAGAGGATCATGGACACAAAACTGCCACGGTGGTTGAGTTTAGCTCTGTAGGGTTTGATGCAGATGCACTCCAGCCTTTTTTCGGTTAGGACTAAAAGGACATTTTTACAGACATAAACACGGAAGGGCACTATTCATTTGGAATCATAATATTCATTGGTTAGACTGACCAAATCATATTGTTTCCCAGTATTGATTCTTTGTTGGGCTCTATGTATTTTGATTAAATGCCTCATTCCGGCCCTCTATCATACCAGTTTTCGCCTCTGTAGTGTACGTGGTGGCAAATTGACAGATTAATGAGCACAAAGGGATCTATTTTATGCATATTAGATTTGACCGGAGGGCCATGTTTGAAAGGGGGGCTTATGTGTATCAATAAGCGAGCACTCCCACGGTCTTCATGCATACGTGGGTCTACAATGGATGATTACAATAAATATGTATAACTAGTACTGGACGCCAGCTCAAGTCAAAAATCATCTGATGTCTCTGCCTTTCCCAACAATCAATTAACAGTACAAACTTGCATTCATTTGGCGGGCAAGATTCCCCCACCACGACCACCCCGAAATTGTCCAAGTTGCCATCAAATTAACAATCATTTCTTAGACCCACGTACCTTTTATTGGTGTAATGGCCCCATATGCATGCGAACATAATTTATCAATGAAACCTTGGCTTGTCTCCATCATGGAAGATTTTGATTACGAACAACAGTCAAAGCCAGATGATAGGCGGAAAAGGATATGATCAGAATTTTGCAAAGAAATAACCCAGTTTTTTCTCGAGAAGATGTAAAGCTCAGGTCGGTCAAGAACTCCCAAGATGGCAACACAAGAAAGTCATGAAATGCATCATTGCAGAAAGAAATTATTCATTTTTCTTCTCATTTAATTGTGGCCTGAAAGTAAATGTCTGTTCAGGTCCACAAGCATAAGTTCACAGGCAACATAACTTGCAATTGGTTCCTACACTTTATTCAACACTCGAGATATTACATAGGCATAGGCTGTGCTAAATGAACCATACATCATGAAAACATCCAGAGTTCAACACTGCTGTAGCAAGTTATCTGTTTCCTTATAACACTTCATTGAGAATGGTGGACAGTAAAAGCCCTTGAACAAACTCACTTCTTTTGGCTTTCTCTCTCTGATCCTGTACAGACATGGGTGATGACTTCACATTTCTGTCACCAAAACCAACCGTGCAACTATTAAGAAATGGATGATAACCCCAAAAAAGTTCTAAGGACTATCATGTATCGAGAAAAGCAATTCCTCAATTCATTATCTTCCAGAGGAAGAAGAACAAGCAATTTAGCCCTTTAATTGCAATGGCTATTATATGTATCATTGAGCTTTGGCTTGATGCCGCCTCAAGTCTCAAAAAGGACTTTGTGGGAGAGGCTGAGGTTTTGAAACTCCAACTCTCCCCTAAAAATAATTCTTAAAAAAATCAACTGTAAAAAATGTATTTCTCTTGTGCAAATTTCACTAGATGAACATCCTCTTTTCGATAATGTATGGATTGGATTATCTTTTCCAAAGTTTTTCAGTTAAAGATAACGTACCTTTCTGAAACCTTTTCATCCAAAATTTTCTTGGCAGAGCTAGTTTCAGTTGAAACAGAAGACTGACCACTTGCAAAATCATCAGCCACAGGCAAAATGAATGAAGACAACAGAGGATCAGGTGCAGCATTGGATGAAGCAGTGAGATGAGAAGAACCCCGGAAAAGGGATTGTAGATTTCCTTCTCGCCACTCTTTCCTCAATAAAGATAGGGTTGAATGAGGTCCACCTTTACGTGATTTCCTCTTGCGGGGCATGTATAGACTTGTTAAGGAATTCAAGATGTGGGGCCAATATTAGGGTAATACTTTTTTTTATACAAACATCAAGGTAATACTTAGACACTGTCACGGCAAAGCATTGCAAGCTAAAGTTTGTAATCACTGTGGACAATGCCATGATGAGACTGTCTAGAGATGTGGAATGCTTTTGAAAATGGAGAGATGTATGAAGCTAAAGCCGTTTACTTCACAGTGAAACATGAATGTTGAAGAAGGAAACTGAAGATGATGTCATTCAAGAAAAATTGCTCAACCACAATATATAGTCATCATAATCCAAAATTTCTGACACACCATTTAGTTCACATTCACAAACTCATAGTTCCAACAGAACTGCACATGCAAGAAATAATAATAACTCAAAGAAAAGGGATATCTTCAACACATTTCCATGTTGCAGTGTTATATGCGCAACCATATCGACCCCTACCCTCATTGCACAAACTGGACAAACCTGCAAATAAGAAGCTGATATTCATGAAAAGTTACTTTTTTTAAGCATGTTTAAGTCCTTGGAAATACGTCTTTCTTGATCATAAATCAAACAAAAAACTTTGTGCAAATAACAGACATGCCATATATGTGGGGACTGAACCCTGTTCCAAGGAATCAGAAAAATAAAGCTAACACAGCATCCTAATCTTCTCAGTTCCAGACAACTCACCACACCAGCACTCAAATGCAGCATCACATATAACAAATTGCTTATGTGGTTAGTCAACCCCAATTCATGCCTGCTGAATTGAGGACCACTGATATGCATAATTCCATGTAAAACTGGGTACAATTAAGATTGCCCATCTCAAAATTAACACATCCTCACAGAAGATTGATATGACTGAAACAACATAAACAGTAAATTTTCCTCTATCTATTAGTAGATCTATCGTCTCCATCACTAAAAAAAACACCTAGTGAGTCTCTTGTCTTCAAAACACAAAATGCAGAAAGCAAACTCTTTGATGCATTGTGAAAACTGTAGGGCTGAGAACAGCTCAACTCCAGAATTAATTGCCACTTATTTTATATTAGTCATGAAACAGACCAGTACAATGAAGGTCCATAGTATTTGGGCTAGGCATGTAGAAATTTGGCTATAGCAATACCCAGGCAGTATTTTGTATGGAGCAACACCATTCATTAGAAATCTTTAACATGAGTTGCTATTCTTAACCATGTATAAGTACTGGACAAATTCTACAAGACAATTTACTGATTTCTGAACCCTAGTAACACACAAAACTATCTATTATAAGAGATGAAAACAAATACCCCATTCTTTGCCTCCTTAGGATGCTCATCATCAATATGACAGCACAACCCAACAATATCAAAGTACTCTGAGCAGAATGGACATGGAAACTCTTCCCTTATATCATCATCTCCATCAATTTCTTCAAATCCCATAAACATTTCTGCAGTTGCAATGTGACAGTTAGTTCAAGCTTAAAAGAAGTTCCTTTATTAGTTCCAGGATCCATTTGTTTGCTAGTTAAATAGAGAAAATACAAACCAAACTGATCACTGGAAGTTTGAAACTCACACCAAGACATTTCAAAAAGAAAAGGAAAGCTCAATAGTCAATACAAGGTGAATTGCATGTCCAAGTATCAAAAAGATATTCCATATACATATACATTTTCGTTTCCTTTGTTGAAAGGAAGTAATACCGGGAATTCAAGGAAATAGGATCCCTACTTCCTGTGCTTGTGCCCTTCACCTTGATAACTATTCATTCATTTATTTCATCTAACAGGAATGTTACATTTTTATTAAGCAGAAAAAGTGAGTACTTAATTTTGGCACATGATATGAATAATAAGAGAGGTTGACCCATTGTGCCCATTACACCCATTTACATCTTGAGGCATCCCCACCGCACCTACGTCGGAATTGAAACTCAGAACATCTCCATGAAATGGAGCACTTGGACATAGATATGCCACCTCACTAAGGGCCAGCAGCCAGGCCAGGAATCAAACCTGTAACTTGTCATATGCAAGTCACGCCCACCAACCACCTAAGCCCACCCCTGGGGGCAGCAATAGTGAGTACTTAATACCTTAAGATCAGACTGAATACACTCTCAATTTCTTTCACTTTGTTATCACAGTACACAAACATAATACTGTTAAAGTAGCCTTTTTCCTTTTGAAGAGTGGACCATTTAGTGTCAATTTTCCAGTATACAACACCATCAAGATCAATAAAATGCAAGTAGTTGGGTCTCAAAAACCCCAAAAAATAAATCCAAAACAAAAAACGAAACCTTCTTCCAGTAACAAAAATTATTTATTTGCTTCATGTCCTTGTGAACAAGCCAAAACAAAAAAATTTTCATAAAAAATTACCTTCCACTTCCAATTCAATTCAGTTTAAAAGATTGTTAATACCATATGTCAAGACACCCCCACCCCCCCCCCCAAAATAAAATAAAAAAAAAACAAACAAACAAAGGTAATGGATTTATTACCTGGGGCTCAAATTAACGAAAAAGAATCCATCTTTTAACAGTTTACCAACTACCACATCCAATTTTCCATCATTTTCTCAGAAACCAAACATGAACATTTCGAGAAACGAACCACATACAAAAAGGTCTCACCAGATCGCGAATGAAGAGTCGATTGGTATCGCCTAGAGAACGAAGAGAGACGCGCGCTCCACGAATCAGCATCCATAGCTGGCAACCTTACTTATAATTTAATCTTAATTTTCTCAAAATTCCAGCAGACCCAGATGGGAAAGAACGTTTCTTTCTCTCCACCGACCCGTCGATGATCGAGTTTTCAAAAATTTATTAATAAAAAGAAAAAAGGGGGGGGGGGGAATATTTCGACCAAAAAAGGACGGTTAACTCTAAGGAAATGATGATATGTGTGTGGTGGGATTTTGTGATGGATGATGAGCAGGCTATGTGGATTCTTCCTCTGAGTCGTCTCTGTTTCTCCTCGTGGGTGAATTTCTACGGAGAAAGGAGGTTGTTGTTAATGTATGATTTATTTTTATTTTTATTGGATGCTCGTCAATCATTGCCAATTACTAATATTACCGAGATATAAAATAATGGGACCTTTTTCAGCAATTTTACTTTTAACTCGGCTTTATTAGCTTTTTAAGTCAGAAACATAACAAAACATTTGCATTCAAATTTTGTAATAAAATAAATAAATAAATAAATAAAATGAGAGATTCAGAGAGAGACAGAAAGAAAAACTTTTTTACTCTTTTTCCCCATTGTATCATGTTAGCAGATAAATAATCCTTATAATTTTTCCATAGTGTTTTATTTTTTTTTTTATCTATTAAAAAATAAAAATCTCTTTTCCTATTTTACTTTCTTCTAATCCCTTCTTGGCTAAGGTTAAATTGAAACTTAGGCCTATATATAAACAACCCATAAATTTTACAAAATTGTAGCATGCTCAACATATTGACCCAATGCATTGTTACATAATAAATATATTGGTGTCAATAAAAAAAAAAAAAATATATATATATATATATATATATATATATATATATATATATATATATATATATATATATATATATATTTTTTTATATATAGATTTTATGTTTTTTATGTTTTATGATTTCTCAATATAACTATCTCTAATTTTGAATTAAGTAATTTGTAATGTCAGTGTTAACAAATGAACATAGGGAATTCAATGAATGAATTAATATTGTATGGCATTATCAATGCACATCTCTTTTCTTTCACTCATATTAAGGTTAAAATCAACTCATTTGAATGAATGTGATGTCTTTTAATCACGAGAAAGCTTTTTTTTTTTTTTTAATAAGACAAATATAAATATAATTTTTTTTTTTGTCACTCTCCTTGCTCATTCCTTTGATCCTAAGTATACACGAAAGTTTTAATAAGGTGTACACAATTTTACCAACTAGAGAAAGAAAATTAAAAATAATAAAAAATTAAATAAAAATGTTAATAAACTATTTTTTAATCTTAATTTATATTTATGATGACCTAAATTCATGTATTACACTTTTTTTTTATTATTTAAAAAAAAAAAAGAAAATGAAAGGTAAAGTGAATATGGCATTATTTTTGGGCCCACAAATGAGTCGCCGCCCAGCAGTTTGGACCAACAAACCAGCAAATGCTCCCTAGTTTCCATTCTGATTTGTCCCTCCGACTCCCCTTTCCCCCGGAAATACTCCGATCTTGGCCGCCGGCAACGTGACCTCCGGGCGTCCTCCAGCCGTCGACGCGTGATATCCGATTCTCCTTCTCGCTCGAAGAAACTCATTTCAACCTACTGAATAAGATCTAGTAGCTTTCATTCTTTGGGATCCCAACCCACCAACGCTCCCTCTCGATGCTTTGATAATGGCTTCGAGGAACCGAACGTTGATATTCAGGAGGTACAGGGATGCTTTGAAGAGCGTTAGGATTCCGTCGTCCTCCTCCTCGTCGTCGTCGCGCCAGTTTGCCTCGTCGGGCTCCGCCGGCGGTCCGGTGATCGAGTTGGTCAGCACCTCCCTTCTCAATCCTAATCGCTCTTATACTCCTCTCAGTACTGAGGATCCTGGCAATTCAAGGTACATACATGCACATACACATACACCTATACATCTCTATACACACAAATGAGTATAAAGAAGTTACGGGTCCATATGGCAATGCTATAATATTTATTAAAAACAAAAAAAGAAATTTAATTTTGTTTAGCTTGTTGAGTTTTGAGACTGGAGAAGGTGGAGAGAATGTTTCTCGAGCTGGTAGAGTTTATATATAGAATTGAGAGAAAGTGATTGTCCTGGTTGCAGATTCATCAGGTCTTTACATTTGTGGTAACTTCACTGGCTCGCTAGAATCCTTGAGGTTTGAAGTTGTTTGAATGGGTTTTAGTGGATCTGAACATTGGGTAGATTTCACAATTGGGGTCTTGATCCAAAGCACTTCTTTGGGGCCTAAATCCAGGAGCATTGGTAATGTAGAATTGTTGGAAAAGGATGAACTGAGGTTGTTTTAGAATGTACTATCCGTTGCAGTAAATGCAAGAAAATCTGCTTCCTTGGATTGGAAGTGGGAATCTGCGGCAAAAGCTGTTGAATTTATGAAATGAATCAAACTATGATTCTCAGCCTTCAAGATCATGCATACAATCCTTGTTGACAGAGTCCTGGTGGCATTTGAACTTTAAGAACTTAGTTTATGGAATTTATTGCAAGGACTGAGATGGCTGATTTGGAGGTGATGAAATAATGGGGGTGGATCTAATTTAAATTCAATAGAAATGATTAGATACATCAGATGGTGGCTTGACATTTTTGAAACTATTTTTTCTAGGCAATTTTTTCATCTAGTTTGCATTCATATATTTTGCAGGTCATTGCTTACTGCATAATGTTATGGTAGATAGGTTAAACCCTGTTTTCTTTCTTCAGTAAAGGTGTAATTGCAGTTGGTCTACCACCAGCTTGGGTAGATGTGTCTGAAGACATAGCAGCAAATGTGCAACGTGCACGGACTAAAATGGTGGAGTTAGCCAAGGCACATGCCAAAGCTTTGATGCCTTCATTTGGAGATGGTAAAGAGGATCAACGTGTGATTGAGTCTCTAACCCAAGAGGTAACTGATCTTATAAGAAATTCAGAGAAGAAATTACAAAGGCTTTCTGCAGCTGGGCCATCTGAAGATTCAAATATTAGGAAAAATGTGCAGGTATGCCTTGATGGATGTCATGTATCTGATTTTTTTTTTTTTCTTTTGGGTACCAGGAAAAAGTTGTCTTTAGGACTATGTTGCTTTCCTATGATTCCCTTTACAGTATCATGCAACTGGAACTACTCCTTATTTGCTCCTTTTTTTTTTTTTTTTGGCCTGCTTAATCAGTTGGAGATAATGTGTGCCCATCTGTCCTTTAGAATTGATTCAGTTGCATTTTCATGGCTATTAATTGATGATTACAAAGTTTTGGCCTTAGCATGTGGACTCAGTGATTACAAAGTCATGCCTGGGGGGCAATTTTTAACATTTAAATACAAAAATGAACTTATGCATCCTTTTTTGTGGTGGGCTAGTCTTGTGAAACTGTGCTTAACTTTTCAATTTCATGTTGCAGCGTTCTCTTGCAACTGACCTTCAGAACCTTTCCATGGAACTACGGAAGAAACAGTCAATGTACTTGAAGCGACTTAGGCAACAAAAGGAGGTTTAAAATATTTCTTTCCCCTTTATTTTATTTAGCAACTCTTGTAATTGTTTGTAAACATATTCCATAGCTAATGGGGAACTGAATCTTTTTTATTTAACAAAAAAGTTTTAGGTTAGCAGTAACTAATGGCTGATCGATATTCTAATATTTATTGGCTTTGTTTTCTATCTTCTGATGCAGGATCAAGATGGGGTTGATCTAGAGATCAATCTAAATGGGAGATCTAGAATGGATGATGACAATTTGGATGACATGGTATACTTTTGTGTGCAAGACTTCACTGCCTACTTTATTATATGATGTGTAAAGGAATTCAATAAACAATACTTAATGATTCTGGATCACGTGACAAATTAGGTGTTTAATGAGCGACAAATGGCCAAGCTGAAGAAGACTGAGGAATTCACAGTAGAACGGGAAAGAGAAATCCAACAGGCAAGTGATAGCTCTTTGCATTTTATTTCTAGGTTTAAGCACTAATGGGATATTCTCTTATTCAAATTTTTATTTACTAAAATCTTTTGTTTTCTAATTGTTTCTTTCACACTTTTCTTTATGGGATTTGTTTCCTTGACTGTCCTTTCGCAGGTTGTGGAATCAGTAAATGAGATTGCTCAAATTATGAAGGACTTGTCAGTACTTGTCATAGACCAGGTTAGAAGTTGCATCACCCTCATGATTTTTGCATATTTCTTATCTAATCACTATTAATTAATTGAATTTATTTCCAAACAGGGAACCATTATTGATAGAATAGACTATAACGTTCAGAACGTTGCATCTACAGTTGAGGAGGGGCTTAAACAGCTGCAAAAGGTGTCCTTGCTCATCCTTTATGATAACCATTTTAATCGGTCTTCATTAAACTCTCTCTCTCTGCATCTCTCTTGCACGCACACATGCACAAGCATAGTGCTGGTTTTCATGGTGAGGCATGTCTAATGGAAGGACTCTGGCAGGCTGAGAGAACACAGAAACAGGGGGGGATGGTTATGTGCGCTACAGTTCTTATTATCATGTGCTTCATCATGTTGGTCCTCCTAATCCTGAAGGAGATATTCTTGTGATTGGGAGCATATATTATTTTAAAATTGATCCACAACCCTTCCCTGCAACATCAACGGACTCATGGAGATACTAATGTGCCTTGCCTGGCAGAATACGGAGCATTTTTGGATCCTCCTACCATGAACACCGTATTAATGTATCACCTTACTCTTTTTGTTATTTCTGATTTACATAATTTTGTGGGAAAAGGGAAGGGCTCCTTACAGGGAAATTAATGGCCAAATTAATGGCCGAGAGAATGTATAGATTTGATACTTTTACTTGTCACGTACCTATCATTGATTCTTTTGATACGAGAGGTTGGCGGCTAGTTTTTCGTTTCTCCGGGATGCTCCTGTCGTGGAGAAGAGGTTTTCTATGGGTTGTATCATTTTTTTATCATTATTATTATTCTGAAAGATACTGAAAGAGAATGAAATCCAACTCTTTGGTTTTGTGCGTATATTGGTACTTGGCCGGCTGATTTTGTGACAACTTTACTTTCCTTTTAATAGTAGATGGTTTCGCCGGACCACCTGGTGCCCTTATGCCAAAATAGGAGGCATCCTTAAGCAGGAAACGGGACATGACACTGTCATTTCTTGCTCCTTTGGATGGTAGCATTTTTATGTTAATATCTAATTAACTGCCGACTAATGGTGAGGACACTTGCAAGATCCAAAACTGAAGAAGGCTCAGGTTCTGGCGGAGCCCTGGCCGGTAACAAATTAAGTTTCAGGTGCTTATGCCGCAGAGCACCTGTTTAGTGAGCAGAATGCGTTGAGTTCGACTCTCAAACGAAAGCTTCATCTCCTGACCCTTCTCCTCTACAGCTTTGATTCTGTTGGTGCCCTTCTTGCAAGCAACACGTTTGAGCCACATTTGTTAACATGCTGAAAGTTTCAAAGGAAATTTCGTAGAGATTATATTTTTCATTGAATTATTCCACTCTCTTCTGGTGGCTTGAGGATTAGATGGGTGAATGTACATGGCTTCAGGTTTTTATTCAGGAAGAATGGGTTAAGAATTAAAATGAATAGTTAGTAGTTAATACAGGGTGAAGATACAAAATGACAGAACTAGCTTCAATTCTTCTTCTTCTTCTTCTTTGAATTCGTTATATCCGAGGGAGTGAAGGATTTGCTGAGTAGAACAGGAAGAGTCAATTTCAGGTCGCTAGTCAGCCTTCCGAGAACTGAAGACAACACTTTCACATCTGCCATGGCTCTGTGAGCTGGTCCCTCGTATTTGATGTTGTACTTTCTACTAAGAGCCTCCAGAGATATTTTTACAGGGCCCTTCGAACCTAATAACATGGTCAAGATGAAGTTTTTATAGCATGTTATCGAACACACGCGCAGTCAGTACGTGTTAAGTGCAAGCATATGCATGGAAAGAGAGGTAGGCATTGAGAGGCAGGACCTTCGGCCTTGATGACTTCACGGGCCAGTGGTAGCGTGTCTAGAAAAAGCCAATTAGAAGGAATGTCAATAGAGCAACGGCCAAATTCCTTCATCAAAATGGGTACATCAAAAGAACGAGCATTGTGAGCCACCAATAGTACATAGCCACCAGGATTTTGACGGTTTCTGATGAACTGCAATAGTATAGGTATCAGCTCTCTCATCCTACATGAAATGTTCAAAAGTAGTTAAAATTTCCACCGAATTGGAAAGTTCAAGATGGGGACCCTCGTTTCATAATAATCCAACACTGTTTCATTCCGTACTTATTTCCCAAATGACAATATTTCCACATTCATGGAAGGAGAACCATATGTAATAAATCTGCATGTTATCCAACAATTCCATTTGAACCGAAAAGTACAAGATGTTTAGCCATTGATGACCTTCAGGGTGGCATGTTAGTGCCCAAAACTCAATTATCTCAAATGATGCATACTCAAACGTTAAATCTGATGTAACCACTCTTTTCATCACTTTCTGCTAGTTAGTGCAGTCTCTCAATGCAATCCTAATATTAATCTGATACACCCCACATTTCATCACCTTCTACTAGATTAAACAGGCATTGAAAAGATGCTCTAACTAGCAAATTTCAAGGCTGGCATTATGCATGAAAATGCAAGTCTACTAGCCATGGCATGCCTGCCCCTATAATAATAGTATAAATATACACCCCTCCCCAAAGAAATAAGGGTATCAGTATCACGCAATTAAACAAGATCATTCATTTACAACTAAATCCTAATCATGGAAGATCATGGGAAAATTACCAGCAGATAAATGGTGTTACCTTGGGACTTGAGGTCTGCAGACCATATGGGTTGTAATGCCATGAATATGTGAATTAGGAACGTAGCATCCAGGATTTACTAGAGACTGGAAAGTGCTGTTTTTACCTCCTTTGAGATCTTGAAATGCAATCTCAATTATCTGGGCATCTCTGCCAAACCCAGTAGTCTCAGAATCGAAAACAATTACTGTCACGTTCTCAGCCAACTTTTTGTTCTTGGCAATCTCTTGTCGAATATCACAATCTTGAATTTTCCGGAATTCATTTGCTTCAATGTTATTTATATTCAATGTAGTGTTAGCTGAAACTTTGCTGTCCAAAATTTCATCTCTGATGTCAGAACATGCACTGCTTTTAGTAGTTTTGCTTCTTCCTTTTGTTTCTGTACTTGCTGGTCTTCTAATCCATCTTTTGCTGTATCCTCCTTCAATCCCATTCACTTTTGAAGCAAGCAACCTAAAGTTACAATGGTTTCTATAAGTCCTATCCATACTGTGAAAGCCTTCTCGCCCAAAGTTAGCCAGGGTGTGGATTCTACATCTGGGAACTTGCAGCATGGATAAGCACATGGGAACTGTCCTCATCTATCTCTAGAACTGTAAAAACGCTGGATTCTAAGAAGTTTCAGCATCACAGACCAATTCACTTGCACCCAAAAGTGAAATGAGGTTTTAATGATTAACAGAAAATGTGGAAGACTGTCATTCACAACTCACAATTGAACTTAAATACATACTCAATTTCACACAAGTAGCTAAAGAGCAGCAGAACAAAATTGAAAGAGTCCAAAAGCGTCACAAAGTAAACAACATATAGCCAGATTATGGATCCAAGTTTTCAAGTTTCATCCCTCAACAAACTAATTGTTTGCTCACAAGATTGTGAAACCAAGATAACCAGAAGAAAGGAACAAAAGGAAAAGGTTGATCATAGTCCTATTTGGACTCAACTCTCAAAATAGATTTGATCCTTGAAGGTTGAAACCCCATGAATAAAAGGAATAAACTTTATTCCTGAAGAGAACCCATTTATCCAGAAAGTCTAAATATATTAAGTACCAACGCAAGCCGAGGCTAGAGCAACCCGTATCCCAAACGCATTTTACAACAATGAATCTCAGATGCTAAACAGACCAAAACTCCCAAACCAGTGTCAAATGCTATCCCAACTTAAAGGAATTGAAATAAAATGAAAACAAACGATCTAATCAGGTAACTGAAGTTCTATTTATTTGTCATTTAAATGGCATATTAAAGCAATAACTTCACAAATAAAGGGAAGTATTAGTAAAGCTTAAACACGAAACTACAAACACAGAAAGCTATTTTCCACATATGAAGTAAAATACCCAACAGCCAGAATTAAAAACTATCCCATACGATCGACTTGCAAACCGAACCAAAGGCAACCCCATTACCTCAAGTAACTAAAACTCCATTGTTCAATGTTCATCGTTGAAATCGCACAGAAAAGTAAATGGCTTTTAAACCAAGGAAAGTGCGAGCAATAAGTGTTAAAAAAACTGGTAAGACCCAACACTCCCGGCAACCAAGCACATAATATATAGAAAAAGATTCCAACTTTCCATCCCATTTTGATTTAATTTCTCTGGAAACAAACATTGGAAAGAAAGCCTATACAGAAAAAGATAGAAGGGAAAGAAGCATGCCTCATAGTAATCCGAAATGGGACAATGAGCACATTGGTGGGTGAGTACAAAAGCCGAATGCTTGAGGAGCGTTTTAGAGGGAGAGAGAGAAAGACAGAGAGAGGGGAAGATCACGTCATGTGGAGCAAGAAACGATCGCGGAGATTCAGTGGAGGTATGAAAGAATTTGAAAGAGTGCAAAATGTTGTCTGGACATCTCCGGTCATGCCCATTCTCTTCTCCCCCCGGTGGGGCGCTCTCGAGTAATTTAAGTTCTCACTCTAATATAATTACTGAAATGGTGGTCATCTTCCCCCCTCCTTTGTTTTTTAATATTTTGTCATAAAGGCCCTTAGAAAAAAAAAAACAGACTTTTTCTTTAGGCCACCAGACCATGTTGAATTTTGATACTTTGAATCAAAACTATGAAGACAAAACAGATATGCTTTGTTTGACAAGCAAAACCCATTTGGCGAATATATGAATAAGCCTTGGTTGGCATCCCACGGAATGGATTACGCAATCTAACACTCTTGAAACATTCGTGTAAGCAAGTAGGTATCCCATTTCCCCACTTCTTGCTTCGGGCCTATTCCAAAAAAAATTCTACTTAAAAAACGACCGTAAAAAAAATTTAAACTCCAATTAATTCTAAAAAAAATACACAAAATTACAAATTCTACATATTTTAGGTTCGAATCCAAAACCCATGTGCGTGTTGCCATAACTAGACGAATAGGTTTCGAATACAGGGTGGACAACATGGGCCAAGTTGGTAATAAAACTTAAAAAGAGTCCATTCAACGTCATCCTGCTCTCTGAACCCCCGATAGAAACACATTTGGGCTACAGCATTATTTTTACTTCTGCCGGCCGGGGGCTGAAGATAGGTCATAAACATAATTGAATTCAATTTTCGAAATGGATTTGGTCCGACAAACAACCTTCGATCCTCAAGAATAAAAGGAGGGAACTTTATTCCTAAACAGAACCATCTATCAAGAATGCCTGAATATATTGAAGTACCAATGCAAGCAAAGGCTAAAGCAACCCGTATCCCACGCGCATTTTACAAAGACAAATTTCAGATGCAAAACAGACCAAAACTCCCAAACTAAGGTCAAATGCCGTCCCAACATAACGGAACTGAAATACAATCAACACAAACGATCTAATCACATAACCCAAGCTCTATTTACTCGTCATTTAAATGGCACATTAGAGCAATAACTTGAAAAACAAAGGGAAGTGTTAGTAATGCTTAAATATGAAAATAATAATCTCCCATGCATAAATAGCTCCAATTGTGAACTCTCAAATGAATCGAGATTTCTTTTCTTTTTGTCTCTCAACTTTGATTCATTTACTCGGGAAACAAACAAAAGAAAACGATTTGCCACAGATGATGGAAAATAACCAACGACCAAAAATTAAAAATTACTCCAGATGGGAGAAGTGAAGTGCAAACCGAAACAAGGGCAACCCCATTACCTCAAGTAATTAAAACTCCATTGCTCAATGTTCATCCATTGAAATGCCACAGAAAAGTAAATGACTTCTGAACAAAAGAAAGATCGAGCGATAAGTGTAAAAAATTAACGGGACCAGCTCCCAGCAACCAAGCACATCATGCATATAGAGCAAGATTCCAACTTGCTATCCCACAATGATTTAATTTCCCAGGAAACAAACACGGAAGGAAAGCTTATACAGACAAAGATACAAGGGAAAGAAGCATGCCTGATAGTAATCTGAAATGGGACAATTGGCTGCGCACCGCACATTGGTGGTTGAGCCGAATATTTAAGGAGCGTTTTAAAGAGAGAGGGAGAGAGAGAAAGAGAGAGAGGAGAAGATCAAGTCGTGTGGAGCAAGAAACGATCCCGGCGTTTCAATGGAGGTGTGACATGAGAGAAGTTGAAAGTGAAAATAACCGTGAGAAATTTCAAACACGGAACAGGAACAGCTCCATCATCCGCGGTTCTAGTGCCCGATCCGGACATCTCGGGTCATGCCCCGCTCTCTCTCCTCACTTACCCCTGTTTGTTTATCCTCCTATTCTTTATCCCTGTTGATTTGTTTGACTCTTTTTTCCCTCTCTTTTCCTTTCCTTCTTTGTTCTATTCACTTATTTATACCGTTTTTGCTTTCAGTAATTTTGTTTTGTACTAATTTCTTGCTGCTTGAGTGATTAAGTTGCTACTCTAATATTGGGAGATGGTTTGAAATCGTAGTTGCTATTCTAATAGATTCGAGAAAATTAATTTATTTTACGATGTGATTCAATCCCTTTTGAAAAGAATTCATCATGTGAATACCACTTAAAAACAGCGTGAAAATAGACCACTTGAATTTAGATACTTCGACATGCATTGGCACGTGAAGAAGAAGCCAAAACGTCGTCCAGCTCTGTGGCCTAGGCATATTTTTGCCGTACACAAAACATTAAACGTAAAGAAAGATATGTTAAAAGGAAAAAACCACTTTAATCCATACTTAACGTGTTTAACAAGCAAAGCCCATGTGGTGAACATGAATATGCCTGGGTTGGTATCCCACGGCACTTGAGGTAGGGTATGGACTCGCTGCCACGCAACCTAACGCTCAAACTTTCGTTTGCTAATCTTGCAAGCAAGAAAATTCGTTCATAAATTTCTATGCTCCCTGCTCCGGGCCTATTCGAAAAAAATTCTGTTTGTCTTAAGGTTCGGATCCAAACCCATGTGCATTTTGTCATAACTGCCCAAATGGTATGGTCTAAATGGGCCAATTTGGTAATAAAACTTGAGAGTGCATTCTAATGGTGCTCAAGCTTAACATGATTCAACTTTAGCTGGGGGCTCAAGTTTCCGCATCCTGGACTCATAGGCCTATTCGAATTGTGTTTGGTGGCCGCGACTTTATTATCGAGAAAGAAGTTCGGCCCAAATGGGTATCACAAACAATCCACTTCATTTTAGATTTAAAATTGATGTTGCGAGAAGTAATTGACCCCTCAAACAGCGACTGAAAATGCTCCCCATTCACAGAAATATGTTGCTGTGCCGTTGACAACTAGCCAGCCACTTATGCCTTTGTTTTTTTAAATCATTAACACACACTTATGCGTAAGGTTAATTAGGAATTACATAAAGGAGAAGAACAACTGAAAAATGGAAAATCCAAGGCAATAAATGCTAGGGAAAAACTAAAAAAGAATAGAAGCGCTAAGCTAGAAAAACAAGAATATCTTAATGACAAAATTGAGAAGATTCTATTTACAAACAGGGATCATGTTGCATCAATACGGTCTTGACTTTAACCTGTTCTCCCTTGAAAAGTAAGAAGAAATGAACAAAACAAACCTGAAAACATCATCATCATTAACAAGGGTATTTCCATCTCATCCTCAATCCCATCCCATCCCGTCCCATCATTAGGGCAAAATCTACGTATGCAATAAAATAAAAGTGGATGACATAAAGAAGGACAACTAAAAATTGATTGAGAATTGTTTTACTCCGACCCGTCCCAAAATCTGTCTCCTTTGCAACTTTCTTTTTTTTTTTAATCCTTACTAATTGCCATCTTCATGCAGAAACCGAGCCACAAGACAAAGCCATCAGAGAAAAAGCAGCCTGTTCTTCCTCACCCAACCTCCTCCTCCTCCGGCATCTTTGCTTCTTTACCGTTGCTGATGAAGATGATCTTTGTGACATCATCTCGTCGCCCAAAGCCACCACTAGTTCCATCTTCAAAGAATCATTTAGCTGATCATTATTACTGCTACCACCATGATGAGATTTAAGCTTATCAAAGTTAGCAGCATCTCTAGTAGTAGTGACTGCGGTGCATTTCGTAGTTTTTTTAACAATGATGAGATGGTCTCTTTGCCTTTTCTTATCTGGACATTTTTCCAAGCACGTTATGAGCCTTCGTTTCTTTCTGTGCCTAATGCCGCAAGCGTTACAAAGTGACTGAACATGTCAAAAAACCGAACAGTCAAATTTTTTTTAAAAAAAAAAAAGCAGACCCACGACCAGGAAATCATCAACCAAGCACAATCACCAGATCGAGAAGACCTCGTGAAAAGGACGACCGTCAAAGACAAACACACTGAAATTAAAAGACTGTTCCTTGGAAGTTAATGAAGCCAAATAAAATATAGAAGAAAAGAATGTCCGGAACTGTAGAACCCAAAAGTGTTTAGTCTCAATCACTAAAATCAAAATTACAGTTGAAAATAAGCAAAACCGAACATTGAAGCTGGAAAACGGATGCAACGATCACAGAAAAAGACCAAAATCAAGGGGAACCAAAAAAAATTGAAAAAAAAAAAGAGTAGCAAAAAAAGTCAGATAAAACCCAGAAAAGAGAAAAAAGGTACGACCTTGGGACCAGCTGGTCCACCTCTCCACAAGGGGGTCCGAGTGGTCTTGCAATCAGTGCAGCATTTCTTGTTATCGCTCCTGCTGTCGTCTTCACGCAATGATTTCTGGGGCCAGAATGAAAAGAATAACCCCGTACATTAAAACAACAAATAGACAATCAAAACAGATGGAGAAAGCAAACCAAATTTATTGAAGCCTACTAACTACACAATGATTCCTAAAACTCAGTTACTCACCCCTTCCTTCACATCCATCATATTCCATAAACAAACCCTTTTCCTTTTTTCTTACAAAAAGAAAAAAGGGAGTTGTTGGAGTGAAACAGAGATGGTGGAAGGTTAATGGGTTTTGAAGGACATAGAGATATAATTAAAGTTTAAAACTTTTCAAAACTCTCATGATCATTTCTTGAAGAAGAGACCATTTGGACATGAAAGGAGCAGGCTTTTAAGGTGAACAAAAACAGAGTAAGCAGAGAGACAGACACAGTGAGAGAGAGAGAGAAAAAGAGAGAGATTTTTATCGGCGGATCTGCACAAAAACCATAGGATTCTTGTTTTGGGTTGTTTTTTCTTTTTTTTTTTTTTTAGGGGCGTGGGCGGGGAGGGGTGGGGTGTGTTATCAAATGACCAAAATGCCCCCATCGCCATGTTCTCTGTAATTGGGAAATCATAATTAGCGTTACAAAATCATGTTTGCGGGGAACACAACGACACCCGCCAAATTTCGGAGATGTTTGCAATCCACGTGGCAGAATGGAAGGGTGACAGGTGGCTGTTCCTCGCAGATTCCCACTACTCGTTGTTTTGCTGTTGAATGAAGACGTGTTGCAAATACAATGTTCATTCATTGTACGTAGCCTTGTAAATTTCATGCCCACATACATGTCTGCCGACACAGATCCTCTTTCTCTCTCTCTGTTTTGTTTTGTTTCATTATTTTTTTTTTTAATCCAATGCAATTGAGATTAGAATTAAGCATTTTGTGACCTACCATCATCGGTGGACAACTTAATCTTTTATACATTCAATCGTTTAAAAAATTCTTTTGTTAGCGAGAGAAAGCATTTTCTTTAATTAGTAGTAGTGAAACGGGAAAAGGAGCATATGATAAAGACGCTGCCCTTTTTTCAATGGGGGGAAAGAAGGCAGCCAGCCCTTTACTCGGTTATTTGGCCACACGAGACAAAGACAGAAGACAAAAGGCTGCTGACCTGTGATGCATGTAGCAGTGTGTTTTAATGTGCTTCCTAGCTGGCAAAATGGGTAAGACATAAGCCAGTTAATTAGGAGCATGATTAAATACCCTTTTATCCTCTCTTTTTCTTCCCCCTTTTTTTTTTTTTTTTTTATTTATCCTATCAATTAAAAAAGAAAGTGCATCCCACGAAGGCGAAGGTTAGGAGAATCTCTCACCACATGTTTGGAAGGGGACTTGGCATAGATAACGGAATAAGAAGAAAAAAAATAATAATAAAGACGGGAAAACAATCAATCACAAAAAAGGGGGGCCTGAGGGGGGGGGGAAATCTTGGTCTGGATTATATCAATGCACTTCCTTCAAAGCTAAACTTAGTAATAAAAAAACAAAATGCATCGCATAGACAAATAATAAAAAATGGTGGGATTTTGTTGGGTTGGGTTGGTTGGGTTGGGTTGGGTTGGGTTATCATATTACTGTTCCCCATGCTTTCAGACCCCATTCAAGTAAGTGTGAGCGGCGGTGCCCATCAAAAGCTGAGCCTTTCAGATCCTTTTTTATCGCCAGAGCCAGACATGATGCATGCACCCAAGGGGAGTGAAAAAGCTGCGGCCCGTTGGGTTGCTCCTCCTCGGTAACATGAAATGATGTCAAGGAATGATTCTCTTTTGTAGGCTTCTCACTTTCTCATGTGTTCTCGGCTCCCAAGATCGTGGTCTTGTTTTGTGCTTTCCATGCCCTCCTCACACGCAGGTGTTTGAATGACCTTTCGATGGTATTTCTTAATATTTTTTAAGTTGTTTAGTTCCCGTCCGTCCGTTAAAAATATAAAATATTATTTATATTTTAAATTTTATTAAATAATTTAAAATTTTGAATAATATAATATTAAAATTTTATATAAAAATATAATGTAAACAATTTAAATTTTTAAACAAAATTATTCTTTATCAATCTTGTTGTCCATTTGCTTACAAGACCTAAAATATCAATTTTTTTTAATTTATTAATTAGTTAAATTGAAATTCAAAATTAATATTTTAAATTTTAAAAATTAAATTTAATACCATTTAAATATAACTAACACAATATTTTTTTGGGATTAATTTTATGCTCTCTCTTTTTGATACCAAAATAATAAATAAATAACCACGTACATGGTGCTGGATGCGAGGAGCAAGTGTTTTGGAAAGTTCGTTACCCTATTTAACCAAAACGAAGAATTTCTTTTTATTATTATTAAGAGAGTTATGGAGATTCATTTTTAAGTTAGATGGTGGCATTTATAAAGGAAAATTAATACAAAATACATTTAATGTATCTCTTCTGACCTTAGAATTGCCAAGTTTGGAATTATGACCCACGATTAGGACAGAGTTTCTATAAATGAGAAGTCAATGAACCAATACACTTCCGCCGAACATGTTATTATATAAAATAATAATAATAAAATCGTGGTAGTTTAAGAGGAACCACAATATCTTAAATTATTGTTATATTTGTGATTTACAAAGAAATTATATTAAAACGTAATTATTAAACTATTAATGACATTGATGAATTAATTAGAATAAGATGTTGAATTAAATATTATTAAACTTAAATTTTCTTATGATAACAAAAATTAAAATTTTATATTTGCACGTATGATTTATCAATTTTATTATAAACTATATATATATATTTAATGCATATGAATAGTTTGAATTCTTTAATGACTAATAAAATTATTTTTACTGCTTATAATAATAATTCTATCCATATTTGTAGGCTAAAAGTGATCTATCATGTAATTCACATGATTAAAAATAAATATTAAATATTTATTTTTAAAATAATAATTAAAGAGATAATTGTCTATTTAATTATATCCTTATAGTTATTTATAAATGAAGAAATAATTATTCATCTATTGAGCTAATTTGAATTTAAACCAATTATTTAAGAGAAAAAATCCTAGCAGAGGGCCGAAAAATTGCAACTCTGCATCCTCAGGTCCAAATTGGAAATGCATAATTGAAGCCCTAACAGCGAAGTTATGTGCAAGGTGCCAAAAGGCCGATCAATGCCAATAGTGAATACTTTCACCTTCAAAATATATTTTCCGCATTTTTGACAGAAACCAAGTACAGTGTGTACAGACCAGAGCTTATAATGGAAAAATGGCCAAAAGAAAATATCCTTACCATTGCTCTCTACTACACGCAATATAAATTTGGGATCGTGTGAGTCCCAAAATTAAAAACTAGTGGAAAATGCAATGCATGGATGCTACACTGACAACCAGAGCAATAGACATCGACAAAGATTTTTTATGTATGTATGTATGTTATTATGAGAGCCCAATCTCCAGGGGCAGGCACCACTGAAAAGAGAACTCGGGTTTCCCAATTTATTTTACTAGCGACAACCCATACCCATTACTTAACCAACTTTGTCTCTCAGACACCACCACAACAACGTGGCCTTCATGAAAACCTGAGCCAGTCCAGCGTCCCTTTCAACTACAGCTGTGACTATGTGACTGGACCAAATAAATCGAGCCATGAGACCAGGCACCTGACCTCCTGATCACAGTTCCAGCAGACTCAACATGAACTTCTGCTGCAGAGAGCAAATACTACACTTAGCTGATCAGGTTAGCTCAATTCAAGAAGGGTCTGGAATCTCAAATTCAATTATTGGGTACAAATTCCTTACAGTTAACTGAAACTGAATCCACCAGAAGGAACGGCTGGAACCTCACTTCCACCAAAATGGAACCCAGATTGGGTTGCATCTCCTGGTGGCATTGTCTCATCTTCTTCCTCCAGCCAATATGTCTCAAGAATTTTCACTGCCTTCTCATAAATCTCTGTGTTGTCATGAGACTGTAGAGTATCAATTTTCTCCAACCCCTCAGCATCATCAATCATTTGAGCATAGACATTGACACCCCCATTGTTGCCCAAGCTCTTGTCAGCTTCTCCTGCCTTCAAGATGTTCTCGAGCCCTTCTAAACAGACCGTTACAATCCTTGGATCAGGGCAGATGAGAAGATCACACAAAGGCTTGATACAACCTTGGCTCACAAGGTACCTGCAAGCCATTTGTACCCACAATAAGCACCAGTATTCAATTGATAAGCATCAACAGATGCATCTCAACTCACAGCAATTTTTTGAAGGAATTTATGACAAAAAAGGACTTCATTTTCCTACTTGATCTGGTCATGAGTACCACCAGACGTAGCATTTGAGATTGCCCATGCAGCCTCCTTCTTAATGTCAAATTCAGCATTTTGCAGCAGATGAACCAGGGGGCCAATAATATTAGCCTCAATCACTGCCTGCAAGAGTTCGAACATGAGAATAAGGGGACCAGCATTGTTCACCTCAATTCATTGGGGAGAATGATTCAGGGGAACGGATAAAATATTCAGAACCAGATGAACTAGATAAAATCAATCTCAGAAACACAAAGACATCCATCACCTGAATCTGCTCCTTATTGCCAGCTGTTATGTTAGATATGGTCCAGCATGCTTCCTTTTTGATGCTCTTCTTATAATTATTGGTCAACAAGTTCATAAGGCAGGGTAGTGCTTGATGATTGATGATACACTGGAAAAAAAAACACACAATTTTAGATGGCATTAGAAAAGGGATAACTAGACATCTCTATGAACATCACAAGAATAAAAGCAAAGAATAGCCTTACACATTCCTTCTTCAACAAAATATCACAGAAACAGAAAAGTCCAAACACATTGCAACTTGCTCGTAGACAATTTAGAGTCAATTTTCATTCTATAAGCAGATGAAATAATATTGATGAACTGATGAAGTCCATTTTCATTCAATTTGCATATTAAGGATCATTCATGTGGCCAACTACAGTTAAGCTTTTAGCTTTTTCTAAGCCAAGTGTTCTCCGCTGATCATAGTCTTAATAACACCAGCATTAGTTTAGCCAAAACTGAACCACATAGCCTCCAACAATTTGAATAAATCTAGGAGAGGTTGAACTGAATTCCTATGGCATATATTCACTTCACTATTACAGCAAATAGAAGTACAGCTGCTTGGGCAGCTGCTATGATAGCTCAGTAGTCATGCCCTAGGGAATATTTCATGTTTTGTTCCAATTTTTAGCTCTCCCAGTTCTCAGTCACTTAAGGTGCCAGTCCAACTAAATATTTTATGCAGCCAGTCCATGCATCCATTCCAGAAACATACCTACAAAATACAAACATCTGTAAAAGCCCAGTACCTGAGTCTGTGAGTCATCCCCAGTGACAATATTTCCAACAGTACGAAGAGCAGGAATGAGAACAGAAGGAGAAGGGTGCCTGAAATGTGTCACAAAGGTTCAGATTATATGTACATAACAAACAAAATAAACAAACAATAGCCAGAATACTCAGTTTAAGAATCTCAAACTCACAGCAAAAGCTCAACTAGCCGGGGGCATACACCAGCTTCAATAACAGCTTGAATTTTATCATTTGTACCATCAGAAAGATATGAAAGTGCCCAGCATGCATCAGTCAAGACTTCTTCGTCATTGGAATGAATTAAGAGTGCAAGGGCTGGAAGAGCAGGTTTAACCTGACGATTTGGATGAACATGAAATGACAGGGTGAGAACAAATATTCTAGTATGAGCATTGAACACCATAGATCTTTTCAAAGAAAATTTCAAATAACTGATGAAAGAAAAAGTAACAAACTAATCTTCCACCAAAAACAGACAGTAAATAGGCAAGTATCTTTTCTTTGAAAAATACAAAAGTAAATGAAAAAGCATCAATTAAAAACAAACCTGATCAAAAGGAGGTTGTGGTTTGCCTCGACAAAAATTTGACAGTGTCCATGTAGCATTTCTAAGCATAGAAAGCTTGACATGTTCATTCAATTGTGCCAGCAAGGGAAGCAAAGCTCCATGGCCAAGAACAAGATCACGGCACCTAGGAGAATCACCAGCAATATTTCCTAATGCCCACACAGCCTATATGTCAAAAAAAAATAAAAGAGGCAACAACATATGTCTGTTACAATCATAGCATATCTACTCACAGTCCATTCATTCACATTTCACATTAACAAAAACTGCAACTCACAGACACAAGCCTAAAAGATTGACAGGGCACATATAGAGTATATAAATCCTCATACCTGCTCACAAACATCATCACTTGGAGAACCAAGCAGTTCCACAAATATGGGAACAGCTCCATGGTCAATCACCACCTTCGTATTCTCAGATGTTCCGGAAGCAATATTTGTTAGGGCCCAAGCTGCTTCAAACTACAAAAATTTTCAACCAATTGAATATCAAAGATATGCCAACACCAACATTGAGACAAAAGGTTTAATTGAAAGAAATATTTTGAACCTGAAGCTGGGGGAAGTCCCCCCTCACGAGAAACTCAACAAAGCGAGGGACGGCACCAGCTTGTATAACTTCCTCAATTGGAGGGCAGCGTTCTGTAAGGGAAAAATCAACATGGAAAATTATTACAACAAGCAGCACCGACGTTATAGCTATATCACATAAAATAAAAGGAATCAAAGTCCTGACCAATGGAAAGCAACTTCCTGAATTGCGTGGTTGCCTCCAGCTGTAGATTACTGTCATCAGACCAGACACCAGCAACCATTGACGGTAGATGTTCCAACTGCAGTCAACAAAGAATAAAGCCCAATGCACTCAATAACAATCAGCATATCAATTTTCCAATCGAAACAATCAAAACAGAATTAGAACCCAAAACCAACCGAACCAGTTCAATCCGTAATCAATTTCGCTATCAATCATTCAATTCATTTTTTTTTTTTTTAAAAGAAAAAGATACCGTCAAAGCGAAGTAAATAAGCAGAGTATAACCTTCTTCTCAACGGCGGAAGAGTGAGTGGAAGCGGGTATGAGCTGAGGCTGGGGCTGCTGGAGGCCCTCGCGGCGCTTCTTCTGGAGGCTCTCCTCCCTGCGACTCTTCCGGATCTCCACCATGTTGTCTTCACGTCTCCTCCGCCCCTCCTCGGCGTCCACCGCCACCTTGTACTTGCTCCTCCGGACATCGGTCCTTGTGCTCGGCCTCAACGACATCGTTTCAAAATTAACTTAATTACGCCAAAAAAAAAAAAAAAACAAAAACACAATAGATTGCTTAAAATAGGGATTTACGGAACAGAGAAAATGATTATAGATAGAGAGAGAGATGGAGAAAGATAGACAGGTGGGGGGGTTTGAATTGAGGAGAGAAAAGGAAGAAATTAAGTAGGAGTGATGTGCAATGGAGGACTAGGCTTCGACAGGCAACAGGCAAAAGAGAGAACCGACTGTGGATTTATTTAAGGGTGTGCCTGCCATTCATGATTTTTTTTTTGTTTTTTGTTTTTTTTTAATGAATTTTGTTGAACTGTTGAGGGAAAAAAGTTCACCTTTTCTTCTTTCTCCCTCTCTTATTTTAAAGAAAAATTGGTTGCAGATTCTGGGGCCTGCTCGATCGTCAAACGACGTCGCGTTTGGTTTTCACGAGGTTGACTGATGGGAGTGAGATTTCTTGGTGTTGCCGTAGGGTGCAAGATACGCTAAGGAACCGAAACTGGAGTTCCCTGAAGATTAAAAAAAAAAAACTTCCAAGGCTACAAGAATGAATCTTTGTGTTTTTTTTTTTAATTAAATTTTTTATTGTTTGACAACATAACTCGTAGTTTTACAGGCATGGAACATATTATAGGGATGTACTAAGACAGAACTCCAAAAACACACCAAAATAACAGGGGTTTGGCATACTCGGTGGTGTTTTGTTCTGTCATGACTTTTACTGGCTCAAATGACAGTAAGGTTGTATGAGTTGAGGTGCGTAGCTTTCCTGGGTTGTGCAACCTTTTTTGCACCTCTCCGTTATGATAGTTTCTTCGGGTTTGGTGAAGGAATTTACGTCAGATGAGAAATTAATGACTAGAATTTATGGTTAATTAATATTATTATGGTTTTTATGGCGATGATCTAATAGGACCAATATCAACCCATCACTGCATTTTGTCGAATCCTCCTCTTTCCATTTTGCGAAAATAGTGCTTTTTAAAAAAAAAAAAAAAATTAAAAGACCCTGTGAATTGTAAAATACAGAATGAGATTCCTCTTTTTATTTTTATAAATCTCACACTGTCTTATTTGAATTAGAATTCAAGATTCAAAAAAATAAAAGTCTAATAGTAGAAAATTTTCTTTCCGTTTGGTTGTATGTATGATCTTGCTCGTAACCAAACCTTTGCTCTGGGCATGGCATGTGATGGACAGCAATCAAAGCTACGTGCAAAGCCCATACCAATACGGTGCTTGAATTTCGCAGTCGCCTTTATATAATTTTACAAAAAAAACAAAAAGAATCTTTGTTTATATTCAGGTGGCAAGAATAAACCACACTGCTATTGGCCTAACTACCAAAAAGAAAGAAATTTATACTTTAAAAAAAAAAAAAAATGAAGTTCATGAAGTCATTTTTCCTCATTCTTCTTCCCATATTCTGTTCCTTACTTTCTGGTGGATCCCTTAGGTCAAAATTTCTCTGTTTGTAAGAGATCTTTGCCAATTCTTTTTGGCCAAAATGGAACACACCATCCCTCCAAGATATAGTCAATTTCACGATGAATTTTGGAATAATAGCCACCATTAACTAAAACCTTTACACTTTAAGAGTTGCATACGTAGATAGTTACCCGTGTCATTATGTTCATATGGCCGGCATATGGATTATTTGCCCCAAATAATCTCCAACATATCAACTATATAAAAAGAAAAAAAAAAAAAGTACGACTTGGATCAAACTATAACCTTTTATTTGGATCAAATTATTTGGCTAGGCTGTGATCCAAATAAACTCCACCCTCAGCTACGGTTTTTTTTTTTTTTTTTTTAATTAAAAAAATATCATATCGCAAGCATATCAAGTTACAATTTTGTTCTTCCACGTTACGGACATCCGAGAAGATACACAGTTGTCGCATTACTCTTAATTAGAATATAAAATATAATAAAGTTTAATCTATTTTAAATTAGGGGCAGTTGAGAGAATGCACCATTAGAAAAATAAATGAAGATAGAACGAAGTCCAACAGAGCATCACGAGAGAAGACTAACATTTTCACAAATTGTCCCAGAAAGCGTCTTAAACCAAACCATAAATCCGTCTTACTAAATGCCCTACCCCTCCCTTTGACCGTCTCCAATCTCCAATATAATGCGTCAATCAACAGCGGGAGGCATTCTGCTTGTGTTTCTAGATGCGGTGACGCGAGGCCTCTTCTCCCCACTTTGATCCGCATTAAAGTCAAAGCCCGGGCAATCTCCCCGGACCATTTCCACGAACATTCTTTGAAGATCTTCAAGACTATCTCCCTGAAATCAGAAAGAGTCGCAGTTACCATTACACCCCTCCTCCTGCAAAGGAAACAAGAAGCACAAGACACCGGTACAGAAAGGTAATAAAAAGACGAGAAAGAACTGGTCCGGGAACTAGATACCTCGTCTTTCACATTGTTCATCATCGAGACCATCTCTCGCATGAAGTCACAGAAGTCCTGGTTTTTTTTTTTTTTTGGTAAATTTGAGAAAGTTTGGTGAGACAAAAGCAAAAACAAGAATCATAATAAATTAATAATAAAACGACATCGTCCTTGGTTTCGTTCAGGTAAAAAAAAATAAAAAAAAATCAAAGTTGACAAAATCAAAATTATAGAAGGAAAACAAGAAAGGAATATAAAAAAAAAGATATTTTGTACGGACATCGTCTTCTTCCTCAACAAGATCGTAGATGCCGGCGTCGTACATGGACCTCTTGGATTGGTCGGATAGAACTGTAGTGGAGATCCCAATCCGTCAGTCAACGGCTGTAACAATGCACGTGAAAAAACAGGAAAGAAAAAAATTGCAAAAGGCTATCACGGTACTTAAATTATAGGGGGAAAAAATAGCAGGAGGAGAATATTAAAAATTACCGGAGTAAGCTTCTTGGACTTGCTGAAACCGCCGTTTTGCTTCTCCGGTGACTCCGGGGTTCCAGGCCCACTTATCTGGGTGCCATTTCTTCAATTACCCCATATAATCCCATGCACCCAACAAAATTAACATAAAACAAAATACAAAAAAAAAAAAAAATTCTCTGCTTGTAAAATTTATGAAATTAATTGATCGTCTGAACAATTGTTCTCCGAATAAACAGAAATAAAAATTTTGAAATAAAAAAAAAGCAAGAAAGACTTTTAAAAGGGAGAAAGAACGAATTACCATGGCGAGTTTTCGGTAGGCAGTGCGGACATCCGAGAAGGAGGCGTCCTTGCGAATCCCTAAGACGGAATAATAGCAAGATCCACCGTTGAACCCTCCTTCCCGGTCCATCTCTAACCCACCGCCGCAGCTGAAAAACCAAAAAAAAAAAAAAAAAAACACTCTCGCTCTCGCCTGTCGGTTTCAATTACAATATTCCTAGACTTCCTCTCCTTCTAACTAACCACAGATAGAGACGCACAGATAAAATGACAGATAGGGAAAGAAAGGGAGGCTTCATTACAGAGAGATAGTACGAATACAATTGCGGTGGTTTAGGGAGAGAAAATCTCTTGTTATTGATAACATGCTAGGGTTCCCCCATGGAATGTTCCAGAGATTTCATATATTGGAATGAACTTAATAGGGTGGGAACCAATACAAATTTAACCGATTACGTTATTAATAAATTTTTTAACACATTTTCCCTTATTTAATGATAAACCATTGTTGATTTTTTTTTAATTTTTTAAAATTTTTAAATAAAAATTATTTTAATAATTTAATATTATTATAAATTAAAATTAAAATTTATTATTATTAATTTTTTCAATAAATAAAAATAAATTTATATTATTTTAAATTTTAAATTATTTTATTTAAATTTAATAATATTAAAATTTTTAAAATTAAATTAAAAAATTTATTAATAAAATAATTATAATAACATGAATAATTTTATTATTTAAAATTATTAACTAAATTTTATTATATTATACACTTTGTACGTAGCATAAAAATTATGTTATTTTTTTTTAGAGTAATGTAATAATAATAAAAAATTAAATTAATTATATTTTATTTAATTATATAAATAAAAAATTATTTATTTCTTAATATTTTTATTTTGATGTCTAAGTATGTGCGCTTGATGACAAGAAAGGAGGCCAGATTTTTGGTGTGATGGGTAGGGGCTTTTTGAGATAAATCAACACTGGAGTTCAACGAATTTACAGAATTTACCATTCACTCGCTCCACTTAGTCTTATTAATTTACGTCAAACCCCTAAACTCGGTGAACATTTAAACTTTTTGGCCCATACTTTAAAAGAAGTGAACACAAGATTACAAGAAAACTGATAATGCTACCAAACAACACCAAGGAAGAAGGATCATTGTCCCATCGTTGCCCTTAATTATAAAAGAAAGTTGAAGATCCTAGCAAAAATTATGAAACTAAATATGATATACCACTGCTCAATGCTCATGCATTTAGAGGTGGGGTTACCTCCTAGATCTTTGAGATGCTTTTGAGTCCTACAAATCTACGCTTTTAAGCACACAAACTTGGATGCATTCTCCTGGCAGCCACATCCTTCCTGATAGAGTCCCACTTGAAAGCAGCTCTAAGCTTGCACCACCTGCCTCTTGGGCTTCCAATACTTGACGTAGGTACAACAAAACTTGGGATGGTTGAAACAATCCCTAATTCTCCTTCAGGACAATTCCCTTGTCCCCCTGGCCAGGAAGATGTTTGATAAGGGAAAATGTCCTCATCAGAGTGTAGTTGTCCTCTTGGCATTTGCCATTCTGAACTACCAACTGAAGGCCAAATGTTATCTCCAGGATATTGAAAACAAAAATTAATATCCCTAAGATTGAAGCTGTTCCTCCGCATTGGAGATAGTGCTTCCATTGGTTGCCTGCTCTGTGGTATACCAACTTCAAGCCAACTTGTGCTCTCTCCGGCAAAGTCATGTGATCTCAAAGTCGGTTTCTGGCTGAAATTCGGTAGCATTTCTAGTTGATCTGTACGACATTAGCACAATGAACACAGGATATCCATTACAAACGGGAATTGACAAGCAGCAGGACAAATTCAATGGAATATATGGCTTATGCAACTTAGTAGATGTTCTGCTAGCCACCAACTTATGTCAACATCACAGCGCAAATTGTCTATACCTTGGCACGTGATTGGTGGTTCTAATTGCTGCAGAGCAGCATCCGGACCTAGAAATGGTTCAGCTGGGAGGCTTGTTAAGGGTCTCGAAGGACCAAGCTTGTCAGGTGAAACAATCGGGATGAAGCTTTGAACATTCTTATAAGCCTGCCGCTTGAAATTTTCCACCAAAGCCTGCCAATTGATAAGAAAAGTCAACCACTTTCCTTACCATAGATCTACCTGGGACTAATGATCATCAACAGACTTATAGACCTCAGTAAATTTCAGTTCTTCAGTGAGGAATTATAATCAACAATTGATGGACAGCAACAGACACCTATTTATATGAAGAACTTAAACACCAACGTTTGCAGAACTTACCTTTTGTGGCGGGGTTAGCTTTTCAAGGGGCTCATAGTTTTGACCATCAAAGCATGCTCCTACAACCTTGTAGATGGAATTAAAGAACAGGGTGGCACCTTGACCAGCTTCATTGTAAGCATAGAACTGGCCATCATCTAAACCACAATTATTGGCGTGCGCCATGATTGTGTCCCATTTTTTCTTTGAGATGTCATTCCCAAGAATCTGCAATTCCATAATTCGCACAATTTTATTAGAATCATTAAGACAAGTAACCCTCAATCTCTAAAACAACTATTAAACGGAAAGAAGGTGCAATTCTCTTACGCTGCGCAATCTAGATGGCTCAATTGCATAGAGCTGCAAAAAGTCCCTCACTTTGTGAACACCATGAGAAGCCAGGCGCATGTGACATTTACCGTCCTTTGCTATCTTTTCCAGTCGCCATACATTATCATCCAAGTGAGGTGGGTGATGCTTTTGATATGCTGAAAGGACAAATCAATAGTTAGTCCCATAGCTTGCTAATTTTTTCTAAACCTCATTGATAGATTAAGCTTATAGATTAATTTCATTACCCAATTATAAGTAACAAACAGAGATGAAACTAAAGTTTGAATACTTACAAGCTCCCCGCTGATCTTTCACCATAAAAGCTTCACTTATACCTTCTCGGATCTTCAAATCTCCAGAAAATTTTGCAGCCGTTTTAGCAGCCGGTCTAGCCGCCAGCCTAAATTTTCTGCTGCGTACCCAGCTAGAATTGTCAGTGAAAACCAGGTCATTTATCTGAGCAACACCATTTCTTAACGAAATACTGCGATCCCCAGTCACCAATGACGCTTTACCGTCTCTTTCACCAATGACGGCTGCAGCAAATTCATTTTCAGACCAGTCCTCCTGGTCGTCAGAACCAAAGTGTCCATGAAGCACTAAAATGTCTATCTTCGTCGAAGCTAGAGGACCAGATGTGATCCTGGTCTCGGTGTTGGCATCCAATAAATGTATCTGGATTGGCTCACCGTCCTTATCTTTTATTTTGTTACGAGTAAAGATCGTAGAGGGCAATTTGTTGACAAAGCGCAACAGGAAACCCTTTGCCCCTGAAGTTTCACCCTGATAACATGGGGATCTGCCTCAAAATGAGCAAAATTTGAACATCAGAATCGAAAGGACACGCAGCGTGCAGAAAATTAGGTGTAAATGGAGCAAGATCAATAAATTTTCTTCGGACTTTTAAGTACAGAAACCTTCTAATATGAGGATTCAATGAATATTCAAGCCAAGGAGATAAAGAGTGCTTTCACCCCCTCAAAAGTTTCTAAAACTCAAAGCTTTGAACAGATGTCTTGGAGAGCGCAAGAAACTGAAAAAGGAACCAACCTAGAAGACTGCTGAAGGCCTCGCAGAACAGCCTTTTCCACCTCATCCCGCACCTAATCAACAAAGATCGTAATGAATTTAGAGATTGAAAATGAGAGATGCTTGGCAGATGCACTTCTGGGGAGGTTTTACTTCGTCCCCTTGGTGCTATTCGGAAAAGAAAAGGCACGATCTATCAAATTCCGATCACATAAAACTGTCAAAAGCAATTAAGAGGCTAGCAACCTTATCAAGCCCATCACCCAAAGGGGTTTTTGGTAGTTTGCAAGCATTTTGCTGAGAAAAAGATTTCTTTATACGTTTGACCAGGAAACATACGAAACCGAGAAAGGTAAACCAGAATTAGAAAACTTGAAACATTGAAAGGGCAAGTGGCAAAGGATAGAAAAAAAAAAGGCCTTCACCTTTTTGTTCAGTCAAAGCAACTGCTAGTCAAAACACAAAATGGTTAAATAATAATAATAATAATAATAATAATGACAATTAGTGAACAGAACGAAAGAAGGTTAAACAGAGGTACGGTGGCTTGGTTTCACATCATCAAGTTGCCATTTTGAATTAGCAAGTTGTTTAATTAACAATTAAAGCTACAAAAATTTCAGTCAGAGCTGAATTCTACCAGAAAGAAATGCTGATATATGTGAATGCACTGATTAAAATGAAAAAAAGTAATTCTTGTGTAGAACCTACAATCATTCGGAACATAGGTTCAATCCTAGTCAACAATTCATCAAGCAAATGCATTCCCATTATCTCCCCAACGATGCTGCACAAAATCCAGAAAGCTCCACATGTCAGATTAACAAGAAGATGTGAAAACATGCACAGAGCCCTCAAAAACAGCACCTGCCATGGATTCATATACGATAAAAGTGTCTAAAAGACAAACCACTCACTGCTTAGACCTCTTGGGGCGACTTGAATCCGACCCATCTTCACCATCATCACGAAAAGGCCTTTTTGGCACCATGTCTGAAACAACGAGGCAAGGAGCAAACTCAACACCCTTTTAGATTCTGAAAATTGAATGAGCAGCAAAACCCGAGTTATGAAAGGTATATTTATAGACGAGGAGACATGGACGTGAAACAGGGGAACCTGCAGGGAAGTTTCAGGCTGAGGAGTTGAACATTAAAACCACGCGTAACGACCACAAGTTAGTCAAGAATAAATATTCGAATGTAAGGTTCTAAAAAGCAACAAGACCAAGATCCCAAGAGGGACAGAGTCGGTGCTACTTTTCAACTGAATTATTTATAAAATAAGTGCAAGAAGTTTGTTCGAATTTTACCTACCACTAGGTACTCCATGTTAGACTTTGGAACTCGAGCTAATGGAAAAACGAGTCTAACCGCGTAATGATTGAAAGAGTGCGCAACTGAACTTTTGTAAAAATATGTTGACCATTCGATTTTAAGCAGCCCCATGCGTTCCATTGGTCCCAAGAACAAAAATCCTTAAAAAAAAAAAAAATTGAAGTTCGAACTCGTTCCTTCAAATTATCACAAAATTTGAGACTTAATTCCGATGTACTAAAATGAAAAAGATCATGTATCATTTTCGATCGAAACTTACAAGGATGGTTATAAATTATGATCATAATCTATTCTTTAAATGTAAAATTCATTTTTTAAAGTGCTAATGGTTAAAAAAATATTTTTTTTTTTAAAAAAGTTCGCAATCTTGAGCGTGTTTTTAGAGAGAGTGCATTCGGTTCGTTAGGCTACAAATAATGCTTCGGGGGGCTATGCTCATAAATTCTCCTCGTCCAGGACCAAAGTTGGGACTCATAAACCTGAAAGTTTATTTATCGGATGTGGGGTTCCCCTACCAAAAGAAGAAAAGAAATTAGAAGTGATTTTATAAGCCGGGTCATGCTGCCATAGGTGTGGCCGATCTTGGGAGAGAGATAAAGAAAGAGTACTTGTCAAGTTGAGGCATTTCATCCGTGAAGTGGGTGGCCGGGAATCACAGAGAAACTTTCTACGTAAAAAGGTGAAGAAATTTGATCCTTGTGTAGAGAGAGAACTCTGAGAGGTAACGTAGAAAAGACTTAAACGCCGCCCCACTGTCAATTGAATTTGCTTTCATGATTGTGACATGTTGGATGTATTCACTATCCACAGCTGTCACGGTATACGTCCGTACACTGCACATTGAATAATGACAATTTTTTTTTTTTTTTTTTGAGATAGAGATAGAGATAGAGATAAGGCTAACTAAAAAACTGTTTTTGATAATTCTCATTCATTTCAGGATTGCTTGATACGTGTCTGAGCCAACCTATCAGGTATTTTCTTTATTTTATAGCCTTGACGCTCTAATAGTAAGATGCAAACAAGTCACGTCGCCTAACCTCATCATGTGCAATCTACATCTGAGCATGGTTTTGTTATATAATTATTTACTTTAGTTCAAGGCACATGTTACATGGAGGAAGGTCGAAGGATTGAACAACCTGCATGCATTGCTCCTGTGCTTTTTGTTACGTGAGCTTGTGTTCATTCTTTGCGCTTTGAATCATGTTGTCTTTGTAACATTTGGCCCATCAATGGGGGCCCTTGTGCTCCACTTGATACTCTACCCAGTTCAGGGAAGCATGTCTTGGTTTATATTATTAAATGCTGAATAATGGTTTTTTATTATAATTTTGAAAATCTTGAAATCATAACTAATAACTAATAACTAATAATTTGATTTGAATATAAAAGAAAACAAATCAACGTGTCTTCGCTACAATCCATAACGTACACCTTACATGAGGAGGCCCTAGTGGCTGAAGGCCCAAACCATGGAACTAAGAGACTCATGAGACTGAGACGAGAGCCGTTGAGTGTCCCAATCGAGTCAGCTCGGTCCTAATGCGATTTCCTTAACTTTTTATTTTTTTATTTTTTTATTTCATATGCCCTTCTTGACACCTGGCAAACTAATGTACCACGTTTGCGTGATGGTGACACTCATCCCTCATCAGTTGCTGATTTAGTTCATAAATATCCCAGGCTTAAAATAGTCTCCGTGATCACAAGAATAAAAGATAAAAAGTAGAAATTAGCAAGGCTTTCGAAAATTCGATTTAATTTTAATTTTTTTTCCCTTTTAAATTAATTAAAAAATATAATCCTAATGATTTTAGGACTCCGCACATGTTTGAAATTTATTTTTTTTACCCTTAATAAGCACCGCCAGTTTTGAAGACGGATTAAACTAATATGTAGTGTAAATTCCCAAGGTAATCCCGTGCTAAAAGATAATGTTCTGGACAATGATCCTGAGGAGTTTGAAGAGAAGAATATTTGTATTTGGACGCCAGTAGCAAAATCATTTGTCATGATCCTCGTTGCTGTTGCTGGTGCTGCAGGTTCTTGGTTTGCTCGTCAAAGTGTGAACTTTGCAAGTTGCCAGGTTCTTTGGGACGGACTCCTAAATGCTGCAGACACCCCCACTCAGGATTGCAATTCCTCCTCCTCGCGCAATCAGAATTTGGAAAATGTCTCCAAACTCTGGAAACCATAGAAACAGACAGAGCACAAGTTTGTGCGCATCTCAAACCAAAAAGATTTTTATATTTGGTTTGGGAATATGAAGGATGAGCCTTCCCTTCTTCAAATGTTATTAAAGTGTTATGGTTCGTGCTGCCAAAACAACCGCCCAAAAAACAAAAAAAAAAAGAAAAAAAAATTGTTTAACTCGTCGTATAAGGGCCGCATAAGAGAACAATCCTAAATCGAAGATTGATTCCATAAACCAACCGACCAAAGAAAAACATAACAAATAGAGTTCGAAAGCCAACTTATTGTCTTAATTTAACCTGGTCCCTTCTGTCACAACAGAAAGAACAATCCACCTCACTTCTCTACCTCTCTTGCCCCCGTGATAAAAAGGCCTAACCTAACATGAAGAATTAAGGCCTGATGCCCTCTCGTCTCTCTGCATCTCCCCCTTTCTCTCTTCCTCTCTCCCAATCAAGCCACCAAACAAGGTTTCCAGAAAGAACTTGAAGGGCTAGGAAAGTGGGAGCGAGCGAGAGAGAGACAGAGATGGGCGAGATTGTTGATGCCAATGGCATAAGAACGGCAAGCAGCATCTACGTAGCCAGGCTATCTCGCCATCATGCTCCTCCTCCTCCTCCAGCTGTACGTGTTCATGTTCCAACAAAGAAGAGTACTTGTTCATGGTGGAGCTCGGCCGAGACCAAAAGAAGGAAGCGTGTTGCAAGATACAAGCTTTATACTTTTGAAGGCAAATTCAAGGCTTCATTAAAACACGGATTCCGTTGGATCAAGAAAACCTCCTCTAGGATTGTGCATGGGTTCTAGCAAATTAAAGAGGCAAAAGAGGATCCTTTTTATATCTTTTTTAGTTTAATTTTAATCTTTTTTTATTTCCTTTTTTCAGATTCCTTGCAATTGACAATGGCTGCGTCTGAATTTCACGAGTAATGCACGGATAACCGTTATGAATGTTAATTGTGTGATCGTTTTCCATTTATTTTTTTGGGGGGTGGGGGCGGGGGGAATAAGATGGCAGTGCCAGGAATTCTCATAAATGTTAATCTCGTTGTCTTTTCGATTTCCATTTGCGTACATAAGGATGGATGCTTATGAATAGCTCAACTTCAATATTCTTGCGCATTTTTATCGATTCCTCTCTTCTTTTCCTTTTTGGCTTCCCCCACAAGGATGTTTTAATTGAAACAAATTGGACTCGAAACAACCAATTTGGTTTTGAATCCTTTTCCTGGATAATGTTGAAGTTAGGGAAACCTCTGATTGGGGGTTTATGTGCATCTTGATCCAGTTCCATCTCATGTCTTTTTATTTTTCTTTCGTTTTGTTTTGTTTTGTTTTCTTGATTTGATGGAAATGTACAATTGTCTACTTGGTTTCCACAATTCAAGCAACGGGTATTAGCCTCCAATAAGTGACTTGCAAGCCTAAAGGTTCAATGTCACAAAAGGAGTTAGATACTTTCCTAAAAGCCGCCAATCCTTTCATTACCCGACGTTTTCAATCCAATCCGCGGCTTTTACCTATTCAAGCGTGAAAATTGGGGTTGATGATGTTGGCTAAAAAAGGGGGAAAGAAGAGACACCGTTCCCAGCAGCAGTTATTCTTTTCTTGAGACGTGTTTGAGGGAGTCGAACGAACGAGGTGTAGCGCAGTCTGGTCAGTGCATCTGTTTTGGGTACAATCGAATTGAGGTACGCACTACCGTTGACAAGTCTCCTCTCTCTGATGCAACAGAATAACGTAGCATTGTTGGCGCCTTTTTCTTTTCTATTGGAATTTCTGGAATATTATATGATGATTTTGAAACTTTCCATCCATGTGATCGATACAACGCAGGTTCATGCGGTGATTTAGATAAATCTAATCATCCTTCCGCCAACCAGTCTTCCTGAATGCTGCTGGCTAGCGTCCGCCAAAAACCGCCTTGCAAAGACATTCTACTAGAAAAATGGCATGTTTTGCTTAAACCGCTACTCAATTAACTATCTCGATGCAAATTTTGGTGTAACAATATGACAGCATCAATCAAAAAAATTCAAATCGCAATATTTAGTCTGCCTATCAGCGACATTAACAATTTGGTCAAGGTAATGCAAAAATTACTAATTTTTTATAACTAGTTTCGCACCATTCAACTACACTACGATATCATGTTATTGCAAAAATATGAACAAAGTTAGATGATGGACACATGATGGTTCATTCCTACTTGTTGCCAGAACTCAGACTTGACTCTGTATCTCATTAATAATTTTGAAATCCACATTTTAACCGGAGAACGAGAGCCCCACTGATCCTCGTAGCTCTGTCCGAGGCCTTTTAATAAATCTTGGCGGTGTCTCTCTGGACACACATTTTCACTTTTTTGAGTTTTTCAGCACCGTTTCAAATCTCCTAGCATATCTGCCAATGTCACATTTTAGGCGTTCGTTTCATGACTTAATAGATTACTCTGTTTTGTTGTTAAAGCTACAATCATAAAGGAACCCAAGCAAAAAGCCCACTGCTTGGATTTTCAAAAATGGGGGGTTCTGTGGATAATGATTAGTGGGTTATTTCTGAATTGATAAAAATGGTTCAAAGGCTGCATCTTTCTTCATGTTCGATTCTACTTATTTTGTTTAGTCAGGTCCTTTTCTATGTACTTATCCCTTCTGCATCCATTTACAATATATTTCTATATTTTTGCCAACACCCTTCGTAATACCTTACTGATTTCAGCAATTCTTGATGAGAATGATCTGATTTACATGCTAACTAGTAGTTGCCATTCCTTAGGAATGGTGTCTTTTTCTCCATCTGAGATCACAAAGACCATGACTTTCTCTTGCGGAGAGGGCTAGCTCTTTATGTATTCACTTAGTTCTGTAAAACACTATAGTTTGATTTGGATTTCGGATGAGATAATGTAGAGATTGTGATTCCTTATCATGTTTCTGAGTTGAAGTGGATGAGATCATGGATGCCGAGGGAAAAGCAAAGGGTGGCTTTTTTTATTTGTTTGATTGGAATGTGAAGTCTCGCAAGAAGTTGTTCTTAGAAAATTGTATTTAGAGGAAATGGCTCACTCTTTCTGTATACTCCGATGGAGGTTTATGACATGAGAGCTAGGGCGAGTAACAGTAGAAGTGGTGAGTTTAGTTGCTCCTCGTCTGTAACGGGCGATGAGGGAGGAGGAGGATATGGAACAAGAGCCCCTGCATTAGTTGCTAGAATTATGGGTTTGGATTCATTGCCTACATCAAATGCTGTGCAGCCCTGCTTTTCCCCATTTTCTGGCTCCAGCTCACTAAGAGCACCTCAAATGAGAGCAGTATCCCTGGATTGTGGGATGAATACAACCCTATGGATAACCTCAGCACTCCCAATAAGCTTGAAATGTATTCTTGGTGTTATGCAGAGTCAAGGTTATACAAGGTACATAGTCGGTCAATCGAGAGATTTCACGCTGAAATATTGCCTCCAAAATCTGCCAAGCCAATTTCAATTACCCACAACAAGCTGTTGTCTCCAATTAGGAATTCTGGATTTGTCCCTGGAAAGATTTTGTCCTACATTGTAGAGGAAACTGCAAAAATAATAGAGGCTAGCCCAAAGGCAGCTAACAATGCAGAACTCATGTTGGAAGATTGCACATCGGATCAGAGTCCCAGGGTCATAATACGAAATCTGTTTGATTGGATGGAGGATCATGAGAATCAAACAGAAGGAAATGGAGAAGGGCTCTCAAAGATTGGACGAAAGGTCTCATTTGACTGCACGGGGGAATGCCTAGACCTCATGTGAAAAAAAGAAGACAAATGAGAATTCACCGAGGTCCGTGCTTGTTGATTCCCATATTCCATATTAAGGACATAAAAGTGGGGTAGCTCACACTTCCTTTCAAACAACATTTATGTACATTTTCCACAAACTTTGAGGCTTGAGGTCTCCAAAAGTGGCGGCAGTTTTGCATTGCACAGATGATAACAATGGTGCTGGCGGCTCCAGCGGTAAAGATGGTGAAATGTTCCTTGTTGGGGGTGGGTGCGTGGGCAATGTAGTTGTGCTCCATCTGATCTACATTGTTATCATAACGGGTTATATTCAGCACGGCAGCTTAAGTAGTAATGAATGCTTAAATTTAAACAAACAAGAAAAGAACTCCTTGTACAATGGATGTATGATATCTGCACGCGCCGGCTCGCCCCACTTAACACCTCAAACAACCTGTTCTTGGAGTTGATCCGGCGTCTTCCCAAAAAATGCAATTCTACTTGCATAAACGAAGGGGTTTTGTTTTTTTTTTTAAAAAAAAAAAAGAAAAATTATATTGAGTCTCTTTCTCCCAAGAAATGATATAATGGATTGCAGTTGCAGGACCTTTACTTTGACATTTAGCATGTACCTTTTTATATTTGGTGTTTGGTATTGTTAATACAACCCCACATGCATCGTGCAAAATTCACATGTAATAACAGTTTCGTGTGATTGTGATTTCTTCTCCAACCTTTTTTTTTTTTATATAAATAAAAAAACAAAAACAAAAACAAAAACAAAAAAGAAGCTTGTGTCAAATGTCAAAGTGAGTATTTATATTCTAATAAAAGCTTTTATCTGGTGGCGCCCATTCACACCAACAAGCGCACACATTAACCATCTGATCAAGACACTATACATTATGATCTAAAAATAAATAATTAAATTAAAATACTCATTCACCAATATATCTTAAAAAAAAGAAAAAGAAAAAAGGGACAAGTTAGTAATACCAAAATCAACAAGGGTGCACATGTACAATGGCAGGCCATATAATGCAAGGGGTATATCCACATGTCAATTTCACATAGGTTGATGCCTACCTATTTTTTTTATGGCCACTGACTGACATGTTCCTCTCTCTTGGGTAGAGTAACAACTGAAAAGGGACTCTGTATTCCTGCAGTTGGCAAGCAGGCTTTTATGTTTACCTTTATTGGAAGATTAGCGATATTTATATACGACAAATCCATTAGCAACATGGAAAAACATTTAATTACATAACAGCAAAATAAATTAAAAAAAAAAAAACACACAAAAAATTTGCGTAGTTAAATGAATCGTATGCTTTACTTACATAATTAGGTATATACCTTCGCCTCATGGTTTTTAATGATTAGTCATTAAATAGAGTGAAGTTTACAGAATGCATTGCAGAACCTTAGCCTCGTAACTGCCGCCCAAAAGTAGGGATCCTATGAAGTAGCGGTTGCTCTTTGGTCTTCCCGACCCATACGTCATTAACTCACATGCCTCGACGAACATGGGGTTTTACCAGGATAATTGTACCTGTGTCTCCACAATTTTCAACCTTTTTTCTAACACAACATGTCGATAAATTAACCTGTGTCTACTCGCTGGGCGGGAATGTAAGCTACACACTCCACCTTTTTCTATTTTCGTTATTATCATCAAATCGTATTTCAAATTGGATTCTCATGTACGTTACTTTATTTTTTTTTTTGTTTTTTTTCGAAGATTGTATTGTAAATTACCTATGCAATGTTGAACATTGTTAGATTGCCAGTGAAAAAGAGGCATATGTGTTTCATACACACACTGAAAAGCAGACAAAGTAGTTGATTTTCTCATTAATGCGGATATTAAATTGTCACTTGAGCTGCATTAATTTTAAGATTTTAAGAAATGAGAAAGCGGATTAACACACCACACCCAACAAAGGTTTCTTCCTCATCGGAGTAAATGATTAGTCTCAGGATTACGATCTCTGATTCAGAATCTGTAGGATTCCCGGCCAGAACATGATCTCGAGGCAATCCGATGGCCAATGTTCAAGAAAAAGAAAGTCCATTCGATCAGAGGACTAGGGGGCATCTCGAAAGAATGGAACGTGTCAGGTGGGCAACCCAAAGTGGGTCTTCATAAGAATAACTGTGGGAAAGCATGGCAGAGGAGAATAGCCCCCATTGAGGTGAGAGGTGGGGTGGGGGTCGAGTTCGAAGAAGCTCAGCTGCCAGCCAAATGCGTCGTGCCATCGCCAACCCTCCCTAAGGTCACGTTGTTTTCAGCACAAATGTCACTAATAACCCACAGCAGTAACTTTGAATGGGGATGATGGAGACTTTGTTTTGTTTTGTTTTGTTTTGTTTTTATTCTAGTTTTTGGCTCTCGGACCAATACACTTAAATAGTCATTTAGACTTAATTAAAAATAATTATAGGCTCGTCGTCCACGCCATTGGCGTATGGAAATGTCCACTTTACTTTCCCATTTTCCCATCTGGGTGGATCCCTCTACTCTTCTTTCGAGGCCTACCTCCTTTTTAATCCTTTTCATGTCAAATTTTTTTTTATCTAATTTGTTTATTCTCTTTATCAACAGCTGCCAGTTGAAACATTATATTCATTTTTCCTTTTTTTTTTTGGTAAAAAAAATAAATTTATTAAATTCCCTCGCCGCACTCTCATAGTTATTTCGAGTTACCGCCAACTATTCATTCATTTACTCCACGCCATGGAAATTTTTGATTAAATATCACTTTCTAACTACATCATTTTAATATACTCATTATACACAATTAGTAAAGTATTTAGTCTATTAATAAAAATAATATGAACTATAACAAGTAATACTATATACTATTTTTTAATCTTTTTTTTTTATTTGTGTGTTTTTTTTTTAATTATGTATATTACATCAACGAAAAAGGGTGTTTATCTAATGGTTTACTTTGATTAATTCACCGCCTGAATTTGATTTATTGGTGTTCGTTGTATCTCAGTCTGCCGAGCCTAGTCGAGTCATATTACATATCATTAACCTCTCAGTTCAACTACGATAACTCAAACTCCAAGACGGACAAACAGAAAAAAAATTAGAAATTCAAACAAAGAAACAAGATTGTGAGGGGTATAGTGTAAAAAAAAAAAAAGAAATCAGTCAAACTGATAAGATAAAAGATGAAATTTAGGAAATAAAAAGTGATCGGTATAATATATTTTTATAATTTTTTAATATATATTTATGATGAAAAAATTGAATATATACAACTAACGATAATAATAATTTAATGTGCGACACGTGTTTGCCTATATAACTTTACCCATCTCATTAGCGGTTATTAAGAAGCAAAATTAATGCCTTTGTTAGTTTGGATCGTCCCACAAATTTTAGTTAGTTGTTGATATGCGGACAAAGAAAAGACAAAATGGATTATAAAATTAGGACATCTTTTTATCAGTTAAAAAAATATTTTATAAACATATTAATAAAATATTTGTAAAATAAAATTAAAGTTATTTGTTGATGTTATTTTTAATATTTATATAAAATTTATTATTTAAATATAAATAAATTTATTTTATATTTATATTTAATTTTAATAATATATGAGTACACACAATTTATATAAACTTTATTTCATATAAAAAGAAGGGGGAGTGAAAATTTTTAAACTTAAATATTATATATATATATATATATCACATTTAATGGGTGCTTGAAGGACAATTTGACGATGATGATCTAACGCAACTTAATTCTCACAATAGGCCAAAATCTCAGGTCTTATCTACACGTTTTGGTTCACTTCATTAAAAGATGCATTGAAGTGTCAATTATGCAATAAGAAGAGCTCTATCTTGTTTACACGCTCGCATCAGAGCATTCATCATCAGCCTTTACACAGACCCCAAAGGCAAAAAGAGGGGAAGGAAAAAAAAAAACGCATGGAGCTTGAAGCTAACAGCAAAACTGGGCAGACCTCAACACCAGACCCAAAACCAGACCTTGAAGACCCTAACAATGAAAAGGCAGTTGATGCCTTTGAATCCCAACACTTGTTTGAAGATTTTGACAGTAACTGTTCCACCCCTTATGTTAGTGCTCCTTCTAGCCCCGGCCGTGGACCCGTCAATGGAGGGTTCTTTTACAGTTGCCCTGCAAGCCCCATGCATTTTGCAATAACCACAACAACTGCTGCCTTGTTGTCTTCTTCTTCATCTTCATCTGATAATACTTATGGAAGCGGCACTGTGCCTCTTGGCTACGAATTTGAGTTCTCTGCAAGGTCAGGGTCAACGGGGTCGAGTCAAACCGGATCTATGAGCTCGGCTGATGAGTTGTTCTTGAACGGGCAGATCCGACCCATGAAGCTATCAACCCATTTGGAGAGACCCCAGGTGTTGGCTCCTTTGTTCGATCTTGAAAATGAAGAAGAAGATGATCAGGACGACAATGAAAGTCACAGTGGCTCGAGAATGACCAATAAGCAGAGTGCTTCGAGTTCTAGAGGCAGAGATCTGAGGCTGAGGGACAAGTCTTTGCGCAGAAGGACCAGATCTATGTCACCACTTAGAAGCGCAAACTTTGAGTTTAGTCATGGTGAGGACAGTGATGGCAAGAATTTGAGCAATATTGAGTCCTATGGAGACCGTTTGGAAGGTAATGAGAGCATCAAGGTTGAGGAGGAAGAGGCAACAAGTACCCCTTCAGTGTCTGCATCATCTTCGAGGTCATCATCAGCTGGAAGGAATTCAAAAAGATGGGTCTTTTTGAAAGATTTTCTTTACAGAAGCAAGAGCGAAGGGAGAAGCACCAACAAGTTTTGGTCCAACATTTCTTTTTCTCCAGCCAAGGACAAGAAGCCTATCAACAGCACAACAGCAGCACCAGCTAGTGTGCAAGTAGCAGCTGTCTCGAAAGACAAGGGTAATAGTAATGTGTCCAGAAACAATGTTGCCGTGGAGAACCAGAAAGTAAAAGGAAGTGGACAAGGCTCAGGCAAGAAGCCAGTGAATGGGATAGGGAAGAGGAGGGTGCCAGCATCACCCCATGAGTTGCATTACAAGGCAAGTAGAGCACAGGCTGAGGAGCTGAGGAAAAAGACTTTTTTGCCATATAGGCAAGGCTTGCTTGGGTGCTTGGGGTTCAGTTCAAAGGGCTATGGAGCCATGAATGGGTTTGCCAGAGCTCTGAATCCAGTCTCATCCAGGTAAATCTGTGATCAATAAATCAAACAAATTGTATAGAACCTCCCACTTTCTTTCTTTCTTTCTTGTTATAAAAGAAAAAAAAAATCATTTACCATGTTGGTGTATTCTCATGGTGATCTATGTACTTATGATTGTTGGCTTGGTCTTCTCTTTTTGTCTGTAAGAGAAGTTGCCCCTGATCTATTTATTTTGTAATTTCCAAATAGGAGTTTTTCTCAGCTCTGGTCTCTGAGAAAGATCAATTCTATTATTCTAGGTATTTTAAGTCAAGTAAATTATCTGCAACAATTTATCTTTTACCTTGCTTTGCTACATGAATGGTATGTTTTTTTTTTTTTGTTTTTCCTGTTTTCTATCCAAGAAAAATTTTGGGGTGTGAAAAAAAAAAATGTGGCCTAAATCTAAATGGCATCTTTATGAAACAGTGGCCCAATTGGATGTACCAATACTATCAAACACATCACACATGGTTAAGGTACATAAACCCGTAATGTACGTTAGGTAGGGCCCCATGTTGCTTTTTTTTTAAAAAAAATAAATACTAAAATAGTTAGCGATTAGCTCCGGTTAAATATCAGTGGAGTTGAGAAACGCGAATTTCAGACAGCCGCGAACGCCGAACACCCCGAACTCACCTTTGTGGGAAACTCTGCAAAGTAGAGACGAGAGTAGGAGTGGGGCCCATGTTACCCACAATTGCACGAGGGCTGTCTCCATATTTGATCTACAATTATGTCAGGGACTCGATGTAATTTTGGTTGTAAGCGTGCTGGCTCGCCAGCAATTTTTTTGTTATTGCAGGGAGAGTGTCATCCTCTGCTAAATCTAAAATACGTAACGGCCCTCTCAGTTGTTTTTATGGGGCCGCAAGGTTCTTCTTCATCTTTAATTTATTTGTCGTAATCGATGTGAACCAATCAGCCACCTATAGATACAAATGGAACCGCTGCCCGGGATTCCTAATCAAACTTCTGGATGGGGTATGGTGTCTCCCAGACATTGACATAAGGGAGGCTTTGAGACATTGACACGTAAGAGTTGGAGATAATGAGACAATTCTTGATTTTGATATTATTGTTGCCATTCTATTTTTTTTTAAATTGATTTGTTTGTACATCGGTCATTACTTTCGTAGGTTGAGTTTAGAATTTTTTCACTTTTTTTTTACATATCTCATCTAATTATTTTTATAAAAATAATTTATTATTAAGGTAAAAAAAAAACTTAAATTCAAATTAATATAGAAAAAAATCATATGAAAATACTGAGTTATTACCTTATATGATAATATCAGACACCATCTAGGATGATAATGTCACTCTTCTTTTTGGATTCTTTTCTATGGGTCCTTTTTTTTATCGTTGTACATGACTGCACGATTTGCTCTCCATTTAACATTGGAGGAGCAGGAAAAATAAATAAATAAATAAATAAATATATTTTTTTTTTTTTATGCACCTTCCTTTCATAATATTTGAACTTAAAGCTTTCCATTGGTGTCGGGGTATTCACAAATGTTCATGTTTTCATGAGCATTCACCAAACATTTGAAGGACAGAGCATAACTCTTTTATGAGATTGTGCAAATCAATCGATTGGCTTGCAAGTTATTGATGGCCATGTCTTGTTTTTTTTTTTTTTTTTTTAAAATTTTTATTTTCGATTATATAATTCATGTAGCGAAGAAGGAAGGTGCTTTGGAGGCACTTCATGGACATTACTATGTATCTGGAAAACCACGATTGAAAGCCAGCCAATATACATACAACAGAACAGAGAGAGATACTGAGATCCCGACAACCTCCACTCGGCGACATCTTAAAGTTTTAGCCTGCGAGCGAAAACAGCAGCAAGTTGACATCCATGGTCCCCTCCCCAATCCCCTTCCAAAAATCTCCATTATCATCCCTTCCAAGTTTCACATGTTTGTCATAACAAACTCCATGAAAAGTGTTGAAAATGAATCAAAATGTAATTATTATTATTATTTTTTACCTAGTATTATTCAGAAATAGCGGGTCCGGTTTGGAAAAGTGAGAATGGTCTGTTATGTTTGTATGTAAAACGACACTGCGTTTCATGAGCAGAACAAGTTGCAGAGAGATTGAGAGGAAAATCCTGAGGCTCCTCCACGCCTGCAAATCACGAACCCAACTTCCCCAAATACACGCCCATTTCCTCCGCCATGGCCTCCACCAATTCAACACTATTCTTTCCCATTTCGTCTCCGTGTGCGGGTCTCTTGGGGCCATGGCATATGCGGATTGCGTTTTTCACTACACCGCGAATCCCAATATATACCTTTACAATGCCATGATTAAAGGTTACTCCTTACGTGGACCCTTTGAAGAGTCTTTTCGTTTTTTGGCCTCGATGAAAGATCGAGGAATTTGGCCGGACGAGTACACTCTTCCGCCATTGCTCAAGGCGTGTTCTGCTCTTTGTGATGTCAAAGCTGGAACTTGTATCCATAAAGAGGTTGTTGCTTGTGGGTTTGAGTGTTTTAGCTCGATACGAATTGGGATGGTAGAGTTTTACTCCACTTGTGGGGTGATGGAGGATGCCGAGAAATTGTTTGATGAAATGTGCCACAGAGATGTGATTGTGTGGAACTTGATGATTCGTGGGTTTTGTCAAAGAGGAGATGTTGAGATGGGTTTGTATTTGTTTAAGCAGATGAGGGAACGGAGTGTAGTTTCGTGGAATATCATGATTTCTGGTTTGGCAAAATGTGGGCGAGATAATGATGCTCTGGGAATTTTTCATGAAATGCGCGATCAGAGTGTTGAGATAGATGAGGCCACTGTGGTCACGGTTTTGCCTATTTGTGCTCGTGTGGGAGCTGTTGATGTTGGGCGATGGATTCAATCCTGGGCTGAATCCAGTGGTATTTTTCAAGATTTTGTGTCTGTGGGCAATGCATTAGTGGACTTTCATTGTAAACTTGGAAATTTGGAGAATGCTACAAGGCTATTCAGTGAAATGCCTGAGAAGAGTGTAGTTTCGTGGAATACAATGATCTCGGGTCTGGCTTACAATGGACAAAGTAGACTTGGTATTGAATTGTTTGAAAGGATGCTGAATGAAGGAATGAGACCCAGTGATTCAACCTTTGTGGGTGTTTTATCGTGTTGTGCTCATGCAGGGATGGTGGAAAGAGGGTGGAATTTGTTTGAGTCCATGAGTTTGCATCATCAAATTGAGCCAAAACTTGAGCACTATGGATGCATGGTTGATCTTCTTGGCCGCGTTGGCTGTGTGAGGGAGGCTTATGATTTAATGAGAAGCATGCCTGAGCGGCCAAATGCCGCTTTATGGGGTTCCTTGCTTAGTGCTTGTCGTACTCATGGTCATGAAGGGCTTGCACAGCATGCCGTAAGAGAGCTTGTGGATCTTGAACCGTGGAATTCTGCAAATTACGTTTTATTATCGAATATGTATGCACAAGAAGAGAGATGGGATGAAGTTGAGAAGGTAAGAGTGATGATGAAGGAAAGAGGTGTTAAGAAAGCGCCAGGGCAGAGTTCGGTTGGGTAATTGTTGTTTTATATATAGATTTGGACGCGTGCCATTAGTTGTTGACTTTGATCAACTCTGTACCTTGTAGAACCATATTTTTGGAACAATGGGGAAAATGAAAAATCCGACAGAAATCAGGACTAAATTATGAGGAATTATAATACATCGTGTGTGTGTGTGCATGTTGTGTGTGTGTGTGTGTGTGTGTGTGTGTGTGTGTGTGTGTGTGTGTGTGTGTGTGTGTGTGTGTGTGTGTGTGTGTGTGGCATTCTTAGCACATGCTATGCATTAACCATAGCTTTAGCATTGCTAAGAGTTCCTACAATTGATGATAGATATAATATATGTCTTGCACTGCATAAATCTTCCCCAAAGTCTCACTGCAGCATGATCGCAGAGTTTTGCAATTTGAGCGATCACAGAATCAACAAGCACCATCCTGTTATTGAAACAAACGAGTAGAATACCAACAAGTTAATTGATCTACACGTGCTGCTCGTTTCACGTTCCTCGTATCTTTCCACCTTGAAATCCCCTACAAAATAGAGCACGGGTTAGGAACACAAGCCTATCTTTTCTTCACAAACACTTTGATTAAAATTTTCTCCTCAAATTTACAAGTTAAAAACATTTTTGACGTATACCAACCAAGGACAATCTTGCCATAAAGAACCAGAGAAGGAAAGAGGAAACGTGGGACTATTACCTCTTCGGCCGGTATAGCTGCACCCATCATTAAGGGCAATTCCAACATCTTTTAGTGTGGCTCTGTTATAGAATCGAAAATCCGAAAATATGCTGTTGATGCAATCCAGCAGTCGTTCAGTTTCAGGCAGACAAGGTCCATTGCAGAAGATGTCAGTGTCTTCGGGAGGCACATTGATGTTCCCACTCCGAGTCAATTTATATGCATCATCGCATCTAGCATAGATCTGAACGTTACATCAGTAAAAGCTATTTCAAAAATACTAGTTTAGTTTATGCCAAGCACATGAGCTGCATACATGCAGTGAATTCCTCGAGCAAATTGGCTAAAACCTGTGGACAATTATGCAGAAAACAAAGTTACGTTATTGTTCACAACCTTATCACTGAAACAACGCATTGCCTCGTCCACTGTTTCGAATGGCACATTCTGTGAATATCCTGCTCAAAATTTAAACCAAAGGCAGCCATCCCAAGAGAAAGGAACTGTAAATGCGGAGAAAAAGAAGAAAAAATGATGGATTGTTGCACACAGAAATATGAGTAGCAGCAGTCAGGCGATAGGGTAACCTGTGTGGCAATACAGAGTGGACATTGTAATGAACATCAAGACGATGAATCTCTGCTGCGACCAAGCTCGAACCATAGCAGACATCGTAATGCAAGGGACAGAAATCCCCTAAGAAACCAAAAAAAAAAAAAGGGATATAGTGGGAACAGAAATGCACTCCCAACTTGTATTAGCTACTGTTATCTATAACTCTGAAAAGACAATAAACTGGATAGATACAGAGTGACCCCAACAACTAATATTTATACTCTAGAGAGAAAAATCTGAGGAAGGTGTACCGGTTGGATTGTAGTTTGCTCCACCATGCGCTTGGGGGACAGGTCAAGTAGGTGTGTAAGCCACCAAACTTCGTAATTTCTGTCCAACTTCTTTCACTGCTTGAGTGTCAGAATTAAACAACTGAGATCTACCTTCTGTGCTATTTAGGACTTTCGTTCCCAATGTGACGTTGTGTTTAAAATACACAAAAAAAAAATTGACTCTGAGAAATTACACTGAAGAAAATTATACCAACAGAAAGTTTATACGCCCACCGGATTGGGTTAGAGACGACTTTTACGAAAAAATTAAAATAAAAAAGAAAAATCAATCTCAGCACGAGGTGTAATGTGGTGAACAGGTATATCTCGGTCAAGCCATATGTGTAGGCCGCTCTTTTACAACATTGCTAGCAATGTACGGCCATACCGACACTTTTAGCCCCAGATGCGCCACGCCGTTCACAACCACGGTGGGGCCATGTATCCAGCCGGTGGGTGTGACTTTGTTCACTAACCGTAAAGAGAATCCTCCTCACATTCCATAGCAAGCAGTTAGGCCAACAGTTTTAACCATGGCGCGTCCCCCCACCATCATTCTAGTAGATTATCCTGGCTTGTCAATTACAAAGTTGAAATAACCCATTCTCGTCTAAATTTGGCATTTAGAACCTAATTAATTTAAATCATCCAGATTATCATTAACAATGGGAGCTAGTGACAAGCTGCCTAATGCAATAAAGCCTCACCCTTTTTTTTTCTCCTTTCCCTTTTAAACTAGGGAAAACAGGAATGATAAGTGTATTGAAGAGCCACCCTGATTCGTATCCTAGTAAATTTCAGAGCTTAGACATAAGGTTTAAACTCGAATATAACTCGAGCCGCGCTCAATCAAAATCCTTTCTAGTTCAGTGAGTTCTAATTTATTTTGCCAGTTTATTGTTAAAGGAAGATGATGGGATTAGGTAAAGATCAAACACATTGCATTCCGGAAGGTCAAATACCAAGCATCTTCTTTATATATCAGGAAAATATATATATATATATATATATTCACTCCCTTTTTTCTCAAGTTTCATCATGAATTAAGAAGAATGTATATGGAAACTACTAACATCTATATATAAGAAAGACCACATCAACATTGATTCCAGACAGGAAAATCTCAACTCAAGTTCAGTATGGAAATAGCACTTAAGAACCAAGTCGATTCTAATATCCAACAACTTTCTACTATTTAAGGTACTGCGACATCCACTTGAAACCTTCTCCATAACCCATCCTGCGGACAACGCTGCACATGAATACCTCCAGAGGGCGGACATTAGAATCTGACAAGTTTACTTTTCCCTTGCCAGTGGTGAAGTTGGCAAGGCCAAGGTGGTAACGCAACTCATCTTCTGATGCAGCATATGGTATGTCAATCTTGTTGCCTAAAATGAGGAATGGTACATTGGCCAGTGACTCATCCGAGAGAAGGGCATCCAGCTCCTTCTTTGACTCAGCAAACCTCTCTTTGTCATAGGCATCTACCAAGTAAACAACCGCATCCACCTACACATGAAAATGATCTTGAGCTCAAAATTCTGCGGCCAAATAAGTTAAAGAAAACCAATGTTCATAAAATGGTGCGAAGGCCATTTCTGGGAAAGCAAAAGCCATATGAGGCTACCATAACAACAGTTCAAATCTCTAATTCAATAGAAGTAAACCTAAAGTAAAGCAACTGGAGAACAAATATATGGCGAGGTACTATTAGAACACTTTTCATGGACAAAAAGGTGCTTTCAGCGAACTCCCATCTTGCTATTTGCCTCCCATGAATCAGATAATTACAAATCAATATCATCTGGGATTATGGAGACAAGGGTATTCGGCAATCTAAGGACTGCATACATGGTGAGATGACATATCCAAGTCTATCAACAAACCAACAATTAGCCTAAAGCCAAAACTGACACTATAATACTAGAAAAGACATAAACGTCAAGCAATTCAACTTCCCATTAAAAAAACATATGCAGAGTTTTTGATGTAAAGAATGAGATTAAACCTTAGCATAGTAATCTTTCCAGACTCTGCGAGCAATTTGGTGGCCTCCCAAATCAAAAGCCTTGAACTTGATCTTCCCAATACTCAGCTCCTCAGATGTTGGATACTGTGTAGGCTGGTGTTGTACCAATCTCTGCTCAAATCCAAGAGGAAAAATCAAACACATAGCATCTCGAAAATGTTTTCGCTTAACAAGGGCGGAAACAAGAAAATAAAGAAAGAAAGGGACCCTTTTCACTGTTCTTCCCATTGAAACACAATCACCCATATCCATGATTTCAGTGTTCTTCAAAGCTTTAGTATTTCTATGAATTCCCCCTCGTCTATTTCATTCACGAAACTTTTACTCCAGAGTTTAAAAAACCCAATTCTTTTCCATTTCTCCGCAATCAAAATTCTCAGAATTGGAATCTTTTAACTGACTACATAACGCAAAGTGAAAAAAATTGCAAATGTCTTTTTTTTTTTTTCCGCCATTTATTGGCAACCAAACAAACAAGTAATAGAAAAAAAAAAAAGGAGAGAACATACTAAACCAAAACGCACCTCATCTTTCAACATGTGAAGAAGAGTGGTTTTCCCGGCATTATCAAGACCCAAAAACAAGATCTTGGCCTCCTTCTGCCATAAACCAAGAGTTGCAAGCACTCCATAGAACCAATCCACTAAAAACATGGCCTTCTGTTCCAATTAACCACTAAAACCCCCCCGCCTCACTCGATTCACCCAATTAATCGATTCTCGTTGTTATGCTTTTTCACATCACAACGGACACATAGAGAGAGAGAGAGAGAGAGAGAGAGAGAGAGGGCGTTGTCGGAATTTACAGAGTTGCCCGGCTTTTCGTGGATGGCATTATATAGGTGATGCGTGGTGGAAATGAGCTGGCAACAGCTGATTGGCTAACCCGTTTAAAGCGAGCATTTGGTTGTGAATCGGGTTACCACTTTTTAGTTATGCTCTGGCCAATCACGCAGCGAGGATTGGGATTATTGGCGTCATCGGGGGGATTTTGGACCGTCGATAAAGAATTGGACGGTCAGCAACTCGGATCATGGTTTTAGCCCGCGGTTATTCGGTGGCACCCGGTGATTAATTAATTAAAATTGGTTGGCAGGCTTTCGGTCCCATGTCGCCGATTAGCCCTCGTGTTGAGTGGAATGCACGAGCTTTGATTGCCGCCATTGGTTTTCAGCAAGCCCATTGTTTCCTTTGTCTACAGAAGCCCAAAAAAAAAAAAAAAAAAAAAAAATTTAAGGGCGCACTAACGCAAGTCAAGATTATTATCTTTATATTTATAATTTTTATATTAAAATATTTGAACAACGTTATATTAGTAAAATAAATAATTATGACATTAGGATATATAACCCTTCATCTCTAGAATTCGTAATGGAAAATGAGATCATGCCATTAATTTTAACTCAGTCTATATTAATTTTAGGTGTCTTTACGGGTCATACCCCTCTAGTCTCTCTCCTCTCTCCCTCTCTCTCTCTCTCTCAAAAAAATTATAAAAAATAAAAATAAAATAATGAATGAAAAATAGGGAAATGTCGCCCCTTGCTTCCATTAATTTTTTTTAGCATTTATTATTTTATTTTATTTTTTGAGTTAGTTAAAATAATTCATTGACAATATATATATATATATATATATATTTGAGCCTATGAAAATGTATCAAAGGTCGTAAGTGCAACTATGGACAGCTAAGATGAGGGGTAGAAAACAGTCAGCGTCCTAAACCGCGGTGTGCCGACACAGAGTTGACTCCTTTTAAAATTAATGTTTGTGAGTGCATTCCATGGCTGATGTCGCAGGAGAGACCTGCATCTCCGCTCTCATGGTGCTTCCTCAACCATGTGTGATAATTACAAAGTTGCCCTTGTTCCAAAGTTCAATGGTTGAATATTCTTCCTTCTGAAGTAAGGTGAACACGAGCCTTGGCCCACAAACCCCACCTGCAGATTGCCCGTCGTCCCCTTGTCTTGGTACACAAGACCATGCATGCATACGAACAACATATGAAAAGCATAAAATAGATTATTATTATCATCATTTTTATTTTTTTTTTTTGGTTTGGATAATTAAATGATTTTTCTTTGAAGTAATAAGCCAAGAAGACAAAAATAGCGAAAATGTAACAACGTAACGGAGACCTTGGAGGTGAGGAGAATTGGGGTAACAGAGGAGATTGAGAGATACTCTGGTGGCACTGACTGCAACAATTCATACATATTGGTTGCTCTGGATGACGCCACACACGCATAGTAATAATGACACTGACACGGTTGCCACCCTGAGCCACGGTGGCATCGTTGCCTTCCTGACATTGTCATCTCGCTTGAGAGAAGATGCATCATAAGGACACTTGGATTTCTGTTGAGATTTCTCGGCTAATATTGGGAGGATGTGGCGAGAACAGAAATTAAAAAAAAAGCAAATGATGTGGAAGACTATGCCTGCAAAATCTTTGACTCCTTACCGTTATCATAGAATATATACAGATGCTTTGATTTGATTTGATCTCTCATCCGAGTCTTTCTACTTGACTAAATACCCCCCCCCACCACCACCACCACCACCACCACCCCACCCCACAACGCCGCTCTTCTCCATCTATTATAGTACCTCATCATTCTATCCTCACATCACATTGTTTGTCTTCTCTTCCTATAGTCGTGTAAGTTGTTAAAAATGAAACTGCACTGCAATCTGAAGAGATACCGTTCTATCAAAGCAGTTGCCCGGCCTATTTATTTTCTCATACTCCTAGTAATGAATTTCTACCACCCACAAGATCATCTTTTCTTCTGCATTTTCCCTTTTTATTTTTATTTTTGTTGTTTCTTCTTCTAAATTGGTTGTGGTTGTTGTTGTATTACTAACAGTTGGGTTCTTAATAACAAAAACAAATTCGTAGGTTGTTGCCAGTTTCATGATTTCAGAGATATGTCTGATGATCAAGCAGACTGAAAGCGGTGTGACGTTGGAGTCGCATAAAGGACTTAACAAGTCATTTTCGGAGATTCAGACTACCGCAGGATTGCTCTTCAGTTTGAATTCATCAGCATTCAATTTAGCAAGGGCTCTAAGTTCATCTCTGAATGGAACTCAGCTGTCATTTCTCGCCATTCAAACAAAGGTTAGCCTTTGATGGTTCCTTCCCTCTATTCCTCGGGACGGCAACAATGGCATTCTGTTCTCTTCTGTTTTGTTCTGTTCAAATATATAGCCTAATTTTGGTTTCTTCCATTCTCAGGTTGCACCCAAATTGTTTTTGGCACTTTCAACCATTCCTCAAGTACTGCAGGTTTCATACATTGGGCTAGATGGCCTCTTGTTCTCATTTTACAATGACAAGGACCAAACTCTAGCAGTATATTCCAACACTTCTTTTTCTTCAACCTGGTATACTCAGCCAGTAAACCGTGATACCGGAATGTTATATGGAGATGCCATTGCCTCTGACCCCATGGTATCAGTAAATGACACTTGGTTTCAGCAAGCCTTGAATAGCAGTGGGTACTCTTTGCTAGGGACTGCATGGAACAAGGCGCAAGATAGCTTGTTCTTTAATACTGTTGCAATGGATGGGAGGGGCATCATATCGCTTGGATTTCCTACAAAAGTTGTTGTTGATCATTTTGCTGCATTAGACTTTCATGGAGGGCATTTTCATCTGGCTACAATGGATGGCCAGGCAATTGTGCAACCAAAGATTCCATACACTCAAATAGATGTAAACAACGGCACTGTTTTGGTTCAAATGTTGAAGCCAAATGGCGATCCCAAGGAACATCATCGTTTTTCATGTAAATCTGAAGATGCTGAATCTTCTGAATCAGGATCTCTTCCCAAGAAGACTACGGGAATTAAATACACCTTTTATTGCTCCACTCTTGACATCGCTGGAGTTGAGTCGGTATGTGTTTCATCTTGGCACTAGGAGAAATTTTAAGGATTTACTTGACATAGAACTGATAGTTCAATCAGTAGACACGTCTCACATTTCCCCGGTTTCAATTCAAGTTAGTTACTACTTATTTTCTCGCTGATGTCAGTTGAGTTTTTGGAAAGAATTAATCTCCCTCAAGAACTAGGTTATGGTAAGCCATAATTTTTATTTCTTCAGGTATATGTATTGGCAAATCCCAAAGACGGGTTGGTGAATCTGGTCCATAGGAACAGCAGATTATCACTCCTGCTGCTAGCAGTTGTTTTCCTTTTCGTGATTGCCTCCCTTTGTCTCTATATATTTTTAACCGCAAGAGCAACAAATAGAGAAATGTTTCTATGTGCTGCCTTAATTAAGCAAATGGATGCAACTCAACAAGCAGAGCGCAAGAGTATGAACAAAACCAAGGCCTACGCTGGAGCAAATCACGATGTGCGTGGCTCTTTGTCGGCTATGAATGCTCTTGTAAGGCTTTGTCAGGAAAACACTAGTTCTGATTCCAAGTTGGCAGCAAATTTGTTGAGGATGGAAAAGTGTACGATGGACCTCCTAGGTCAGTTGGCTATGTCTTTTTCCTTCCACTCTCTCCTCTTCTGTCCCACTTAGAGTCAGTTGCATACAGAGATTGGTGCTTTCAATTTTGTTGCATATATTATACAACAAGGTCAACTTGATTTCTAAGATTATCCTTCATTGTGTCATGATGGCTCAGGCATATTGAACTCAATTCTAGACATGAGTAAAATTGAAGCTGGGAAAACCTCAATGGAAATTGAAGAGTTCAATCTGGTCCAACTCCTTGAGGATGTAGTCGACATGTACTATCCCTTGGGAATAAGGAAAGGCGTGGATGTTGTGCTTGACCCGTGCGATGGCTCTTTGTTTAGATCATCTCTTGTAAGAGGTGATCGTATAAAGCTTAGGCAGATTTTGTGCAATTTGGTTAGCAATGCCATAAAATTTACCTCAGAAGGTCATGTCTCTATTCGTGCGGTAGTGAAGAAAAGGAATTTTAAGAAAGACATTATTGCTTCTAATAGGACTACTCTGCTGAAATTTTTGTCACAATTCTGTCACCGAGATGGCCTGAGTGAACTCGATGCCCTGCATACAGTTGAAGAAAATCCAAATGAGATGGAATTTGAATTCGAGGTGGATGATACTGGCAAGGGAGTTCCAAAAGACAAGCAAAAATCAATCTTTGAAGACTATGTTCAAGTGAAGGAAACAGCTGCCGGACAAGAAGGCTGCGGTTTAGGACTTGGCATTGTTCAATCTTTGGTATGTGAAATTAACTGTTTTAACTTGTTCTTCATTTTGGTGGTTTTAATTGGCATCTTGGTTACCTTTTCATTCTGAACTAGATGAGATATTTTCCATCACCAACATGGGGAGGTAAGCAATCCACAAGTCCAGCAAAATTCTTCTTAGCTAGTGTGATTTAAGCAATCTTATATGCTTCAGGTACGTGTTATGAAAGGAGAGCTAAGAATTGTGGATAAAGAATCAGGTGAACGAGGTACATGCTTCAGGTTCAATGTTTTCCTATCCTCGTGCAAACCTGAATCTCTTGAAGCAGAAGAAAATCGCCCGAGTGTACTATATCAACATTTCTCCTTCATGTCACCTAAACCAGAAGGATCCCATGTGATATTCTTCATACCAGGTGAAGAAAGGAGAAAGGTTTTAAAGAAGTATATCCAGAGCTTGAACATAAAAGTGACAGCCATCAAGCAACCGAGAAATTTTTGTCTGGAGCTTGAAAAAATTAAGCGTAAGCTAGATCCTTCTTGCTTCAGTCCTGGAAAACCTGAGTCCAGTTTGATAGACTACTTGAGCAAGTCCGAGTCATCTAAATCCGATCCAGGACCAAATGAAGGTCGTCCAAGCATCAAGGGTGGCAATGACCATATTATGCCTCACCATATTAAGACCAGCTCAAGAAATTCTTCAGGCTTCATGCTGCTCGTGATTGATGCTAACACAGCTGCTAATTATTCTGATTTCATGGACACTTTGGCAAATTTCAGGAAAGACGTTCCTAGACCCTTATGCCAGGTTGTGTGGTTAGATGATCCAACCACATGGCGTTCGACTTCTCAATCATGCGATAGGCTAACGCCGCAAGGCGATCTGAAGGTTTCAAGACCACTTCATGGGTCCCGATTATGCCAGTTGCTATCATTGCTTCCTGAACGGAGGGGTGCATACCAATACATTTTCTCAGGGTTCCCATCAGGAACTTCAGCTCAAGAAGGACAGCATTTCATAGACATTAATCTATCACAGGATTCTAGCTGCTCCAGTATTGAGTCAGGCGTCTCTTCGTCCCGACAAAGCTCAGCAAAAGAGAGGACCAAAAGCAGTGAAAAAGACAAGGACAATGCTTTGATTGGGAAAAACTTTCTAATTGTTGATGATCATGCGCTATCACGGTATGTAATTACCACTACTCTTCAGAAACTCGGAGCAAATGTTGAAGCCTGCAAAAATGGCATGGAAGCCTTTGATAGAGTTTGCAAGGCTTTAAGCGATCAAAACAAGGAACGGGATTCAAAATCTGTCCCTTATCATAGCATTTTCATGGACTGCGAGGTAAATAAAGTGAGCTTCTTTATTTGGCAATCTTTATTATTCCTTACCATTCGATGTTTTTGTTTGATTTGTGCAGATGCCTGTAATGAATGGATACGAAGCAACAAGATTGATAAGGATAGAGGAAGAACACTACAATGTTCACGTTCCGATTATTGCATTGACAGCCCATGCAATGCCAGAGGAAGCAAGCAAGAGCATTGATGCTGGAATGGACTTCCATTTGACTAAACCTTTGCGTGTGGACAAACTACTGGGAGTTATCCAATCAATCGATAAAATGTGATGTGAGTAAGATTTAAGGCTGTTCATGAATAGAGTTGGAACATTTTACTCTATTCAAACAGGAAAGCTGCAACCTTTCTTCTTATTCCGCCTCAATCTGGGATGATCACTCTCATTCAGTAACCGAAATCCCCACCCTGTTTTCAATAACGACAGATGGAAGCACAAAAGCTTAAAACACCGCTTCAATTTTGTTTTAATGGAATTTCAAGTCGAGTTGAATTACTGCAGGATGCTCGACCTCCAATTTCTGAAGGCATTATTTTTACAGTATGATTGCAACATAACAACAAAATGGCTTTTCGGAAGTCATAACTTATTTTTGGGAAACGAAGTCCGCCTAATCCTTGCAGATTTTTTTGGGTCATGTGACAGAGATTGTCGACACCCATTTTATTAACTCCGTAGCCTTTCCGTCCATAGTCTAAAATCATAATTACAACCAAAATTAAAATTAAGTCAAATAAAAAATTAAATAATAAATTTCATAGCATATTTAATTTGCTTTAAAATTAAAATCAAATTCTATTTATATTTTTTAAAAGTTAAATTCATATTTGAAATTAAAATAAAACATTATTATAAAAAAATAAATAATAATAATATAATTAAAACATATTTTATTATAATAAAAATATAAATATGATTTATATTAAAAAAATTATTTAGTACTGATAATATTTATAATAATAATAATAATAATAATAATAATAATAATTGAAATTAGTAAATTAATATAATATATTTAATAACAATTAAAGTATTAAAAAATACATTAACAAATTTAATTTTTATTTTTTTATATCATAAATTCAAATATTTAATAAATTAAATATATGATTAATTTTAAAAATAATTAATAATTTAAATAATATAAAATTTACTTCTCGTTAAGAATTAACAATTTACATGGAGATGATGGATGTTTCTAGCGGAATTGGGTGTCCAAAATCATTTTTGCCAAAAATATTTTTGAAAACTGCTCAAATCTTAATATTAAAAACACATATCAATATTAATTAAGCAAATCTTGCCCAAAGCATTAAAATTTTAAATAACATTCTAAATTTTTTAAAAATACACTCGGCGGGGTTAAGCCAACCAAGTGGGGGTTCACGCCTCGTCATCCACCCACCAATTTGGCACGTGCCACTTGTTAAACTTCAAAGCTACGAAACTCTCAAGTAGCTCCAGAAATGGCGAACACTAGGAGTCCCAATTGATGCCTGCATCGCTTCGCCGTGTCATTTTCCAATCGTTTACCGCCACGTCCAACAAATGACAACTGTATCCGACGTGGTTTCAAACCATTGGTCCACGTCGTATTGAATTGTCCAATCAGGACGTTTACCCGAAGTGAATTTCCGAATTTACTCGCCGTTAAAACCCAAGAGCCAAGAACCTTATAGCCTCCCTCCCTCCCTCCCAGCACACGCCCTGTTCTCTCTCTCTCTCACTCTCTCTAGCCATGGCGAACCCTAGCTTTCTCTCGCTACTTCTCCTCTCTCTCCTACCGATCGCCTCCGCCAAAGTCTTCTTCGAGGAGCGCTTCGATGGTATCTCTCTCTCTCTCTCTCTCTCTCTCTCTCTCTCTCTCTCTCTCTCTCTCTCTCTCTCTCTATATATATATATATATATATATATATATATATATACGTACAGGGGTACAGGAGTGTATGCGAATACGTTTTTATGTACTTTCGAATGTACTCTGTTCGAGCTATGATTCTAGAATGTTCTCGCGAATGTTGGACAGTTTCCTTCGTTTCGATCATGTTAGGGATTGTAGATACGTATATCAGTGTGCATAGCGGTACGTAAATCAGTGTGTGTACATCGTGGGTCAGTGTGTTGAATTTGCTTTCATTTCCACCCGTTAAGGTCATGTGGTGTTTGTTTTTCTTGTTTAATTTTGTGGATCTGTTTTTGGTGGATGCTAATAGGATGGTAATGTGATCTTGTTGTTTAGATCTGCTAGTAGTTGTTGAATAGCATTTGGCTTTGATTGCCTTTTGCAGTTCAATTTTTGGAAATAATGGCCGTTTTCTCCTTTGTGTTCCATTTTGAACTGATTGAAATTTGGTGTATGGAAACGGAAACAGCTTCAACATATATTTTGCATGAGATTATTTCTTTGTTAATGTGTGAATTATTGGGACAGAACTGCTTAGAAGTTTGTCTGTTTTGTGTTGTAACTTAAATTTTCCTTATTCATAATCCCTTTTGTTCTGTTATGCTGGGAACTGAAGATGGATGGGAGAAAAGATGGGTTAAATCTGACTGGAAAAGGGATGAAAACATGGCTGGGGAGTGGAACTACACTTCTGGGAAGTGGAATGGAGACCCCAATGATAAAGGTATTGTTCTAACCTGTCACTGAGGATTATAAATCTGTGAATATTAAGATAGACACTGATTTTAACATTAACTTTCAGTATTGTGTTTTTAACTCATGTGCATAATACTCTGGACTTGTAATTGAGGGTAGCTAAGTGATGTGGTTATATGTTGATACAGGCATTCAGACAAGTGAAGACTATAGGTTCTATGCTATTTCAGCTGAGTTCCCTGAATTCAGTAACAAGGACAACACACTAGTTTTCCAATTCTCTGTTAAGCATGAACAGAAGCTTGACTGTGGTGGTGGCTACATGAAGTTGCTCAGTGGTGAAATTGACCAGAAGAAATTTGGCGGTGATACTCCTTACAGGTCAGCATCATTTGTCTTAACAATTTGAATTCTCTTGTTAAGCATTCACTGGAAATTTTATAGTTATTTAAATTGCTAATTTTATCATTTTATGGTTGGTGATGCAGTATCATGTTTGGGCCAGATATTTGTGGTTACAGCACTAAGAAAGTTCATGCCATTCTTAACTACAATGAAACAAACCACTTGATCAAGAAAGAAGTTCCTTGTGAGACTGACCAGCTCAGTCATGTTTACACATTTATCATCTATCCAGATGCTAATTACAGCATTCTTATTGACAATGAGGAGAAGAAATCTGGTAGTTTGTACTCCGATTGGGATCTTTTGCCTCCAAAGAAAATCAAGGATCCTGAGGCCAAGAAGGTAAAAGCATAGTAGCCTAGTGTTTGTGTTCTTGCATTAGATTTTTGGAATTTTAATCATGGTTATGTGACTATTGAATCTCATGACAGCCTGATGATTGGGATGACAAGGAGTACATTCCTGACCCTGAGGATAAGAAACCAGAGGTAATTTCCACATGCTGCTTTATTTTGTGAGCTTCAAATGCATTCTCTCAAATGGTTGTTGAGGCAACTAATTATTGTAATTTTTTTACCTCATAACCTGTTCCTAGGGTTATGATGACATTCCAAAGGAGATTCCAGACCCTGATGCAAAGAAGGTAGTCACAACTGTTCTTTTACTGTGGATAAAATTTGCCTTTATTTGAGTTCAAATAATTTCTGATTAAGACAGTTCCAATTTTAGCCTGATGATTGGGATGATGAGGAAGATGGTGAATGGACTGCTCCAACAATTCCCAACCCTGAATACAAGGGCCCATGGAAGCCCAAGGTCAGTGAATTTACAGATTAAGGATTAAGATGCCAATTTAGGACCATAACATACACTCTTCTTGCTTTGCAGAAAATTAAGAACCCCAACTACAGCGGCAAGTGGAAGGCACCAATGATTGACAATCCAGGTTCGTTTCCGTTTTTGCTGTATTCTTTTAATGCTCATGTGTTTCCATTTATTGATTAACTAATGCATGGTCCGTTTCACAGATTTCAAGGATGACCCAGATCTTTATGTTTACCCCAACTTGAAGTATGTTGGCATTGAATTGTGGCAGGTAATATGGTGTTTTCATACGTACAGCCAGAGTTTCCATTGACAGCTTGTCATCTAACAATCAAAGTTAATCATGTTTAGGTGAAATCTGGGACATTGTTTGATAATGTTTTGGTTGCTGATGATCCTGAGTATGCGAAGAAGTTCGTTGAAGAAACCTGGGGAAAACATAAGGATGTATGTTGCACTGTCACCAAGTTTTAATTTTCAGAACTTAGAATATTCATGAAATTTGATTGAGATCAATGAATTCTGCAGGCTGAGAAGGCAGCATTTGAAGAGGCTGAAAAGAAGAGAGAGGAGGAGGTACTATTTTACTCTTTGTTCATATCTTTTTAATTTGTATTAGATTTGCTAATTAGATCTAGGGATCTTTCTACAATGAAATCAGCTTGAGAGTGGGGATAAGGTGGCAGCAGAAGGGAAGTCTGTTAAATTATTCTTATGTTCATAAAACAATATGTGTATTCTGGGGTTCTTGTCAGCCTTGCTTTGTGAAAATCAGTGTCAAAAGCATTTTAAAAGACAATTTTCAATTGCCACCAATTCGTTTTTGAGCATTCTTCCTTTCAAACTCTGATCTACTGAATCTTGTCTTTCCAGGAATCGAAGGATGATGATGCCACCAGTTCTGATGTAATCATCCTACCCGCTGCTCATTCAAACACTTGAATTTTTACTCCTTTTTCTCTGTCCTAATTGTGCAAATTATATTTTTCAGGTGGAAGATAATGAAGACGATGATGCTGATGACGCAGAAGATGATGCTGATATTGAAACCAAACCAGATGCAGACGAAGACAGCACCGGCACCAAAGAAGATGAAAAACACTCGAGAAAGGATGAGCTGTAGAAAGGAAGTATGTGCCAGTGTAGTCTGAAGAGTAGATTGGGGTCAAGTGGTCCTAAAGATGTTTTTTGTTTTTTTCTTTTTTGGGTTAATGGCAAGTTTACAATTTTATCAATTCTAATATAAAATACAGATTTTATCAAGTTTAGCATAATTTTGTTTCAATTCTGGCAACACCTGAAGTTTCTGTCGGATAGTTTCTGTTAAGCTGGCGTTGGTATATAGGAAAAATTGTTTAAGCGGCCATCCATTCGTACTCGTGGCATGTTAGAAAAGGATGAAAGGGCCCCATATCGAAGAAAACACCAAGAATCGGCTTCGTTGACTTGGGAGACCAAGGATGAATCAGTTGCCAATCAATCGGGGTCTGCTTTTGTGGGATTGGAGAAATTTTCCAATCAAACTAATAATAATTATAGTTTAGATTTTATAAACTAAACAACAGTGAAATTATTAATGAAGTGCTAATCTTAAATTTAATGTAATGAAGATTGATCACTTGTGTGTGTGTGTGTGTATTTGTTTTGAATTATAATTAACTGAATATTTTAAAGTTAATTTAACAAGTGCTCTTTGTTTTTGTCACACTTGGGTTTGAATTGATCTCTCTTTTTTAGTGAAGCATTTGTAGCCTTACCATAAACATGCATAAACCAATATCAATTTGATATCGAGTCAATGTTGCATGGAACTCATCAAGAATATTGTCATTTCTTGGTCATTCTTAGATTGGTCACACATCTAAGTATTTTCGTCTGCATCGTACTCACACTTTTATTGTACAATATAGTTGTCCTAATCGGTGTTCCGATATCCTTAATAGGAATTAAACAGAACACAAAATGGTAGTGTACAACTTCATATTTCAATCCCCTTGAATAAGAGGCTACGTAATGAAATTGGTCGAATAAGAGTCTTTTTATACCTTTTAGTCTAATAAATGAAGGGGGGATACAATAAGTAGTTTGGACAGTGTTATGATTTGGAATGTAACTTGTCAAATTTGTTACAGGTTTGACCTTTGATGGTTTTGGTGTTTTCCTTTGTTTGGGAGTCCTGCGGTCTTGTTGAGTTTTCTATTATTTTTTTTTTTCTTCTTTTTTCCACAACCTAGTTTTTAATGTTAATATTGAATTTTAATATGGCCATGAAAAATGAAGGGAATGCATTAATGATTCTGAATAAAATGCTTCCTAGTAGAGTAAATGTCTTGTAAGTATTACACTTAATGCTGGATATGCAAAATTAATGAGTCTTTATGAACAACTTTGCCACGACGATTCTCTTTTACTTGTAAGCAATTAAGTATGAATTCACCATCAGCTGTTCATCAAAGAAAGCCATGCTTCAATTCTAACAACTGGGAAATGGTTATACCATATTGAAGAACATTGGTTGCAATACGAATCAGTGAAATTCTTTGAAAGTAAGGAAAAGGAGAAATATGGGCACCAACCTTTCAAAAATGGAATGCTGGCCTTTCATCCCCTGCCTGAGCAGAGAAATTTACGAAAAGGATAATGAAAAGCTATGAGCAGGCGAAGCAATGTCAAGTATTGTACAAGCAACCTAGGCATAATTTGCTATACCTATCTTTTACCTACATCAGGACCAAGAGTTAACTCCATTGATGAAGTCGACAGAGCCGAAGCTTTCCATATCAGGATCAGGAACAGCAGAAGTATAGTAAGAACAGAAGTTGTTACAAGGTTGATGCAGCAATGAAGTCTCTGCAGAAGCTTGAATGAGCATTGAAGAATCATTTTGCTGATGGTGGTATCCCACGGCTGCAGGGGATAAGTGGTATGGTGGATGCACCATTGGAATCTCCAGAGAAACTTGATGAGTTACGGCAGGAATTGGCTGCTGATGATACCATGGGCCGCCAAGTCCATTTGCATGCTCAAGGGCGGAATGCATTGAGGCACTTGGAATTGCAGGATTATCTTCCTTAGCGAGATTGATGAGTTCAGCCCATGATCCCATTCTTTCCAGCCCATAGTTCTCATCCAAATGTGCACTTTCTGAGTCACTAAACAAATGATTTTCGAATTCGCTTAGAAGTTCTTGACTAGAAACAGCTTGAGGGAGATCAGATGTAGGATCATCTTGGGTGTAGTTCTGCCAAGAAACAGCTGGATTCACTTGATCGTAGTTTTGACGAGGAGCAGCTGAATTGACTTGTACAGGTCCTCTTGCCACGGCATCTCCACAAGTTTTCATCCCTTGATCCCATACATTCATCCTTGGATTCTCAAATACTAGGTTGCCAGTGTGCTCAGCTGAATGTGCAAAATCCATGACTATGTTACCACAAAATAGAGTCAGCCTGCTTTGAATACATTCAAAATCTCAAGCAAAATGTGATTCGGAGGCTAATTCAGTACCTGATACTGGTGAAGGTGTCTCCTTAAGAGATGATTGCTGAATGGTGCCTAAAGGTGAAGGAATCCTTGAATAAGCAAAATGCACTCCAAAGCAGATGTCCAAATTATGTGCATTGTAACCGAATGAGAAATCAGCGAATCCATCGATATCGGGGAAGTTGGGAGAACTTGGCAGACTCGGGAAAGGTTTGCTGCTCAACTCACGCAACCTTTCATCACATTGCAAGAGTTTCTCATAAGGTTTGTCGAGGGACCCCGGAGGAAACACGAGAGAGTGTATCCTGAGCATAAAATGTCACCAACAAAACAGCTTAGTGTAGAAGAAGAAAAGAACAATTAATCAATTATTGCTATTTAACTAATCAAATACCTCCATTTGTAGGCCTCCCCTCTGGTAAAATCTGTTGTTAATTTCCACATTGTGTGCTTTCTTGGCCGCGGATCAATTTCCGCATAAAAGGCAGGTCGCTGGTTCAACTGCACAAGAATCAGCAGGTAAATTTAATAATGAATAATATTGACAAAAATAAAAAAAAGGAGAGCAAGCAACAATAACCTCAATGTGCAGAATTCCAGGCTTATTCTCCCGAATCCTAGCTTTCATGGATAGTATATCAGACCATTGGATTTCTATCTTCCTTTTCAACCCTCCTTCCAAGATTTCCCACACCAACTTTTTCTTAGCATAATAACACTTGGCCATCACATCACCTTCATTGTGAGAGACTCTCTGCTTACATGATAATTTTCATTATTAGATGAATTAAAAACTGAAATCAACCTGGTGAAAAATAACAAAAAAAAAAAAAGTGAATTAGATTCTATTGATCAACCTCCCACGAGCCTATTCTGAGTAATGAAGCGGCAAAGTTTGAAGCTTTCAACTTCTCTGCAATCTGTTGGGACCCCAAATCATCAACCTGAGACTGAGCCCGAGCGTCAGCCTGAGCCTGAGCCTGAGCCTGAGCCTGGCTTGAGTAATTGCTAGTTGTGACGTCATCTTTGGTGCGGTATAGCTTCTTCTCCACCGAGTCCAGGAAAGATGGAGTAAGATTGAGACTTAAGCCAACTGGTCTCAGAGACAAGAGAGTACCAGCCAATTTAGTCTGCAGAAGAGTTGAAAAGTGAGAAAATGCAAACGGTTGTCGAAAAGGAAGATACTTTGTACAATGCACGAAATAGGGAGAAAAAGACAAAAAGAGAAAGGGAAATCACTGTCAATGGAAATAACCGCAAAATCCCACGCGTCAACTCAGGCCAACCTCAAAAATTGCTCCTAGTCCATGTACGAGACACGTTCAAAATCCATAAGCAAGTTGTTTCTCAACCAAAAGAAAACAAAAGACAATCCCAAAAGTCAAATCTAATCCAAAAGTTGCTTTTGGCAAAGGGGGCCACCATGGTGACAACCCAACAAAGACAAATGACACGTACACTCACGGAGAGCGAGAGAGACAGAGGTAAGAGAGCTCAATCAAAACATGTCCTCGGTGAACAGAAAAAAATAAGCAGTGAGCTTGATGACATATCAAAGTTGCTCGACACCCACCTACACATCATCTACGGAAACAAGAAAAACAGAGTGAATCTCCAAAACAAAAAGGCCAACCACAAATCAAAACCAAAAAAAAAAAAAAAAAAAAAAAAGAAAAAAAAAAGTATTTTCAGGAAACCTGTCCATCGTTGTTATCTTTTTGAGTTTTCATAATCTGTGTATCAGCGGCTTCAATGCAGCTGCCACCACCACCAGCCCCCCACATGAAAGTATCTCTAGATTCAGCAAGAGGCTCTTTTTGGACCATGTTGTTTCTCCAAACTAAATTCAGCTAAACAGATTCTATTCCTCTATGTTCTCTCGCCCAAAACCGCAAATTTAAGGCCCAATGTTTATGTTGTGTAGAGACTGACCCTCCCTTTGAAACAGCAGCGAAAACACAGGGAACTGAAAAACAGAGGAACACTGAAACAGAGGAGAGAGCGATAGAGACGGGATTATAACCAAAATATAAAACAAAAACAGAGAAAGGAGAGATAGAGAGAGAGAGAGAGAGAGAGAGAGAGAGAGAGAGAGAGAGAGAGAGAGAGAGAGAGAGAGAGGAGAAAGCAATGGGTAGTGTGAACGAGAGTCGGCAGCTAACGATAAACCTTTGCTAACTTTCGGATGGATTTATATAGTTGTTAGTTAGGAGGCTGGTGACGTCAGCAACCCTTTTGCTCGCCTCCCACATCGGAAGCGTTAGTCTTAATTAACTTTTCAGTCACCCTCTTCTTCATAAGGTTTGGCTGGCTAATTTAGGTAATAAAATTAAAATGTTACGTCACTCAAATAAATAAATATAATTCTATATATATACTAACTTTATATCACTTATTCATAATTATAAATTATTATATATAAAGAGACATCTTAATTATAATTGTTAATAGTTATTCATTTTTAAATTTATATTTACTTATAATTTTTTAAATGCATAAAAAAATAACATAACAGTATAATAATTTTTTTTATCTTTAATTTTATTTATTTATAAAATCAAATAAAATATAATACACACACACATTTTTTTTGTTGTTACCATAATATTTTTTTAAAGTATTATTATTTTTAATAATAAATTTTTGGAAGGCTTATAAACCTCCCCACAATTGTTGATTGATTACACAGTTGAGTTAGTGTAACTTGATGATGTATGATGACTTAATCAATTATTAATATTTTTCTTTTCACATGTCTAACTAGTATTTTTCTTCTAATAATGTCCTAATTTGGCATCTAAATCATGTCATTAAATAGGCATTAATAAAACAAAATACGGTTTTGTTAAAAGGCGTCGTCAATAACTTATCACACCTGAAGACAACAACAAGAATATAACACCGGCGTGCTTAAGGAGCTCCAGTACTGCGCGCTGCGGACAAAATGCACTGGTGTACGGATTTTTTAGTATGTTAATTAATTAATTAATTAATTAATAATGAGGGGCGACCAGACGAGTCGTGAGTGCTAATCACTTCGCAGTCAGCATCCCAATGAACAAAAATCGACAGTTTCTATATATATATATAAATTTATTTGATATATTTATTAAATCTTCAATATTTACTCATCAAACAGCATGCGATTATATTGTATGTACTATCACGTGAATTTTGCCCTTTTTTTTGGTAAAATATATTTGTCAAAAAAAAAAGAAAAGAAAAGAAAATAAAAGAAAAGAAAGACAACCTAGATGGCATCAACTCGAAATCCTCGTATCGATACTCTCTCATCGTTTACTAGTCTCCAAGATGACCCAATTAAAGTTAAAATTTCTGGATTTTTTTTTTTTTTTTTTATTCTACTCCGAATTTTCTTTAAATTTTTTTTTTTATATTTAAAGAATGGCTGGAATTTGTAACATAAAGGTAATTTCATATATATCACAACTGATAGATCATATGGTTTGCACATTTTTGCAAACTTTGTATGAAATTTAAGGGGTAACAAAATGCTTTCCATTTCTCAGGAATGAAATATGTTAGACACGATCACGTGACATGCTAACACGGACCACAAACAAAATTAGTAACTATGGTTTGGTTGTACGAGATTGAGTTATTAGATCCAAATGATTTACCTAACATAAAGCTCATCCCATTCAAAAGATTATTGAATTAAATTCCTAAAAATTAGTGATTATTCGTAATTAATCTCACAATAAACTAATAATAAAAGCTCCGATAAACAAGAGGGACCAGAAGGAACACACCCCACCTCCCTCCCCCCGCATTTCCGTACAAATTTAAAATGTAATATATATATATATATATATTGAAAAGCTTATGCCTCCCTTTTTATAGAATTTGAATGAAATCAAATGATCTTACTCGAATTTGTGCCATAAATAAGATGTCTACACGTTCTTTATGTATGCTTCTAGTAATGAAATTTAACAAGACGGGTGCCTACAAAATGTTCTGATCAAATTGAGGCCAAAATGCACACCCACACCCCCCCCCCCACACACCCACAAGGATATATATATAGAAAAATTGGTGAGTGGTGGCTGGGCGCCTGCTATACACTACAATTAAAGGAGGAGAGGGGGCTGCTTCCACGTTGCTTTCGTCACTTCACACATTGCCATCATTCATTCAATGGGAAAGGTCAAAAAGAAGAAAGAGCAAAAACAAAGAGATTGAAACGGCATGGGTGACTTTTGACTTGTATGTGCTCGTGTCCTGACCTATATTTTCATGGGAAAGCACAAGTCAAAGTCCAACCCATGGCCGATGGCGATGGTTACTTTCAATTTAGCAAATTCCTCACAATTCTATGCCCAAATGTATATCCTACCTATTGTATGCTTTGTCGAAATTTGAACCCTTATGTTCCCTCCAAAAAGGTGTAGTCATTGGTAACATTAAATAAAAAGTTAATAATTAGTCATTAATACAATTATATATATATATATATATATATATAATTTTCAGAAAAAAGAAAAGAAAGGAAAAGAAAAGCAACTGAGTCGTGGCCTCGTGGAGAGTTGCAAGAAATCTTATTTTATGGCCCCACGAAAAAGTCAAAGTTCCACTTGGCGAGACTCACTCTGTACTCAAAAACATAGTTTGTCAGGAACCCACTTGATGGGTATATGCGCTTTTGGCATTTGGAGTTCGGAGGCCGCCGAGTTATCATCGACATCAACAAATTAAAAGACTCGGATTCTCACGAGGGGAAGGGAAAGCCTGTCAAGCGATGGCTCAAGACTAATATTAATTATTAGGACACTTCCATTCCATTCATTCACTAATTACTTTTTTCTTTTTTTTTTTCAGAAAATATCTTACAAACAAGTGAGATCTTTTTTTTTTTTTACAAAAAAAAAAAAAAAAAAGCCTCCTCATCTTAACCTATCATAATTTAGTTGGCTGAAGGTTACCTTTGCGCGATTTATTGAACTCCGGGAGTGCTTATCAGTGCTTTGTTTACCATCGTCCTGTGCGTGCGTGTGTATGAGATCGATATGCATGCTCGTCTTATGTGCACCTATCCTTGTCGTTCATTTGTCGGAAGTCAACCGCTATTTTCCCACAAAAGAAAGAAACTGTTGAAGGTAGTAATCGGATCCGCCTGCATTATCCACTCTCCATGTTTGTTGGTATGCTTATAATCTTCTAAAATATGCATGCACGCCTCCAACTAAAAGAAGTCAGACCACAATCTCAACCCACAATGCATACAACTCTTCACTGCATCAAAAAACATCATTAAAATTTATTAGCTTATAAATAGTTTACAGTTATTACAATTGGGTGTTTGGTTTCGGTTTTATATTTGATCATAACAATTGAAGACTGTAAAACAGAGTCTCCACTCCTGTATTGCACAAATCTCTTACTGTACTTTGATGATGCCACCAAGGGAAAGAATTCCAATAAATATAGTACAGAACCGGATTGGTTTCATGCAAGGGTCGCGGCATGGACTTCGTCTAGGGATTTTTCCTCACTCTGGTCATACCTGAAGGCTAAATCAAAGATCTGGATATAATCGTCAACAAAGTGGACATCAAGGCCTTCTTTCACATTCGATGCAAGCTCATCAAAATCCCTCTTGTTAGCAGACGGGAAGACGATGGTCTTCACTTCACTCCTTCTTGCTGCGATTGTTTTCTCCTTAACCTGATTGTTTCACAAAAACAGGAACTCGTCAGTCCTAGGAAATATAATGCATCTCTGTGGGATTAGTCTAGCGCTATTCACAGACAACCCATAAATGAGATGCCTTGAAGAAAAGGTTTGTTGAACATACCCCACCAATAGGAAGGATTTTCCCTGTCAATGTAACTTCTCCAGTCATCGCTAAATCCTCAAGGACAGGCTTCTTCATGGCCAGGGAGAGCAAGGAAGTAATCATTGTGCAACCAGCACTGGGCCCGTCCTTCTGGGTGGCTCCTGCAGGAACATGGAGATGGAGCTTGGTATTGGCAAAGAAAGGGTTGTCCGGTTCCCTTCTGAGCAATATTTTTCTTGCAACTGTGTGAGCTATTTGGGCACTTTCTTTCATAACATCTCCAAGTTGACCAGTAAGATGAAGGGCCCCTTTGCCTTCTCCTTGCTCAATTTGTGAGGTCTCTACATACAAGGTGGAACCTCCCATTGCAGTCCAAGCAAGACCCATTACAACTCCAACTGGAGTCTGTTCATAAATGCGCTCAGCATGAAAGACGGGTTTGCCAATAAAATCAGCTAGGTTTGATGTGTCTACCAGAACCTTATCAATTTCCTTCTCAATTCTTACTGCATTCTGTCAAGATTAAGGAAAATGGTAAATCCACAAATGAAGAATTTGGCATGGATGGTTTCTAACTTGAGAGAGAGAAAGAGAGAGAGAGAGAGGGGAGGAAGTAGAAGAAGCGAGATGCAAGTGCCTTGGTTCAACATACATTTGCCTTTTGTCTCTACTCAACATGCACATGCCTTGGTGCAAATGCCATGTCATTATCCTGCTGTAATTTGAAATTCCAAATACCTTAGAATCAGTAGATTGATTTGTTGGGGTCTGAATTTGGTTGGAAGAGTTATCCTCATGCACAACTTTAGCTTCTAGTGAGCTTTCCTTATTTTGCTCATCACTGATTGTTACCACTGGTTCTGTGGAAGTTTCAACGACTTCTGCAACTTCTGTTTTCTCTTCATTTGGTTCCCCAGCCTGAACATCCAAAACTGGAGATGCATTTGCTGCTCCTTGCCGCACAAGTTGCAATGCTATCTGTGAAATAACAGAAAATTAAGCACCAAAACAACAGAAATTCTAATATTTCAGTAGTTTCAGAGCTATGCATCACTAAATCCATAAAGTATGTTTTGTGCATTCAGCATCAGGGTGACTATGCATTCTATCTTTAATGCACGGGACTACCCATGCCATGCTTCCTGATTATCAATTTGAGATGTCCTAGAAGCACTACGGAGTTTACATCTGCGGGAACCCTAAACATGACAGATACAATAATAACAAAGGAAAAATGGTCACCTACAAAATCCTAGAGCATGTTTTCAAAAAGCAAGCATTTGTGGCACTGGGAAATAAAAACAACATGATCTATTCCTGTTTAGCAGTAAATGCAGTATAGAGAATTTGGTTAATACTCTTATACACTATAAGAAGGGAATGAACCTTGCGATAGATCTTTTCTATTTGCTTTTGAAGATTCCTGACTCCAGCTTCTCGGCAATAATTCTCTATGAGTTCATGAAGAGCAGCATCTGTCACATCAACCTGGAACACATTAAGTTGTAAAAGTTTCATGACTATAAGGTATACCAATATAAAGCCAGCATATGTTTTGCAAAGTTACTAACAAGGTTTAAGTTAACTAGCAACCTATGATCAATTCTTTGGTTACAGAACAAATTCTTTCTTGATGGCTGTTTGTACTGAATTATGAAACTATTACTTATTAAATTGCATGACCATTCATCACACATGGCATAGTGACTAGTAGCAAACAGATGAAAGTTGAAACCTCCACCACACATTAAATGGGGAAGAAGCAGAGAAAGAGAATGACCTGCTCAGGCTTGATGCCACATGCATCTCGTGTGGCCTTCTCCAAGTAATCTCTTGCAATATGCATTTTCTCATCGGTGATATACCCAGCAATAGCAATTACCTCCATTCTGTCCAACAGGGGATTGGGTATCATGTCCACAACATTTGCCGTGCACACAAACAGAACCTGCAGTAGAATGTACATGGGCAAAGCACAAACTTATGGAATTGTTAAGACACACAAACTTTGGTTGTGCATATAGGAACAGATCAAAATGCATCTTTTGCCCATATAAATAGGAATAGAAGGAAAGAAAATTAAGCTAGGACTATCAACTAAGACAATAAAAGAAACCCAAATTCAAGAAGGAATGACCAAGAAAGACAACCAATAAATACGATTTCTGCACACCAACCCACCTTTGATAGATCAATTGGAACATCCAGATAATGATCTAGAAAGTTGGCATTTTGCTCTGGATCAAGAAGCTCCAACAAAGCGCTCGCAGGATCGCCAGCATGTCCTCTTCCCAACTATCATTGTATGCAAGAATCAAAATCACTCAATGCTAGGACTACCAAAGAATGTATAAATTGCATGCATGCAAAAGAGATATTTGAGGGGATAGCCTGAACTATTATTATCACAAAACATTCATGGTAAGTAGCTAGAAATCATATGACAATCAAGACCAATCATCCAGAAACACAAAAGAAATGGCATTTCTAATATCTTGGTGAACTGGGATGAAAGGAATTATTGTTGAAATGGAAAAAGGAAAGCCACAAAATCAGAAAGATGCAACCTTCAAACAAGTACCTTGTCAATCTCATCAATCAGAACAAGAGGATTGGCTGTTCCCACATTTTTAAGGCACTGGACCATCTTCCCTGGCATGGCACCAATATAGGTTCGACGATGCCCCTGGATGTGGTATTGATTCAATGTGATGAGGTGCACATATTATATACTCTACAGTCATGTATTGTAACCATTTTTGTCCAAAAATTTATACCTTGATTTCAGCAACGTCAGCTAATCCTCCTACAGAAAACCGAAAAAATTGCCGGTTCAATGTACGTGCAATTGATCGACCAATGCTAGTTTTGCCCACTCCAGGGGGCCCGGATAGACAAATGATTTTCCTGTAATGTAACAGCAGAAAATAACAAATGACAAATTGACCAGTCTAAATTTCATAGATGTCAGAGATAAGCATAAAAACGTACAAATACAGAGAGACACAATCATATCAATTGAAATCAAGTGCAGCTTTAATACATGCAACGAAGGAGCTGTCCCCAAACCAACCTTGTGAAGTTCCTCTGAGTTTTCCAACAGCTATAAATTCCAATATCCTTTCTTTAACATCAGTTAAGCCATAATGGTCTTCATCTAGAATTTTTTGTGCTCGGAGGACATCAAAATTTTCATTGCTGCATTTAAAACATGCAAGTAAAATATACTAACATCCAATAGTGTTCTCCATACTGATTATGCAACAACTGAACTAAATTAGACAGGAAGCTTGCAGAAAAGGATAGGAACTTGGGTCACAAAAGAGTATGGAGATACGTAAACCTTTTTCAAATGGATATTCTTAAATAATGAAAACAACATATCCCTCGTCATGTTTGGTGTAAGGAATATGGAAATGACAATGTCAGCAACCCAACAAGATCAAAATATTACTTTTTGGAGAAACTTTTAACAGTAGCAGCATGGGAAACGAACCTGTAATTTCCAAAAGGCAGTGCAGTCAACCAATCAAGATAATTACGAGTCACATTAAATTCACTTGAACTAGCTTCTAAAAGCTGCAGTTTTGTGAGCTCTTCTTCTATAACTTGTAAGACATTTTTTGGAATATTCTCTTTCCTTGGCTCAATTCTTTCCCTAAACTTTGCTGCATCAAAGCCACAAAAGATAGAGATATTTATAGAAAACAGTGTGCACTTCTGATAAATGCTTTTGACAATCTCACGCAGGGTAAATAATTAACCCTACACAAGCAAATGAATTTGTACCAATACAAGACAAATAGCATACATTGTATTTTCAAAATAAAAAATTGTAGAGAGGAGGGGATGCTAGGCCCTGAGAAGAATTTAAGCTAGTGCATTCAAAACCATGCACTCCATAATTCTATTATCTCACTGCAGTCAATCATTTCACAATGGCACCTTCAATCATAAGCTATGATTATAAATGTCATTCATAGGGTCAGGCAAGAGTGAAGTTTCTTTATCCCACATTGTTATTCCATGTAAGAACATGCCAACCATATAATTTGATTGTCATTCAGTTTTGGTGAAAAAGGATAACTAACCAGAGAGTGCTGTCTTGTCATCTGTCTCCAATCCTAGCTCCTGCATTAAAGCAAGTTTATCTTATAGCTATTTCCAAAATAATTTCACAGAACATTAGGAAGTTCACTTCAAGTTAGATTGGATTAGATACGAGCTATTATATTTACGAAGGGAAAGACAGGTATGAAAAACCCTACAGGTGAAAAAAAAGGCCAAGTACCTTCTTTATGGCCTTAAGCTGCTCATTCAGCAAATAACGACGCTGTTCACCGCTTATCTTTTCTTCAATTGCTTTTGCAATAGATTCCTACTAGTGCAAGCAGAAAGTCAGTAAATGATATTCAAAATATGAATGAGGCAGATTTGTGCACCAAAATGATAGGAAGCTTACCTGAATCTTGCTAATCTCCATTTCTTTCTTCACCAGCTCTAGTGTAAGTTTCAGACGTTTGTATACCTAAGTTGACAGAATATTGTACGGTCAATAAAATGCTACCAAAAAACCTAGACAAGAATGTTTTGAATTCTTTCTTTCCTTTTTATTTTTTTTGGAGGGGTATTGGAAGGTTCTTTCACCATTCAAAATTTTCAGTTTTAAAAAATATCAGCCAATCAAAATTTAAGGTCTCAAAAGAATAATAGTAACAAAAAGAATATGCATCCTAATACTTACATCCAGCTCTTCAAGCACTTGTTGGCACAACAATTTATTTGCACCAGATATTGCAGCGCCAAAATCTGCTAACCTTGGAAAATTAAAATCACCTATATGCTGAAACATTGAAAGGAAAAAGATAACTTATTAGCTGAAAAAAAAAAAAAACAAAGAGAGAGAGAGAGAGAGAGAGAGCCAAGTGATTGCAATGGTCAAACAATAAATTAACAGATTCTTACATGGAGTCCTAGTTTTGGCAACATGCGTTTACAATTAAATTAACTTGCGTACAAAATTAAATGCACTTCCCAACTACATCCTCTACTCAGATTTTAACAAGCAAAATACAGGGCATTACATTGTTTTTCCATGTTTTCCCTTCTTTCTAAGTTGAATGATACTTCAAATTATCCCAAAGATAAGATATTACCATAGCTTACAATGTCAAAGCCAGCAAACATAAACAAATGCAAAGAAAACTTTCTATTTGTGCTTTATAGCAAGATTGGCAAACAAAACTAACTCATTAACCTGGTAAACAAGATTATAGCATGAAAGCAACACTTATTATCCTTTCCTCTACCTATGTACAGGAACACAAATTTTAATAACAGAAAATTTTCCAGCAGTAATGGACCAGTGGAATGAAAGCAAGAAAATATGTGAAAAAAAACCTGAGTATATGTTTGGACATGATCCCTCCAAAGTGAACTGGTCCTCAGAACATCTCTTAGGGTTGCTATAACCTCAAATGAAGTTGCTTTTATGACATCATCATCTTTATTATATGGTTTATCCTGCCAAAGAAAAACATAGTAATGAACAGGAAGGTAAATGGACACTTATGTATAGTAGGAACCTTTAATTGTGCATGGAATTCAATAATAAACTTTGATAGGGAATACAAACAGACACCATACCTTGAGATGATCAACATTGACAGTAAGGGGATCCTCACTTACCTGTAGAAAGCATGTAATTTCAGCAATGCATAAAGTTGAAGGGAACAAAGGGAAATTACAGGTTCCTTTATACGCACCATCTCTGTTATCCGCAGCCGCCGATGACCAATAAGGATAACTTGATCACCTTGGATGCTTGTGATCTGGTGCAGCAATTTCGATTATGTCACTGACATTGCTACAGATTTCTTATCACAAGCCTAAAGTTATGAGCATAAACAACAAATCACAATGGAAAAAGGTAGCACAACCCCACACACACCTGAGCAAGTGTGCCAACTTCATGGAGGCGGTTAAACAACTCTTTTCCCTTAAGATCATAAATGCTTTTCTCTGATTCAGAGCCAGTTACCACACTGGGATCAGTACCTGGTTCATCTTTAATAAGAAAAGCACCAGCATATGGGGCTTGCCTTTTTCGGCTTTCTTGCAAAGCTGCCAATAACTTTGGATCCTGCATTAGAGAGGAAAAAAGTGTAAAGTCAAAGTTTGATTCAGTATCAGAAATCAACACTGGTATATTAACCACTACAGAATGAAAAGCATATGTTAGAAACTTTTAACATTAAATCTTCACAGTGATGAGGGTCATTTTACTTCACTAAACAAAAAAGCTTTAATTCAGTGCCACAATCATTTTATAATTAAGTTGCATAATTAATAAGTCTACCATGAAAAATTTAATGGAATGGCTATTTGTGATATAGGTATGAAGAATCTAAAAGCAACCACTGGACAATTGAAAACCATATAAATAGTATGATTGAGGCAAAGCATAGTGTACCTTCACATATATTGGCATGTAAAAGCCAGGAAATAGAGGTCTATGCGGCAACGGTAATGCCAACACCTGCCATGGATAAGGAAACTCACCTCATTATCGGACTAAATTGTGTCAAATTCCATTGGTTTACAAGAATAATCACCAAAAGTTCAACAAAATCCAAGCAATTCATACATTAGTTAAATCCATAAGAAACAAACAAACTATAATTTCCTCTACCATGAGCATTCTGACGTCTGACAAAGAATATGAAAAAATCTTCTACTAATTTAAAAAATGTATATTGTCAAGCATGTTTTGGCATCATATAATTCTTGTCAAGGCTCCAATTCTTTCCATTATCCCACATTCCCAAAAAAGCCAAAACCAGTTCTGAGAGGCACAATTTGACAATCAAAGCACGATAAATTTCGCAAGAAGCCAACTTGGACAAACCGATGCATAATTATGAAACCCAAAATTGATCAATAATGTCAAAAAAAAAAAAAAAAAAAAAAAATGTAACTAACTGACATGACATAAAAATCAACAACATTGTTAGGTTACTTCTTTTCGCTTCAGTTATACAACAATGAACTCAGAAACCAATTCAACATGCCCCAAGGCCCGACCAAATAAGAATAAGAAAAGAAAATGAAATAAAGAAAGAAAAACAAAGACTTCCTTGACCTCAACAAGAAATAGAAAAAGAAAAAAAAAATAAAAACCCAAGAAACACAATCTTGATGACTCACCGAAAGATAATCTTCGGGTCTAGGATTCGTGGGCACGATTGCGGATAAGTTACTGGCTTCGGAACCATCGCCTTCCGCCTTGCCGCTCTTCATTTCCACTTCCACAACCTCGCCAGGGCCATCCTTGGAAGAACCCGAGCAAAAGAACGCTCTTTGATAGAAACCCGGTTTACTCCGGGACCTCCGGGCCAAACCGGTGATGGAACTGAGAGCGCTGAGCAGCGTATTCGACGTTGACTCGGCTGTGATTCGGACGCACGGAGACGATAGGTGGGTGCGGATCTGGCGCGACGGGAGGAGTTTCAACATTGCAGGGGGTGGGGTTTTAAGGATAATTGAAGGGCAGAATTGAGATTTTGAAGGGATTAGATAAGGGGTTGATGCTAGAAACGAAGAAGCGCCATAGAAGGAGGAGCTCGCGGTGAGGGAGGAGGAGATAGAAGGGCGGAGATTAGTGGAGGAGCAATGGGTGTTGCTTAAGACAAAGCCCTTCATAAACCCTACTACTGCAAAGTGGGTTTTTTTTTTAAAGAAAAAAAAAATAAAAAACAAAATTTCGGAGTTATTTGTGAGGACAGTTTTGCCCTTGTGTTTTGTTTTTGGGTCCTGGCAAGGCAAGGCTGTCAACTCAATGTTAAAGGATAGCAAATGATACACGAGACGACATGAAGGTAAATTTTTTGAAAGGGCGATAAATTTGGACACAATATTAAATTAAAAATTATTTTATTATATTATAATAAATTTTAATTATTTTTTATATTAATATTATTAATTTAAAATATTTTTATTTTTTTATTAAATTTATTATTTATTTTTTAGTTATATTATATATTATATAAGATATAAAATATTAATTAGTATAAATATAATATTTAATTAAAAATTAAATAATATTAATATGAAAAATTATTTTTAAAAAATAAAAAAAAATAAATTAAAAAATTGGTGACATGGAAAAGCGCTTTTTACACAGAAAAATAAAAAGATTTTTTTGATAAAAAAATTATTAGAGAGAATAATTTTTAATTAATTCATAAAATTTATTAATTTATATATAAAGAAAATTAATTTAAAATGATGTAAAAATTATTTAATTAAAAAAATTAAAAAAAATTATATTTTAAAATGAGTTTAGTTGAAATAAAATATAAAGTGGAGGAATGAATCATATTGTTAATTTTAATTTAATTTTAAGGTCAAAAAGTATCAATATTTTTTATAGACATTATAATTAGTTAGTTAGTAAGAAAAATTGTAGAAACAAAGATGTGAAAAAAAGAAAAAAAAAAAAAGAAAAATTCATATATTTGCTATTATATATGATCACAAAAGTATTAATTGCAAGTTACGCATCATTACAATAATTTGATGGAGGGCTATTGAGTGGAAGGAAATCGTAAGGCAGCTGGGAAATTCTGAATACGAGAATCCGAACGAAGTAAGAAAGGGAAACGTGCGGGCATATGCTGATTCATAAAAGGTTTCCATTTTTTGTTTTGTTTTTTGGGGCCGGGGGGGGGGGGGGGGGTTTGGGTTTCAAATCATAGAAGGTTTCTGTAAGAAGGGTTAGATGCAAATGAGGCCTTCTTAAAGTAATGTTGGAGAAGTGTAATTCGTTGTCAGGCTGTTTTCAATCCTTGGATCCTTTTCACGAGCTCCACTGCACTACCTGCTAGTTTTTATTTTTATTTTGTGGGGTGGGTTGAGAGCACAACGTTGTTTGGACTTTTGGGAAACAATGTCTACAGTGTCTTGACTCTTGTCTTGGGTTAAAGGTTATAAGGCCGGGAAGGGGGGGGGGGGACACAACTAAGAACCCAAAAAGGCAAGCAATGTACACAATGGGCTTCCTGGGAATCAGGGGTTGCCTCTATTATGTGTTGGTGTTTAAGGGCCCTCTTCTTCGGGCCCCATAAATACCCTTGATAAAGGGGTGCAGAGAGGGACCACTAAGTTCTGAGCTTTCAAATTTGGGCTTATCGGAGTCCATCCAGAAGCCTAAGTTAGCACTGCCCCATCCCCCAAAACCCCCGCCCCCCCCCCCCCCCCCCCGTCCCCACCCAACCTTTTTTTCTTCTAAATTGGTTCTGACCAAAATTCAGAACTCGAGATGCTCCCTTCCCTTCCCTTTCAAATGGGAAAATATTATTCTTCGCTCACCGAAAAGCCTATGGGGTCTCAACTCTTTTAACTATAGCCTGAGATTGGGATATCAAAAAATCAAAAAAAGTCTATACCATCTAAAAAGAAATTTTCATTACATACAAAATATGCGATTTTTTTTGTGTATTTATGCGCAAATCAGGGAACAAAGAACCCATTTTTGTAGTCAATGTTCAGTGAAAATGGGCATCTAATGCCATTGCGAAAGGGGGAAGGACCATGTAAAGCGGAACACGCTCAAATCGAATCCAATGGTGCGGAGGGAAAGAGACGTCTAATCAAAGAAAAGCCCACCAAGTGGATTGAGTGTGGAACATGTCGTCGTGTGGTTCCCACACAGCCATTGGCCATTGCCCACAGAAAAATATTTTGTACACGAAACCAGCCGCAAACACCCAAATGATAGCAGTAATTCATGAATTCTCGTGAATTCATTCGTATGTCCTGACGCAATTGGTGGGTGTAATTATATTATACAATTTATTTGAGTTAACAATGGCTACGATAGAATTGACTTTTATCACAGCCAATGAACACACGGAATTGCTCCAAAATTGCAATTGTTTTTCTGTTGCGGCTTATGCTTTGCTTCTCTTGAACGGAAACATTTTATTATACGGGGCGATCATGGCATGAGGCACGCCTCCTATTCAACTTTCTGAGGAATAATATTATACATTAATCTGATTTCAATTTAAAAAAAAAAAAAAAAATGAGATACATGCTTTTCTGTGGTCGTTTAGACTAAACAATATATAGTTAACTGTCTCCACTCTCCCAAAGATGACATAGACACAAGTTATTTGATGCGAAAATATTGATGCTCTTTCCCTATACACAAGGATACAAAACTATATAAATTTCACTTGGCAGCGATCCCACTTGGCTTCGCAGACCAATCTTTTAACGACATCCTGAGAAAGGGCCCCATTGAAAATTGTGGACCACCCACCCCCCCGGTGGTGGAAGTTAAATCTGCAATTTCAACGTCGAGTAGTCGCGTAGGGGCAACTCCTTGGCGGTACCGAAAGTCGCCAACTTGTCCCCGAAATGATGTTTTTATGTGTCGAAAGAGTTGCCCTTCCATCGCAGCGGCTTGTAACTGTGTGAAGTATGAAACTCGTTCGACACATTTTAGACACGTGTTACAAGCATTAAAATGTGCCTAACAAAAGTACGAAATCAAGGAAAAAAAATGGTTACTCGTGTGTAACATTTTTAATTAGGATTTAAGTTTTTTACTTTGGTTTCATTTTGCTGTAAATCAACGTGATAAAACCCTAGTACTTCGTTAACCAATAAACATGCATGATCACCGAGTCTTTCTTTCTTTCTTTCTTTTTTGACTTAATAAAGGCCAAGGATTCGTTTATTTCTTATTGACTTAATAAAGGCTAAGGATTCGTTTATTTCTTACTTTCGAAAATATTCCAAGAGCCGTAAAATTCTGACCTCCAAATTCTAGGTAGAGCAATGCACCGTCACAATGAAACCAAACTCCGCATCGAGTGTTGGGCCCCCACAAGCTTCCATAAATAATGACCTCATCGGGGGCTTCTCCCAAGCTGTCTCACGTTATTCTTTTTGAAAGGGGCCTTTATCTTTTGCTCGAGGGAGTCTTCTGTTTGCCGAAAAAATAACCTCATAGTGTCGACATGGCTTGCCAAGATGAGCTTTTGATACAGAATATCTGCGAGCTGTACGAGCAAATCTCAAGCCTTGAGAGTCTCAAACCCTCCAAAAATGTCGACATGCTCTTCACACAACTCGTTCTCAAGTGCATGCCCCCAAGCCCTATCGATGTCAACAAGCTTTGCCAAAAATTGCAAGACATAAGGTCCGAGCTGATTAGACTTTGTGGAGAAGCCGAGGGGCTTTTGGAGAGTCATTTCTCAAAGATCTTAGGATCCTATGAAAACCCACTTGACCATCTCAATATATTCCCATATTACTCAAATTACCTTAAACTTTGCCAATTGGAGTTCAATATCCTTAGTCAGCACTATAACCAAGTCCCCAGCAAGATTGCCTTTGTGGGTTCTGGCCCCCTTCCCCTAACTTCAATTGTCTTGGCTACCAAGCACCTCACCACAACTTCTTTCCACAACTATGATTTCGACCCATCAGCCAATTCAATGGCAAAAGGCCTTGTTCTTTCCGATCCCGACTTGTCCAAAAGGATGTTCTTTCACACAGCCAATATCATGGATGTCACAAGTGAGCTAAAAGACTTTGATGTGATCTTCTTGGCGGCTCTAGTTGGCATGGACAAGGCTGAGAAGGTTAGAGTCATTGATCATTTGGCCAGGTTCATGGCTCCTGAAGCTCTTCTGATGCTGAGGAGCGCACACGGGGCGAGGGCTTTTCTCTATCCCGTGGTTGATCAATTTGATCTTCAAGGATTTGAGGTTCTCTCTGTGTTTCACCCAACTGATGAAGTGATCAATTCAGTTGTGATTGCTCGTAAATATTCCACGGCCTCGCCCGTGGCTTTTCATGATCGGCAAGGCCTTGGCCAGAAGCCCAATATAATCCTGCCTAGCAAGTGTTCTGATATTCCAGCATTCTGTCCACTTTGCAGGGGAAAAATGGTTGATGAATCGGTTATTGAGGAAAACTTTTCTTAAACATCTCTCTCCCTCTTTCTCTTTCTATCTCCCTAATATATGTCGTTCTCCTGGAATGGGAAGTTGCCGTTTAGTTAATTACTTGCAACTTGTAATAGGTTCATAGATGTCTAATCTGTTATTGATGTGTGTGTGTGTGTGTGTGTGTGTGTGTGTGTGTGTGAAGTCCTCTAGCAAGAGGCTTCGCTAGTTCAACTTATCAAATAAGTGAAGATGGTTCTGAGCTATGTCCGATGTCCGATGAATATTTCTGCCGGGGAAATATATTTACTGCAGCAAGAATCAAATGGCAGCCAACAGATGGAATCAAGCTGTTAGCACATCATCATCCTCTTAGGTCTCTCTGTATCTCTATGTTTCGGATATTCATCATAATTGGATAACATGTTGTATCTCTTCCTTGCCTAATGAATAAAAAATACCATTTTGTGCAATGTTTGGTCCTTTCAAGAGTTCAGTCTTTCCTGTTGTCATGGGATATGGTCTTGGGAGGGTTCATCTTTTTCTGCTTTTCTAGTTTTCAAATGATCTGTCTGCGTAGAATTCTTCATATGCGTGTGTGCACACGTCTATGGAAATATTTTGTGGGTAGCTATTATGTGTGTATACATAAATGTGTCATATGCGTGCAAGCAAGCAAGCAGTAAGCATGGCTCAGGCTCCTTAATTACACTGTATGCTCACTATAGCGTCATCTTTACTAATCTGTGATTCTCTATTTTGTTGGTTGTTTAACCTGAAAGAGAGACGACAAAATGGAAAACTGCCGCCAGGTATTGGAAATTTTTTTCCGTACTATCTTTGAATATTGACAACTCTCGCGATTTCCTTCACACTGAGACATATCTATTGCGTATTGCGTAGGGTTTAAACTCTTTGGCCGAACATATGACTACATGCACTCTTACCACCAAACTCTTATCTCAAATGATAGTGTTAAATGAATCTATAAATTCATTTTTGGCAATCTATATTAAGGTGTTTCTTTTTTTTTTTTAATTTATTTTTTATCAGTCAATAATATTATGTTGGAATTGAGAATATGAAATTTTCCTTGAGTAGTCTAACAAATTCTAGACTTATTATTAATGGGTTCTTCTGTTTCCCAAGAAGCAAATGCACAATGTACTTACGGAACCTGTGCCTTGCAGCAATCGGGTATTGACTTGAGTGTTTCAAAGCCAATCGGTTTAAGAAAAAACAGTGCAAGTGCAATACTCAAAACATGGTTTACGATGACGCGTTTATTTAGACTTTGTTACGCATTGGTGACTTTCTTCTTCTTCTCCCTTTTTATGATCGTCAATTCATCATCTGCTATTATTGGTTTTGTTTGATTTTTGGGTACAGCATTTATTTATGGTTCAACGAATTGAGATTGGATACGGAAAGTGAATGGGAAGCATGGAAAGAAACAACTCGGGGCCTAATAAGTCTTTTATTGGGTCCCCACAAGCATTCATGTTTGTTTTAACCCTTTGTCTCAAAAATCCTTTCCACATTAATTTTCTCGTTGCTTTCGTGTCCGAATGGGAAATGCATTTACAAGATGCCTGTATTCATGAGAAATCGTGCCATTCTCGCCATAAAAGCTCCTCATTTTTGCTTGTAGCCATAGCCATAGCCATTGCGTGTGGGTTTGCTTCCTCTAACCTAGATGGCAACTAATTTGCCAAAGAATAGGCCCATATATTGAAATCTTTGAGCAATGGGGTTTTCACGATATATTGGTAAAACTCAAAAGAAGAAGAGAGTTGAATGGAATAGTAGCGCGAATTCTCACACTATAATGAATTAGATACGTGCACTCGTATTTTTATTATTTTTTTTAAATTATTTATCACAATAGAATTAGCAACATATACATATGATTAAGGTAAATTAATACTGGCTCGAATCCTAAGTACAGTGATTATTAATTTACTGAAAATTATTCTGCTTGCATTTTCTATATGTAGATGGGATCCCATAAACGATCTTCTGAAATTGGTTCCAAAAAACTTTCAACCTTGGACCCAGGGACGTTAGATATGTAAATTTTTAACAACAGGGGGGGTTTTTTAAAGATGGAACAAAAGCTTGAACCCTGGGTTGAACCCTCAGCTAGTTGTTGTCCTTTTATATTCACGGTCGCTTGAAGGGCTATGAACCAAGATGAATCCCACACTGTCCTCGTAGCGAAAAGAAGGTTCCTTGTATTAGTTTCGAGAAATCAACTAGTTTTGTCATAACATTAAATGCACTGTAGACACTTGATGCACGACGCCAACTATGGATACACAGAACCTAAGCTTTCCTCAGACTTCCCGCTTTCTCACTCCACCCCAGAACCATAATAAAGAAGAGCCCAACCTTCATGTACCTCCGAAGTTATGAGAGAAAACGAGGTCTCCACTCCATAGCCCAAATATTCCTTGTGTCGTGTGCCAGCAACATTAGAGCCTTTTGATTTTCTCTTTTGGGTCCAGTTGGTCGGCCCAAGACTAATATTTGCAGGACGGAACACACAGATTTTGCTTTTGGGTGCGTTTTCCTGTTGAAAAACAGGAGGCGGATTTGGACTTTGCTGCTAATCCCGTAGAGAATGAATCGGACAGACTAGCACCGAATTATGCGAAAGCAGACAACTAAACGACTTCTTGTATAGTTCCATCCTCCATTTTTATTTTTAATAAAAATAAAAATATTTGTGTTAAAACTCTGTGAAAAAGATTTTATCCCCAACATTTGTATAAATCAAAAAATTCAATGATTTTAAAAATTAATTCGCGCATCGCCCTTGTCTTGTAATATAAACTTATTCAACCCCAGAAAATAAAAACAGAAAACCAGAAAAACAAGACAACAATAAGAAGAATGAAAAGAAGCTTCCGTGTAAAAAGGGATTCAAATAAAGTATTTGATGATACCGTACATGCAACATATGCAAGAAACTGAACTAGTCTCTCACTCACTCTCTCTCTCTCTCTCTCTCTCTCTCTTTTATTTTTTTTTTTTTTTTTATTTTCAGTATGTATCGATTACATTTTAATCGTGTCCTTTTCACAAACAGATTTGACAAAGTAAAGCATTAAGGTGTCTTATCTATTACATTGTCGGCGTCGCCTCCAGTAGTAACAAAGTACGTACTACTACTAGGCTGTCCAATGCCGGTCATGACCTTCCCATGGCCATGGCCAACACTTTCCATGAGGGCCAACCTCATGTGATCCGACGGTTTCCAATGCCGCTTCCGCTGGTTGATGAACCAATTGTTAATCTGCTTTTGATCGAGTCCGGTCATCCCCGACAACCTCGCTTTCTCCTCTTCCTGCACAGCATTATTGTTTGTTCAACTTAAACTAAGCCACTTTTCATTTATTATGCAAGAAGGATCCAATCAAAATAAACATTCTTGCTTCGTCCACAACAGCTTTTAGCCAATTACCATTTAGAAATATTGCATAAATGTAAAAGTTAGTGAGTAGCAAGTGAGATTCTAGTTGCATTCAAAATTAAAGGGTCTCACCGTAGGATATGGCCATTGGTGATGGTGGTTCCACCAGTTCAAAAGTGCAAGCCTTGCGTCTTTTGGTAGTTTTCCTTTCTTTCTTTTCTTCAAGAACTCTTTTCTTAAGTTGCTAAGGTAGCCACTGTACTTGCGCATGAGCATTTCTTTGAGATCCTGATCATCATCAAATAGGAGGCGACCGCCACCAGAAGATTCTTGACTTTCAGATGCTTCTTCTACTTCCCCGCTGAACTCCTCGTCTGAAGTCCCTGCTGCTTCATCTGCTAACAGGCAGAACGCTGACTATTTTCAATTTTTTTTTTTCTTCCAACCAAACTTTCAGTTTTTTGAGAGCATATTGGTCACCTTTGAATATCCAAAATCCCGTATTTAAAAGGGTTGAATAGATATGGATAGAACTATATGGAGATGTTTTTTCTAAATCCGAATCCCCATTTTTCATTTTTAACATGACCAAAAAATATTTTGCCATTGGAAGATTGTAGAAAGCTGTGGGGAAGTCATCAGCAATCAATATTGGCGCAATGGTCGACCCTTTTCCAGAATCACAACCATGCAAAAGTTTCAGGTTGAATGTTTGTATGTTGAACCATCTCCTAATGCAATAGTGACAAGAATTCCAAAATGGCCAAGAAAGCAGCAACACAAGGTACCTTGTCTGTCAAAGAATCATGCAGCTCTATGACAAAAGCTGATGAATCTGAATAATTTGACTTAACAATTTAAAATTCGACTCAATCCAACTGATTTTAATTAAAGAACCTAAAATAAAAATAATCTAAATCTAAAATGCCCTAAAACCTAGTTAACCCAAAATCCAAATAATCTGAATCTAAATAACTCGAACCCAAAACGTGAAAGACCTAAAACCTAGTATCATGAACACAATGAATATGAGATCCGATGAACTTGAGACTCTACATAATCAAAACATGCCCCTTTGCCACATTTACCTTGCTATATGTTTCTACAAGTTTTAATGATCATAGATTCTTGTCTTCCTAGGTTCTATATGTGATGCAAAAGTGCCAGTTATGGTATTAATGTACAGAACAATTCCGAAATGAAAGAGACTCTTCAAATAATCTACTGATCCCTAGGCCTAGCTGAGTCAGGACCAATAGGACCGTGAATTTGCAGATGGATTGACTAAGAGACATAGAAGTCTTCAACAATGGATTTTGTTATTGCAGTTTGGCATTAGCCATATAATTGTGAATGTATTGGAGTTTTGCTAAGCCTATGCACTATTTAGATATTCTATCTATTGCCAAACAAAACCAATGGACATGAATTTTCAATTTTAATTTGTGAACAAGCATGCAGGTTATGGGACAATACCATGATGGAGATGCCATTTCATGACTAGTGTAACGAATTAGAAAAAGGAAATGTTAAGTCAGTTGCAATAAAAATATGGCACATTCTGGGGTAAAAAAATTGATGGTCACCAACTCGTTGGCAAGCACAAGTTGAAAACTATTTTTTAATCTATGCATCCTGACACAAGCTTTAGGCTATTAACCAATGGTAACCTCCACAATTCATTTCACTTTTAATGCACACAGAATAGAACCAGTCCATTCAACCACCCAAGTACTTGCACAAATTGAAAAGGGTTCCCCAACATCATCAAAACAAAAACATTAGTACACAGATCAAAAGAAAGCCGTGGAATCAAAACTAGAAAATGCGCACATTGCCAAGCTTTACCTGAGCCATCATCGTAACTTACTGACAATGCCCCTTCACAAAGGCTATTTAGTTGTGATCCTATTTCGCTTAAGAAGGCGGTTGCTTCATTGAACGGCTTGGACAGCTCCTCCTTGTATCTCCGGAGGATTTCAGTGTATGATTCCTTGCATGACAACAGGAAAATCCTCAAATACTAAGATTCGTATCCAGTTTTTCTAGATATCATATCATCATATTGTCCACTTATTCTTTCATATTTTGTCTTATTATTATTTTTTATTATCTTTTTAAAGAACCAAAGAAGCGTAAACATATATAGATTTGAAACCAAATGACGGACCAATTAATGGAAAACTGACAACTGATTAATTACATTGTACTGTACCATGAACTCGTCAAGTTCTGGATCCGCTCCTATCTGAGCACTGAAAGTGTTTGGATACTTCTCTCTGCTTATCTCTTCAAGGACACAAGCCATATCTGGGGGTGCACCGACCTTACAGCCATCCACGAAAATCGGGAAAAATACCTAAGTTTAGCAGAGTGGAATGGAATTTTCTTGCCTAATTTTTGGGTAACCCATCAACAGGAACATTACCTTAAAAATGCTACAAAAATACCATCAAAATGCTATAGAGCTGTAGAAACATACTAACCTTTTGGCACTCTATGTGGGCAGATAGGAGGTCTGGATAACGAGGATGATTGACGATCTGGGTCTTCATTGTATCGCACATATCCGATCCAGTGACTTGTGTATAGGGATTACCAGCTTCAAATTGGAATAGATCATCAACTGGACCGTGAAATTCATTGCTCTCAGAAGTACGGAAGTTACCAGAAAAGCTTTCAGCTCTAACAATATCGTTTGAGCAAGGTTTTGTGGAATCAAGCCTAAAAATTTCCTCCATAAGGTCTACAAGGAAAAAGAGTTTTAATCTTGAGGAAACCACACCAACAGCTTCGCTGAGACCTTGATCAAGCGACTGTAAACTATATATAGTGTAAAAGAGATATTTTTACTGGGTTGAAACACAGAGATAAATCATATTTGATTATCGGTGAAAAAATAAGCCACCTTGTTGAATCCTCTTCTTTCAAATTTCTTCTTTTTTAATTGAACTACATAGCCCTAAAGTAGCACTACTGTGCTCAGGATGTCAAAGTACAGGAATCTTGATGATAGATCAAATAGAGGGATTGAGAGGAACACTGTAGCTAGTCGCTTAACCCTTTATTTTCTTGAAACAGGTGAAAAGTCATCTTAAAAAAAAAAAAAAAAAAAAAATACGTCTACATATCACTTCTACATCTAATTAACGACCCAAGTAAATTAAGCATCGGAAATTGAAGAAAGAAAACTGTAGACACAAGTTCAAGAATATAGCCATCCAGCTAGCTGGGTAAAAGCCTCCATCACACGAACCCAAGGTAAAGAATGAAGCATGCTTTGAGGTAAACCTGAACTTCGCGTTGGAAAAGACCAGACCTTTCACTTACTTTTCCAAGAAAACCCCAGATGGATAAAAAAAAAGAAAATTGATGGTATACAAGGAGAGCAGTGACTAGAGCATGTGCAGTGGCTTAGCAACAGAGAGACAGGATGAGTGAGTGAGTGAGTGAGTGAGAGAGAGTGCGTGAGAGAGACGGGTATGGATTGCACGTTCTTGCACGCTTGTGGAACAGTACAATCATATGACGACTGATTGCAGCTAAGCGTATAGCCCGTATTTATAGAGGGAAGAGGACATTGTCTGCTTACTTGGATTAGACAGTGTGGCTATGACTTGACATTCTGCCACCTTTCAGATTCTCACTGGTCACATGACTGACAACCCACTGAGTATTTTATTAATTATATATTGAATTAATGGAATTATCATGGAGGGATGGATGGATGGATGGTGGTTTATCGTCTCTGGCATTCCCCCCACCAACTACCACAAAAAATCCCCCCCAAAAAAATGGCGAATTCTCCCAAGCATGTCGAGGCCACGCAACCATAGACAAATTAGCCAACATACCGAATGAACGCCCTGGAAAATCCACAAAATGGACAACCATTCGAAACGCACCCAAAAAAAAAAAATAATAATAAATTTAATTGCAAGGACAACATAGTAATTTCAGAAGAGCCACGGCCTACAATTTACGCTTAAATGACCAGAACACCCTTAGTTATCTTATTAGATTATTATTATTATTATTATTTTAAATAACTTACAACTCTGCAATGGTCACAATTGAAAGGCCAGAGACCCCAGCCAGTATTTCAAGGGCACTTACCTATTGACCCTTTCTCTCTCCCTCTCTCTGTGCCGGGCATTTGTGCAAAAAGAGAGATGAAATTATTGGCAATTTTTGCTTATTAATGTTATACTTGGCTGTAGTCAGCATGACAGAAAATTTAATTTCTTAATTTCGGGCTTCTTTTCTTTCTTTAACAGTCTTGTGCAAATGAATCGGCGTAGCTTTAATATTTAATCCAAGTAGATTTGACTGCACATATCCTCTTCGTCCATTCTGTCTTATTCTTTGCTGACAAATATCCCGCTGCACCATTGTGCTCTTGACAGGAAATGACGGTTGGTGTCAATCTCTCCTGTTTTTGTGGAATATTGTTGTAGGAACCCCTCTGGTTGTTGATTCTTGGAAAAACCCTTCTGGTCAATGGCACGGGGAATATAAATTGGTGTAAGGATCTCCGTTAGGCCAAATCTGTCATGGCAAGGCCCATTCTCGATAGAGGTCCTCTAAATAAGAACAGTAGAGGAAGAGGAAGGAAGACAGTGCGTGGGATTCACTTTCTGTTCTTCTAAAACCTCCTATCCCTTCTTTGATTTCTACTTCGGGTCCTTACATTCTATTTACGGACTCCTTGTCTCTTCGTCTCAAGGTAACTGTCCTTTTTTTAAAATCTGCAATTTGGACCGCCTCGATTCATTTCATTGATGAACAATGTTTATAGTTCCTGCCCTGGACACCCTGCATCATTTTTTTGATATGATGTCCTTGTTTCCAGAAAATTTCAAATTCATAGGATGTGAACTTGAAAAAGTTCTGTGAGGATCTTCAACATCAAATTAATATGCTACCAAAAGCAGGCTTATGTGAGTGGGCTCGGCTCTTATGTCGATGCTTTTTCAATCGATTCTTTCTCTGAATTTATTTTGTTATCTATAAAGTTAAAATTGTTTCTCCAGATTAGAGCTATGGGGACAAAGGTCCAGTTATAGACGCTGTGGTATAGAACGGATGAGAACTGTGGCAGGCTGCACTTGATACAGAGAGTCTTGAGGAAGAACCGGACTCTGGAAAACTTGCTAACTTCATACCTCTTACAAATTATAGGTATGCCTTGTTCATCGACTGTGTTGTGTGGCCAAAATATGGAGTTTTGCCTCAATTCTGGAAAAGTATTCGTCTTTGTAGACTGTTATCTTCGACAATGTTAAGTTTCATGCAAGGGGATAGACATTCTTGTGGCCGAACCCACTTATCGGGGATCCTTTTGGTGACGTTACGTTTCCCTGAAGCCCCATGAATTCATCAATGGAAACTAGGCAATGGTCGCCTTCTTTGAAAGTCAGCAGCGGTTCGTGAATAGAAATTGTGATTTGATAAGCATGCAAATACAAATGGACTAATGAAACCTTGGAATTGTGGAGGTGTCCTCTTTTTGGCGGCAGAGCCATTTGAATCAAATACTTCTTCCTTTTTAACTTCTCTGCACTACCAATTCTAAAATATGGCTGCCTTACAAAGTTTGGGAGTGTACGGGTGATGGACCATTTGGATTTGACTCGGAAGCTGTTGCTCTTGCTGGGCCTGGCTGTGGATCGTTTTATGTTTCTTTGAATCTTTGTAGTTTTTACTCAATTTCGTGAGACTGACTTTGGGCCATATGCGATTGCAAATGTCAATTGGGCCCGACGTCTATAAGAAATATGTTTTTTTTTTTTTTAGTTGATCCATGTTTATGCTGAGCGGAGGTTTTTCTGTTTTTTTTTTTTTTTTTTTTTAGTTAAATTAGAAATGAATGCGATTAAATTGGACTGGTTATTACTTGAAATTGTTAAAAAAAAATTTTTTTTTAAAAGAAGAATCATATAATCTATACATATATATATATATATATATATATATATATATAGAAGGAGGAGGTCCACGCATGCTAATATTTTATGCTAACATGGCGGTCAAGTGAGCCCAACTCATGGTAATCATCCAAGTTTGCACATCAACATCGAGAATACACTGCCAGTCTTCCTAATTCTAAGCAAAACCAAGATTAGTTTTGCTGTTGTGTTCTGTTGACGGAATATGTTTCATTCCTTCGACAAAAAAAAAAATAAAAAATAAAAAACCTCTGTACAACACCGGAGATCTTTGATTATAATGTTAATTGAGAGAGAAAAAAGGTCAACCGTCCCAGCGGTCTCTGCCACGCGAACTGTTTGATTTGGGCTTGGTGATTAGGACGCACATCCTAATCCATCAGTGATCGAACATCACACCTTGTCAATTGGATTTGGATTGACTGACGCGGTCTTGCGTCATTCCATTTACATAGGGCAGGGAATGGGACCCACATCCGATCATAATTTATATAATATATCCGCCCAGCTCCAGCCATTTCTGATGATGAGTCAGTCAGTCCGTCCCCCTTGCCTGCTTCGAACACCACTCAGATCCTGAGTATTTCACGGGACCCCATTTTGATTGAGAGTCGAAGCAAAGTCCAAAGTCCATTGCACCGTGGGCTATTAAATTGTCGTGCGAATCAAAAATTGGATACTAAAAAGCGGCACATCAAATTCATACTCTGTTACTCTGTTAATTTTGTTTCCGGCGATCAGAGATTAGAGAAGAGAAGATTGGAATCAATCAAGCGCGGGAACGTACAGCTCTTAAATACTAAATTAAACTTAAATGGCATATCAAAGGTCTAAAAATTGACTTCGGATTTTACAGAGGGGAAAAAGGATATGATCCTTTTTTTGTAACTTTAGGTTTGTCCAAGATGGCCATTTCCAGGTCTTCCCAACGATAAGACCAGGCCTTGAAGATCGCTTCTCAGCTTTGGTTCTTTGGCAATTGATGGAGCAGACTTGATTTGAGGATATGGCCTATTATTTGGTTGACTTCTCAAAGTCCGGCAAGATTCTGCCATGGGAAGCGTTGTTGGCCGCCATGAAGGCTTCGAGGATTGCATGTGACTTGGGTTGGGACCTAGTTGAACAGCTCCCCGTTGGGTTGCTGGAGGTGAAATATTTTGAGATACAATGGTCCCTCTTGATATGAGCTCAGATGCCTGATAAACAAAGCCAGTGAATTTGAGCTTTACTTTAACATTCTCCTAGGCGAGGAATCCAAAATAATTGTGTAATAGAAGCTTTACTTACCGGTGCAAACAAGACCCCTCTGTAAATCTTTCCATTAACAGTTGCAGTCATTAGGAGACCTGAATCGAAGGCTCCTTCAACTTTCCCCCGAACTTCAGCACCAAGCTGAGGAGTGAGTGAAGCCATAATAACGACAGGAATGAACAAAGAGAAGCAGAACCGAGAAATCGCGAACACATAAACAGGACAGATTGTAAAAAATGTCTTGATGCCACATATCCAAAGAATGGCTTGTGATAAAAAATAAATAAAAAAAATGTATATACCAGGCTTGGAGTAGACACTGCCTCCATTGGCTTACATTCCACTGCCGAGAGTGGTGTTCCTTGTCTTCCTCCGTGAGATACATGAGAATATTGGTCCCCATTTTGACCCTCATCCGACAATTGGAGATCAAATGGAGCTCTGGGGACCACACATCCAGGTCCTTTGCGTTTGGTTGCAACCTCATTGAGTTGACAATTTCTTGGAATATGATTTAACTTGTTAAACAGATTAAGCCCTTGACAGACTACAACAGAGCCAGCAGTACTCCTCACCGGTGTCTGTTCTCGATCTGATTGAGAAGGAGATGAATGTTGAGAGAGTGAAAGTGAATGCTCTTCTTGTTCTGATTGTTGAACCTCCAAGGCCTTCGGATTCATAGTTCTTTTCCTCTTTGGATGTGGAGCATCTGAAAGGAAACATTCATGTTAATTGCTGCCGGAATATACATGGACTACAATGTTCGGGTGTTTATGTTCGAACAACCTGAACTGAACTGAAAAGGTGGTTTCGTTTGTAATTCCAGGTCATGAACTCGCTTTTTGACTGCTTCTTTGCTGCCCAAAAACATCGTTTTCTGCTTAACAGCAAAAATTATTAAGCTCCATCTAACATGAAACTGCATATATGTACACTGAGGGAGGTCAAGCTTTGGTCTCAACTGGTAATTTTATTACCAAGTCATTTTCTGTTCCTCGTGGGAACCTTCCTTTTTCTGCAATTGGATGATTTCTGAAAAACTTGGACAGAGAAGTGCTATAATTACTATTGGGATGTTCGGTTCCCAGTTGCAAGACCAACAATTCATTGAGAGGATGCTCATTCTCCCCGCACCTGACAGGTCACACCAAAATGATAAGTGGAAGACAACAACCACTACCCCTGCCCACTTTGGAAGCTAAATCAAATGACAAAAAGGGTTACCCTCCATAGATGATTATGCCTGATTCCATAACAACAGCAGCATGAGAAAACCGCCCTTGTGGTTGCTGACCATATGTATCAAGCCGAGTCCATGAACAACTATTTAGCTCAAGAGTCCAGATGTCATTGTAGTAATGCTTGTCTCCAACACCTCCAATAACATAAACCTGCAGTCCATAAACATTATTTCTAATAAAGATTCTTTCCACATCGCAAATAGAAACAAATTCAACAATCCACTATTACTTGCCTTTGTCCCAATATTTACAGCAGTATGACCTGCTCTAACACCCGGATAAGATCCTCGAATATGAAGCTGTGACAAAAATATACAACAACCATGAGACCGTATCCTATTAGAATATCTATGTGGATCATTACTTTGTGAATCAAAATTGCATTAGAGCGGCAACGTGAACTTGATACCTTTGACCAAGTAAGCGTGACAATATTAAGCACGTCGACATCACCATAATACCTATCGCCATGATCACCACCATACACAAAAAGCTCGTTACCTATTGCAACAGCACTGTGACTATCTCTGGGAACAGGAATATCACCCTTCAGCTCAGGAGAACTCCAACGCATGGTTTTGAGGTCTAAAATATGCAGATCGTTCAAATAATTGGCTTCTCCTTCTCCACTACCCCCAAATATCACCATCTTATCATCACCAATTAGTGTGGCAGAATGACTTTCACGAGGGGAAGGAGAAGTCCCTTTACATTCAGGACTTATCCACTCCCTGGTCTCTAGATCCAAAATATGAATGTCATTTACCTTCTTTGAGCCATTTGTGCCCCCAAACACTATCATCTGGCGCCCAACCAGAACAGCACTGTGGCTATCTCTTGGGCCAGGTCCTTTACCCATTGTCGTCAGTGTGCTCCAAGCCATTGTATCTAGATTTAGCATAATAACATCACCGAAATGCAAACCCCTGCAGCATCCCTGAAACAAGTAAAATCCATCACAACATAGCAGAGGAAATCAAGACAAAATCACAATTATGCTTATGGAAAGGTATCCCAAGTCATTCCTTCTTGTAATTAGCTTCCCTTCGGTTAAAACCAGCTTGGAATTTGAATATAAGAATTGCAGAAGTCAATGCAAAATGTAAGGTTATGAAAGACAGTTTTCAATTATTTCTATTTGTTAAAACACCGTTCAACTCATTGAGCTAAGTGCAGTTAGGTGAGGTCAGAGAATAAATCACACGTTAAAGAATCAAGTTAGTAGAATTGAACTGGAATCCTGACCATAATTCCATATTTTTTCCATAAAATTTTGAGGGAGAGTAGGTATCGGTACATTTAATGTTTTCAAAGACATGGAAAATGTGGCAATTTAAGCAGCATATTGTGGTTTAAAAGGAGAGTAGCAGGATGACAGCAATAGCTAAATATTAGAAGCAAAAGAGTGCCAAAGTATGTTTTGATGGGACACAAATAACGTGACTACATTTATGAAACATTAGCAGTCATAAACCATGTCTAATTTGAAAGAGACACTGACAGACAATGAAGAGAGGAGGAGGAGGAGGAGGGCGAGGGGGAAGAGAAGCATTTCTAAATCAATAAAGGCTGGACGTTGGTCATCATTATGGGAAACCAGCTGTCCGACGACTAGATAGAGAAACTACAACCAAAACCAACTTCAGATACCATTCCAGCAGCGAAGTGAAAGAACCCGAAACTAAAAAGAAAAACCTACTACCACTACCGTTGAAGGAAAAATATGTCTCTCTTGCCAAATATATGCCATAAAAAAGTTGTGTTACAATCATGAATTAACAAGATGAAGGCAAAGAAAGCCTCTAACAATATCTTTCAAGACAAATCTTTTGATGTAATCAAGTTTGAAACTACAAGGGCAGAGAAGATGATTTCTGGCATTCTTTTTTTTTTTTTTTTTTAAGAGAAAAATTATGCCTACCCCATACACATAAAGTACACCATGAGAGTAGCAAGCAGAGTGCCCCCATCTCTCGGGAGGATTAAACCCCAAAAGCTTAGGATAGAGCCACATTGCCTTCTCCTTTGGAGCCTCATTTCCAAAAGACCCCATTAATTCTCGTTTTTTCTCCCTTCTCTCTCTCACTCTTTCTCGGGGCTGAAACTAAAGCTCCAGTTCAATGCAGTGCATGACAATGATAAAGAAAGCCGAGGGGGAAGAAGGCGCGGGCCAGGAGATGACAAGCAAAGTGATATATCAACTATCAGTGTCAATGGACATGAAAAGATGGGTGCTTTCAAGTCTCACCCACTATGGCAACCCATATCGACATGCGCTGGTGGTGTCAAGAGCTAATTTTTTTTTCCTCCCAAAAAACTTCCTTGCTTACTTTGAAAAAATATATAATCTTTTTAGCAGGAAAAGGAGAAAAACAAAATTTACCGTTTTTAACTCGACAAAACATTTAATATTGTTGTAGTTCAATTACATTACATGGCTGGATAGGCTTTGGGAATACCAATCAAGTGACTTATCAATTCAACGTGGAAATATGACTAGCTGAGGAAGGAAATATTATATATATATATATATATATATATATATATATGTATTTAGTTTTTTCCTCTCTTTTAACACTTTTATACCTGAAAATGATGGGAGTTTGGAGGCATTGGGTTGTGGGAAGGGACGGGTGAAGGTGTTTGGGTTTTTGTTTTTGAGGATTTTGACACCCCGTGAGACGAGACCATGAGAGAGACCTTTTCCTTTCTCCCCCTTTTCACTGAACTAGCAAGCATGCTTTTTTTTTCTTTATTTTTCTTCTTTGTTAGCATGATATTGGGATTGATAGTGAGGGAAATTTTACCCCCAGGCTCTCACTCTTTCTCTCTCTCCCACTCCAGTTTTCAAGGCGGTTATTGATGTGGATCTAGAAATGTGTCCCCTCAAGCTTCCTTGGGAGAAGTGTAGGGCTTTTTTGTGCTAATCAAATTCCTTCCTTTTTCAGTTTCGGGAAATGGAGTACGTTTTTTCCTTCAATCAAAAGGTTGGAGGTTTTCCAAGGGTGATGGAACTGAAAATCATTCACGAAAATGAACTCATTATGCCCCTCATGGCATGGGATAGTTTTATAAATTATTACCCATCTTCTTAACAAGAGTAGAAACAGATTTAGAACTACTGAGATACTCCCAAGTAAATTCCCTTCAACTTGTTGCTCTTTAAAATGACAAGACAAGTTGGTTATGTCATGCACATGGCGGTCATTCTCTTCCCTTTTCTTTTGGTGCATAGGCCATTCATAGGTTCACTTCACCACCAAGGTCAATATATTGTGGCCATTCATAGGCCAATCCTGTCTTTTCCCAAGAAAAGTATGCTTAAAATGTTCCAAAACCTTGAGAGAAGGAAGGGATTTGTCTTTCTCTCTCTCTCTCTCTCTCTCTCTCTCTATATATATATATATATATATATATATATATATATATATATATATATATATATATGGCACAAGGCACAACATGACATGCTAGTTAATGCGCCTTGACACATATAATATAATTAAGAATATACAGAAAAGAAAGAAAAGAAAATGAAATGAAGTGGACCAAGTCCTACGGTTTAGAAAGCACGCGACGAACGCGGGGGGGGGGGGGAGTTCTACCAAACAATTACTGTTGTAAACTAGTCTTGTAATATTTCTATCTGTCTCTTTTCTCTTTCTGTGTGTGTGTGTGTCTGGGATGGGATGGGATGGGATGAGATGAGTTTCGTGAACTCAGTCAGCAGAGTTGGAGATATATAAATATGCGGGTGGAGAAGGGTGCGTAGAAGGATCGGCAATGTATGTATGGGGTTTGAGTCCCTCTCCCTCGATTCACGCGAACATCCTCGTGACTTGAGAAATCCAATTCCTTTCCTTTTTCTTTTCTTTTCTTGCTTTCGCACTTCTAAGGCTCTGCTGTGTCTTTCTCGGAAGTCTCGCGAGCGGAGTGATAAGAAATGAAATATCGGAAAGACATCCATCACCACGCCTTTCACGAGTGTACGGAGTTTATTTTACTTTTCTTTTTTCGTAAAACATAAGACAGCGGGGAGTTCATCCCAAATTCTCTTTCTCATGTCTTACACCCCTACGTTAAATTCCGAAGAAATAAAATCTTAAAACTGTTAATCAAAAATTATTCAAACACTCGTTACGCCTACAAAGTTATATTTACGTTTATTTTCGTGGAATGCTTTTAATAGAATTTTATGATATAAACAAAATTATCAAATTACTAATAGTAAATTATTATTATTATTATTATATTAATAAAATATTATCAAACACTCGAATTAAGGATCGTAATGATATCACCTCAGCTCCTCGGACAATTTTCATGTAACGAGAGATTTCAACATTCGATTTTGACTAATATACACTCTTCTGCCAACCAAACCAAACCAAACCAATTGGTTGGTTATTCAATACTGCTAAGGAAATATTTAATTACTTTTGCTTTCAGAATGTAATTGGCGGTAACTTCACATCTAATCGTCAAACACACACGCGCGCACGTATGTACCGTTGGGAAATACTTGAAACTACATTTCCTGTCAGAAAGTAATTAATTTTTTATTTTTTTGTTTCTTTTTAAAGTCGCAGATTATATAAAATATTGAAATATTTTGGCCTTTTTTGTTTCTTGGAATACAAAACAAAGCTGCCCCCCAGCGTGACGGGTACGTGCGGTTGTTTGTCACCGGAACCGATGCCCAATGCACACCGGCACACCTTCTTCTTCGACTATCTTCCTCTATCATTAATTAATAATTGGGCTTTTTCCCAATCCATAACGTTCCATCATCGAGCAAGCCAGTCAATCCCCCACCCCCCCCCCCCCTCACTCCGTAAGCTACCATCGTAATCCCCCTTTATTATTATTATTCTCATTGCTTGCGACTTCTTACTTAAACTAGAGAGTATATTCAAGAGATCAGATTCAAACTCAATAAGACGTGATATTCGACCTCACAATTTGTATTGCATTCTCGTGGAGAAGCTTTTCTTGCATCTCTCAACCCTTTGTTAATCGAACCCTTGTACCAGTCCATGAATTCTGTTCGGCTGAAGTAAACTGTGTGCTGTCAAAGAGGATGGAACATACACCGAGCAGCGTAGTAATGCAAAAGGGAGCGCAGAAGTTTATTGGGGTAGAACAGGGAATTGAATGAATTGACGCTTTGGGGCTTCGTTCAGAGATTTGTACACGTGAGGTTGAATAAATTAATGCTCCAGGACCCCCCCCCTGGTCAAATGTACATTGGAATGTGTGAATGTGAAGTTCGGGAATCAGAGACTTTACAATTGAAGCGTACGATTATTTATAGCGCAAGCAAGAGCAAGAGCAAGAGTTGACGTGAGATGATTTACTTCAGCCTTCCTTTACCTGTAGCTAAAAGTAAGGCAACGGCATTTTGGCTGTGCATATCCTTGCTCCTATAATAAAAGCCAAGAAGTATTTCAATTGTGGAAACTCGAACAGCAACTGTTCACAACACAAAAGTATAAAGAGGTTGAAAAAAGGGATGATCATGGAAGACCTCTAGTTAAATACCTATAATGGTTAGAAGTAAGAATGAGGATCAAAAGGAGAGGAGACTTCTTTGCTCGTCTGTTGGATTCAACAGCCATCGGCAGAACATCCATGCTGCCCCAACCACAGATAAAAGCGATAGCATGGCCAGAACCCCAAAATGTGAAACATCATTGGCAATTATTGCAACTCCTAACATTAACGACTCTGCCAAACTTGCAAGAGAAACCTCTGTTATTCCTATAAGGTTTGCTTTAGATGATGGGATTACAGTTTGCAGAATCTGTGCCCCCACGACATCGTATGACATGTGGCCTAGCCTTGATAATACCTACATAGAAAGAACACACAAATGGTTACCGTGTATTGTATTGATCAAGAGACGATTGTTGCAACCGCCTAATATGGAAATTCTCAACAATTTTTTTTATACAGGAACAATAACAGGTTTACGAGAAAAGATTAGAATTGAAACATTCTATGGATCAACATTATAGCATGCATAGAAATCAAGACAACGACAGTGATTCTTACAATCAATCCCAAGAAGAAAAGAAGTGGGCTCTGTTGCGAAAGAGATCTGCTCAAATATACTGCAAAGGCTACAGAAAGGACTGAAGCCTGGAATATTAGTCCAGCTGCTCCAGCCTGGTCATAGAGAGAGTAATTATAAGAAATTGATGCAGAACAGAAATTGTTTGGTAACAGTAGGCAGGCATGTGAACAAGAACAAAAACTAACCTTCAAAATTCCTAGTTGCCTGATCAATGTTGCGGAAAGAAATGTCGCTGCAACACCCATGAAAGCACATAATCCAGTAAAACCACCAATGATAGATGGATTTACCCCTGCTAAGCAATTCCATATGTTTTCTTGGAGTTAATTAATCAAATCACAGAACTTCAAGCAAGGCATCCAGCAAAAATCTGTGGAAAGTATCATTTATTTCTGATAGGAGAAAACAAATTCCACAGCAACTACTACTTTCAAATTATATAGATGCAAAAACAAGAAGGAAGTGTGGGTATTTTCAAAAGCTGTCGCTTGAGTAACACCATGAATGTTAACCATAGAAAGTCCTAAAGCAAGACAAAAAGTATTCCTCTAAACATGCAACAAAGGCTGCTTATATATAAAACCCTTGAACTTCAAGTCTAAAGCTTCATTCCGAATAATAGAAATAAAGATCTCCTATAATGATTTCATGACAATTGGGCAAAGGATTTTACCGCGCTGCGTTAAAAATGCTGTCATCAAACTGCCAGGAGCAAGTACAACATTAAAATAGAGTAACACATAGGCAAGGCTTGCAGGAAGAACTGGCTGCTGCATGTATTCCTTCCACCCAAGCTTGATAGTATCCGCTGGTTATCAAGAAGATAGATTAATAAATATTGAAGGTCATTAGGTCATTTTAGTGAAAACAAGCGCATAGTCATTCTACCCATAGTGCCAGTATCAGCCACAGCTCCTTCAATGGACTCTTTGCAGCATCTTTGGGAAGATTTTGAGTGGTCAAGCACCCCAGGAAAATTGTTGTTGATTAACCATATGAGACCAACCTGATAAACATTGTCAAAGGATGCCAAATAACAGCAGAGATCTTTAGTTGTTAAATAATATAGCAGGAAGCTTACCATAACTGGTAATGACCATATCATTAAATGAGCAGCAAACCTCAAGCAGGTCACTGGGTCATACTTTGAGAGAAGAATGCCAAATACGGATGCTCCAGCTATCTGTAATTAAATTTGAAGATATGTCTACCAGATATCAGTCTCCAAAAATGACTTGTCATAACAAGTTAATCTGATTTTATTTTCTAATAGATCCAAATGCTACATATCGTAACAATTAAGCTATAAGCACACTTGAAAATTCCAGAAACTGACAACTAAGACAAGAAAACTGATTGGCATTTTAGTGACTACCTCACAAAGAAGATCAATCCGATTAAGAACAGCATTTGCTTGTGCAAGTGCAATTGGCCGGTTTATTCCTGCCAACTGCATGTACAAGAAAGGTCAGATTATGCAAAAATTTTTCAGAAAATATGAGAATATTCATGAACAAGTAAAGCAACAAGAAGAGATTTGAAAAGGTGCTACCAGCACAACCCAATCACGTTCTATAGCAACTCCAGTTGCTACTCCACATAGCCTCTCAATAGCCCCCGCAATGACAAGTACAATAAACCATGGTTGTACAAGAAAGGATGATGATGAAGCGGGGGAAATAGCATTGGCACGGATTATCATAGTGGCAGATAACAGTTGAGCAGCAGCCTGAAAGAAGCAGGACAGTGAAGAAGAAAAGTGGAAGGGATAAACCTATATTTAGCAGCTTGCATATACAATGTGAAAGTAGTCACCTGAACCACATTTAATGAAACATATGCAGGTAACCTTGGAGAATTATCCATAAGTCTGCCAAGAAGAGGGCCTCCAATGATTATTGTAAGCTGTTTAGCACAAAGCTCGTCAGAGACTGCTCACCTAACTCTAAAACATATGTGCTCAATTTTCTTATTTAATGTATTAATACCTTTGCGAAGAAGCAGATGATTGCAACTGGTAGAAGACTTGGATGAAGCAATGCAATAGAAGAAGGCCAAACAAAATTCCACAGCTGTTCCACTAAATTCCCAGCTAGACAACTAACATAAAGTGCTGCGACATATGAGTCCTTCATGTTAGACGATACACAGATAATCTAGCCTATTTTGAAAACATATAAAAGATGCAGATTATTTGATCTCTAGGAAAGGGCAAAGATTATTGCTAGTATGTCACCAAACAAGAATAGTTGAGAAACTTTTTGACATAAACCCCTCCAAGTACGACTGAGTTTTAAAAAAAAAAAAAAAACAATCAGAACTAGACATTTGTCTCAAGTAATATGAATGTTACATAACAAAAGAGGCAACCCCACCCATAGGATGAACAATTCCATCCAGCAGTCAATATGCAAGAAACATATAACACATATAAAAAGTTACAATGATTTGATGCTGCCACCAATGCTTCAATAGCAAGTGGACTGCTCATTGCAAGGACATAATCCTAATGATACAGTGGAAACTGTTTAAAACTCATGACTACCAGAGGCTGCTAGTGGCTATTTTGTAATGACTTTAGAAAAAAACAAAGAAAGAAAGAAAAAAAGAAAGACAATGCTCTTGCTTGTTAGATATCTGTTGGATTCTAAATGGTTTCATGTCGTTCAAGCTAAAATCATATTTTTGTCAGACTTGGGCAGAAAAAAGCATACCATATAGCCCAGCAGGATGTGCTGGGGTTGCAGCCAGGGCATTTTGCTCCTTCTCTGATAAAACCTAAGAAGGAAAGCAAGAGAGACATGACAAAATGGAAAAACATCAACACACCAACAAACGAGAAAAGAACTAATGTCAAGCAATCGTACAGGTAAAGTTGTCAGAAGACAGTCAGCATAAGTTTCTTCAGCAAGTAGACTTAGAGATTCAGCCTCGAGGACGTCAGATTTAAGATGAACAATAGGGGCTGAACATGCAGGCTCAACAGCCGATAAATTCTCCAGGACCTCTTCATCAGCCACAACTCGGCTGTTATACAAGTCGGCATTTGTGATTGAGCGCCGTGACTTGAAGTTGCTGAACCGCATTCCCAATAATTTCAAATGAGCAGAATTGCTGTCATTTTATGTCTGTTAATTCATTTGCTCAGAAAACACGGTAAACTGCAAAAATCAAATCTGGAGCTTCACTCCCGAATTCACGACTATAACTTCCTTATCTTTTTATTCAATTAAAAAAATTTTCTCTTTTCCTCTACTTTCTCAGTAAACAAGAAAACCCATTAAAAAAAAAAAAAAAAAGAGTATACAGAAAAACAAAGTACCTGCAATAATCCGGAATGGAGTGAAATTTCAACCGTCGGGGCCCAGAAGAGTGGCTATGGCGAATCCGAGCGCCAGGCGATGCGGATAGATAAGCTTGGCGCTTCGACAAGAGATCGAACTTGAGATAGAGAGTGCGTGAAATAGTGAACATGTTTTAAATTTCAACAACTTTGAGTACCCAAACTTGTTGAGAAAGGAGCAGTTGTTAGATAATTCCTTCTGATTCATGCAGTCTCTTCAGAGTTTCAAGCTTTGAGATAAAAAGGTCTCTTCTTGGGACCAACTCCAATTGCCTATAAAAATATTTTGTCAAAGTATAACTACAAGAATCTATAAAAGCCCATAGTTTTTCTTTTTGTTTTCACTTCACTGAATTTATAGGTGGTGGTTCTGGGGAGAGGGTTATCTCAGCTCAGGGAGAGGCAGGGGTGGTCTGTTTTTGTGAGTCTCACAATCCAAGGGGAAAAGTCTGCAATTGCATCGCTATGTGGGGCGCTGCTGTTCTATTGGGTCATCATCTCATGGCAGTAACTATCCACCGTAATGGTAGATTTTATTTATTTATTTTTAGGATTATCAAATCCTTGATTCTCTTGAAAAGATAAAAAAAAAAACAAAAAAATTATGAGAAAAATTAAGGGAACATATACTTAAATGAATATATAACAAATACAAAAGATATAAATTAATTATATTTTTTTAATTAACACAAATAAATTTAAAAAAATAGTAATTTTAGTAGGTGCCTATTAATAATTAATAAGTATGAATAATATAACAAGACTTGAAGAACAGATAATAGATGTGTAAGACATTTCTCGAGTGGATGTGGCGTGGCCACCGGGGAGGGGCCGGGGGGGGGGGGGGTTTCCCATTCCCACAAGTGATTTTGGGTTATTACCGGAGTCAATTCCTCCATCAATCGATTTGTGCTAATCCCGACACAGGATTAGCATTTTCTCGATCAAAACTCACCAGAAATTGTAAAGCCCAAACAACACGACCATGGCCATGGCCATTGTTGGAAAAGATAATTAAATTAAACCCCACCCGACCCACCACACTTACTTTTTTTCTTTTAATGTATATTAAAGTGGGAAGGGCACGGCACGGGTTTGTTAATGTTATTTTTGGCCCAAATCTAGGAGTGTGGATGGCAGAGTAGAGAAACATGAACCCAACGCCGCCCCCAGCGAGCTCAATTACCACTGCCATTAGTCTACCTTTACCTTATCATCATCATCTTGTATCGGGAGACCTGAGCACACCCACCCCCACTAACACCAAGAAGCTTACCCAGAGAGCAATCCTAGACATCCTAAATACCAAATACAACAATTCACTGCATTCTATCAAACAAGTTCATGCTGTGGTTCTAAGGGGTGGCCTTTTTCAAGACCACTATGTATCTGGCACCTTAGTGAAATGTTACGCAAATCCTCAGCTTGGCAACTTGGACTTGGCTTTAAAGGTCTTTCATTGTGTTGCTAATCCTAATGTCTTTGTCTTTAATGTTATAATCAAAGGTTGCGTGGAAAACAGTGACCCTTTTAAGGCAATAGAATTGTACGGCGATATGGTGGCCGCCAATTCTAGGCCTAATAGGTTTACCTATCCTACACTGTTCAGGGCTTGCAGCGCTGCGCAGGCAACCGAAGAGGGTTTGCAAGTGCACGCTCATCTAGTCAAACAAGGGTTTAGCGGAGATGGGCATATTAGAAGTGCTGGGATTCAAATGTATGCAAATTTTCGCCTTGTTATGGAGGCACGGCGAGTGCTTGATGAGGCTGGAGAATCGGATGTCGTTTGCCATAATGCCATGATTGATGGGTATTTCAAGTGTGGAGATGTAGAAGCGGCTAAAGAATTGTTTGAAAGCATGAGGGATAAAAATATTGGTTCTTGGAATGCAATGATAACTGGATTGGCTAAGTGTGGCGTGGTTAGTGAAGCAAGGGAATTGTTTAATGATATGCAAGTAAAAGATGAGATAACTTGGAGTGCTATGATTGATGGGTATGTTAAAGGAGGTTGCTTTAAGGAGGCCTTGGAAGTTTTTGGTGTGATGCAGAGGGAGGAAATTAGGCCAAGTAAATTTGCTTTGTCAAGTGTGCTAGCTGCATGTGCTAACTTGGGAGCTCTTGGCCAGGGGCGTTGGGTTCATGCTTATCTGGAGAAGAATTTTGTCAAATTGGATTCTATATCAGGCACTGCTTTGGTGGATATGTATGCAAAGTGTGGTCGAGTTGACATGGCATGGGATGTTTTTGAGAAGATGAGAGTGAAAGAGGTCTTCACTTGGAATGCTATGATCTCTGGGCTAGCCTTGAATGGTAGAGCAGAGGAGGCTATTGAGTTTTTCTTTAGGATGCTGAGAGGGAACTTCAGGCCAAATGGGATCACCTTTGTTGGTGTCTTAAATGCTTGTGCTCATGCTGGAATTGTCAGTAGGGGACTAGAGATTTTCCATTCTATGAAGACAGTGTTTGATGTTGAGCCTGAAATGGAGCATTATGGGTGCCTAGTTGATCTTCTTGGGCGAGCAGGGCGCTTGGCAGAGGCTGAGGATCTTATACATTCAATGCCAATGGAACCAAGTGCGGCTGTTTGGGGAGCGCTTTTGGGTGCTTGTAGGAAACACAGTGACGTGGAATTAGGTGAAAGAGTGGGGAAAATTCTACTTGAATTGGAGCCACTGAATAGTGGTCGATATGCATTGTTGTCTAACATCTATTCTAAGGCTGGGAGATGGGATGATGTTGCAGATGTGAGGAAACTAATGAAGGAAAGAGGAGTCAAAACTACTCCTGGAAGTAGCGTCATTGAGCTTGAGGGCATTGTCCACGAATTCAAAATGGGAGATGGATCACACCCACAGATGAAGGAAATCTATTTGATGTTGAAAAGTGTGATTGAGAGGCTAGAGACGGAGGGTTATTTGCCTAATACTTCTCAAGTTCTATTTGATATTGATGAGGAAGAAAAGCAAACATCACTCAAGTACCATAGTGAAAAGCTTGCAATAGCTTTTGGATTGATCAGCACAAAGCCAGGAACAACAATCCGTGTTGTTAAGAATTTAAGGGTGTGTGAAGACTGCCATTCTGCCACCAAACTTATCTCACGGGTTTATGGTCGAGAGATTATTGTCAGGGACCGCGTGCGCTACCATCATTTTAGGAATGGAATGTGTTCATGCAATGATTTTTGGTGAGTTATGGTGACAACAGAAGTGACCAAAGGGTATCAGCGTGTATTAAGTCCATAGAAGGCACAACTGGGGATGTATGTATATGGAAAATAGTTTATGACAGTTCTTATTGATCACAGTCGTGGCCCATTGTGATATCAGCAATATCCAACAAATACATAGTTGCGTGCCGATCTCACCTTCACTACTAAAAGAACAATGCCTTTTCTTTCTGGTTTGGCCAATGATACAGCTTTGTCTGCTAAAGCAACTCAGTTCTTCAGACAAAATGACATTGGAGAACAAATCAGACAAGATATGGCCAATGCAGGGGACTCAGAGGCTTTATCAATTGCAAAACAAAACCTAAAGACCATCAAATGCCTCTCTTAATCTCTTTTCCAATTTTTACCATACTTGGATCACTAATGTTGTATTCTTTCATTTCATTGTCATTGCTTAAACCAGAAATTACCCATAGCAAGCTCAGTAGCCATCTTTCTCATCGGATATATTGTGTTTAGCAAAAATGCCATGGGGCACAACTATCAAATGCATGACAGAACAATTGTAACAGAGACGCTTATGGTTCCATACCATATTTGTACTTACAATTGTGTGGATTACACTTATTATTTGCTAATTGCTGCCTGCTGATCAGTTGACTTCCCTTTCAGATTCTCTCTCTCTCTTTTCTCATGCTACATATATTCATAATGCAATCGTCCATAGTCAATCAACAAACCTTTTGAGGTGGGCAATCCTTAAGATAATAATGGTGAGTATCGGGTGATGACCCAGCAGAATTGCCTTAGTTACTATGACTGTTGTTCGTGGCCTCATCAACTCGTATCATATTCACTGGTAGAAGCACCGCTGGTTTGTTTATCATTATTGATATCCGTTGCTGGCACTGATCCTGTCATTGAATTACCATACATGCTTGATTTTTCAGAGTGATCATTTGGATTATCATCCTTTAAAGTATTACTGGCAACATCCAATTCTCAGCCGTGCTGACCATAATTCAAGACTTCTGTTTTCGTTTCCTCCAAAACAAGCATTCTGGCATCAAGTTGGAAGCAAAATAGTGCTAATCCAAGAAAAAAGAACATTTCATGAACTGTCTTCATCGTCAACCTGTGCTTTTCAATCAATAACAAATGATGTAAAAGATTTAGCAAGATTAAAAGCGATCACTACTTGTAATGGATTTCCAACTACAATCAAATAACTGAGGGGGGGGGTACTGAAGTACTTGTTTTCTTCCTTCTTTAAGGTTAACATTGGTGGATAAATACTGCTTCTAAGGGGGAAAATTTATAGCAGAACCATTTTTAGTAATCATGATTAGTGGAAAAATAGGAGTTATAAACAAGAGCACTAGGGATATATAAAGAGATGGTAGATAGATCGCAAATGTTCGAGCTTATTTGCAGGCCATTTACTGGTGTGCTGGAAAGCGTAAAGTGGCTACGATATGGTAGCAGCAATTATGAGTAAGAGAGCAAAATAAACGAAAAGTTACCAATATTCAATGGTGTTTTGAGGTTTATCTGGTGTTTTCTTACTCATTCTCTCGTTTTGTTGGCATTATAGGGTTCAGCAATCAATTGGCAACCCTACTCCACAGCTAGTTCACTGCCTATTGTGCTGGGCGGCTAACTAACAATGGACGATTATTGGCTACGAAATGATAACGTCATTAATGATTCTCCATCCTAGAAATAATCTGAGTAAGAAAACAGAATAAAGGTAGTGACTTGCATATGCCAGATAAGGTGAACTGTAGTAATGAGGTCAAAATGGTGGTCTAATTGCTAATGCTGGTCTGCTTAAATAGGTAAACATGGACCTAAGACTTGGCTTTTGCGATGGCGAACTTCTCTCTTCTACATGGCAAAACCACGAATTACACATATCATCATAATAAAGCCTTTTTGTTCGTCTGTTTCTTAATACATGCAAAAGCCAGGCAGGCCACTTCTCCCTCTGCCTTTAAGGCTGCAAAATCATTATTTTTTCCCTTTTTTATTCTTTATTTTTTTCTGGTCACTCAAGAAACACTATACAAAAGAGAAGTAACTATACGATTGAGAGGCAATAAAAAGATGTAGGAGTAGATGACTAGCTGATTTTCTTACAGCAAACATAGTTAATGCAATATGTTGTATGTTCTCAACGTTTTGGGTGTAATGAGCTTACACCCTTGTGACCTGTCCCGACCCGTGAAATCTGGGACAAGATATTTGGGCTAACTATGCCCATCCAGGATGGACATCTTTTGGGCTGCCCATGAATCATGCCATGGCCATGCCCATGCCAGCCAACTACTCAGCCAGGCGCACAAAAAAAAAGAAAGGTGGGGACGGTGGTCCTGGTCACCTTGTGGATAAAGAGCCAAAATTTCCAGTTCTTGAAGGAGGAAAACCAAGCCTGTGCCACCAAAGCCACTCATTTCCTTTCCCTCTCTGGCTAGCTTCTCTACTTTTCCTTCCCATAAACGTACTTGATTATAAACAAGCCAATCCGGGAATACCATGTACAAATAGCCATCGTCAAAGACATACCAGAAGACAAGAATATTTAAAGAAACTTGAGAAAACCGAACGCCGAAGCATTCTTTACCCGCCATCCATAACATCATGAGTTTAACCTCTAAGAGCCATGTCATGGCCATGAAATTATTGTCACCATGTTCTTCTCTGCCATACCCCAATTCCCTGTTATTCTTCACTCCAAGTCCAAAAGGGCCAAAACCCATCTCTGGCAAGGTCCATTTGTTGGAGTTGAGATCAAAAAACATGGCCTTTACTAGAAGAACGGTGGTGAAGGTGAAGGCTTGTGTCAAGGTGGAGCAGAAGAATGACCCAGAAGAAGCAGCAGGAGGTGGTGAGTGGGGGAAAGTGTCTGCTGTTCTTTTTGACATGGATGGAGTGTTGTGCAACAGTGAAGAGCCTTCTAGAATGGCGGCTGTTGATGTTTTCGCTGAGATGGGAGTGGAAGTTACGGTGGAGGACTTTGTGCCATTTATGGGCACAGGTAATTGATATTTTTTAAATGTTTCCATTTGAGCTTTTTTGGGGTTGATGCACAGGTTATCGTATTTTAGTAATAGTCCTCGCTTCATCTCTTTCCTGTTCTTCTCTTCTGCGACGAGTATGTACTCTCTGTTGGCAGAACTAAAATCCTCATTCTCTATATGATTGACTTATTATCTAGTTTTGCTAGTAAATATATTACTGAACTGATGGTTCCGCTTATTTGAGGTGACTTCTAATAGAAAGCTACATTTTTACTCCCACCTTTTGACTAATGTACTAGGTGAAGCAAACTTTTTAGGAGGTGTCGCTAATGTTAAGGGAGTGAAGGCATTCAATCCTGAGGCAGCCAAGAAGAGGTTCTTTGAGATATACTTAGATAAGGTGAATCATCTGAAACTCTGTCCTAGTGTGTGGAGGAATGCAAATTGTTACATGATGCCTATAATTTCAATTGTCACAGTATGCAAAACCAAATTCTGGAATTGGATTCCCAGGCTCCCTTGAACTCATTACTCAGGTATCTAACTATGAACTCAAAATTCACACGATACAACATAGGCTGCATTAATTCAACCAAATTATGCAATGACGTTTCTGTACAACAGTGTAAAAACAAAGGTCTCAAAGTTGCTGTTGCATCAAGTGCTGATCGTATCAAAGTTGATGCAAATTTAGCAGCTGCTGGTTTGCCATTGTCAATGTAAGTTACCCATGATTTGTCAATGTAATTTAGAAATTAGAACATGGAGTGAATGTGTGATGCATGCAGCTATGCATCTTCTATGCATGTAAGCTGGAAATATAGATATTGTACCAATTTCATGGGTAATTATTAGCTTATAGACGGCTGTACAATCAAATCAAAATGACATCTAAGTGTTGAACTTATTGATATAAGGTGCTTTGCATGAGTTGTTTTTATTTTCTTTTCTTCACATTGGGTTATTCCAGATATCAGTTACTGGGAAATCTGCTTGTCATTTTCAAGCAGAGAGTTGGTTTGTCAGAGGGCTTCTGTACTTACAATTTTGTTAACCTCTTATTATCAGGTTCGATGCTATTGTATCAGCTGATTCTTTTGAGAATTTAAAACCTGCTCCTGATATTTTCTTTGCTGCATCAAAGATCTTGGAAGTGCCCCCTAATGAGGTATTCTAGCCTTGCAACTTCATTTTCTCAGATAAGTCAAAACAAAAATAAGGGCTTAGCATACCACCTCTATCTAGATAGAAGGGTGTTTTCATTTGCTAAACTTCATTCTTTTAATCAAATTTATATTGTTCCTAGTGTATTGTTATTGAGGATGCACTGGCTGGAGTGCAGGCTGCAAAAGCAGCAAATATGAGGTGAACATGCAAATACAATTGTCTAATTGTTGTGCTTATACATGCTCATTTCTCTTTTACAAACAGTAGAAATGGTTTGCATGAATGCCTTACTGAATCTAGGCTTATTTCTTTTCTCAATATCAATTTCCTGCATTTCTATATGGGTCTCAATCTCTGTTTAATCAATTGGCTCTCTTTCCTCTTGATGCAATTTCAGACCTAAACCATAGCCTTTCTGTGCATCTTGCAGATGTATTGCTGTGACAACTACATTATCGGTAGAGACTCTGAAGAGTGCTGGGCCATCTCTTATCAGAAAAGAGATAGGTGGTGTTTCACTTGAAGATATTCTCTGTGGTGGATTCGGTGGCTATAGTATGTAATCCTGAAGATATGCTGAAAATATCAATTTGTACCATCAATGATTTTTGAGTGATGAAGCTTTTGTCTATTATGAAAGAACCATTTTTTTTTTTTCCTTTGTAATGGACATTCTTTATATTGGAAAATAATCCTCAAAATTAAAGCGTTTGTTTCTTTCTTCTGCTGGACAAGAGCTAATAGCTTTGTTGTTATCCAAGCAGTTTCTGTCCGGGGTTCTATTTAATACTATTTGTATTTTCACACTTTAACATCTGATAAAGTATACTCTTGCAGATGAGAAAATGAAGGGACCTCATGTTCTGCATAACTCTGCAGAGAATTCAATGGCAATGCTCAAAGATAGAACAGATAATGGGCCAATTATTAACACATATGATGATGTTCTCTCCATTGGAAGGTAAGATCAGCACTACATTTTACAAGTTTTAATTGACCCATGTTGACTAATCATTTTTTCCTTTTCCTTGCAATCTACAGTTCATTATAAGTTTATTCCTCTTAATGAAATGAGAGAAGATAGAGTCAATGACCATTGTAATTCTTAAGATGAAAAGTCTAGCTTGAGAGTGCAGAAATAATTGGTGGACAGGTTTCAGGGTTCTCGGCGCAATATATTGAGATTTGGAAGTTTGGGGATTGCACTTTCTTGTCTCTTCTTCACTGCCACAAACTGGAAGGTTAAGTAACCAACTTTTAATATCATGAACATTGAACAATAGTTTCAATTACCAGGAATATATGGTCTGTGTTTTTAGAGTATTTTCACAACAATGGCACATCCTTCATTTCTGTCTATTCTACTAATTCTAAATTTGTGTATCTGTCCTTTATCAGGCAATGCAGTATGCATCCCCTAAAGCTGTATGGAATCTGTTGTTTGGAGTTAAGGGGCCATCTTTTGGTCAGAATGCAGGTAACAGTATACCATATGCAGTATAGCAATACCTGGTTACAATATTCCTTGTGTCTGTTCCTTCTTGTTTTTATCCTTTGCAATATAATCTTCTTGCCATGTACTATGTGAATTCATGAGATGTTTTAAAGTCTGTAGTCACTATGATGCTATTTGCATCAAGTTGTGAGTATGGTTAACATGGAAAGCTATACCACTGCCCTTCAATGTCTACAGGCAAGTCATCAAGAGTACAACAGTTTGTCAAGTACATATCTGATCTTGACACAAGGCAAGCAACAATCCATACTCTTGGCCTTTTCTTGATACCTCATTGCTATGATATAGAATATGGATAAACTTGTTTTGTTGTCTGACCATGATTGTCTATATCTTCAACTGTGTCCTTTAACATGTTTTGGGTTTATTCTCTTTCTTTCTGTTAGTGGAACTGCTACCATTGTGCCAGAGTTTCCACGTAAACTTGATTGGCTGAATTCAGCTCCACTTCAGTTCCAAAAGGTATTCTTCATTCAACTCTATTTTCTATGATAAACATGCCAGGCATTATGAACTTATACTCAGAAAATGTCTTGCTCATGGACTATGCATTCAATAGGAAGCATATGATACAGCTTGAGTTACAAACTCTATCAACCTCCTTGAGCAGGATTTGGAAGGAAAAGTGGTTCTGCTTGATTTTTGGACGTATTGCTGCATAAATTGCATGCATGTGTTGCCAGACCTAGAGTTTCTGGAGAAAAAGTATAAGGATATGCCGGTAAAACCCTCTTATACAAAATTCAGCACTCTCTTTTTACTATTTTACTAATTGAGGATCCAAACAGTGCTGTTGTGATTTATTGTACATTCTCATGTCTGCACAGTTTACCGTTGTGGGGGTGCATTCAGCAAAGTTTGACAATGAGAAAGATTTAGAAGCCATCCGCAGTGCAGTCTTGCGCTATAATATTCTTCACCCAGTGAGTCAAATTCTGCAGTATTACTCTAATCTATCTGCTTATATCATGTTTCATGTTCTCAGTCGCATTATTGATAGTTTTTTTAAAACCAAAATCACACCCAGGAAAGATGGCATAATTGTAGCATTTTGTGGGTTTCATAAGGATCAATGAGAATAATTTTGCATTTCAGTTGTCCAGAATTTTTTAAAAGGAAAATTGATGGATGCTGGCTTGCCTCTTCAGTCACCAGAAAGGGTACTGCAATGTTTAATCTTGACCAAAACTTCCGTTGGTGTAGGTTGTCAATGATGGGGATATGTATATGTGGCGTAAGCTTGGCATCAATTCGTGGCCTACTTTTGCCATTATTGGACCTGATGGCAAGCTTCTTGCTCAAATATCAGGAGAAGGCCACCTAAAGGTACCCAAGAACACATCTATTCATGCTCTGAAGATCTGACATATGCCAGTAAAGGAAGATTTTATAGTATCAATGTAACATTAAAGCACGAAATTGGAGCTATGGATCCATTGAATTGAATGAGGCCATTGAAGAAATTTAGAACATGTTTTGTTGATTCTAGATAATAGTGTGAAGAATAGTCTATCTTGTGTCTATCTTCTCATAAAACATGAGTTATTATGCTACTTTATCTCCAATGACAGATCAGTAGAAATGTTGCCTTTTTTCTGGCATGTTCTAGGACCTTGATGATTTGGTAGAGGCAGCTCTTCTGTATTATGGAGGAAAGAAGGTCCTGGAGACCACACCAATCCCTCTGAGATTAGAAAAAGATAATGGCACTCGCCTATTTACCTCTCCATTAAAGTTTCCTGGAAAGCTGGCAATTGATGTGCTTAACCGGCTGTTCATTTCTGATAGTAATCATAACCGCATTGTAGGTTCCCTCTCTCTTTCTCCCTCACTCATATGAACACACTTATTTGATTGCCCTCACTGGCATGCATGTATTCACGGACAAACAGCAACACTATTCAGGTTCCTTTAACTTCCCAAATATAGGTGGTCACTGATCTAGATGGGAACTTTGTTGTCCAAATTGGAAGCAGTGGAGAGGAAGGTTTACAAGATGGCTCCTTTGATGATGCTACTTTTAATCGCCCTCAGGTCTGGATCAGTACTTAACTCTTTCTCTCCATGTATATGTTGTAGTTAATGTGTTGTCCTTAACTACTTCCTGATTCACAAGGTCTGTAATCTCATGGTGTAGTTATTTATTTGTAAGTATATGCACAAACATTGTGATTGTGTGCTATTCCAGGGTCTGGCATATAATGCCAAGAAGAATATCCTCTATGTTGCAGATACGGAAAACCATGCTTTGAGGTACTTGCTACTTGCAGAACCATTTGTGGAATATATCCCAAGCTCAGCTGGCTTTTCTTCTCCTCCTTCTTCCTTTTCAGATCCATCAGCTGGCTCTGTTGAATTGTTAAATGGAGATCTGATCTGATTCTGACAGTTTTGCTGTCTCTCCAGAAGATATAAATGTTAGAATATCAGCGTCATCCTTGTTATAAATGGATCTTTAATTGCTTGTTTATACAATTGTAGGGAGATTGATTTTGTAAATGAGATGGTAAGAACTATTGCTGGAAATGGAACCAAAGGTTCTGATTATGTAGGAGGAAAAAAAGGCACCAACCAGGTAAGGCTGCGAAAGAATACTGCTCTTTAACTAGGAATCATTAATGTTCAACTGTAGACTTTTACACTTTGTTACTGCATAACTAAAGTGGAGATTGGCGTTAGCACTACACAATGATTTTACGAACTTGTTGATTTGCCTCTTTGTTTAACATTTAGATCTACATTTGACTCTGTCAGCTTCTCAACTCCCCATGGGATGTATGCTATGAGCCAGTCCATGAAAAAGTTTATGTTGCAATGGCTGGCCAACATCAGATATGGGAGCACAATACACAAGATGGAGTTACAAGAGCCTTCAGTGGTGATGGCTATGAAAGAAACTTGAATGGATCAAGGTATCACACATAATTTATTTAGTCATTCAAATTCTGCATCCTCTGTAATTACTCAGCATGTAAGCTACTTCTACAGCTTATCATTTTGCAACAGTTGATTTTTCCTCTCTTGGTTTAGAGTTCCTATTTTCTTGGAGAGCTTTTATAAAATGATGCTGCAAGAATTTTGAAATTAATTAATTTCTGTTTTTTCATTAATGAAATAGCTCTATGAACACATCATTTGCACAGCCTTCTGGAATCTCTTTATCTCCTGGTAACATTCAATGAAAACATGATATATTTTACAAGCTATTATGTTATTCATGTGAATCTTCAAGTCTTAAGGTGAGTGCTTTATGTTAATGATTGTCTGTAGATACAAAGGAGCTATATGTTGCTGATAGTGAAAGTAGTTCCATTAGAGCACTTGACCTGAAAACAGGAGGGTCAAGGTTGATTGCTGGTGGTGATCCAATTTTCCCTGACAACTTATTTAAGGTGAATTAGTTTCAATTTAAGAAACCATTTACAAAGCATTACCAACAATTCCTGAGGTCTTTTATAATCGATGACCTGCCAAACATGGCTATTTTATTAAATCTGCAGTTTGGAGATCATGATGGTGTCGGGTCTGAGGTATTTCTTCAACATCCACTGGGGGTTTTATGCACAAAGGATGGTCCAATATATATAGCAGACAGCTATAATCACAAGGTAGCGATCAAGGATAGTCTGAAATTTTTACTGTTGTGACATACAGCATTATATGTGCATATAGCAATAGCTTTATAGATGGATCTCATTAGATTTGAAATATATTTCTCATGAATTTAGACAGTGGTCATTTAACTGTGCAGCATCAACAGGACTGAGTGGATATCTAAAAATTTTTTCCCTTGTCAATTTTCAGATCAAGAAGCTAGATCCAGCTACTAAAAGAGTTAACACTGTAGCAGGAACAGGAAAAGCTGGTTTCAAAGATGGAACATCACTAGCTGCTCAGGTTAGAAAAAATCTCACATATTTTCTTTAGTTTGTGATGTCACAAGGTAGAGGCCATATTCACAAGATGCTAAATTACCTTTTGGCAGAGTTACCTGAAAATGTTCTATTCTCTATGACTAATTGTGAATCTGACAGGACCTTTAAGAATATGCATGTGGAATGCACTGACATGCATCCATTTGGAGGTTTCTGTCTGTTTCACTGGATTGCCGTTGTCTACCGAAGTATATAGATAAAAAGAAAAGGAAGAGTTAAGAACAAATGATGTATTATAAAATTTGCTATAATCAAATTGGCTGAGCTGTGCATATTGGAAAGAAAGCAGACATGGCTCAGGATGCTTCTTCATTGTAGGATTCATCAAACTCTCTCATTCCATTCATTTCATTACAAGGATGTAACAAGGGCCTGACCTAATGATGTCTTTACATAGCTAAAAGATGTAGAATCTCATCCCATTGATTATGTCTGTTTTAACCCATTTACCTGCTTTCCTTCAATTTCAATTTTAATTCATTTGTTTATGCTCTGCAGCTTTCAGAGCCATCAGGAATCATTGAGGCTCAAAATGGTAACTGTCTTTAGTGCAAGAGCTATGTATTTTTTTGGTACATGCAAGAGCTACAATGTATTGCAACTGTGTTACACATGATATCGAATTAGTATTTCTCTGCAAATGAGTGGATCTTTTATTTGTTCTTGGTCAAAATTTTCGTATCAGTTGATGGAAATTGGCCTTAGTCCTGCTTAGTCAAGTGAAGGACTTGCCTTTCAGCCCACTATGCCAAATACAATCAGCCTACATTTTCTTTTCACATGCACAAGGATTAAATGGATCATATTGCTTCTTGTTGCTTCTAAGGCCTCCAACTATGCAATTAATGAGTGCATATGAAGGCTTTGTCTTGTTATTTGCAGGAAGACTTATTATTGCGGATACAAACAACAATGTTATCAGGTGTCTAGATTTGAACAAGGAAGAGCCTGAACTTTTGACCTTGGAGCTGAAAGGAGTTCAGCCTACTGCACCAAAATCCAAATCTTTGAAACGTCTAAGGGGGCGATCATTGACTGATTCACAGATAGTTAGAGTTAATGGCAGTTCATCCAATCAGGGGAATCTATTGCTCAGAATATCAGTACCTGAAGGGTACCATTTCTCAAAGGTCAACCCAACATTGTCACACCGCACACCTAGTAGAATTATCTTTGCTTAATTTTTCCATTTTGTTATTTGTTAAAATCTTCTTCCGTGTATATTCACATGCAGGAAGCCCGCAGTAAATTTGTTGTTGAAATGGATCCCAAAGATGCAATGCTGATTGATCCCTCAGATGGATACCTGAGTCCAGAAGGAACAGCAGTGCTTCACTTTAGGAGATCCTCTGCTTCTGCTTCAACAGGGAGAATAAATTGCAAGGTATGCATTGTTTTCTGCCTTGTCCTTCAGCCTGACAAAGGAGAAGCTTTGAGGCTAATAATTTGGGGGATTTACCTTTGTTTAAAGAAAAGACCTCATAAAAAGTTCAATACTTTTGGGTCATTTAGAGGTAAATTAGCAGGCTTGGGTTTTGTCTTTTGCAGGTTTACTATTGCAAGGAGGATGAAGTCTGTTTATATCAGTCACTTGTGTTTGAGGTACCCTTCCAAGAGGAAATTCCAGGCTCCTCACCATCGGAAATCACACTTGCATATCTTGTGAAACCCAAAGCTTCAACAAGCAGCTTGCAGCTATCTATCACCCGATGACAGCAACACCATGTAAATACATGATTGTCTGACTCACACTTAGGATGTTGTTCCATGAATGTTCATATGCAATTAATTTATAATTCTTTGCTCTATTTTCTGATCAACAAATAGGCCGTCCTGCCTGGTGCCGACTCAGTACCCTGAACTGACACAGCTGAATTGACACCCCTATTAGTCCTAATTGTCAACTATCATGCCTGCTATTTTGTCCAATGTCGTGGTTATTACTGTACTTCGGGTTTGTCAATTTTGTTTTGTTTCCATAATTTAGTTTAATCACCCCATCTACATTATTTTGGTTGACATAAGCAAAGGATCGATAGCACGTCAGGGCACCCACTCGTGTGCACTTGTCCTTAAATTAGTTTGGATAAGCCCCGATTTGGCAGCTAATTATTTTAAGTTTGTGTGGGTGTAGGTTTGTTGTTCCATTCGTTCCTACAGAGGGACACAGCCTTAGCCCCGCCCCCCCCCCCCCCCCCCCCACATACCTAGCAAACAACACTAATATTAGCAGGTATAGACAATGTTTATCCAAGTCACCAACCACATCATGTGACAAGGTATGGGGGCCCCTGTTTGTCTGGTTTGTAAGATAAAGTTCTTAACGACAATATTAAAATGCAAGTAGACAGCGTAAAACGCGTTCGTTCCACCAAATCTCGTGCTTATCTTAACCGAAAACGTTTGTTTATAAACAAAGATCCATTGAAATGCACTGATCTCATGGGTTTTATGAACAAACTTGATTCTTGTAATCTCATCTTGATTCATACCAGGATTTTAGCATTTACTCACGTGAGCCCCATTTCTACATTCAATCAATCACATCAATCTTTTTTTTTTTTTTTCTCTCTCTCTCAGAATTAATCAAAAATAACTTGAGATTTCAATGGTAATAATTTAAGTTCTTAACAATTCCACCAGCCTGACGCATATTCCTTATTTTCATGAAACAATACGACAGAGGCTAGATAATGAAGTAAAACAATATGCGAACCTCTGCCTGTGGAGTCCCATGTTAGGGAACAAGGCCAGAAACTTGCTTGTCTTGGTTTATCCAAATCATGGGGGATTTTGTAAACAAATCCATTTCTGTCCAGCTGTCGATGCTTCAATTGACAAAAGCACTTTTAATTTAATAAGGCACCAAAATGAAGCCCAAGTGGTGGCTCCACCTGAAGTGGTTGCGAGAAGGAAGAGCGAGAATCTGACTGCATAATCCAAATTGATCAGTTTGCCATTCTAGTTAAATAGAGCATTTCTTGTACCAATACGCATATGCCTGAAACAAATCTAATTTTCTGACCGAAACAACTTGAGTGCGTCCAAATGCAGCAGCCCCATTTTGTTTCGTTCTATTTCCAGTGGGTCAATCTACTGCACATGAGATAAAATCTCCATGTATAAGAGAAAAAAAAAAAAAAAAAAACAAAACAAAAGTCCACTTGCTGAAAAGTACCGGCACCCATTAGCAAAAGGGAACATGCAAAAATTAATTCTGATTAATTTGTAGACGAAAAGAGAATTATAGAGGAGAGAGAGAGAGAGAGAGAGAGAGAGAGAGATCAAATATACAGTAATTTATTATTTTGAGTGAATGAGTAGGACCTCAATCAAAGTGATCATTTGCATTTGATTAATTTTTGTAGATTTTAAAGCATGGAATTCCATATTCGTTCTTTCTTTGTGACATTAAAGCGTGTCTCGCTCAAGGAGGCCAACCACTCTGGCATGTCAATGGTAATGATGGGGCAAATCTTCTTCTTCTTCTTCTTCTTCCTTTTTTAAAAAAAAAAAAAAAAATCTTTCTTCTATTTGCTAACCTTAAAATATGCAATTAAATATGGACTCTTTCTTTTTCTTTTTTTTTTTTTTTAATTATAACCGCTGGTTCCAGCCTCGAGTACATAATTTCCCAAGAAAATTTCGGACATCATATGTTAAGAGAAAAAGGGCAGCCGACTGATTTGTTGAACAAGAACATGCATTATTGTTATTATTATTATTATTATATAACTAAATATATGCTCTACCCAAGAGGCATTAAAATTAAAGAACCTTGAACTCATAGAGGCAATGTGGATCAAATCCGTCCACACCCCGTAAAGGGGAGAAGTGCACATGGAAATGTCATAATAATTAAAAAAAAAAAAAAAAAGGGACCAAAATTTAGGCCAGGAAGATGGAACGTGCTATGAAAACAACCACATGACCTTCCCTTTCTCCATAATTTTCTATTTATTTACGCATCACCCCACTAATCATTGCTGAGAATATAAACAAATCCCATTTGCCCCCACACCGCACCCAAAAACCCAAACAAGCGGTGGAAGCCAACGCCGTCGCTTTGTGAATTGTGATCAAATAGATCATTTCCCCGCCATCATGGAAGGAAATTAAGAGACACCCCTCATTGGCAAATAGATAATCTGATGATAACATGGGGAACCAAATGTATGGCGCCATGTGATCCACTTGCCTACTGGCTATTATATTTATTTTGTTTTGTACTGTGGAATCTCCCCTGGCTAAGTTTAATTAATGGTCTGGTAAAAGACAAGATAAAAGAAAAGAAAACACAGGTTCCTGCCACAAGTTTTCACCATTATAACTGAGTTGACGCACAATAGGGAAAATATTGAGGGCAACAAACACTTACCAGGTACAACGTTACTTCGTTTATCTTAGGCCTTTATCCATTTTAGTACCTAATTACTCATGGATGGGTATTGGACAACTCAAGGTGATTGAAAGCACACGCCATGTCGTAGAAACTAATAATAAATATAATAATTAAAGCTTTTTTAGGGTTGTTTAGGGATGATGCCTAGCTGCAATTGAGTTGTTGGTTACCTAGAGAAGCATATATTTAAGAAATCTTTTCTTTCATTTTCGTTTCTTAGCAACACCTAGTCACCACCATTCGTCGACTAGGCTATTAATTGGCTGAATGCCATCGTGCATGATGTGATTGCCCACATTAGCCACAAATGCCACGGTAATCTATTTGGATGAGAGTTCAAGGGCACATATATATGCAGAATGGACACAATAAAATAAAAATTTCACTCCAACATAATTAAGTTGTAGAATTCACACAACCCAAACTCGAGAATTCTTGTAAAAATCTCCTTATTGGTATTAAAAGAAACAAATTGCTTATTCTTTTTCTCTCTCTCTCTCCCCCCGATTTTTTTTTTCTTCTTTCATCAAAATAAATGGTCATCCGTATAAACAAAAGGGGAATTGGATTTCACGCTTAGCCAAATTTTAATAGCAGTAATATTGTCATAATTTTAGTATAATTGAATGAAATATTTGTAGTAGATTTTTTTTTTTTTATTTTTTACTTTTTCTGAGATTTCAACTATGCTGGTAAAGAAAGATTTTTAATAGCTATAAATGGAAGAACAGTAAAAATAATAAAAGAATATAAAAATAATAATTAAAAAAACATAAAAGATAAAAGAGAGGGAGAGTTGGTAGGGCGGAAGTGTGGGAGACGTTGCAGGTTGCAACCCAATAAATGTGATTAGGGAAAGGGGCAATTGAATTGCTTTTAAAGTCTTGCCCTCTCCGTACCCCACTGGGCTATCTCTCCTCTCCATCTGCGTCTCTCATCTCTCTCGCTTTCTCTCTCTATCTCTCCATCCCTGCCCATTTCTCTCTCACTCTATGTGAGTATCTCCTTCTGTCTGTCCCTTAAAAACAAGAAAGCAAAAGGAAAAACTACACCTTCTTCACCATCACAGGAAATTGGGTTAACCACAGGCGGCACCACAGCAAATCGGGTTCCAGCTTCCAGCTTCTGTTCACTACAATCTTTCATCAATTGTCGTCGAAGGTGTGTGCCTCCATTCATTGTCTACTTCTTTTTCATCCCCTAACATTATATGTTTTCCAATGTTCCCTCTCTCACTTTTCAGGCCTTTATGTAATAAATATGTTCATTCCCCTCTGAATATATCACAGCATTTACTACTATTATTTACATTATTATTATTATTATTATTATTATTATTATTATTATTATTATTATTATTGTCCCCAGACCGATCCCCTTATCTGCTAAAAGTACATATTTTATTTTTTATGTTTAATATATATATATATATTGAGAAACTAATAATATACTCTTTTGCTAGCTGATTGATTCAGGTGTGTACCAAAACAATACAAAAGACAATAATAAAGAGGAGGAGTATACTAGTGCTGGGAGATTTACCGAAAGAAGGAAAGAAAGAGAGATGGCGCCTTTGATTTCTAGCGCTGAATCAACTTTTGACACCTTCGAACAAGAATCCAATAGAAAGAAGCGAAGCAAAATCACCCACCGCCGCCTCCTCAACCACGAGACACCAGATCGTCAAAGCCAAAACGATGTCGCCAACACCCAAACTGGAACTACTACAGCAGCAGCAGCAGCAGCAGCAGCACCACCACCACCACCACCACCAGCAGCGAGATGGAGAAGCGAAGCTGAGCAGCGGATCTATTCATCGAAGCTTCTCGATGCTCTCCGTCGATTTCCCCGGGCTTCCTCTCCGGCGATGAGGGGAAATGAAGTCAGATTAACTGCCGACCGAGTTTTGGCCGTATCCGCCAAAGGAACGACCCGGTGGAGCCGCGCTATTCTCGGCCGCCGGCTCAGCTTGAGGGTTAAAAAGGTTAAGAAAGCCAGGGTTACCGCCACCAGAGAGAGCCGGTTGAGGAGGAAGAAGGAGTTGTCGAGGAGAGAGAAGATCAAGAGTTCACCTCCGGTGGAGAAGAGGATGCGCGTTCTCAGTCGGCTGGTTCCAGGTTGCCGGAAGGCTTCTTGTACGAATGTTCTAGAGGAAGCGAATGACTATATAGCAGCTTTGCAGATGCAGGTCAAAGCCATGGCCGCAATCACGGAGATTCTCGCCGCCGGTGCGGCGGTTAACCCAGCGAATAGTTGAGTCAAAGCCCACGTGAGGTGTTCAGGTGTTATTATTATTATTATATCCTTTATATTTTTCTTTTTTATTTTTGTATTTTCTTTTCTTTTTGTTTTATATTATTTTTTCCGTGTACTTGAGTGTATACATGACCTTTCTTCTTTTCCTCATGCCATCCGATCTTTCGATCTATCTTTCAATTTTTTTATTTTCTTTTTATTATATATATTTTTGTCAATCTTATTCCGTGAGTATAATTGATAATTATGAAATTGGAAAATAACACACCTATAATCTCACAAAATCAGCACGGTAATTGTGGTTTTGGGTGATTTCAGGTTCAAACAAGAGAGTTTTGTACTTCCACAATTTGGAAAGGTTTAAAAAGAAAATTGAATTTTCGGTCCTAACAACAGGAGGGGGAATTTAATGCAGATAAGAGAATCCGAGGCAAACTTTTAGATATGTACTTTTTGACAACTGTGGATATTTCCGATATATTCATTCCAAATAGTGGAGATAAAAATTGATATCATATATATATATATATATATATATATATATATATATATATATATATTTTGTAAAAAAAGAAAAATTGCCTTGACACAATAACACTGAAATTTCAATAATATTACACACAATTGTATTTATCCTAAGTCTGAATTAATTAATTTTCTTCTTTTTTTAAAAACACGTAGGCTTAGAAAGTTTGTTTCAAAGGCCCAAAAAGAGTGGAAATATGAAATAGTGACAGAAAGCATCACGTGCCTCCTCAAAGGCCCGACGCCACACTAAATATTATTTGGTTTAAATAAAAATTGTTTTTCTTGAAATATTATTTTGTTAATACCATAAATTAACAATGTGTCATCTTCAATTTTTTGATCAAGCTTGTAACCTAATTCTTATTGAAGTGTGAGATTTAGAATATTATTACCGTAAAAAGCCAATAAATATATTAATAGATATTTTTTTTTTTGAAAACATGTTTTAATTGTTAATTTTAAATTTTTAAAAGATTTTTTTTAACAATTATTCCTCCAGATTTTTCAATTTTTTTAAAAAACAATTGCTCAGACATAATTAAAAATGTTTATTGCTCTCAATTTTTGGTTGAGCTTGTCACGTAGAACTAACAAAACATTAACACGTTAACAACATTATTTGTATGGATTTTTTTTTTCTTTTTGAAAAACATGTTTTTAATTATTAAATTTAATTTTTAATAAAAAAAATTATTAAAGAAAGAAACCCTATTCTTAATTTAAGCCATATTATTTTCATTCAAGTGCACACTATTATTTAATGCTTGTATTATTAGGCCCCCACCACACCCACGAGCGGCTTTGCATTGCATGTGATTAATTATGATGAATGAATTGTGAATGCAAAGGAAAGGCATTCTCACATGTCATTTTGGGTGTGGGAAACATATGTACTTTGGCATCTATTGTTTCCACGTTACCTGTTTTTTTTTTTTTTTTTTTTCTTTTTTTTTTTTTTATTATTATTATTTTTTTTTATTATTTACAACTTCTGAGAAGGAAGGCAACACAATCATGGTCGCCAACACATAGAAGCAAGTACCAGCCCAACGGCACATGTTTCTCGTAAGGGCTGTCAAATTGTGCTGCTATGGGGGGCGACATGCATGTGAACGCCACTTTGCCAAATTGTTGTCCCCCACCGAAAGTATATTTTTGGAGTTTAAAAAATTGAACTCCTCATCTTGAATTTCCCGATTTCTGATTTTATATATGGACCACGTATGTTGTTGTTCTATTGTATTTGTCGGCCAGCCCCAGGGAGATAGGCCTGCTTGCCTGCCCTGCCGCTTTGTCCAAACAGATCACAAGTTATTTTGTGTGCTTCCATTGAATTGTGAATTCTTTCAACTCTCGCGTGCATCTATATGTGTGCCTTTACATCTTTTTCCTTTTTTTTTTTCATTTTTTCAAACTTAACTTTCCTTGTGCTGGAAACCCATTCACTATGAATCAATTTTAAAGAAAACGAAAAAAAGGCACAGGTCACTTTTGGAATAATATTATTTAAAAAAAAAAAAAATCAAAAGAGGGAGACGAAACTTTGAATATGTGGCCTATTTGGGAGAGTAATAATGTGGCTATCTATGCATTATGATTAATTCGGCAGGGAAATATTGCATTCACATGACCTGACCCACAAGTTCAATGGATTTGAACGTGAAAAAGGAAACGTCTATCCGAAGTGAGGGGCATGGATAGAAAATTCCCCCCACCCAGGTGTCCCTTTCAAGTTAAGCCCCCCCTGTATTGTATTTTGCAGCTAGATAGGAAGTCAGGAGAATTGTCTCGCTACACTGGGTCCTGGTTCCTGCGTAAAAGGATAAGTGACACAACTTGGAGGCTCTCTCTCTCTCTCTCTCTCTCTTCTCGCTTAAATAACATAACTCAGACCACTCCGACACATTAATTAGCTAATTAAGTTACAAATCTATTTAATGATGTGATGCTTTAAGGACTACACAACTAATTAACCTTTATTGCCAATGGCTAATCATCATTAACGCTATTGCTGGCTAGCTTTTGTAATACTTAGCATAACGTTTGAACATTTGACAAACTAACTAATTTGCTGTTACCGGAGCCCTCTCAAAATGAGACTCCCGGGATAACTAATAGGTAGATTAAAATTTTCATATATACGTGATGTAAATCAATTGTTTTATTTTTTTTATTTTTTTACTTTTTTCTTTTGGGTGCATACTTTGTTTCCTTTTTTTTTTTTTTCTTTTCTTTTATAAATATTATTAAGCTTTGATTCGAATTCAAAACCTTCAACCTTAAAAACATATGAATGAAATGTATAGATTGCCATGTTGGCAGCCGAGGGACCGAGGAACTGCATATTCTTGTGCTCCCACCCAATAATCTCATTTCTTTATTTTATATCAAGAATTTAATAACTGAATAATGAAGAACAAGAGTAATTACCTGAGAAACTATCAAAAAAGATCATTATTAAAATATTACTTACTCAATTTATGAAATACAAAGTTAAAACACATGGATGGAGACCATTTCACGTTAATTTTATAGGCTTAAAGGGAAGACAGTTGGTAATAATAAGCATAAGTATTATTGTGTTTTCAAAAATAAATAAATAAATGGGTATAGAAATGGAAGAAAGTAAGGGGCCCGGGGGGGGGGGGGGAGAAGACAAGGACGAAACAAAAGAAACAGTATTGAGTTGGCAAAGGTGGAAGGAAGGAAGGAAGGAAGGGCCGAAGGGGAGGTGGGGCACACACACACATGGGGGAGGGTTTTTAGGTTGGACCCGAAAGAGGGAAGCGGGACAAAATGTCAAACAGGTTTTAGCAGTTATAGCCACGTGGGCTTGGCTTGGATGCTTTTTGTACATGCATGGGAATGAAGCATGTGATGTGTCTTTCATCTGCTTTTTGCTGCGTTATGGCCCTTTTCCACGTCAAAGTTAAAAGATAAGGTCTCTCTCTCTCTCTCTCTCTCTCTCTCTCTTTCTCTCTGGCCCTCCTTCTCCCTCATAGGTTATATTTGGATTGTGAGAAAGACGAGAAAGAATTGAGTCAGAAAAATAAATTAAACGGATAAGAAAAACAGAGTTTCTCATATTTGATTACCGCTTGGGCCCTTTTTGTTTTAATTTTTGATTAACTATTGGTCATAATTGTTATTTCTTAAATATTTTTTTTTATTTATTTTCTCACCACATCCAAACTAAAAAAATTAACTTTCCATTCATTTTCTTTCTCACTCATTTTTAACTTATTCAAACAATTAATAATAATAAAAAAAATTATTTGCTCTCTGCTTATTTTCTTTCTTACCATTTTCTTTCACACCCATATTCAAATCCAAACACAGCATTAGGATTGGCCTGGCCTTGTGGTCCGGCACGTTTCATCATATGTCTGCAAATTATGATCTACATGAGCTCACGAATCCCCTTTATTCTTCTTCTTCTTCTTCTTCTTTTACTCATGTTAATTTAGTATGACTCTCATAATTGAGATATTGTATGCGTTAATACCTTCACTGTTATATATTCCTTCTTAAAATATTTAAATCCATTAATTGCTTTAACTTTTTTTGTTTTTTTGGAAGGTGGTGGTGGTGGGGGGGGGGGTGTGTGTGTGAGGGGTTATTGGATATGAACTTTTATTTTTCTTGTGCGCATTATGAACGGTCTTATTAGGCTCTAAGCGCAGGTTTGAGATGCATATTAATGGGCTTAAATGGAACTCTTTTCCAACAGGGCCCTGCTTTCCAAGCTATGGATGGTAACGGTTTGCATGTTTGGCCCATCCCATCTTTGGGCTGACGGCAAAGCCCCTCTCAACAAACAATAAAGCGTTGGTGCAACTGCCACCTACAAATGGCGCCTCGCCATCTTGCTCGACGCGCACAACTAACTAACGGCCCCTCCTGGGGATACCACGTTCGTATCTGTTTTTTTTTTTTCATAATTGGGAGGCCATCTCTCTGAAATTGAGAAATATGGAATTTCTCTCGTTGTTTTGTGAAAACGGAAAAAAAAATTCGATGATCCACGAAGAGATCATTGGTTAAATTTGGCGAGAAGATTGTTTGTTGCTTCGGATTGTTTGTTCAATGGCTGAGTAGAAGATAACGGGCACCAAAGATACAAAAAAAAAAAAAAAAAAAAAAAAAAAAGAGACATTTTTTGGAGCTGCTTCAACGGGAATGGTACACCCTTTTCGCTTCTGATAAGATATATGTGTTCATTTAGAATGAATTGTTATCAATATTCTTTAGCTTATATATTGTGACCCATCATAAGAGAGAAAGAGAGAGGCGGGTATCCTGGATAGAATTCATCGATCAATTCTTTAGTCCAAAGTTCGTTTTTTTTTTTTTTTTTTTTTTTTTTTTTTTTTTTTTGGATTTTCGTGGTTTGGAAGGCCTTTTTGCTTGTTGGCACCGGAGGGCACTAGGTTTTTGGTAATAGAGGATAGAGGCTAAGCCTGAGAATATGCATGTATGGATCGCATAGGATTAAGGGAAAACAATAGCCTAATTGATTTGGAAAGTGGCGAGCCGCCCTCCAGCGAAGATGACAAAGCCTCCGGTTCATGTGATAAAAAGGCTAAGAAGCAGCTTGGTAGACTCAGAAGTGGATCTCTTGGCTTCCATGGTGCCGGTAGCCTTGATAAATTAAGCACAAGCAAGAGTGGATTGAATGCTTCTGAGGAGAATCTGGAGATATTAGTTGGGGAAGTTGGGAAAGAGGAGGCAAGTAGCATAGAGATCAATAACGTGTTGAAGGAGAAAAGTAAAAAGAGTGGCTCCATGAAGCCTCCCAAACCACCAAGACCTCCTAGGGATCCATCAATGGATGCGGCTGATATGAAATTGGTCAGAGAAATGTCTGAGCTTTCAAGATTGAGGCATGTGAGGATTGAGAGAATGAAGGCATTGCAGAAAAAGAGAGCAGAAAAGGCATCATCAGCCAATGGCAGTACTTTTGCATTGATCATCACCATCCTCTTCTTCTGCATAATAATCTTTCAGGGTAATGTCTTTTTTTCCATTTCTTGTCGGGTTTACCTCGTGAGGCTGTGGGATATTCGAAGCTTTTTCCCCTGAATTTATACAAATGACTATTACTTGGTTCGTACTGTCAAGTAGGAACGATCATATTATAGAAATTAGAAGGTTCATCGCATTGTAACAAGAGAATGTAAGTTTGTAGTTGTGATGCCAATTGGTCAAATTTGTTTTTTCTTGTGTTGTGTGCTTATCTGCGAAACTTGACCTTCAATTTCCTTGTCAATTGTCCAGGTATCTTGGGTTCACGTGTATGATGAAGTCTTCTGGATATCTTCCTCATCTTTCATTTGCTCTGCCCAGGAACTCTCTGTCCTCCTTTGCTCCATCAATGTGTAATGTACATAACTTAGAAGTTCGCGTACCCCAGCAAGCAATCATATCTTGCTTTCCCCCCCCCCCCCCCCCCCCCGCACCACTTTTTTTCTTTTCTCTTACATGCCGACTACATATGGTTATTATCACTTTTATCTGATTGCAATCTTTTGGAATGTTGCAGAACAGCAACATTGTTTGGTAAAACTCAATTTGTGGGGGCGAAAACATTTACTTTCATTTTGGCACCCTGCATTTGATTACACAATTATGTAGCACAGTAAACAGTAAACTGGTAGGTTATATCATATGTTCACGAGCAGGAGCTGTTTATGATATGGGCTCCGGGCATAGATGTTTCTACCATGTCGGCCGAATACTGTGAACATTTGTCACGAGTAGGAGTTGTTCTGAAATGCGTGATCTCTTGGGAGCATCCGAAAGGTGTGTAACAATGCTCTCCGTTTCTCTTTATCTGTTTGATTGATTACTTTATCTGAAGAAAAGGATTTACTTTTAGGACTATCTGGGTGGGAATGGGACAATTCAATTGAAATTACTGCAGAGCGGTCACTAGCTTTATTTTTCTGCATTTGCTCCCATTTTTAACATCAACATGCCGAGCCATACCCGAGTCCTGGATTGTCTTTGACCCTTTCTTCGTGTCTTATTATTCTTCAATTTTTGGGTAGCTAAAGCAAAGACAAGCAGCTTATAAAATGAATGTCTACGAAATGCTTCAACTCATGGACGCTGAATTTTCCAGGAGGAGATTAGGACATCATCCCACATCCATCCCCCATGCCAACCAATCCGTAAATTCGCCGTAAAATATTCCAGCTTATGCTTTCAAACTGATCTCCCAAATGATTTAGGCCAGACAACAGCCACAGCCCACAGGCTACAGGCCAACATATGCCAATATCATGATGATGGGGATGGGTTTTGGACAGTTTGACATTTTACGACACCCATTGGGTCCAAGTGACGTGGGGGAATTCCAATCCACACCTCCCAATCTCCGGTCTCCCTCCCTCCCTCCGGGCCTCTGTTATCCACATCTTTCTCTTCTCTTTGAAACCACCAGATGCTCCTCGTCTAGTCCAAAAAACTTGCCAGTTGAAAAGGCTGAAAGAAGAAAGAAATTAGGAACGGAAACGAACATTTATCAACTCCGGCTGTAGAAAGACAGCGAGAGATAGAATATGCTCCACTTATTATTAGACTTGTGTTCTGTCTCCGGCTGATTATAATACTGTTCTGTAATAAAACTCAAAAAAAAAAAAAAAAAATGGCTCTCCCACTTCCACAGCTGCTTTCCGCTCACAAGCCGTCCTACTCATCATTAAACCCCTCCAACTCCAAGACGTTTCCTTTCGTAAACCCCAGCACTAGCAGTAGTACCTCCAATTTTCTGGCCACACACGCGCCACAACCTCTCTATCACCCCTGCCGCCGCCGCAGTCAACGAGTTTCAAGCTCTATCAGATGCTCGGCATCATCTTTCTCCGAGAAGCATCACACCAACCACGCCGACCCAGAAGACGTCGTGGAGCTTCCCCTCTTCCCTCTCCCGCTCGTGCTCTTCCCTGGCGCAATCCTCCCTCTCCAGATCTTCGAGTTCCGTTACCGCATTATGATGCACACCCTCCTCCAGACAGACCTTCGCTTCGGCGTCCTATACTCCGACGCTTCCTCCGGTACCGCCGACGTCGGCTGCGTAGGCGAGATTGTCAAGCACGAGCGCCTCGTCGACGACCGCTTCTTCCTCATCTGCAAAGGCCAGGAGCGTTTCCGCGTCACCAATCTCGTCCGCACGAAGCCTTACCTGGTGGCAGAGGTGTCGTGGCTGGAGGACCGGCCGTCAGGAGACGAGGATGCGGAGGCGTTGGCGACCGAAGTGGAATCCTACATGAAGGATGTAATTAGGCTGTCCAATCGGCTGAACGGGAAGCCGGAGAAGGAGGAGCAGGACTTGCGGCGGAACCTATTTCCGATCCCGTTTTCGTTCTTCGTCGGGAGCACCTTCGAGGGTGCACCCAGAGAGCAGCAGGCGTTGCTGGAATTGGAGGACACGGCGGCGAGATTAAAGAGAGAAAAGGAGACCCTGAGGAATACGCTTAATTACTTGTCGGCTGCCTCCGCCGTTAAAGATGCGTTTCCATCTTCTTGATGGTGAAGAAGGTATGTGGGAAATACACAATAGACCAAGTTGTAAATTTTGATGTGTAACTTTGTTGTTCTGTCTGTGTTTGTGTACTGTCTAGGACTCAGGTTATTATGATCTTATAAGCACAAAGTGGAAACCATTGGCCATGGCATTAGGTCAGTCCTAAAGATGGATAAAGACAGTACTACAACTTGTGTTGGTGTACTGATGGCTTTCGAGTAAAGATTTATTATTATTATTATTATTATTATTATTATTTTCTTTCAGGCCTGGCAACTTTCTTCGTATGTTTCAACTGTGTCCCTTTCTATTATGAGAACTAATTTTCCTGGGATTTACGTTGTGCGTTGCATCGCTTGGAAATTCAGGATTATGCTTCATAATTGAGAAGACAAACGTTTGCATTTGTTTCTTAAAACTTGTAAGCCTTTTGTTCTTTTCCGTCCACAATGGTGGACCACATGTTAGCATCAGCCCTTTCTCTCCCTTGGTCTTAAAGCAATCCAAATCTGATTACCATGATCACGGAAATAGATAGACAAGGATATCCGAGGTATGAATTTATTGGACCATGCCCTCACCTCCCTCATACCAGAATCCCTTTGTCTCCTCATAAATTGTTGACAACTTTGTCAAAAGAATGAACTTTGTTATTTGCATTTGGTTCCCAAGGTTTTCAGTAACAATGCTTCTGTTCTCATTTGTTTTTCCATTTTGACTTCTGCATTTTCCCATGCAACCACCGTGTGTGTATGGATGTATAGCATGAATAGAATGGGATCTTCCTACAATGGCATGACATAAAACAGTGCTATGGCTTGGCTTTAGTTCTGAAAATGGGTGAGAGAAACTTCTATGATAGCCTTGAGGAATTAAGGTGTTCAGATCTCTGCTACAGCATGCATAATAAGTCACTGAATTCGAGCTCTAATAAATAATGATGGACTGATTTATCCAGGTTTCATTAATTCTGTTTTGAATTGTTTGTGAAGAAGATTTTGTCTTTTAAGCATGAATCTGACCCTTCCTCAGACTTTACAGCATGGAAGCCTCGCAATGGAGCAACCTTTTTTTGGGTCTTTGTTATTACATATTCTGAGATCTACTTTGTTTATGCTATTTGTTTCTTTTGTATTACAGAGAACCTGAAGAAATATTCTTTTGTTATTTTCCTTAATAAATCACACTGGAGGTGCAAACTTCAGGTGTTACTTTTCCCTTTAACCTGCCATTTTTGAGTCTCCAATTGAACTGAGGTGATATCTTTCCTCTCTGCCATGTTTGCCTACCATTTTCCCTACTTGCATCATTTTATCTTGATTTGACCGTTCATTATGGATGATAATTCTACTTTGTAAAATTTAAAGCAAAATAAAAGAAACTTCCTGGTGCATATTATTCACCTTTGGAGGTAATTTTTTTTGCATATTCTGGTTAGAATTTGCGAGCATTATAATAATTGATTGAATTGAATTGAATTTCCATTTAGGTTAGGTTGGTTTATCTGTGGCAACTTCACATGTGGCATTGGTTAATAGTTGCCTGAAAACCTGCAATTATTGTAAGTTTGGCAATGCAAGGGGATATTAAACCGATTGTTATGCTCTTACAGATAGCAGTCCCTACATTGCAGTATTCTCCATGTTTTAGCATTTTGATTAATTGCTCTACAATGAATGAAAAATTAAATAAATTCATTTTATTCTTCTCCCCCCCCCCCCTCCAAAAAAAAAAAGATGGCTGTAACTAGAAGAATACATTCATTCAATAGTTTTCTCCATCAGTTTTTAGAATATTACATGAATAGGTGCCCGGCAACCATCTTAATCCGTTAGACTGTCCCCTCATTGCCTGCCAATAGCATGTACTTGTCTTTCCTTGTCAAGCTGGTACACTCGAACTCCAAAGCCTTGCCAATCTGCGCCTGCACATGATTAGCCACGTCAAACTTTGTTTTGCCCCCATCTCCACATGTTAGTGATTCTGGTAGCCTGCCAAGAATTTTGAAGGTGCAGGTAATGAATGGGTTCATTAACAATGATACGGGGTCTAAGCTTTTGCGACCGCTTGCTGTAGTTCCATAAAACATGCTCACTTTCGTATCAATTGCCGTGGGAACTATGTCATCACTCACTTCTGCAAACAATGGACTAAACCTGAGTAGGTATGGTTCCCTGCAGGTTGTTCCTTCAGGACAAAGCACAAGGTCATCTTGGCTCAACAAATTTTGTATTATTTTGCAGTCTTTTTGTCTATCTCTCCTTAGTCGAACAATCTTAATTGATGCAAGCAGCTCAGATACCTTGCTTAAGCTGTACGTGACTGCAGTGAGAGTTTTTGTGATAGCAAGCGACGCAAAGATTGGATCAAACAAAGTCCTATGGTTGCAGATGTATAGAATGCCCCTTGATTTCCCTCCACTGCAGAGTCGTGGATTGAAGGATTTTGGTTTTGAGAATGTGTCTTCCATTCCAATGAAACATAAGATGGGGAGAGATAATTTGTAAGGTAAAATCAGGCCAATAATGGATCTAATAAGGAAGAGAACCAACCCAAATGGAATCCATATGAACACGGCTAAGGTGGCTAGAGGTGTCGGCCTGAAGGCCAGTCTTCCATCATGGAAAATCAATAGTTTTGGATATTTCTCCCTCGCAAGAATTTGCTGAGTGCTCTTCTCGGCTTCGCTTACAAAGAAAACTGCCTGACACAACAGAAAATCATTCGTCATCTGCTGCAATACTAAAAATGGCAGAGAGAGAGAGAGAGAGAGAGCTATCAATTGTGGACTATCAAGCGAGGAACCTTGCAAAGAGAAAAGAATTGTAGATCAAGAGACTTGTTGAAGCAGCCAAAACCAACAATATCAGTTCCAACGTTGTCTTACCCAAATAATTCACTGAAGATGACGTTGCATGGCTTTTTGGCCTCCATTAATCCTACAAAGTATCCACAAACCATCTTCAAATCTCTACCAACAACATCCTCAATCCCCATATAATGTCGCAGAAACCCTTCAACCACAACTTCTGGCAAGTCACTCAAACCTACCTTTCTTCTATAACCCATCAGAAAATCGAATCCCTCATGGCCAACATCTTCGAAGAAAAACTTGGGCAAAACAGTTGTTCCAACTCTAAAACTCTTTGCTTTTATCCCAACAAAACTCACAAAAACCATTATCTTTAGTCCCATATTTTTGCCAACCAGGCAGGTTAAAGGATACAAAAGCAACAGAAGAAGGACCCTTAGGAGACCCCCAGCCTCAAATGCCACCAGCATGAAGTAAGGAAAGATGGAAGGGGACTTTAAGAGGGCTCCCTCCACATGGAAAATCAAAGTTTTATTCGAAGATAATTCATGCTCAGGATGGACTGAAAAAGATGCCTGTGGAACCATGACTGGGAAAGCATTGGAGTTACAGGCTTTCTTATGAAGATTAAGTTTGCTGCATGTTACAGTGAGCAGAATCTTGGACAGAAAGGCAAAAGGATTAGACTTGAACGCGTTTCTAGCCATGATTATGCGGTAACTCTCCGATTTCCCCTACGACGTATTATATAGGCTAGTTGATCTGATTGGCATCTGGCCATGCAATAGCTAGGATATTACAGGAATGACACAAACTCAACTACTTGTATTTATTGTTTTGCTTCACAGACTCTTTAACTACTACCATGAAAGGAAAGGTCAACTAAAGGGTCCTCTCCGTTTCCAAATGTGAATCAATAAAAAAACTGTGGAAATGCAGCAATGTTTTGGTAAAGTGCTAGTCGTGCATGAAACATCTTTAATTAAGGCACTCTCATGTCATTCCCTTTGCCAAAACTGTGTAGACCAAACCATATGTTCAGGCATACAGTGAACGCAATTGACGGATAACGGTGCTGACACGGTTCAACAGGAATTGTGTTGGCTTTGATGTGGAGAGCGCCGTAAACAGCAGGAAGACTTGAACGAAACATTGGAGAATTGTGGAATGTGTCGTGTCGTGTCGTGTCGTCGGCTTAATTCATACGTTTGAACACGTTTTATGGGACCAACTGACTGACTGACTGATTGACTGGTTAGTAGTTAGCGGGTCCGCAGATTCAACATGTTCGCGTGGCATGCACGCACGCACGCTTTGTCGAAGCCACTTCTCTCTTTAAATTCAAAATTTGAGCGAAGTGAAATGACAATGGATAAAAAGATAACTACCAATCATCACTCTCTAATAAACCTATTATAAACTTAAAAAGACCTCAGTCTGTAGTCACCCCTTAAATGAAGCTTCTCACTAGCTTATGATTTGGCTCTTAACCTTATCAATGCCATGACTGCTTGTCTTACTTCCAGCCCCACCAAAAAGATGACCGCCTTGGCCATGTGGAGAGAAACCAATGATGCCGAGGAAGATGTCAAGCCTGAGAAACGCGTCAACACTACACGCTAGATGGTGGTATGGCGTGTGTGTGTGTGTGTGCGCGCGCGCTCTTGAAGCTGTACAACTCCCCCCTACCCTTTTTAACTGAGAGTTTACAAAAATATCTACTCATGTTCACACACACACACACACACACCCCAAAATTAAAGTCTTTAATTTTAATATTTATTTCTCTCAGTCCTTCTTTTATTGACTTAGACATTAGAATAATCATCTCAACATCCAATAATTCTTTTTTTTGGTTTTTCTTTATCTTGTAGCCCTCCGCCAAAAACCACCATGACCAACAATAATCAAGTAGCTAGAGGGTAGAAAAATGAGTAATTTCCCATAGACATATATACGAAGAAGCTGGAAGAAGATAAAAAAAAACTCAGGACGACTCTTAAGCGCCTGTCCTGATTGGGGTTGACAAAAAGATTTTAGTTAGATCCGTTATCGTTTTGGGGGTTGGCAAAAGGTTTTGGTTTTTTTTTTTTTGGATATTTCAATGTCTCTCTCTCTCTCTCTCTCTCTCTCTCTCTCTCTTTCAAAAAAAAAAAATAAAAAAAAATAGTTAACCGATTTCACGCTTAGTTTCAAAGCTATCGTGGCCCTAAGGCCGGCCAACTTTATAATAAAATGTAAAAAAAAAAAAAAAAAAAAAACAAGGTTCTGAAAACAATCAAACAGTTGATTATTCTGAACTTGGGAATATTTAATAGATAAATAAATAAACCACCTAGCGATTGCCATACCAGCTGTAGACGGGTGACTAAAATTGTAATCCGAATTGAAAAATGAAAAGCAGAAAGTAGTTGAACTTGAAAGAAGAAAAAGAAACGAAACCTGACTACCCTGCACTCCTCTCCTCTGTGCTACAATTTATTGAACGGATAAAGAGCGAGCGTTGGGGGGGGGGTGGTGGTCGTGGTGGTGGTGCTGGTGGTGGTGGTCGTGGTGGTGGTGCTGGTGGTGGTGGGAGAGGGGGAGACAATGTCGCTGAGGCCGAGCTCGAGGACGGAGGCTAGGAAGAAGGGGTACAAGACTCGGGTGGATGCGGAGGAAGCGCGGCGGAGGAGGGAGGACAATCTGGTGGAGATCAGGAAAAACAAGCGCGAAGACAATCTCCTGAAGAAGCGAAGGGAAGGCCTCCCCCTCCTCCTCCACTCCCCACTCGACGGTCTCTCTCAGAATGCCGTCCCCATCCAACAGCGTGTAACTTTCCCTTCTTCCCTCTCTCTATTCTCTGCATCTTTTCCACATTCCATCTGTTACTAGGAGAACCCAAGTCTAGCGGCTGTTGGTTTTTGGAAATTGGTTAACTTATGATTTGGTTTGTTTTTTCGTTTTTCTTGTTTCCTTTTCTGCTAGTTTGAAAGTCTGATATTTCTGTATCGATTTCGATGCTTCGACTTCTCTTTGTTGTTGATAATTGGGAAGAGAGAAATACTTAAATGTTCAGTTCCGGTGCCGTGGCCTCATACAGATGCTCGTTGTTGCATCTCCAGAAACACGTTACATCTCCCAAGTATGTCATTTAGAGATGAAGAATCTGTAACCTAGTCTATCTGTTGGGATAGCATCTTGCAGCCACGTATTACTAGGAAATCCAGGGAACTATGACGTTTGTATTATACAATTACTAGTTTGCTGCATTTGATCTTTATGCAGTCATTTAGCAGTTTCCAGCTTATATGTGAATTTGATTGGTCTATGGGCCTGTTTTCTTTCGATTAAATATTGTTACATCTTTAACTCAGCACACATGACTGTCTTTTGTGAGTAGTTTATTATTTATGTGAAACAGATAAATTCCTATGCACAAATATTTTTTAACTTTATAGGCTTGAGATTGCCTTTTTTCATGCTACTATATTTTGATTTTATTCATGCTACTATATTTTCCTATTTGTCTGAGTTTAGTTGCAAAGAAGATAGAGGAGAAAGTAGAGAATTAAAAAGCATCCTGACCCGCCCCAGCTATTTTTTTCTTGGTTTTAATTTATCATGATCAGGTTCTGTTTTTTTTTTTTTTTTTTTTTTGACTTAAGAGGTGACCTATCTATGAGAGACAACTACTAAGTGCAATGTTCATTTTTTCTTTCACTTCTTGCTATAAACTCTCATAAACTTAACGATCAATTTCTATTTTTCTTTTGTCCTGACAGCTAGAGAGTATACCTGTTATGGTTCAAGGAGTGTGGTCTGATGATCCTCATTTGCAGTTAGAAGCAACTACTCAGTTCAGAAAGCTATTATCTATTGGTGTGTGCATGTCATACTCCTGAAGCACTTATTTTTTATTGTTTGTGAAGAAAATCACTGACTGAACATTGAAGCATTTCAGTTCCTTTTCTATGTATTGAGCAGAGCATAGTCCGCCTATTGATGAAGTAATTAAAGTAGGTGTTGTACCACGGTTTGTTGAGTTTCTTCAACAGCCTGATCTGCCCCAGCTACAGGCAAGGACACTCTAAAGCTATTGTGTCTTCCTTAATTGACTTGTTTAGAGAAATTAACCTTCGCTTTGACTGCAGTTTGAGGCTGCATGGGCTTTGACCAATGTTGCATCTGGGACATCAGAACACACTCATGTTGTCATTGAGCATGGTGCTGTCCCCATTTTTGTGCAGCTTCTTAGTTCTGCAAGTGATGATGTCAGAGAACAGGTAATTCTTTCTTACCCTAGATTGATTTAATAGTTGACTGGATTTGAATTCTATCTTGAAATAATATTTTGAATGTGTATTGTAAGAAAGTCTATCCGCAACCCCCTTGTCTTTTTTTTTGGTTGTCATTTCAATCACTTATCACTTTAATTCTTGCACCTCAAATTTAGACCATGGCCTTCGTGACTCTATTTGTACTATAATCTGTTATTTTGAAAGCTTTTGTCCTTTGCTTTGGCTACCATAATACTTTCAACCTTCCTGTTTTTTGATTAGGCAGTATGGGCTTTGGGTAATGTTGCCGGTGACTCCCCAAGTTGCAGGGACCTTGTTATTGGTCATGGTGCCCTAAGGCCGTTGCTAACTCAGTTAAATGAGCACTCAAAGCTGTCCATGCTCAGGAATGCTACATGGACTTTATCCAATTTTTGTCGTGGCAAGCCACCGACACCATTTAATCAGGTGTGAAGTCAGATATAGCTGTGCATTTTCATTTGATTGCAAGAATAAGCTTAACAGATTTAGTAATCTGTATGCCAGGTGAAGCCTGCATTGCCAATTCTGCGAGGACTTATACACTTGAATGATGAAGAAGTTCTAGCAGATGCTTGTTGGGCCCTCTCCTATCTGTCAGATGGTACAAATGATAAAATTCAGGCTGTGATTGAAGCAGGTGTTTGTCAACGACTAGTGGAGCTTCTGCTGTAAGTTGCAGTGTCACTACTTACCATTTTAACGTGGGAAGGCTTTTGAATTGTATTCATACTTTCTACCTTGTAAATAATTTTGGCATTTTTTCCATCTCTGATGACATTGATATTCTCTGCATTTATATTTTACAGCTACTTTCTTGGGTTTTAGTGGTTATGTAGTTATCGTTGTTAACCTAAAAATGTATGTGCCAGTCATCCATCACCTACAGTTCTTATACCTGCCCTCCGGTCAGTGGGAAACATAGTTACAGGTGATGATGCTCAGACTCAGGTACTTCCCCTACTTGTTTGTAAACTGGTCAGTACTTTTGATTAGGGTGTTGGGTTCCTCTTATCGTGTTGCAGCTTACTTTAATTTTTCTTTTCTGCTTTGCAAGAATAATTGGACTTTTCTTTTTTGAAAGAACATTGGCAATTAAATTGTACTTGGTAACTATTTAAATTGAATAGGTTGCTGGAAATATGCTTATGTGTAATGTGTGTATGATTACAATGAATTTGTGTCTTTTTCTTTCCTTTGACAGCAACTAATTGGCATCTTTCCTGTTCTTCCAGTTTGTGATTGACAATCAAGCTCTTCCTTGTCTCTGTCAACTTCTCACACAAAATCATAAAAAGAGCATCAAGAAGGAAGCTTGTTGGACCATCTCTAATGTCACTGCTGGAAATAGATCTCAAATACAGGTATTAAGTTATAGCTGCTGAAATACTTTGTTTTGCAAAGGTTTTGTAGTCATGAAATGTACTTTTTCGTACACCTGTTTTGTGATTTTTTTTGGTCTCAGATGAACCAGTTAATACTGTGGAATAACTATTAGGAAAGAAAAAAAAAGGTTGAAGAAAGTGTTAAGTACAGCTCCACGGTTTTCATTGTCTTTAATTCTCTAAAGATGATCAAGCTATTTGCTTGCAGTTAGGAAAATGTGACATGCCAGAAGCTTTGGAAGGGAATCTAGGGCCATCATACATAAAATATGCTTTGGCACTCATAATAACTCAGGTTTACATTATTGTGGAACAGGCTGTTATTGAAGCCAATATCATTCTCCCTCTTGTGCATCTTCTTCAACATGCGGAGTTTGAAATTAAGAAGGAGGCTGCTTGGGCTATCTCTAATGCTACATCTGGAGGATCTCATGAACAGATGCGGTACATCCTTTCCTGAGATTTTTCCAAATACAGTTTTGTTAGCTTTTCCATTATGACTTCTGAATAAATAACAACATATGGACCACAATATTTTGTTGTTCATTCTGCAGTCTTTTCTGATTTCTGAGCACTTCAATTTTCTGTGTCATATAATTTACCTTAACTAAGCAGTATTTTAATTATTCATTTTGTGCCTAGAAGTAATTAAGGAACAGTTGGTATAACTTAGGATTTGACATGCTAGTGGATCCAGACCCCAAGGATTAGATCTCTCCGCTCTATCCATATGATAAATTAGCACCATATTTAGCATATAACAACATAGACTAAGCCTACATTGGCATTGCCTGGTATTTTCACAGATCTCTGGTTAGCCAAGGTTGCATCAAACCTCTCTGTGATCTTCTTGTATGTCCAGACCCTAGGATTGTAACAGTGTGCCTTGAGGGATTGGAGAACATTCTCAAGGTTGGTGAAGCTGACAAGGAAATGGGAATGAATGGCGGGGTCAACTTGTATGCTCAAATGGTTGATGAATGTGATGGGTTGGACAAGATTGAAAATCTGCAAACCCATGATAACAACGAGATTTATGAGAAGGCTGTGAAGATTTTGGCAAGATACTGGGCTGAGGAGGAAGAAGAGGAAGAACAGAATGCCCGGAATGGTGGGGTTGGAAATCAACAAGGCTTTGCTTTCGGGACTAACCAGCCCAATGTTCCATCCGGTGGTTTCACATTCGGGTGATAGGGTCGTCTGACAATGACTTTTCCGACTCGATAGTTGTCGTTGCTTGAACTTATATCTTAAAACCCTACATTCTCTGCCAAGGGTCAGGGTTTTTAGTCTGGCACTCGGGCATTTTGTTCATCTTTGCAATTTATTTTCAACCGGGTCTGAATTTCAATATTTTATAGGATGACGTTCTTTGTCGTTTAGTTTAAATTAGTGTGGAAGCGTTAATACGACAAAACAAACACTCTGCACTCTTCGAGTGGGTCAAGGTACATGAGTTGTGTACCTATTTGTTACCCTTTTAAAAGCCTTGGTTGCGCAGTTTTTAGGCCGAATTTTCGTTCCACAAAAAGCACAAGCCGTCTGTCTTATGGTCAAAATCCGCATGCAACGGGCCACAAGTTTTGGTTTTTCATTATTGTTGTTGAGGCCTTGATTAAAATTGTTCAAGAAAAGAAAGAAGAAATGAAAAAAAAAAAAAAAAAGAAATTGGGAATTGACCCATAGAATTTTTTATATGACAAAAACACAACCTAAGGTTTGAATTCAAATCTCCTTTGAAATTCAAACAAGACTTTGGGTTTCGGTTCCAGTAACTAAAAAAAGTCCCACCATTCGAAGTGGATTTCCCTCAAACAAGCCAAATATACTTTTGCATAAAATCAATATGGTATCTGCAATGCTTACGGAAATTGTAATTGTCTGATGTGACGTGTGAGTTTAATTGTCATTGGGTGATCCCCTCCGGTATGGGTCGTTGAGGTTGAGAAGGCCTCCTCCTCCTTTTCTTTTCTTTTTATTAATTCAAAAAACCCCCAAAAAAAAAAAAAAAGAAAAAAAGTAATAGTATGTACGAGCTCTAGCTAGGTTAGACAGGGGCGGGACCTTTTATTAGGCGGCAGCGGAGAGCGTCATCTCAAAAGTTCAACAAATGGTGGAAAAGAACAAGAAGAACAGCCAAGAAAAGGAGGAGGAGGAGGAAGAAGAGCCATACGGAGTGCTACTGTATTACAAATACGATGTTGTTTCGGATCTACACTCCCTCCTCTCGTTCTATGAAGACAACTGTAGATCCCTTTCCCTTCTTGGCCGCGTCCGCCTTTCCCCCCACGGCGTCAACGTCACTGTCTGTGTTCCTTCTTCTTCTTGAACCCATCCCCAGCCCTAAATTCTTTCATTCCAATATAATTTCAGAGCATAACCATTTAAATTTTTGCTTTCTTTTCCCCTGAAAGGTCCCCTCCCCTCCCCCCCCCCCCCCTCCTTTTTCTTTTATTATTTATGGGCTCTGTCTTTGTGTGTGTGCGTGTTAGGTGGGTGGCCAGTTATCCTCCTTGGAGAAGCACATAGTTGCAGTGAAAACGTTTAGTTTATTTGAAGGGACTGACTTTAAGCTCGCTACTTCCCATTATCCATTGGACGACAAGGTTGCGCGTGAATGCGGCTTCACTTCTCTCTCCATTCGCATTGTCAAGGTCCTTCTCCCATCTTTTTTTTTTCTCCCTAGTGTTTTTATGTCTAAGAGAAAGTTATAATTTACAAGGGTATTAGGGATTTTTGAAATCTGGTTCTTGATTCAAGAGAGGGAGGTATGGTTGGACAACTTGCAATACTGGGCATCAAACGTGAGGACAGTGCAGAATGAGATTTTTCTTAGGGTTTGAATTTTAATTATTTCGGGGGTCTTTCTTGTTGTATCTGCGATGGCATTCTAGGTTATAATTCCAGCTTTACTATATCTGTGTCTGCCTGTTGTAATGACTGTGTATTTCTCCTTGTTGCCAGGAACTAGTTACTTTTAGTCCTGATTCTCAGTTGAAGTCACCAGATATTGCAAACGCTGGGACACATCTCTCTGCTGTTGAGTTCCATTCTCTTCTTCAGAGTACTGGTAACTAGCACTTTTGCATGTCCATTTTCCTCTCTTACACGATGCTATTACTTGTTCAATTATTGAAGTAAAAATTTTTAGGATTTTAACTTTTCATCGAATGGCTCTTATATTTCCTTGCTAGGGCAACTTGTCGAGAAAGAAAGTCCAGCACTGACCGACAATAAAGGTCTTGTTCTACTAGATGCGAGAAATATATATGAAACTAGAATTGGGAAGTTCCACGCACAGACAGTGGAAACTTTGGATCCAAGAATCAGGCAGTACAGTGACCTGGCCTCCTGGATTGATGATAATGCTGAACAACTGCAAGGCAAACGTGTCCTCATGTAAGCTCTTGTTTTGTAATTGACTTATGGTGGATCATTTCCTGAGCTCTCTTTGTTCTTAAAACCATTATGTGAGATTTCAGTAAGCTGCTATTGTTGCTTTATCACCTTCAGTGCTCTATCCTAATCTTTATCTTCTCTTTTGGTTCATTTTACAGGTATTGCACTGGAGGGATCAGGTGTGAGATGGCATCTGCCTATATTAGGTCAAAAGGTGTTGGGTTTGAAAATGTATTTCAGGTTTGCCACCAAATAGAATTAAGTTTGTGTTCAGCTTGCTAACATGTCCCTAAGGAGTCAGTATACTGCTTGTCATTGTGATTATAACACATTTGATTGTGTTGACTAATGCAGTTATATGGTGGAATACAACGATATTTGGAACAATACCCTGATGGTGGTTTTTTCAAAGGAAAAAATTTTGTTTTTGATCACCGGTATGATTAGTATATCTTTCTATGTCCACATGATATGACATTCTCCTACATTTTTGTGAATGCAGCAACTCAATTCGGGTTTATTACGCCTTTATGTATTAAAAAGAAATGGTCAACAAGAATGGAACTGGAAGTGTTTAGATGGATAAATATGGAAATTTAATTTTGGTAATTCCTACCTTTTCTGCTTGTGAATGTAGGATTTCTGTTGGGAGTTCAGATACAAATATACTTGGTAGCTGCCTTCTTTGTGGTGTATCCTTTGATGATTATTCTTCACGCTGCAGATGTTCATATTGTAGGATGCTTGTTTTGGTCTGTGATGGTTGTAAGGTACATATTAGCAATTATGTTTTCATTTGAAGTTACAAAATTACTTTCAAAAGATTTCACTTGAAAAGCTATGAACATGTCTTCTCACCTATGCTTCAGAACTTACTACATTGCATATTCAACTTTGTTGGGTTCTTTGTGAGAATTTGAATGTTGTGTTTGAGCAGGTGAAAGAAACTGTCTATGTTTGTGAATTGTGCCAGAAAAATGGGAGGGGCATTGAGGCATGCCCATCAACTGACAATTGCAAACCACAGGAAATAGTCCCAAACATTGAGGTTCGAGTCTCTTCACATTCAACCGTCCCATCTCATCCACATGGGGAACAGGGTAAGGTCTGTATCTATCCTTATACTGTTTTGCTTTCTGATTTGACAATACTAATGTTATACGATACAAATGCTAATTCCTTGTGTTAACAAGGAATAGACATAATGTTTATATCCTAATTTTACATACAATTTCTTTCTCCAAAACTTCTTGTCCTCATATCATTGTTCCTTAATGATACAGGTGCTGGGTTTTCAAGAAACCTGAGGATCTTATGTTTGCATGGGTTTCGGCAGAATGCTTCAAGTTTTAAGGGTAGGACAGCATCGTTAGCCAAGAAACTTAAAAGCATTGCTGAGCTGATCTATGTTGATGCACCCTATCAGCTGCCTTTCATTTACCAACCTTGTGTCACTGAACCAAAGAGCATTGATACATCATCTGGCTCATTGCAACATGTTCCTCCTCCGGAAAATTGCAAGCCAAAGTTCGCATGGTTTATAGCTCCTGATTCCAAAGGAAGTTGTGAAACCAATTGGAAAATTGCTGATGGTCCATTTGATCCCCTCCAGCATCAACAACAAACTGAGGGGTATGATACATCATTAGATTACCTGAACAGAGTGTTTGCTGAGGAAGGACCCTTTGATGGTATCTTAGGATTTTCACAGGGAGCTGCAATGGCTGCTTTGATTTGTGCGCGAGAATTGAGAAGGGAGCATGAGATTGATTTTGGTTTTGTGATTTTGTGCTCTGGATTTGCTCAACTTGCAGGGGTGGATTGTGGAACGGTTAACTGCCCTTCCCTGCATATATTTAGCAGCATCTCAGGCAAAGACAGACAAATTGCAAACCAAGCTAGCAAAGATCTAGCTTCCTTATTCTCAAATCCAGTGATTATAGAGCATGATTGTGGTCACATAATTCCAACTCGGCCTCCGTACATTGACAAGATTAAATGTTTTCTTCAACGTTTTCTGTGAGGCCATTGCAAATGCTTTTGCTGTAATCTATTTTATGTTATTGTATGTGGGAAACAAGTGAGTGTGCTTGCCCGTTGCTGGCTTTGTCTAATCTTTTCATAAGTCTCTCCCTCTCTCTCGCTTTTGAGGTTTACCCTATTTATTTTCCATGTAGCTTCATCAATTTGGAAATTTGTCACATGAGTCGCTGTGATTGTGAATCATAACGGTGTTGTTACATGTGGGATACGGCCGCCCCCTTGTTTCCAGGATTTCTGGGTAAATGAACCATTGAACTCCCGGTCCAGGCAATATTCCAATAAACATTAGGAAAAAGAAGGGGAAAAAAAGGGGAAAAAAAAAAAAAAGGGGATAAATGCATTGTCCTCCCAAAACGATGCGTCTAGGATATCAGGAAACGGAAAGGAGCGTGGAGAGAGAGAGGCAGGCTAAACCCTAAATCGAGATTTTATTGCCCCCTGAAGGACAAGCCTTTGTGGTACAGGTTCATTATGCTGTAGACTGTGTTCGCAAAGTTACTTACCTGTCAGTCTTGATCGACTTACAATTGAAAAAGGGCAAAAGCCTGTCATCTTGAAACAGAATCCGAGCAAGTCTGAGACCAAAACAACCAAGAATGCAGCTTCTCGTACGGAATCTACTAAGCAGAACGACTTCATTTAAACATGTACAATCACCTCTTTTTCACCTCTCTCTCTCTCTCTCTTTCAAATAATTCTTTGGTACAAGTTGGGTTACATTTATCGTCAATTGAAGCTTTTTGATGAGTGTTTGTGTAAATGAAATTCTTTTTGCACGTTTTAGTAATCTTTGAGCGGTGCTGCTTTGACTAGCGTCGCCGGTGCGCTATGCCTTTCATCTCTGCGTTCTATTGCAATCGCATTCTCTCTAGAAGGTCAATGATAGCACGCACGCGCCCTGTGGGGGTTTGCACACACAAGTTCTGTTGAGAGTTTAATCTCGGCTTTCTATAGTTATTTCACTCTGTGTTTCTAATAAATATATTGCTTTTGCATTTTTTCCTGGCTCTGATCATTAAGTTTATGGCTTTTGATGAATTTGGTTTCAGGGTATTCGTTGCTGCACCTACTCTACACGTAATGTTGTTGATATTGGACAGCCAACTCCTGCGACTCATCCTCAGGTTCTACTGCTTAACACGCACAAAGACATAACCCTTTCAGTCTTATGTTATTGGCATGCACAATGATCAAGCAGGATGCATTCGGCGTACATATGCAATTTGATTAATGATCCAACAAGAGGATTTTTGTTTCGCCTTTTAAATATAATGTGCAGATACCTGTCTCCTTTCAGCAAGCTAATGAACCAGTTTCATTTGGCTTCGCAGTTGCTAAGGGAAGGGGAGATTACACCAGGCATAACTAGTGAGGAGTACATTTCACGAAGAAAAAGGTTGTTGGAGCTTCTTCCAGGTGACAGTTTGGCCATTATTGCAGCTGCCCCAGTGAAGATGATGACCGATGTTGTGCCCTATACATTTCGGCAAGATGCTGATTATTTATATATCACTGGCTGCCTACAACCTGGTGGCATGGCAGTTCTGGGTCACGATTTTGGTTTATGCATGTTCATGCCTGAAGCAACACATCATGTATGTTCCATCTTGTACAAAAGAATTTAATTTAAGGTTATTGCATTTAATGTTCTTAGTAGCTGGTTAATAAACTTTGCTGCAGTTTGAACTTGCAATACATTTGTTTTTTCATGGTTCATTCACTTGTCCCTTTTTGTTTTCCTAATCAAAGTAACTATCAGGGAGAGCTTGAAATATTTATCTGTGCATGTAGGCCCTGAGCAATGAGCACCATATATAGATAAAGCCGGCATTTTAGTGGCAGCTAATTTCTGTTATCATTATGTTATCAGGACATCTTATGGCAAGGGCAAGTTGCAGGAGTTGATGCAGCACTGGAAACATTCAAAGCAGATAAAGCATATCCAATCAGCAAAATGCAGGATGTGAGTTCAATATTTTGTTGGCATTGAGAATTAGATGAAGCCATCAATATGAACTTGATTGAAAGTAGTATGAGTTCATATATTTTCACCAAGAGAAATGCTTTGGGCATATGAGTAATAGTTAGTTTTTTTATCTTTTGATAGTTTCACTGTGGTATCATCTGCTATCATAAAAGATATAATCTGATTAGACTGCCCTTTTTCTGTGGAAAGTGATGCATATATCTTTGCCACACATGTTTAGGTTGTTGTTTCACAAGAATTTAAAATTTTAGGTATTATATATTTACTTGAGATTGTCACTCTTATTGGTATGCAATGTACTTGAAGCATTTTCTAATGTAGAAGCATCTTTTTGAATTGGTTTCTAATTTATTCAGCTGGTTAGATGATTGCCTGAGTGATATCCATTACTATTTCAAGCATTGCCAGGCAATAACTTTCCAAGAGCTACTCATTTTTCCTTTTGCACTTTGTTTGATACTTGGCTGCAGGTTCTTCCAAATATGATACGGAAATGCTCCAGGCTGTTTCACAATGTGCAAACAGCCACACCAAGGTATACACAATTGGAGGAATTCCAAAAGGCAGCTCTTGTTGGCAATGTGAAAGACCTTTCCAATTTTACTGACAAGTTACGGTGGGTGAAATCACCAGCAGAGCTTAAGCTAATGAGAGAATCTGCTTCAATTGCTTGCCAGGTGATCCCAGCTGTACATTGAGGCCTCTTGGAGTTGGTGAATGGACTTTACAAGATTATTGACTTTTTTTAATGAAGTAACTGTTAAAACCTTTTAATTGCATAACACTTTTTGCATTGGTTAATTAAAGAGATAGACATAATCATAAGAAACAAATTCAAGTGCACATAAAGATATTGTCATATATTAAGTAAAGTTTAGTTTCATAATCATACTGCAAGAATGAACATTTGTGGCCTTTTTGGAATAATCCATGTATAATATTAACAGTTGGTAACCTTTTGCATATGGAATAGGCTCTTTTGCAGACAATGCTACATTCCAAGATGTATCCTGACGAGAGCATTTTAGCAGCAAAGATGGAATATGAAAGCAAAATGAGAGGTGCCCAAGGGATGGCGTAAGTGTCTTCATCAGGAGTCTTGCTTTCATCCAATTTGAACTGTGGTATTGCTTTTCTTAAGAAATGTAGAAGGAATTGGTAGAAGAAGCCTCATTGAATTCTGTTGACAATTTGTGAATATTGCCTTTACCAGATTCAACCCTGTGGTTGGAGGTGGGTCTAATGGTGCTGTTATTCATTATTCTCGAAATGATCAGAGGGTAAGCTCACCGATGTGAATCTGATATCTACTATTTATTGTCCTAGGATGTATGGATGAATATCCTTTCTATTGCTTGCGGTGATATATGTTTAAATATCATCCTGTACTTTTAATTTGCAGATTAAGGATGGAGATCTTGTTTTGATGGATGTTGGATGTGAATGGCATGGTTATGACAGTGATCTCACTCGTACCTGGCCCCCTTGCGGCAGCTTTTCTTCAGTCCAAGTATGCTTTTGTTCACTCACTTGGATTTTTACTTTTTCCATTTTAACTTTGAGATCAGATTGTTTACTTTTTTTGTTTGAGAAATCATGCTAATAGTTAAATGAATGGCATAAATATGTATTTTCAGGAAGCGCTTTACAATCTTATACTTCAAACAAACAAGGAAAGTGTGAAGCTTTGCAGGCCTGGTTCTAGCATTCGAGAAATACATAATTACTCGGTAATGCTTTCACTCTTTTTAAAAAAAAAAAAAAAAATTACTTTCTATGGGAGAAACTCAAGGATGATGCAAATAGTGTTTTTTTTTTTCTAAAATCTACACCAGCTGCAACTTTATGGGCATAGAATTTGTCGTGATTCTTGGATTTTCAAGATAGACATTAGGTGATCTTAGTGAATTGTGGGTATTCCCTTATTCAACTTGATGACAAATGGTTTGGATGGGCATGGGCTACTGATCTCAGAATCAAACTCTGACAAGAAAGGTAGTTATTGGAGTACTCCATTTGCATGAGAATCACCTGCATTGGCTACCAACTTCATGTACATCAGTTGTATCCATTGATAGGTGCCTCTACATGTTCTTCTCATTTCTCTGTTTTGGGGCTTTTTCTGTTTTGTTTTTTTTCTTTGGAAAAGGGGGGGTGGGTGGCTAAGTTGAGCCTTACATATTCTGCAAGAAGCTGTTGGAAAACTTGGACACTTTACCTTTTAGGCAACCTTTTGATTCTAACAATGCTGTTTGCTTGTATAGGTTGATGTGATGCGTAAAGGACTTACTGAGATTGGAGTTTTGAAGGACAGTAAAAGCAATTCCTACCATGAGCTGAATCCCACTGCTATAGGTTTGTCACAGCTTTCCATTTACAGACATCACAGCTGGCTATTTACCCAAAATCCCTATTCCTCAATATTAAGTCCTAAGTATGCAGATGATTAGGATTTATTTCAAAAACAAATCTCCTATTTAACTCTCATTCTCAGATGGGGTTTTAAGCTTTAACATTTTGTGCCAGGTCATTATCTAGGAATGGATGTCCATGATAGTTCTACAATCAGCTGTGATTGTCCTCTGAAACCAGGTGTTGTAAGTTTTCTTTCTGATTGGAAAGTCTTCCATTCTCTGCATGATAACCTAAAAATTATTTGTAAACACCATTATCAGTGAACTAAGAAAGGTCTGGGTTTTGCTGACTTGTTTGTATTTCTGTTGCACTTGCGTCAAAACATTAATTTTTCTGTATTATACCTAACTTGATGCAGCTTTATCAAATGGAGAATTTGAGACAGTCAAAGGTTTCTTTCCAGCTTATTTATGAACATGTTTATATGAATACGTATTTTGTTGGAAGAGTTGAAGTTTTCAGTTTTTTAGGCTTACTGTGGTCTCAGAAAATGAAATCAAAATATAAGTTTTTATAGATACTTATCTTATTTGACTGAAAGAAGGAAGGAAGGAAAACAGTTGTAGTTTTATCCTAATCTATGACTGTTCTTATGTGTACTTGTGCATGCTGAAGATTAATACATTGTTCCATGGACAGGTCATAACAATTGAGCCAGGAGTCTACATTCCATCAGTTTTTGATGTTCCAGAGAGGTGCTTGTCCTTTGATGATCACATAATTCTAAATTTCTGGAAAAGCCATTAGAACTCTCAGGCTACTTATAAGCTAATTGCTTGGTGATCTGCTTGCACAAATGCATGTAGACTTATGCAAGCTGCATAGCACAAATTTTGTAGTTCATGTTGAGTTGAGTACATTGAAACTTTGATTGGAAAGGTTGAAGCTGAATCTAATACATGAAAGTATCATATGACCCAAGATATTAACATTGGCATGTCATCATTGTCATCCTACTATAAATTGACCTTTGTCACATTACTGGTGGTCATTCTTCTAATATATCCAACTCACTTTATTCCTCGGAAATCTAGGAGTCTCTTTCTTGTATTACCATTATCATGTTTATACATCTTTATCCAAAACCATTATTATACTTGTACAAGCCTGCTATAGTTCACAATATGACATTTGAGTTTGTTATAATTCTTGGTTGATTGTTTGTGAGCTTGTTAATCATTTGGTGTGGTAACATGAGATTGCCTCCATACCTTGGCAATAATGGACTCTAAAATCATGTTTAAAATGCTTGTTGCAGGTATAGAGGCATTGGGATAAGGATTGAGGATGAGGTTCTAATTACAGAAACTGGCTATGAGGTACAAATGAAAATTAGTTCTGTCATTCTACCATTCATTGAGGGCCTTATATTGACTTTTGTTAGCAGTCAAGTCTTCAACTAGCATGCCATTGGAATGTCATTTATTTTACATTTTGTGCAAAATCCACTGCCTGGTCTAGTTCTAATATATTTTGTGAAAATAAGGGCCACTTCTCAAGCTGTAAAAACATTTGAACAGTGAAAATGGGCTGAAAATTGGGCTATTACCATTATTGAAATCAATTTTTACGCATCATCGTACTTTAAAAGTTGTCCATGTTTTACAAGGTGCATGTCCTGTCTCTTGTGAACATTGCGCCTACCATTCTTCAGTTCTACTGATTTTTCTGGTCCTTGAATCAGGTACTCACTGGCTCAATGCCAAAAGAAATAAAACACATCGAGTCATTGCTAAAATTACAGTTGTGGACTGGGGATGGAGAACCAGAATACCATTGAGGAGGCTGCTTCCAGTTGATAGCCATCTTAATGACACTGAAGAGGCAAGTGGCTTATTCATCCAAGGCTTCTTCCCGAGGTTATTGTCCAACACATCAAAGCTCACGGTGGAATGACAAAGCTCGTACATGAACCACCGTGGAATTGTACTCCAGAAGCGATGTAGATGAAGTGCCCACATATAGAGGGTAGAGACTATGATTGGACCTCTTCATGCCTTTAACGTTTGTTATAGAAGTGTTCATTTTCCAAGTCTGACTCTGAAGCATGAATACCGTATCAGTTAATTCTTTTTCTCGGTTTTATGGGGATGTACTGACTGATAAAAGCAGGGATGCATTAGCCCAGAATGCAGGATTGTTGTTGCTATACATCGGAAGGTTCATAAAGTGCCGTATCATCTTTGTGGGTATGGTTTCTGTGCCTCGAAGGCCCAAATTAACCAACGTCAGTGTCTCTATCTTGGGACCTACAAGTTGAGTACGTTGGGTTGGAGCGATATTGATATTGATATGGATATGGAACGTTGATGGGCCATCATAACTTGTACCGCAAGGATAGAACGGATGCCATTATGAGACCTTAAAGACGGAGAAGGTGGTTGTTAGTTATAAGGTAATGTTGTGTTCTTTCGCGCGGGGGTGGTTCTGTCTCTTTCCTAAACTATTCGGCCAACCCTCTTGGCCCTTTATCTACGATGGAAGTATCGAAAGTGCCCCACTTTGGTTTTCCTCGGTAACGTGGAAGGCCTTACAGGTCTGAGGAGAGGTGTTGAGATTAGATCCCAAGACGACTTCTCATCATTTAGAAATGACGGAATTGTGGTGTGTGAAAGGGAAAGGGAATGCCACACGATGTCCAATTCCGCGGCACTCGCTGCTCATTCGCATTTAATCTAGAGAGATAATGAACAGTAATCACTAATCAGGCAAGTGATTACGTGAATGCCTTCTCATTTGAAAGGGGAAGTGGGAAGAGGAGGAGACGTAAAATAGTAGAATGCCTGTAAAATAGTATAATACTTCTTTGTAGTTTGCTGGCCGGTGCCGTCCTATTCCTGTGTTAAATCACATACACGTCACACCAAAATAAATGGTTTGATACTCTCAACTACATCCCATGCGGTCAGCTCTTACCGGCCCCTGCCCCCCACCCATCTCTTCTCCCCCAACCCACTGCTCTCCCCTTTAATATTGCCATAAATCTTCAACCCTTCTCATAAATGCAAGCACGTTAGCCCCTCAACGGCCCCCATTTGTTCATCTTAATTACGAGCTAAATGTGCTGCTCATTTTCAGCCAGAAAAGCAGAGATATCCCACATGGCCACGTGGCGCCTCGAAGCTGGAATGGAAGCCAAGCCACTGAAGCACGAAAGGAGTCGCTAAACTAACCCGCGTCCCAATTGACCCTAGAGATGACCGATGGACCCCGTTTTTTGGGCCATACCCAGATGGCATTTTTACAATTTCAGGAAGGAACAAAGGGTAAATTCAAAGGCTGGCGACTATAAATGTCATAGATGGGTCGCTTTATCGTTCTCTCATTATCAAAAGAAGCGATCCCCAGGAAGCAACGACTAGAAAGGAGACCGTAGCAAGTTTGTGGAGGAAGGAAAAGGCGATGTCTCTGGTAACAGAAGAGATCAAGGCCAAGGCTGATGAGATCTACCATGGAGATGAAATCTGCCAACAGAAATCAAAGCAACTGCTCACAGAAATAGGTTTGCCCAATGGGCTACTGCCACTGCATGACATCGAGGAATGTGGGATTGTGAAGGAGACAGGTTTTGTGTGGCTGAAGCAAAAGAAGAGTATAACGCACAAGTTTGAGAAGATTGGGAAGCTGGTGAGCTATGCACCGGAAGTCACTGCCATCGCTCAGCCTAACAAGATCAAGAAGCTGACTGGGGTCAAGACCAAGGAGCTCCTGGTTTGGATCACACTCAGTGACATCTATTTGGATGACCCACCAACTGAAAAGATCACCTTCCAAACTCCTGCAGGGCTCTACAGGTCCTTCCCTGTGTCAGCTTTTCAGATCAAAGATCCTAGAGAAGCCAAGGATGTCAAGGAAGCAACCAAAGAAGTGGATGCACCTGCTGTGGCAGTGAAGGAGGTTTGATCGAGTTTTAATCTGTGAGCCGTGTCTTTGCTACCCCTTTTTAATTTAATTTGGCTCTTTTATCGTCTCTACTGGCAAAAACTGAAGTTAAACCTCTTACAAGGAGTTCCATTGCTCAACTGTGTCGTTACAGCTTTGCAGCTGCAGACATCGGTCATTGTGTGGACAGCACAAACACCTCTGTAATTTGTCTGATTATGACATATTAGTTTATTATCATATATGCATGCCATTTTTGTTAACAGGTTCCTTCTTTAAACTTCATCGGTTGAAAGGAGCGTGGTGAGGCTGGCATCATGGTGATCCCAGCCAGTAATTGTTATTGAACAGACATCTAAACGATTACGAACTTCAACTTTCAAACTAAAGTTTTCAATTTTGGAATCTACCATACAGGAGAAAGCAAGCTTCATGAGATAAATATGGGGAATTGCTAGCTAAAAGAAAGCCTTCGCTGCCTAAATAAACATCTAAATTGAGAAAAAGTAACTTAGTAAGCCTTCGTTCGCTTTGTAAGTTGCTTTCAGACGGCATTGGTATTGAAGTTTACCACTTCCTTCCTCAACTGAGGCCGCTTTAAGACCTTGTCACAGGCCCTTTTTGAGGTTTTGGTTTTTTTTTCTTTTTTTGGAAAAAAAGCTTCTGCGAGGGCTTGATATATTATAAACGTAGCATTAACCTGCTGTTAGCTTGTTCAAGTTACAACAGAATGTTCATCAAGTCAAGAAACGCTCTAAACAAGGATCTAGACAACTTGTCTATTTGTATAACCATCCACTTGGACGGTTACAACACTTGCCTTGGCAATAGCAGACTTGGGATGCGGTCATAATGACCGAGAACCTTTCAAGAACTAGTATACTTCGAGCAAAAATACCAAAGAAGGAACCCAGAAGCCATCCTCACGTAGAAAGAAACTCCACAAGGGTCAATCCATTGGCACAAAATCAGCAACCTCTTTTCTTGGTGCTTTATCATAGCAGTCCAAGGCACTTTAGTAGATTCCAATACTCAACGGATGCATGAGAATGGCTTATGCTAGTTCAGTAAGAAAGTAACAGTCACAGACGCACAATTGGTCAAATAAGAAAGCCTAGGATATCTCAAATTTGCCACCACATGAGGCCAAGGCGTGGAGATGGATGTGGTTAGGATTTACCCTTTTGCACAGAAATGATGGCAAATGTCTCAGGCTTCCTTCGCAAAACAGAGCTGCAATGCCTGAGATCAAGTTATAGACGTTAGGTCCTAGTTTACATTTGTTGATCACAAGTATTGTACTAATGCCTTCAAATGAAAGCTTCAAAAAGAATGAGGCGGGACTACAAGAAAGCAACAATTAAAAATTACGTGGCTCACTCACTGTCAGCCATGGAGTACATGAACCTAGTAACTTTCACAGACAGGGCTGCATATCAAGTCCTAGATGGCCTTTTATTAACACCCTCGTGAGCATGTGTGCCTGCACCTAGATGGAGATTCTTACCAATATTTTCAAGACTAACAGTAATTGGATACATGCTTATCATATTTATTTAGGGCTTTTCCTTTTCCATTTAAATTAAATTGCCTACATCCTTATTTGCATGGCAAATAGCAATTTCCAGCATGGAAACAAAAGGTGTGCAGAACCCTATCCAACTCCCCAGGACAGTATCCAACTGAGCTCAACCATCAACTGGTTCCAAAAGTGATCCAATAAATTATTGGAACGTGCAAACAATTTCCAAGTTTGTCCATGTCACAGTTCTGTGACCTTGTCTGCTTTCAAGTTTAATCATGTAATGAATGTGGATGACTTGCATATACCAGATACTTTTTCCCAGCTGCCGAAACATTCTATGTAAGACCAGAGCAAAATCATCACAGAAAAATTGATTTCAAATATCCAGACCATACCTTTGAAGGCATGACCCATTTTCCATTTATAAAGTCCTGGTGAGGCCTCAAATCAATGTGCTCAAAAATCAATTCCTCCTTAGTATCCTTAAAGTAGACTGTGTATCTTGAATCATGATGAACCTTAGTGACCACACCTACCCACCAAGCATCATTGTACAAGGCATCAACTTCTTCCATCAATTTAAAACAATCGAGAACTAGAGTTTCCGGTGGATATGGCCTTATGTGCAGAATGTCAATCTCTTCCCTTAAAAAATCAGCGTCATCTTCCATTCTTAAGCTTTGATACTGAACAAGATACTTGTCCTTTCCAACTGCTTCAACAATAGTTGCAGCAAACCAAGCACCTTCAAAACCATCTTCATCACTACTAACCTCCACTAACATTCCCTGGCTAAACTTATTTTTTGCCGCTATATCTACAACATTTGCACCAGCTCTGGTGGGTGCTTTCTTTGTTCCAGACTTCTTCCATTTCTTTACTTCCCTAGGCTTCACTTGGGATGAAGAAGTTGTCTCACTCACAGTCCTCTCATGGGTCATTGTTTTGCCAGTTTTCTCTTGACTTGTAATTTCCTGCGGCACATGATTAAAGAAGCTGATTATGTCAAGTAAGCAAGTTACCCCCAAACAATTACCCATCAGGAGCAACCAACCAGCATTAATTATCTGAATGAAAATAACATTTAACTGTAGAGAAAGAAAAACCGAGCAAATGAAATCAACCAAAAGTTTCCAGCATAAGCTTGATGAATTAAGTTCCCCGTCCCCCATCTCTAATAACACAAATATAGGGGATTGATCAGCCGAGGTTGACAAAAACACACTGCAACAAGCTTTCAAATTGCATCTTTATCATCATATCAGAAGGAGTTCATCACCCATTGCCATCAAGAACAAAATTCCTTCTCAAGAATCAAACTGATAATTGAAAAGCCATACTAAAGCAGCAATCAAAATCACAGAGCTAAAACACACACACATACTCTCTCTCTCTCTTGATTCTGCTAGCAAATAGTTTCTTCATTGATTAGAAATTTTCAAACTTACATCTTTACACTACAAGAACATAGAACATGTTAAAGTACCATCGAACCAATTTCAATGAAATAATTCCAACAAAACAAAACTGAGGAAAATGCCCACCAAGAGATTGAAAAAAAAAAAAAAAAAAAAAAAAAAAGGAAAAAGACCTCTTTTTCCTGTTTAGCCGTGGCGTCATTGTAGTCTTGCAAAGGCGGCTTCCACACCCCATTATCCCACTCCCTATGCAACCTCAAGTCGTCCTCTCCAAACACAATCAGCTCCTTCGAGCTCCTAAAGAAAACAGCGAACTTCCCGTTTCCACAATCCTCCGTGATGACCCCTTCCCACCACCCATCGTTGTAGTAAGCGTCCACGCACTCGCTGAACTTGAACTTTCTGTTCTTTTCTCTGGGAGCCACGGGCCTCAACTGCACCGAATCAAGAACCTCTCGCAGGGGTCTGTTGCCGGACTCGTCGGCGAAGAGGGTATGGTACTGGACCAGGTATTTGATGATGGGGTTCGACGAGGAGGAGGAGGCGCGGCGGATGATGGTGCCCAAGAACCAGGAGCCGAGGAATCCTTCGTCGTCCGAGCTAATCTCAACGACGGAGCCCGGCTCGAAGGAGGGGTCTTGCAAGGATCCGGCTTTTGAGTCGGATTTGGGTGGCATTTCTTGGGTTCAGAGATCTGGAAAGCCTTTTCTTCTGGGTCTTGTGGCCACGCAAATTATATCTATATACACTAGAAATTACCTTACACTATATCTATCCCCGCAAAGGGAAAGCTAGCTTTCTTTTTTTTTTTTGTTTCCCTTTGGATTGTACTACCAAAAACGAACAATTAGAGTCAGCCTAAAAGAAAACAAACAAAAATCATCTGTTCACTCATACATATTTTGGTTCTTCTTTATATGTTTGTTCCAATTATTCATGCAGGCAAAAGTGATCTTTTCTTTTCTCTCTTCTTCTTTCTTTCACTTTAACTTTTTCTATCCATCCAAACATGTTGTAAAACCTCAAAATTTATATTAAAAATAAAAAAGGTAGAAGAAGAAAAAGAGTGAAGACTGGATAAATGCTTTCCGATGAATAAAAAGAGAGAAAGAAAAAAATAGACATTAGGAATTAACATTATTATTATGTCACAAGGATAACATTAGAGACTAATAATAATAATTATTACAAGACTCGAACCAATACATCAAAAAAAAAAAAAAAAAGGATAAGATCAGACCCCAAATGGAACAATGTACAAAGCCCGAACTGAGCGGACCTGGCACACACCCACTACCACCACCCTTCCCTCTTCCCAATTATGATTGAGACAAAGGAAGAAAACAAAAGGCTTCAGGCTTCAGTTTCGTCCAGACGACGAGCTTGGTGAACAACCGAGAGCCGCCTTCAGGATATTATTACTAGTCTGGCCCCGTGGCAGTGGGTGGTTGGTGAAAGAACCTTTCCCGGAGGCCCGCCCATCGCCGGAGCTTGGCTTGCTTGGCTGGCCCATTTTTCCAAATCACGCCTCGTATTTTGCTGATGTGCAGCCTAAGTTCCCACTCCCTTAAAATGCAGCCACGCCATCTTTATAGGGCATTGAAATGGATTAAAAGGCAAAAGCAAAAACAAAAAAATAAAAATAAAAAATCTGCACCACGAAGAAGATATATGATTGAGCTATCCGACTTGCTTGCTTGCTCACGTCAACTTGACGACTCCCGGGTGACGAAGCCGCCGCTTCGATGAGGAAAATCGCAACTTTCCTGACACGCAAGGCACCAAAAAGATAAAAAAAATAAAATAATAAAGCAGGACAGGATCGATAATTGAGTCATCCCACTTGCTTGCCCAAGTCAACCTGATCAAGGTGACGCCGCCACCGACTCAGTGAGGAAAAAGAAGTTTCCAATACTGCCTTTTAAAATTTAGGCTTGATTGCACAAGCGGAATTTTTTTTAAAATAATAATAATTATTATTTATAAAAATTTAAAATCAAACTTTAAGTTAAAAACTAAATTTAAATCATTCAACGGTCAAATTTGATATTTAGGGCCATCCCATGATTTGTTCTTGAGCAATAGTAAAAATGGTAGTCTTCATTCTACAGCTTATCCTATAAAGATATCATCTTTCAGTTTCAGCCTTAAGCCCACACACATAAATAAAGACCGACTGACCAGCCACCTATGATATAACTCCACTCTACACTTTGGAGAACCCATTTGCAGCCCGCCTGTGCCACAAAATAAAATTTTAAAAAAAACAAAAAAAAAAAATACTGAACTAATTCAACCAAATCAAACGAGTGCGTTGGTTATACAGGTAGACATATACAACTCCATACAGTCCATGCATTGCTTGATCAGAAAGTCAACAGCCCAATGAACCAAAAATGCCCTGCAACTGCATGAAAGGTTCGGTCCCTTCCTCATCCCTTTGCAGGCCTTGAACATGCTACTTGATATCGTAAATGCATTTAGTAGGCCTGCTCCATTCTTCTGCCCGTTGGAGACGGCTGTGATGAGGGTGCGTGCTGGAATGAGAGGTAACTACTGATTGGATTTGGTGGTGGCCATCAATCCTTCTTGCTTTCATCTCCGTTTCAGTGCGCCTGATTGATCCAGAAGTTGCTCTCAGTTTTACCTTCCTCCTCCTTTTTTTTTTTTTTTGTGGGATCATTTTGGCCCCGTGGGGAGAAGGGGCATTTATCTATCTCTTAACGTATTTCAAGACATATTTTGTGGGTTAAGACTACCACACCAGCAAATTTGTTGCAAACACCAACGACTCCATATGCACCCAACAAAAGTCTTTCACTTCGGAAGAACAAAATAAGAACATCTTTGCTTTAAACCACGAAGAATCATTTCAGGGGGGACAACAACCAAATTTTATTTTATCGATAGTTAATGCTCAATGTAGCTTTACAAACTCTAGCAAAAATAGTCAGAACCGGCCTAACTGTAAAAAAAATTCTCGAATATAATGGCAAACAAAGGACCCGTTCACTTGAGAGAGAGAGAGAGAGAGAGAGAGAATTTGCCGATAAGCTGAATTCTTATTGACAATTTAGCCACTCATAATTAGACTGTGCAGAAATAAATAGTAATTGGAATAGTACAAAAAATACCAAAGAAAAATATAATTTCAAAAGGATGAATCAGATATGAAGGAAAGAAAAAACAAAAACCCAAAAAAAAAAAGGGTGAACTTGAACCATCGCCTGCAACTGCTAGGTATGAAACATAAAATTACTAACAATCTCTCCTTCTCCCTTAGGCAAGAAAGCAAGAGATGGAAGGCACAAGATCGCCAATGAACCACTTGATCATAATTCAAGGGCTGGGTCGCTTGCAGCAACAGTCTCCACAGGGCTTCCACAATACTTCACAACCGCATCATTCAATAATTTCCATGCCTCCTTTTCAATGTCAGATTTCTTTCCCGTGGGACACACTACCTCAACTCCTTTAGCAAAACAATTCTCCATTTTTGACACTCTCACCCTCATCAGCAACTGCAACTCCTATCCTGGACATTTGCTCACTTACAATATTCTCATCTTTTATCAATCCTCTTGACTGCCAGCGGTGGCTTCACATTAATCCCATTTTGCACATAAATTCTTTCGAAATTTTTGTCATTCACTCTCTTGTCTCAACAGAAGTCAAACATTCTTTCACTCTCGATGCAAACGCTAGCAACAACGGAAACAACCCTAGTTTTGAACAAAAAGCGTAAGAAGAACCTGGTATAAGCCTAAATTGCCCAAAACAGGTACTGGGTAAACAAAGAGATTTCTGGGTACCATTTTCTAAGCTTGGAAACCCCAGGATATACGCAAAGGAGAAAAAAAAAAAATTGCTTCCTGTGATTACAATTCGAGTGATTCCCTGGCAAGTCGCAAGATAGAGTATTGTTGTATTTTGGCAGAACCAAAGAGTCGGAAAAGTCTGGACCTTTTCCGTGTAATTAGGAATCTGCGCGATGGCTTCATGGCGCAATCGCCAAAGAGACGGATTGAATTCATAGTTTTAAGCAAAAACTAATCGCGAGAGACTTAGACAAACGGAAGTAAGCATGCATGTATATCGAGCGAGTGAAGAAGGAAACTTTATGAATGAGCAAAGCATAAGAATATTGGGAAATTTATCGAATTTCCAAAGAGAATCAGAGCAGATGGGGTGAATCAGAATTACAAGAAGCAAGGGAATGGATTCGTGCTTTTGTAGTTTTGTTGGGCAAAAGAAAGAAGATATGATCTACCACTACCATCTTTTTGCCGCAAAAACAGAATAACAAGAAGATGAGTCGCCACATAACCCATCTGTAAGTGATGACGAGCACTACTCATCTCTCGTACGGAGTGGATTTGGCTTATGCCACATTAAGAAGAGAAATTCAAATTGGAAAGGAATGAACAAATTCCAACCAAAAAAAGATGCTTTCTTCTAAAGATCATGCGTCTCTTCCCCCCCCCCCGCGGGCAGCGCCACAAAAAATACCATCTTCCCATCTCATCTCCAACTTCCATCTTCCCATAATGAAAAGCTCAGACCACGCTGAATGCTGATTGTATGGTAGATGATACTCTGTTGGACAACGTTTGGGATGCAAATTGTTGAATCTGCTTCTTCGCATCTATAAGAGCACAAAGTATTAAAATGTCACCTTTCATAAAAACGATAAGATCAAGGATCAGGTACTGCAACAAATACTTCAACCTGATCACAAGCAAAAGTAATAACAAATTCGTCTAGCATTCAGTATTCAAGTCAAGCTCCAAGGAAAGATTCACAAGGCATATACAACAGGTAGGTAGTGTCATCAATCATTTCCCAAAGCCTAAAACCAGGCCAAATTGAAGATACCATGAAATTGAGTGAAGTTGCCAAACAGACGGATATGCAGTGGAAAACAGTGCAATCCTCGATGGGAGAAGTTAAATGGCCATACAGAAGCAGCAAATGAAGGATAAGCCACAACTATCAGCATGGGCTATGCAGTGGCTAAGTTATGGATGAGTTTCTAAAGGTTGAAGTAACTAATTCGGTAGTTATCTGTTGGACATCCAAATAAACCTTGCTGTCCGGTCAAATTCATATCCAATGTTACATATTACTGTGTTCACAACCCTGTCGCTGATTTATGCAATAGTAGCAATCTCCAACTGTAATGAAGTAATTTTTGTATGGATATGCAATGAAAAGTGGTTTTTCTACAATATTAACTATGAAAAACAATGTTATCTATCACCTTAGGGCAGATTAGGCAAATGAAGAAAAACCTTATCACATGTAGGGAGAACAAAACAAGAAAACAGTGAGACCAGACAATTTGTTTGCACACCTTTGCGGCATTTGGTGAAACCAACAATGTTTGCAATGCTGAGAGTCAAACAAACTCCAATGATGAGGCAGTAATCTGCTTGGAGCCTTATGAGAGAGAAAATTCCGAGCACAACCCAAACAACTGCCTAAAAAATGGCTATGAAGTTAGCATGGAAAAGATAAAGATAATATAATGACAACCAACATGGATTAATTAGTTACCTAGATATAAAGGGCTAATTAAAAGAATTAAAACAAATTCAAACACACAGTCTATAGCTAACCACCATATTTAAACACTCATCAACTTTACATGTTATGCATCTTGTTTCCCCCTCAGTTCCCTATGCAATTTCAGATTCTCCAATGATGATCTCATCTGAAGAAAGATACTGGTAATGAATAATCAGTCTCTCACAGTTGTCTAGTTATAAAATATATTCCATTTAATGCAAATTTCCTAGAAATATGATCCACCAAGGTTATAGGTCATGCTCTAACATGTCATAATCAAATCCTTTATACTTACTGTCAGATAAAGACTCCACCAGAACAACCACGAGTCTTTCTTGTTTAGCCGGGCCAGAGACTACAGTAGAAACAGTATTGACATGCATGAGATTTTAGTAACAACAGTGGAAAAGCAAAGATCTTTACGTGATTTGACAACAGAAAGTGCATGTATGGTCAACAGGACTAAAATTCAATTTTACTAACCTCTTGGTCAAGGGATTCAAATTTCCACACGCTCTCCCCTAAGTCATTGATTTCATTCCACCACCTAAGACCAACTAAGATGCGACCACTCACATTCTTAACCACCCAAAAATCAAGCGAAGCAAGGAGAACAGTTACCACAAAAATGATGACAAAGTTTTTGATAAAGAGAGCAGAAAGTATATAAAATGCCAAAGCTGCAGCCTGCCAAAGACATTAAAAAAAGGAAAAAGAGAGAGAGCAACAGTAGAGTTAAGAAAACACATAGAGATAAATTCATTGATACAAGTTACAACTGAATATGGCATTCGCAGCACACCTTGAAAAGAATATGAAAGAAGCATGTCTTTGGATTCGCATAATTTTCACCAGGAGGCTGTCAAGAAGAGTTAGCATAAGTTATCAATTATTATTTGAGGAAGAACAAGTAAAAACAAAATTCCTTTCCTACTTGAAAATTAATATTCATTAACATTGGGGGGGGGGGGGAGAAACTTTATCATTGGAAGGTCTATACAACATTTCCAAGAGCCAGTGAAACTTCAATGGCTGCACAATTTAATATCGCCTTTTTCTCTGTCTGTTCATTAACAAGACAACCATTTTCTTGTTTAACAGAATCAAAACTAGAGAACTCTGGTTCAGCGATCCCAATAGCGCATTAACTATCACTACAAAATTAGATGTTCAACATAGCAAGGTGCTTTGGTTGCAAATTATCAACCACAAAGCATCTAATTTGATCCATTGGCACCGCATAAAGTACAAAAGATAAGGAACCCATCTTCAAAATAAGTACTTTTTCTTTGTTTGGTGGGGATCGATCTACGAGTAACCTTTGTGCAGGCAGCTTTTCTTGTTCTGCTACAACATGTCACTGTCGTTGAAGACCGAGAAATTTCTCGGGCCTCTCAGAGACCCAGGAAATTTTCTTTTCGACAAAGCATTTTTTCCCCTTCTTTCTTATCTTTCCTTTCACTCGATCAATCTCTTTTTCCACGGAACCAAACAAGGCATACGAGAATCTCAGGAATCAGAATACTCCAAAGAAAGAGCAGATCGACAACTAACATCAACTAAACCATGCAAACCCATATTTTTATACATGTGCAAACATACACACATGTATAAATAACAATCGAATTGAAACCAACCGCCAAAAAAGATAATATATATATATAATGTGGCGTGCAAGAGAATAATCAAGATCACCTGGTTGAGATCCATCGTTGGTGGTTGATGCGAGAACTCCAACGGCTTCTCCTTTATTTAAGTGTTTTAGGACTGTTACTAAGCAAAAACAGGCACAGCTTCAACTCCAAATTCTCCCCCTTTTTTCTTTATTTATTTATTTGACTTTCAAATTTCAATTCTACTCTCTGTTTGTTGCTGTGGGGACAGGGACAGGGACAGGGACGGGAACGGAGAGTCACGAGAATCCAACGTTAAAGCAGCTACGTAGCCTATGGACTGGGTTTTGTTTTATATATTTCCCAAAGACAAATGAATAAGCCCCTCAAAGAGTGGCAGATGGATCTCTTCACAGCACAACAGGCCCACTTTATCTATCACTCGTAATGGGTCGTTCTTTTAAGAGAATGGATTGGTCTCACAGGCCACAGTATGCCTTTGGTAATAATCCAGTGCCCAACCCACGTTTGCGTTACCAGAATAGGAAACTGATTTGGACCCAAAAGGATTAAAGAGGGCCACAGCAGGAAAGGAATAAGGGAGAATTGGCTGGCCCTCGGCAATTGTCACTTGCCATTCTTAACAAGCCAACAGGACGTAGCGGGGAGGGGTGTGTGTGAGGTGGTCATTTGAAAGTTGAATGGGAGGGCTGTGGTTGAGGGGGACATAACCAATGTGAGGTGTGGGGTGGGGTCATTGTCTTCTCCTGAATTCCTGATTGCAAGCAAAGAGTTTGGCGGGTAGAAAGAGAGAGCCAAGGAAAGACGAGGCAGTTTAAGTGATGGACAGCACCAGAATCTTTCAAATTTCTGTTTTAACAAATCTACGAGGGAAAGAGGTCAGAAGAAGAAGAAAAAGAAGAAGAAGAAGAAGAAGAAAGGCTTCATGGCTAGGCTGGTGGCTGTTCGGCAGCAAACTCTGCCTTCTCTTTTTCCCCTTCCTTCCACTCTATCCGGATTCAATGGCACCAAACCCACTCTCACATTTAGGTCTACCTGCACCTCTGTTGTTTTTGTGTGTGTGTGTGTGTGAGAGAGAGAGAGAGAGAGAGCGATCAATGCTTATCGAGATTTTGATGCAATTTTCGCTTATTTATTAGAAATGCAATCCGGTGTTCTGATAGGCTTCTCTAGTTTTGTTAGACATTGTCCTTATATAGTGCATCATCCAACAGTATTGGTGTGTTTTCTTGTCCTAGCTGTTGGAGCTTCACGCAAGATTGTCTTAGCAAACAAAATAATAGGCTATTTTTACCTCACCTTATATTCTGTCTCTCTACTTCTTGACAGTAATCAACTTATCCTGCGGGTGGTGCTTATCTGTTTCTTGGTATCTGAATATTTTGCAGTGCAAAAGGAAGACATGGCATGGTGCTTATCTATCATCTTCACTCTGAATTTATGAGTAAATCCTGAATTCTCTTGTATTCATTAACTTGTATATTTCAGAATTTGAACTTCTGTCAATTTTGACTTTCAGGTACATGCACTGCTTGTCAGCTGAAGTTTACCATAAATCAGGTCTTTTGCCACATGCTGAGGTGGGCATCTTGTCATGATTTTCTAACTGGACTCATAATAAATTGTAAGAGGATTACGCAACCTTTCAGAAACAATGAGTTGCTGTAAGATAATAAATTCTAGGAGAACTAGATTGTTAGGACCTAACAAGGATTCTCAGATGAGATTTGTTATTCTGTTCCGTCATTTGTCAGTCTATAATGTGCATCTGGAGTGACTTTGATCTGATTCATTTTTAACCACAAGCTGCAATGGGTTAAACATACTCCATGGTTTGCAGTGTTCTATTTGTCTAAATAATAAATCCAACCATGCTTTGCTAGCTGAAAATTGGCTTTGCATAAGTATTTATTCACATGTACTTATCATCTGGTTATAGACAGATGCAATTGACCCAAAAAGCAGGCACAAGGGAAAGCTTGAGACAGAGAGCTTGTTGGAATCAAAAGGCGTTAATTGAACTTCTTTATGGCCAGTCTACATCTATGGGCCCCCTGAGCTATGACCCAGTCGAAAAAATGGTTCTTTCACCGGTTGAAAGCAGGTCGCCCAATCCCAATTCCCAACCCAGGAATGCAAATAACCCAACTTGGTTATGTAGAGGTCAGTAAGATCTTCGATCCCACAATTCATTAGAATACCTCCAAAAGAAAATATGAGAAGAATGAGACGAAATGAAGTCTAAACGGTTTAAATCAGATCTTTGCCGGATTTTCTATCACCAATTTTGTCTTTGTTGTTTTATTTTCAGAAGAAAACTCAAGTTGAGGGTAAAGATCCTGTTTTATGGTGTCAAACAAAAGCATTTACCCTTTTCTTTCTTTTCTAGTAATTAAGAAGCATTTCTTTGAAGTTATCGTTTTTTCTCACTTTCAATCATCCGTTCAGGTGTTTTCTCTTTTTCATTTACCAGAAAGGCGTAATGCATTTGAGCTAATAATAACTACGATGAGTTGTTTAATGGTTTTCTTGCTTTACATCACGAAAAATTTTCTGAACTCACGTCGATCCAAATTCCCAGGATTTGGCGAGGGCTTTTGTTCAGGTTCTTGATTTCAACATATTAGGAGAAAAGTACGTCAATTTTGATGGGCTAGCAAGGACATGTGGCAAGGTAATGATGTAAGGCAATACATTTATTAAAATCTGGTGGTTATGTCTTAAAATGTGTTATTTGTTTATTGCAGGTCGTTGGGTTTCCTGAGCCAGAGATCGTTCACTATAATTCCAGGGAGTTTGACTTTGGTAAAAAGAAGGCATTTCTATTCCGTCATCAGGTAAACACCTACATACTACGCCGATTGATGGCATGAGATGCTGACATAAAAGCTTGAGTCATCTTCTTGATGATGCATTAGAAAAATGAGAAAATATAGGTTTCTACAACTTGAAAGAGAAAGAAAGGAAAAGGTGTAGTATGAGAAACTCATTCAGGAGAGATCAGCCTGCCGGACTTTCTTCTCATAACCGACACCATTTCTATACTTTTCATCCATTTCTTGCTGCCTCGCCTGTATTGTATCCTGTAAATTCACTTATACACGAAGGAAAATCTTTGGTTATCTTGTGTGAAGTTGTAAAGGTGTTGACTAGGTCTTCTCTATCTTAATTGTGATAACTGCAACAAATGCAGCTTCATTAGCTTAATATCTGGGTGGTTTCTCAATTTGTTCTGATAGATGGCTGCTAATGGTCTTCTCGCTGGGGTACCGTATTGCAGCATTTCTTCGCATGGATCGAGAAAGCAAGGGCAATGTGCTTAGATGGAAACCAGAATTTGACCGGGTGGAAGGTCCGGCAGATTCCTCCGCAGACGACATAATCCCAGGCAAGGGTCTTGTCCTCCAGTCCTAGGCCTCACTCCCTCTTCTTCATTTCCCATTCTTCTTTCTTTTTCTTTCCTTCCTGCATTTTATTTCATTTTTAAAATGGCTTCCATAATCTTTTTTTATACCCTCCAGTTTCCACTCGAGCATGTTGGTGTGTGCCAAATGCCTAGTTTGGTAACATAATTTGAGGATTTAAACCAACCAAAAACTAACATTTTCATTTAATGAAGGTTAAAAAAAAAGAAAGAGAGGAGAAATTTGCGTGGTTGATCTATTGAAACTCTGTTCCATGTTGAAGCAGTACTTGGTTCGGTGCAACACTCCTTGTAATCATTTCCTTTCCCTTTCCCTTTCCCTTTTTCCTTTCCCTTTTTCCTTTCTTATCTTCGGTTTTATTATTACAAGTCCCCGTCTTTTTCGGTAAGAAGGGTATCAATCCGATGCTTTGCCAATAAGACAGATTGGAAAGTAGGAGCAGACTTGCGCTAAATTCACAAACTGGACTTATTCTCAATTGGGCCGTACTCGAAATTAGGATGAGGGTGGGAATGCGGGCGGGGGGATCCTCATTATTAGTAGTTATGCCACCGACAGTCAGGTAGAGCACCGTCAGCAGCCAAGTTTAAGGAGGGGAATGGTTGCATCCCATTATTAATACTATAAAATTTTTCTCTTTCAAGAATCTGAGCCCCCGGCTGATTTTTGTCTTTTTATTGGATCGATCCTATAATCCATGGATTCTAATGACTAAAACTAACTGGATCCCACAGATCCCAAAATCTATCTTAGGGAGACCGACCCACCGTCATCAAAAGGAATCCGAATATTCCAAATGTACGACAAAAGTGGGGTCATAATCTAGCAAGTGAGAGATCGAGGCTTTCTCTTTTTTAACCTTTTTTTTTTTTTTTTTTGAGTCTTGTCATTTATGGTTGTTTGGAATAAATCATATGCTTAAATGTTCCTTCCCATTTGAATGTCTATTTTGCTTTCTTGTCCCCTGAGCTTTTTCTTTTAGCTCCGCGGACCGGTTTGGAAAATGGCTGGCAATTAAAGCTGTAGCGTGGGGGGGCTTCCACCTGAGTATATATTTATTTACTTCCTTCCTCTTTCTCTTTACTGCTCCTTGCAGATTTCCGCCTCGGTGGGAATGGAACCGTCTCAATTTCGAAAAATTTGAACCTAGTCGAATCATAAGAATAATTAATTGTAGTCTATAATTTATATTCATTCCATGGTCGGTCGGGCTAAGTGAAAACATTGTCAGTATGATACTCCTCGGGTTTATTTATGAGTGGGATGCAGTCCGAGGTGCTTGGATAGGCAGTGGCAGTTCAACCGCTAACCCCGCCCCTCCCGGGGGGCCTTTTTTTTTTTTTTTTCTTGAATTACGATACTAATGCACTTTTACTGTTTTCTATCGTCTTTGGCTCTTTTTTTTTTTTTTTTTTCCCTTTTTCTTTTCTTTTCCCAGTTTTCAGTAAGATGATCATAAAAGCGTCAAGGGAAATTTGTAAACAAGAATATTCAACTAATTGATAAGAATATTTTTCAGAAAATAAAATTAATGTGTTAGATTGTCTCACTATATGAAGATACTGTATGAGACAATTTAATAACAAGAAAATAAATTCGAAAATCACAAATCCCTAATATTAAAAGGTAATTAAACAGAGCAACAAAAGCAAAGGAAAATACACACAATATTCTTCTTAGGAGTAGTGAGGAGATGTTTTCGCATGATATGTAATAATAATGTAAAGATTTTTTCTTTTTTTTTCCGAAACAAAAAAGGGAAATTCACACAATACTATATAATTACAATATGGATCGTTATGGACTGCATCGCCCTTGCCTACAAGTTGCCTAGCTCAGAATCAATGTATATTCTTTGGAAAAATCTTTTGAGTTAATAAGTTGCAAGAAATTATCCGCCCAAATTCCTATATATACACCCCCCCGCACCCCCCCCCCCCCCCCGAAAATACAAATACAAAGAGCTTCAAAGATTTCAAGCAAACATACATAGTTTCAATTTTCTTTCTTCCAGGCACAACTTTTTTTTTCTTTCCCATTTCTTCACCAAAAACCTTAAAACACAGTTTTCTCTTTTATATATATATATATAATTGCAAAGCACATTCTTTGTTTCATCACACTCTCTTCAAATCTTTTTAATTTAATTGCCTTAGCCTTCAAGAACGGTTGCAGAGATTTACAATGGTCCCTGATAGCACTGCTGCTGCTGCTGCAGCACTAGCCACCAGGACCAGTAGTGCTGGTCTTGTAAAGCAGGCTAGCGAATCAAGCTTTGCGTATGTGACGTTCTTGGCTGGTGATGGGGACTACATAAAGGGTGTTGTGGGGCTGGCCAAAGGGTTGAGGAAGGTGAAGAGCAAATACCCACTCGTGGTGGCGCTCTTGCCTGATGTCCCTGAGGAGCACCGCAAGATACTGGTCTCTCAGGGATGCATTGTCAGAAGGATCGAGCCCCTGCACCCACCCGAGAACCAGACCCAGTTTGCCATGGCTTATTATGTCATCAACTACTCCAAGCTCCGTATTTGGGAGGTAGATACATGTTATTACTCGCACACTCCATCTGCTTCGTGAGCCTTTTCTTTTATTTCTATATATATATATGGGTCTTTTATCTGTTCAAGATCTTTCTTTTTCATGGGGTCTAGTTTTATTATTCTGTCTCCCTTTTACGTGAAATTAATGGGCAGGCATTTAGATTTCTAAAAGGGGCTAGGGGTTGGAAAATTTTCGTTGTTGCTGTTCTTTTAAAGCATTTTCCTTCTTGGCCCATCAACCAAGAAAAGGGTTAAAAAAGGGATTTTTGATTTATGAAGAGACAATAAATGAATTGAAAAGAAACCATCTTGAAGTTCAATTATGAAGAGATTAATACCCAATATCGTGTCTTTTTTATGTTTGCAGTTCATCGAATATAGGAGGATGATATATTTGGACGGTGACATCCAAGTATTTGACAACATTGACCACCTCTTTGACCTGCCAGATGGGTACTTCTATGCTGCGATGGACTGTTTCTGTGAGAAAACTTGGAGCTTCTCTCCACAGTTCAAGATTGGCTACTGCCAACAGTGCCCTGATAGGGTTAATTGGCCTGCCGAGTTGGGACCCAAGCCTTCCCTCTACTTCAATGCCGGCATGTTCGTCTTTCAGCCCAGTCTTCCCACATATGGTGATCTCTTGAAGACTGTTAAAGTCACCACTCCTACCCTGTTTGCTGAGCAGGTATAAAATATCTTGTCCGAAAATCTGTCACAGGGATTTGATCTTGTCTGGAAATTTTGATACATTGTATTCCATTACATTTCTGAGCTGTTAAATTGTGGCAGGACTTCTTGAATATGTACTTCAAGGACATTTTCAAGCCAATTCCTCCAGTTTATAACCTTGTCCTGGCGATGTTATGGCGCCATCCAGAGAGCTTTGAGCTTGACAAAGTTAAAGTCGCTCACTATTGTGCTGCTGTAAGCATCTGCCAACTTCTATACATCTTCAAACACATTAAACATATTAATTTTGTGAAATTTTTACTGCAAAAGCTATTATTATATTCCTATTTTGCAGGGGTCGAAGCCTTGGAGGTTCACAGGGAAAGAAGAGAACATGGACAGGGAGGACATACAAATGTTTGTGAAGAAATGGTGGGACATTTACAATGATGAGTCCTTGGATTGCAACATGCAACCAACAATCATGGCGGCCCTGTCGGAGGCTGGCGTTGTTCATTACGCTACTGCACCATCCGCGGCTTAGTCATTATCGTAATGGGAAAGCGGGTCGTATAGAAAGGTTTTGAAGAACTTTACTTTTGGGAGCATATTTAATTTTGCTAAGCTCCTATTATTAGGTGGCCTGATTTTCCATTTTACCCTTTTTATTTTTTCATTTGGCCGACGAGTGCGAGTAGTGAGGAGCTTTTATCCCTCCTCTTCTACGTTACAGTGCCTTTTGTTCTGGATTTTGTGTTTAATCTAACAAGTAATATTTAAGTATGCCTTTTCAATTTTATGCGTAAGCCAATATTACTCTCTCTCTCTCTCTCTCTCTAAAAGGGGTTCTCTTTATTATGTGATTAGTGATAACAATGCACACAGGTGAAAACTCTATTGGGAATCTGTTAAAAAGCCAGGAGTACAGTTTATCAGCACTGCAAATGCACATCAATTCAATTTAGCAATGATGATTTCAATCCCCTCGTTGTTACATAATATCTTGAGAGCATCTAAAACCACTCAACTGAAGAGGATAAATTGGATGACTAGGATCTTCAATTTACCAGTACTGACTCTTCCTCTTTCCATCTTGGCAGTAGAAGAGCCAAGATGGCTTCCATTACACATAAATGAAAACGGGCCTGACTCCTGTTGACCAAGGCTGCTAGACTTGTCACCGAAGAATTTTACCATGATTAGAAAATGCAGGAGTCCTGGCTCTAGCACTATTAAATTTCATTACTTTCGGGCCAGAACTGCAGTAAAGTGAACATCTGGATGTTTGGTCATCTGTATTTGTAGGATCTAGAAGGGATTTGACATAGAGATAGTGAAGACCGAACATACAAGTGTAACCCCAGCAGCATCCATAGCATTTGGAAGATCTTGCGTGTTCGCAAGTACGAGCAACACAGCATCCAACAGCTATTCCATACGAGCAGCACAGCATCCCTCAATTCATCCTACGCGCAGAACAATGAAAGCATTATTCCCCATCTGCAAACCACATAATGCTGCGTGGTCAACTACACCAACTTGGAGTAGCTAAAACTTATTGCTACCTACCTCATTCAACATCTAATGCTGCTCCCCACCTTGCCTCAACTATAAGGTCACAGCCATCGTCGCTATCATCATCAAATATCAGACCTTGAGTGTTCTGGAAGCAATGTCTCCACAGAAGTCAAAACAGTGCATGCCAGAAACAAGAATATATTCCACAATACAACTGCGCCTTTAAACAGATACCTTACATAAGAATATGTTTTACCGTACAACCAAACAAACCGTTGACAGATGTTCAAACTGCCAATTACATGGAACACTATGGAAATTTCAATCGCAATAAAATTATAATCAAAATGAAAAGCAAAGCAAACCATCAAAGGAAAACAGAGCAACTACCGTAGCATAATTTGAGCTTGTTGACAAAAGATTATCAGCTAGATTATTAAAATATGCTACATCATTTCTCCAGCATCACACAGCCTACACATGCAGAAATGCATAAAGAACATAGACAAGCAACATAGTGAATACTACTGTACATTCAAGGTAAGCCACAATACCAGTAGTCTTTCCTCACATTGCCAAAGGAAAAGCCAACCGATAACATGGCTTAATTAATGTAGCTTATGAATATGTTGTGTGCTGATGGAAAACAGCTGGTCAGCACAAGACCGTCCATAAGCACAACACCATCAGCAACTGCTTTTATAAACACTCAAACATAAAACACAATAAATGCCAAGCATGGATATCCTTTCCTCATACAAATGGAGGAAAAACATGAAAGGCAATATGGATCTAGTCGGTATAGTTTACGTTTATGCTGTGTGCTAATGTAAAATGCATCTACTCAGCACAACACCATCCATAAGCATGTATATCATAAAAGAAACTAAGTTTGAAGATTTCAAACTAACATATTCTAAGATGGATCTTTTGTCGAGTTTTGCAGCCTTTGTTTTGCAACAGGTTATTAATCTCTGTGCGAATATATGCGCAGAACAGTAGCTATCAGCCAAAACAAGATAAAACAAATTGACTCTTAGAAATGCAGCTTAAAAATATGGAAGTACTGAATGAATAGTTGTGAGAGACAGCATAGTAGTCGTAGTAGTAGCAGTAGCAGCAAGCATGACACCGCCAACTGTATTGTAGGAATGGTAGAGAGTGGCAATATCTCTCGCAACTTGAGCTTATTGTACAAAGATGGTGGTGGTGGTGGGGGTGGTGTTCTTACCAGGCGTCAAGACCACCAAACATACGAAGAATTGGCAACTCCTTGGCAAAGAGCCAACTAAAAAGCTTTGAGAGAGAAAGCCCCCATCATCCTTTGTAATTCGGCTGAATCACAGAAAATGGCAAATATACGAAGTAACAAATAGACCGAAACTAGTCAGGAAAAGGAAAAAGAAAAGGAAAAGAACCAAAAAAAAGAAAAAAAGTGCTTTTTGGAGAAATTCAGTAAATAGATATGATTGGTGTTGGTGGACTGACTGACTACGTTACTTAATATTACTAAGCAGGATGCATGAGCATGGTAAAGCTATCTCTTTATTTAAGTAGGTGAAAATGCTTCTCATAATCACTATCATCACAATCTCATGGGAGCTTTACACTTCAATTTCAACCCATTCCTATTAGTACAAGAGCTGTCTCTCTATCTCGTTCTCCCACAGGCTTGCTCAGCTTGTTCTTCTTCGTTTCTTCATCCATGCTGCCCAGTAGGATGGTGTTCTCCAAACTTCTATTATTACTGTTAGGAAGGACCCAGCCGGACGGAGAGCGCAAGTGGGTGGGGACCTCCCAACCACTTTTTTCTTTTTTTGAAAAAAAAGAAACATGTGGTCCCACACACACACACACACACACACACACAAATAAAGTAAATAGACATGCGATATATATATATACAAGCAATAACGATATGTAAACGGTAACTTTGTTGGTTATATATATATATATATATATATATATATATATTTGTTAAGTGTTATGTCCATCACTTGATTATCGATACATTGTGTTAAAAAATAAATAAATAAATAAGAGATGTGACGCGGGCACGCCCCACCGCCGTACACCAACTCTTTTGCTGACTTTTATTGTAGTGGTTACGCATCGCGGGATGACAGTACACCAACTCTTTTGCTGACTTTTATTGTAGTGGTTACGCATCGCGGGATGACAGCTAGCTTTGGTCCCTAATTTCTGCACATTTAAGTTGAATAAAACGTCGTGAAGAGACGTGTAAAGTGTCTATAACAGTGGTCACCAGTCAGTCGGCCGGGGGTGCTTGTTTGTCCTTAGCCTCATTCATCAAAAGTAATGGGTAGCCTTTAAGAGTACGTAGTTGTCAATTCCCTGTAAAATATGGATGTTGGGGCCAGGTTGAGTTGAGGCCCCAACGAGTTTTGCATGGCTTCAAGTCTTCGGCGCCATTGAGGCCGCCCCAACCCATCCAAAGTCGCAGTCTAGCGTGACGGCCACAATCTCTATTAATTGGTCCAGATTGTTGTGTCATAATAATGTCATTAGACTCCATCTCGCCAGGAGGAGAAGAGAAGAAAAGGAATCCTGTACTGCCTCTGATATGGCCGAATCATGCAATTGTGTGCTCCCTCCCACCTAACTTAAAATTAAATTCATATTCTTACTTACCAGGTCCATATTTTTAATTTTTAAATTTTTTGGATGAAAAAAAGTCAAATTGATCGTTTGTATTAATCCAAGTGGTTATTAAGGATGTGGCACGAATGAATTAAAGTAAACTCTGTTTAAAATCCCACAGTTTCTTCTGGATGGGTGAATGAATAAATGAACCCATGAAATTTGCAGGTGATTAACGGCGGTGGCATGATATTCCACATATATAATTCACAGAAACACACAGACAGAGATAACATATGCCTACAAAGAAAGCCTTAGATCTAATCCACAGTCGCCTCCATCACCAACTGGTTGTTGACCATTCTTCTCATTATTGATGTCTTCTTTTTTTTCCAATATGCGTCCCTTCTTGGAAGGCCCTGCCCTGTAGTGATTGACGTCCACGGCAAAATCTTCAGGTTGGAAGGATGGATTCCAAGGTGGAGTTGTTATTAAAGTGCACTTAATGTTACCTTCTTCAACTTTAATATTCGTGTCCTTCTCCTTGGATCCAATCTTTGAGGCTCTTCTTATTTGGTCTCGAATTTCCCTCGTGCTCCTTATCAATGCAAAGAACTTTTCCATCTTCTCCTCTTCGTCATCATCATCTTCTTGTTTCTTTTCTTGTTCTTTCATACTGACGTCGTCGAGCGTCCTCTTCCTTGTTTCGCTGTTCCCCATGTTGTAGTATATACAATATTTGATGATCTTCCACAAATTCAACTGAAAACAAAGAAACTAATATATACAGAGCAAAGATACAAATTGAAGAAGAAAGAGGGTATTGCAATGCAATTAATTAATTAAGATTCCTCTTCTTTCATATGCACGCCCACACACACACACACACACACACACACACACATGGATATGAAAATGATTGATCATCAAACTCCAACCCATCATGTGCATTGTTATCGTCTGTGTCTATTATGTGTATATATATTGCATGGGATGTATGCTATGTACAACTTGGTTAGGTAAATTTTGATTTAGTTGAGTCTACGGGATATGCTTTGGAAGTCGTTGGCTCTTTGCCACAACGGCATAATTTACAGAATGCCCTGATAAATTTCACGTGTGCCAAAGACGATGGTGAGCCTTTTTGGTAACTTCAAACATCGTGCCGTCAGCCCATGCCTAATATGCATGACGTAACTTCAAACATCGTGGCATCAGCCCATGCCTAATCTGCAAGACGTAACTTTAAACATCGTGGCGTCAGCCCATGCCTAATCTGCATGACGAACATGGGCTGTCGTGTCAGGTGATGCGGTCAGGTCGCATCATCCTCGAAGAACGAACCTTTCTAAAATTTACAATTATTATTGTTGCTTTTTTGTAGGCAAGTTATCATCTTGTTGTACTCTGCAAGCTCATATCTAATAAAGTGTGTGTGGGTGTGTTCATTAATTATGATCGCCTTTTTATTCTCTTATAATATTGGCGGATGCTGAAGATGCGAAATTGTTCGTTTATGGTTTTTCTTGACAATCAAAAAAACAAAAACATCATGCAACTCTCTCGTTAAAAAAGCAAAATATACGTTACTCAATCTATACGATCAGCATATCCATAACTACATGCAAGTGTTTTAGAGAGTATCTTGTCCGATAAAAATTTCCCCTGGGGGAGAGGAGCCTCAACAAGAAACTTGGCATCATGATGTAAAGAAAGAGGCAGTCTTATGGAGGGAAAAGTTGCAAGTTGTGTGTGGGGTGCTGCTGCTGGGACTGCCTGTTGGTCATAATTCGGTCGGAGGACTCGGAATGTGTTTCTTAGAAGCCAAACTGAACGGTTACAAAGCTTTGATCTCATTTATCATTAACACATGACATGATAAACGCTGCAAAACCAAACTTGAGTATCGACGAATCCCGGCTTTGCTACAGATTCTTCTCAATAATCGAGTTCCCACCTGGAGGAGGATTAATTGTTACGTGTATTTGCTGTACTTCAACCTGGAAAGACCTCCGTAGCTATTTGGAGCGACTCCATGGCCATTAGATTTTAGAGGCCCAACAAACCACACTTCAGAGCTATTTCCTACGATGGCTCCGCCCCGGCCACTATTCTCTTGTTAAGGCAGCTGTAGATTATGATGGCAGAAAGTCGTACAAACAAACACAAAACATGTGAGTGTTGAATCCAAGTAAAACATAACTACACATAATTTACATGCAAAACGATTCCATTACTACCGTTCAGGCAGTCGAACAATTACCATCTACCCTATGCACTATGTTCACTTTTTCTCAAATGGCTCATCTGCCCACCAAAACCAATGTGTTGCCCGAAAATAAAATGCCCCAACAGAACCTCTACATCCTAATACATACAGCTCTGGTGTTACATTGTGCTTGTCTATCTCATGCAGAATTAGTGCTAGGATATTTCATGCAGCCGCAGCCTCATCACTTCTCATAAACAGTCGGTTGTCTCCATCAACAACATCAAAAAGAAGACGTCACATGAATCAGGCTCCTCCACATTGTACCTTCAGTATTGAATCCTTGAAATGAGGAGTTACACAAGAATGTTTATGGAAAAAACAAAAAGGAAGAGTATATTAGCATTGTGGTGTGGTGGAGATGTTAGATTTTCCCTGCAACGAATTTTATAGCAGAAAAGTGTTTACCTGTCCGCATAAAGCAGATTAATCCTGGATGTGTCCAGCTGCGAGCCTAATGCAGGTAATCTTCTTGTTGATTCTGACTAGGAAGGCTTCATCAGGGCATGTCACACTGAATCAAGTCATTAATGGACGTGTCAATGTTAAGCCCAATGCGTTCACAATAAAGGTTCCTGACACACCATGAAACTGCATACGTACATTGCTAACCTTATCATACAGCTACATAGTGCAAATGTGCAGGCAACTTGCCCCCTGGTGACCAGCTACATGTATATGCAAAGAGCCAGAACAGATGTGCATCACACATAGGCACAAACTCGTGCATCATAGGCACGCAGAAACTCTACGTATCAACCAATTTCTCATATAGAAACCCTGAATTTTTGGGGTTACATCGGACAACTGGGACTCTAAAGTTTACTTGTCGAAACCCATTCACCCACCACGCCCCAAGGTAAATAAAAATAACAATAACAACAACAAAACCTTAATTTCAAATTTCATTGGGAAGGCAAATAAAAAAATTTGAAAAGAAAAATGGGAAAGAGTAACACAGATTCTGTGAACAAGTACAAATTGGTAAATCACCTCATGACTAGGATTCAGCCAGTGCAAGAGTCAAAGCCAGAACAAGCAAACCAGAAATTTGGCATTCCACTTCTCAAACAAGCAAATTTGATATTCCAGCAATATTGGCTATATTCTCGCACAACAGCTATTCCATGGTAAGTCTCCCAAATACCATCAGATTCTATGAAGCAAATAAACAAACTCAGCAAAGTAAAACTTGCTTATGTATGCTTGACTCCACAACGGCTCAAAAACTAGATTAGAAAACCTTAATACTGTGAGATTCTCTATTAGATTCCTTCCTAGAAGATGATCTATCTTGAAAAGGAGTCAACTTTTATACATAAGAAAGAAAGTCTTCCCAAACAGGGAAAAAGAATTGGACTTGATTACACATACAAACATACTATTGGTAGAGCTAATGTGGTTAGAGACCTATACAATTGCTTCCCCTCAAACTTGGAAAGAAGAGAATTCCTCCAATGATGATGAGGCAATGCATCGAACCCAAAGGGTTTCTTAATTGTTACACGATTCCAGCCCTATCAGGGCTGGGCCTGATCAGCAATAGAGCATGTAACATCAAGAAGTGCTTCATGTGGCACAGAAAGGTAAAATATCCTCTCAGGGCTGGGCCTGATCAGCAATAGAGCATGTAACAACCACACTGCATTGCACAAGCTGTTACGGAATGAAATATCCAAGAAATGAAACAATCATGCTGTTTGATGGACAAAGAGTAACATAAGACCCAAATATCGTTTTACATGCAAGGCATAGGTAATATTTTTACATCCAATATATAATGAATATCTGAAAAATCATTAAGCAATAAACATCACGCGCATCATTAAATTGTTGCTAACCACCTGGCACATTAATTTTCGGGTCATATCCAGAAACTTGTCCTCCACAAGTTGAAGTTGTTTCTAAGCCATTAGCGAAGCGATCCTTGGCTTAATTTCGAATAATTTTCAATTCCTTTGCACACTAACAACCTTTATTGATATGTTAAAAGGTTGAAACTCTTAATTATCCGTTGTTTCAAGTCATATAAACTTTGGCAGAAATTAGCAGATCCTCCGTACTGCAGAAGACGGCTACATTCCACTGAATACGATCTGTTTGCTGCCATCCACACAACAAATACAACACCACATATAACAAATTCAAAGTGGCATTCCTTTTACGAAAATATCAAGGATGATCCACGTTACAAAGTCAAGAAGCAAAACTGAAACCCAAGATTTTACGTGGTTCAGTCCAACTGACCTACGTGGGAGCAAATATTACTGAAGTGGAGAATGGGACTTAAGAGCCTAGTTTACAATACCCAATATGCTAGTACTAAAGGCTCATGTAGATAGAGTTTTAACTCCCTTAATTTTTCCTTAATATCTCTTATCTAAATCCCAATACATAACTCTTATTTATAAGGAGTAAGGGTAGCAAAACCATCCTCACACTTTCGATGTGAGATTTTGGTATTCCCTTTTAAAAAATCCCGATATTGGCCTTCACTTTCTAAAGTCCCGACGTGGGACTTGAGACAAAACCCAACAAATCTCCACCTTACTTCAAGTTTCACATAAAGCAATAGTAATAACACTCCACCTTCTTCATAAGCTCCTGAATCGTAGCACGCCAATTAAGTCCAAGCACTGCTTGAACTTAACAACTGAAAGAGGCTTTGTAAGCATATCTGCTTCTGTAGAGATTGCAGTATTACCCACAACTGTAGTTCCCTGTAGAATATACAACTTTCCTTATCTGTAAGCTTTCATGACAATGAGAGCACCTTCACTGACTTTCAGAACTCCACCTTCACTGGTGTACCTGTAGCCAAGAGTCTCAAGTGTTCCTAAAGAGATGAGATTCTTCTTCACTTTTGGAACATGTCTGACCCGAGTGAGTGTTCTTACAACACCATCATGAGTCTTGATTCTAACTGTACCAATCCCAACAATTTTGCAAACTGCATCATTGCCCATCATGACAGCTCCACCTTCAACAGATTCATAAGCAATAGTAATAACACTCCACCTTCTTCATAAGCTCCTGAATCGTAGCACGCCAATTAAGTCCAAGCACTACTTAAACTTAGCAACTGAAAGAGGCTTTGTAAGCATATCTGCTTCTGTAGAGATTGCAGTAGTACCCACAACTGTAGTTCCCTGTAGAATATACAACTTTCCTGATCTGTAAGCTTTCATGACAATGAGAGCACCTTCACTGACTTTCAGAACTCCACCTTCACTGGTGTACCTGTAGCCAAGAGTCTCAAGTGTTCCTAAAGAGATGAGATTCTTCTTCACTTTTGGAACATGTCTGATCCGAGTGAGTGTTCTTACAACACCATCATGAGTCTTGATTCTAACTGTACCAATCCCAGCAATTTTGCAAATTGCATCATTGTCCATTATGACAGCTCCACCTTTAACAGATTCATAGGTGTAAAACCAATCCTTATTAGGACACATATGATACATGCAATCAGAATCCAAGATCCATTCATTAGCAGACCTTAATTTATCATTAGCAAAAAAAATAGATCCATCACTTTCATCTTCTGCAACATTGACTTGAATTGACTCATTACCTTTGTGCTTCTCCTTATCCTTGGCTTTCAGCTTCAAACAATCAACTTTGATGTGCCCTTTCTTTTTACAATAATTACACACCAAATTTCTATGTTTGGATTTATATCTACTGGACCTCTGACTATCTGCATCCTTATCTGATCTACCCTGAACCACTAAACTGTCAACCTGACAGTTACTCAAATTCTCCCCAGTTAAATCCCTGTCGATTTGTTCTTTCGACTTCAAAATAGACTTAATTTCTTTGTAAGAAATAGTCTCTTTACCATAAAGCATTGTCTCTCTGAAATGCTTAAAGGAATATGAAGAGAACACAATAATAACAGGGCTTGATCCTCATCCTCAATATGAACATCTATATTACTCAAATCCATAAGTAAGGAATCAAATTTATCCAAATGCGATAATATAGACCATCCTTCAGCTGCCACATACCAAAGTTGACACTCCGAACTTTTCAAAATAATACTTAGTTATTGACATAATGGCTATTTTCCCAAAGAACCCAACCAAGAACCAAAACCACGGCTCTGATACCAGTTTGTTAGGAAATGGGCTTCGGGTTGTAGCCCTTGAAGACAATAACAAAAATAATAAAGATAACTGAAAACAAGAGATAACAGATTTTACGTGGTTCGGTCCAACTGACCTACGTCCACAACCGAAAGTGGAAGCAAATATTACTGAAGTGGAGAATACAAAAGAGACTTAAGAGTCTAGTTTACAATACCCAATATACTTGGACTAAATGCTCATGGAGATAAAGTTTTAACTCCCTTAATTTTTCCTTAATATCTCTCATCTAAATCCCAATACATAACTCCTATTTATAAGGAGTAAGGGTAGTAAAACCATCCTCACACTTTCGATGTGAGATTTTGGTATTCCCCCTTACAAAATCTTGATGTTGGCCTTTACTTTCTAAAGTGCCAACGTGGGACTTGAGACAAAACCTAACAAATACCAAACTTTAATCAAAAATTGGATCTTTCCAATTTATGAAGTGAACCACATTGGGGATCATTTGACCGATCGAATCACGCTAAGCATTTGCGTAATTCGCTCATTGACCAGTTCACTCACCGGAAGGCTGCGAGCACAGACTTCCAGGCCACAGCAAGACCAGTCTAAAAGTCGAAGATTCCGAGAAGGGTATCAGAGAATGTGAAAAAGGCATCGACTTCATTTCTGGGGTATCACCGGCTTTTCCTTTCGAGCATTGAATCGATGATTTTAGAGAGGTTTAGAATAGATGTTCTAAGACAGTGAATGAGATGGATTACTGGGAGAGAGTGCAATCTGGGTTAATGATAGTATCGGCTGCATTAGATCAGAATACCTAACAACATTCGTTGGCTCGTTGGTAGTTCATAGTCCCGTGGAAGCGTGGGTCCCTTACCTTTTGTCTTTTTATTTTTTCATTTTTTTGGGGTGGGGGTGGGGTGGGGGTGGGGGGGAGGGGGGACCGCCGCTAATGGCTTATAGCATAGGGTAATAATTGATGTAAGCGAAGTTTCACATTATCTCGACTCCCTTTACTATTAAATTCACCCATGGAGTGAACGGCATAAGAAATCAACGTGAATGTGTACGAGTCCCGCAATGGCTATTACCTTAGGTGGTAGCGTAATTAGTGATACAGCAATTTTTTTAAATTAATTTAAATTTAAGTTTTTTTATTTATTATTATTATTCTTTATTTTTTAAAAAATAAAACTTTATATTAAGAATGTCTGTTAAGTTCTAGATCAAGACTTGGATTTAGAGATGACAATTTTGTGACGACCTTTTCCTGCTTCTTGGCAAATCCAGTCGATGATAAAGAACCTTCCTCTTATGATGAAGTTAGAGGAGTTAAAGAATGAGAAGCCGCAATGAAGGAAGAGATGGATGCTTTGCAAACAAATCAGACTTGGGATTTGGTTTTGAAGCCTCTCGATGTGCAACCTATTTCGTGTAAATGGGTCTTTCGAATCAAAAGAAAGATGGATGGGAGCATAGACCGGTACAAGGCAAGGCTGGTTACACGAGGCTTCTCACAAAAATATGGGGAAGACTACGAAGAAACGTTTAGTCCCGTGGCAAAGATGACTTCGGTATGTGTCGTCTTAGCATTGGCGGCTTGTTTTGGCTGGAAATTATGGCAGCTTGATGTCAAGAATACCTTCTTATATGGAGAGCTTGATCGCCCTATCTATATGGACCAGCCACCCGGGTTTATGGTTGAGGATCGTCCAAATCTCGTGTGTAAGTTGAAGAAAGCTCTCTATGGGTTGAAGCAAGCTCTGCGTGCATGGTACGGGAAAATTGCGGAGTATTTACGTTTTTGCGGCTACGTGGCTTCTGAATAGGATTCAAGTCTCTTCATCAAGAAACGTCAAGGGTTGATGGTGATCGTTCTCTTATATGTCGACGACATAATCTTAACGGGCAGCAATTATGTGGAAATCTCCCGACTTCAGGATGAGCTTTCATTGCGTTTTGATATGAAGAAGCTAGGAGAGCTGAGCAACTTTCTCGAGTTGCAAATTGAGAACTTGGATAATGAAATTTTTGTGTCTCAGCTCAGTTATGCCAAACGACTTGTAGAGAAGTTCAAGATGATCGACGGAAAAAAGCGGTATACACTGCTTGACGTGAGCACGAGACTTCGTCGTGATGAAGGAACGCCTTTATCAGATCCTCGTTCTTTCCGTGCACTTGTGGGAAGTCTAATCTACTTGACAATAACAAGGCCGGACATTGCCTTTTTCGGTTGGTGTGGTCAGCCGATATATGCAAGAGCCGAGAAAGCCATATCTTGAGGAAGTTAAGAAGATCCTAAAGTACGTTAACACTACTTTTGATGTGGGTTTGTTTTATAAAAAGAATGCAGAATTTTCTTTGCGAGGATTTGCAGATACTGATTTTGGCGGCGACTTGGATGATCGAAGATTGACTTCTGGTTTTGTTTTTCTCTACGGAACTGCAAGTATCTCATGGTGCAGCAAAAAATAAGGCTTGGTGTCATTATCGACCACCGAAGCGGAGTACAAAGCATCTGCTCATGTAGCTCAAGAATGTATCTGGCTTCGCCGACTCTTCAAGGATTTGCATATGCCTATTGATAAACTGGTTCCCGTTCATGGAGATAATCTAAGTGCTATCAAGCTTACTTCTAATCCTGTTTTCCATGCAAGAATGAAATATATTAAGCTCGAGTATCACTTCGTTCATGAAAAGGTACTTTACGGGATTATTGACATGGTCACAATAAGGAGTGAAGACAATATTGCCGATATATTTATGAAATCACTTCCGAAGAGTCCGTTCGAAGACTTGCAATCAAAATTGGGATTAATTAAGCAAACATCACTTTAAGGAGAAGTGTTGAAATTTAAAGTGATACGTTGTATTCTTCAATATAATTAATTTTAATAAGTTATTATTTTTTTAAGTGTCTTTTAAATTTTTTTTTTTAATTTTATTTTTAATTTTTTTTTAACCTTATCATCTTCTTCCGAGACAATCTGTCGTATTGTTGAAAATTTTCTTCTTCCTTGTTGAGAGAGTGTTGTTCATTTACGGTGGTTATGTCAATCAGAGTGTTTGTCGGTCCCGGTTTTCTCTACACACAACATGCGTCCGTAAATGTAATTCCAAACTCCAGAAGGTGTTTGTAGTTTTCTCTTGTTTGAAAGTCGAAAGTGACCCTCCACAAGGCAAAGGCTAGCCAGAGTCTTTATTAATAATAGTCGTAATAGTATATGCCTTTTGTCCTTTATCTCTCCCTTGGGCCTCAACCTGGTTGGAATCTTTTATCAGTTCTTTTCTTTCGGACTACAAGAATCGACTTCCCAACAGATAAGACTGCTGGTTGAGTTGTTTCTTTTTCTCTCTACCTCCTTTTCATTCCTTTGGTTTGAAGGCTACACGCGAAGAAAATTGAAAAAGCTCCTATCTTTTTCTTTGTAGATTTCATGACACCTGCTTTTCTTGCGGTCTTCTGCTGATTCAAGGTGGATTCCCCGGGTTTTTGTTGTGTTAATTTATCTGGGTCTTTGATCATCAACATCTTGATTTTGTTGTTGGCCTGAATTTTGGATTGAGGTAAATTTGTAATTCTCTCTCTCTCTCTTCCCAGACATAATCCGTTAGCTCTGCTCTTCCTTCAGTTGCGAATACTTGATGATCAGATTTCTCAATTCTTCGCATAGTTTAATTATTACTTTTCTAACCAGTACATGGTCGAAACACACTGGCTCTTGAAAAAGTCAGAATATGTAACAAAATGACGAGGAAGAACGGCACAATGTTTTTAACTGCTGTTGTTGCCTGGATTATGAACTCAATTCTATATCGTTCCATGCAGGTGCTGAGAATTTTCTCTGAATCCTCATGTTATAATACGATTTTAGTCCAATACTAATTCTCGATCATAAATGGGGTCTGAAGGGCCTGCAGCTGTAACCGTCCACGTGACTGGATTTAAAAAGTTCCATGGAGTTTCAGAGAATCCCACTGAGACAATTATTAATAACCTGATAGAGTATATGAAGAAGAAGAGTGTCCCGAAATGTTTGGTCCTGGGCAGTTGTAGAGTTCTTGAAACTGCAGGACAGGGAGCACTCGTAACCCTCTATCAGACTTTGCAATCTGCCATAGTTACGAACAATTCCAACTCTCAAGCTTCTGGAAGAGTTATCTGGGTTAGTGATATAGTTGTCCGCTTCATTGTTCTCAGTTTGTTGCCTATTGCTTGATGAATCTATAAAGACTACATCTTGTTCATATCAAGCTTAAATACTTTATTCTAACAATATTCTTTCAGGTACACTTTGGGGTTAATAGTGGGGCAACAAAATTTGCCATAGAACATCGAGCGGTCAATGAAGCTACTTTTCGTTGTCCTGATGAGATGGGATGGAAGCCACAGGTTAGATATAATCCCTTAGACCTTGTTTTTTTCTTTCGCTGTAATTTCATTTTTGGACCTGTCATTTTCTACTCTTCTCCTTGGCTGAGAGTTTCATTTTGCTGAGCAACTGTTATTGTGTCTTGTAGAAAGTACCAATTATTCCTTCAGATGGTGGAATTTCACGAGTACGAAAGGTATAATGGGATTCCAGATGCTATTATAATTTCTTTATGTTTGATCATCTCAGCTTCATAGATGGTTTCTATTTTTTTTCATGGCATAGAAGTACCATTTTACTTCTTCTGCGGCATCAATGTTATACCCTTTATGTTGTTTTACTTTTAAAATAAAGAGTCAAAGAACACAAGAGATATGGAGGGCAAATATAATTACTCCTACTTAATTCTTTTTTTCACTAATATTTGACATTGATTTATGGAAAATCCCTTTTACCTTCAAGACCAATCTCCCTGCACCAAAAAAAATTTTGAAGTTTCATTGTTGACATAAACCATCTTTCATGTGAAATTATTAGCCATCTGTTTTTAAAAATTTGGAATATAGTGTCTCTTTGAAATTGAAACTCTTGTTTGAAATTTCAGAAAACAGCGACTGTAGCTTGATGCTCTTTGTTTATCATATGAATATTTGGCTATCCTTGAGGAAAAAACATTAGTTATGATTAGTGTGTTGACAAAACATTTGAGCTGCAGTATTCTTGCCTCTGCTTCATTACATTGTGAAGGACTTTTGTTTTTTAACTGCAAACAGACTACTCTTCCTGTTGAGGAGATTGCAAAGGCTCTGGTGGAAAAAGGTTATGATGTGATGACCTCTGATGATGCAGGGCGGTTTGTGTGCAATTATGTTTACTATCATTCTCTGTGGTTTGCAGAGCAAAATGGCATCAAGTCGCTCTTTGTTCATGTACCTCTCTTCTTGACCATAAATGAGGATACCCAAATGCAGTTTGCTGCTTCCTTGTTGGAGGTACTTGCTTCTCTGTGTCAGTAATCTATCAGTACCCATCTACGTAGTCATTTCCAGTCGCTTATGAGCTTCAAATGTTGATGATTGTATTTATTATTGTAGATGGCTGCTTGTAGTGAAAGGCTTTGATAAATGTTTAAGTGGTTGTGGACGGAAAATTAGCATTGCCCCATCAGATAAATGTTGTGCAATGTCTGATATTTATGGGAAGGTTGGGCCAGTGTGGTTACAGGGTTCTTAGGACTCGTGTTATTGCTTGAATAACATTTCAGTTTGTGTTTATCTTTATGGTTTGTGATCATTTTTTTTTTTTTTTCTCTCTAAGCCACCAACGAAATTTTGGCAATCGTTGTGTATTTTTGATATTCCAGGTTGCTCGGAAAAGGATTAATTGTGATTGCCTTATGGCTTACATTTCTGTTTCTCTTCCAATTATTTGTTTGCTGACATACCTTTTGGTGAAGATATTTACCATTTAGCCTTTATATGTATTCAAAATGCTATCCATTGCCATCTCCTAGGGAATCATTTGGCACAGCGTTGTATATCATCAGTGAAGGATTGAATTTTGAGTCTTTGACCCCAGTGACGAAAATTTATCAGAACGATCAAACCATCATTTGGGAATGTTTTCCAAGTCCTCTTGCCCACACACCAGGCTCTTTCAGTATGTCACGACAGGACAACAGACTCGCGTCTTGGTTTTAACTTAGATTGAAAGGGGCTCCCCAAACTATTTCATTTAAGGAGCAAAATGCCTCATCGCTGTGAACAGTGGGGAATGATGCATATACCCTGCCGTTTTCTAGATTTAGCTTCCAGGAATCTTTTCTTTCTTTTGTTTTAACAATTGTTGTTTTTCTGGTAAAAAAATTTCAGGGATCTTGTCTCGTGTGGTCAAGAGACAAAGGAATTTGAATTCAAAATTTCCTCTTCATAGGAGCATATATATAAGAACAACGGCTGTTACCCAAGTTATGCCTCCCTCGATCACAGCTTCCGGTTATCTTTTCAATATAATGAAAGCTTCTTATCTCCTCTTACTCCAGTCAAGAAGAAGCCCTATTAAAAGCCGGGAACTGTGTCTTTCGGTGACCCTTTTCAAAGGAAGATACACCCAACTCTATATTATACATCATCTGATGGTCTGTCAAATTAGCTTTTTCTAGCGTATGGTCTTCTTAAGATCCTTATTAAATGAAAAAAAAAATCTATATCGCTGGACTGGACCTGGTGAGTCATGGCCCTGGTGCCTGTTGTGGGCTGCATACTTATACTTACAGTAGACCTTGGATTCTCGTGCGTGGTTTTCGGCTGCAAAGACACGGACAGTAACCTGACACCCGTACCGAATTCCATCTTGATGTCTTGAATTCCATTTGCACGCTTTACCATTTAGGTCACTCTTTGTCAAAAGCCCAGGAAAGCCCAGGTCCTCAGTTACTATCGTCCAGACTTCCCTTGTCCTCCTCCTCTTTTTAGTCTCCCTCTCTTGCTAGCCCACTTTCTGCTTTTTTTTGGGTTTGTCACAAGGCAAAATTCAATTGGCATTCGTGGACTGTAGTGTGAGGCTTTCTGTTGAGGATGCGGAATTTATATTCTGACGGCACTAGAGGTTAAGTTGGGTCTAATCACGCCCAATGGCCCTGCCCTCCCAAGTGACCTTTTCAGAGCAGGTCACCCTTTGACTGTTTGCACTTAAAACCAAAGGAGAAATAACTAATTGAACACTGTACTACTTATGAAGTGGCTAATTGGGTGCATTTCAGCGACAGCCCATTTTCTATTGTCCTATTTATCACCCGAAAATACCATGGATCGCTATCTTCGTCTCAAAACACGTGAATTGGAGAAAATGAATGTACACGTTTGCTTCATCTCATCCCATTGGCAATATTCCAAGTTTAGCGTACATACATATAACCCCTACATCTACTAACTCTGATATTTTACAGTATTATAGCTTTTCTTCTTTGATTGTTGGTATGTCCATCAGTCAATACATTGGTCTATACTACTTTGTGTTGTGTATGGTGGGTTGCCCTCTTACAAGCAAATAGCTGGTGGAATGGCAAGTGTCTGCATTGCCCCATAGGCATTGCAGCAAAATGGGTTTGCCACAAATTGGCCTTTTGCAGGAAGCAGCTCTATATCAGATAAGGTAAGATCAGTGAGGAACCGAATCACTGCACGCCAAATTTAAGGGTGGACTCCTAACATCATATTTACCCTTAGTCCTTGTGTACAAAACGTCAGAAATGTAGACTGCACTTGTTTGGTTAGTGCAGTTCTTGGTTAGGCAATAGTACGGGTCTATAGTAATAGAATTTCAGACGTCATCCATGTGAATGTTTTGGAATGTGACCTTAGATACGGAGCCATATCCTCCTCGCCATGTCTTGATCCGAGCACCATTATTGGATTGCTTGATTGTAGAGTCACTCACCCTGAAGTTAGATACACAGGCTCGTGCATTGTGGATTCCAAGACTGCCAATGCTGCTTTGCCGATTCAAAGAAAATTTTCGGTCAGGGCATTTTTATAATCGAGTTTATTTTTTTAAGTGAAGAAACAGGAGAACAAATTGAAGAATGTAAAAGATTACAGCAGTATAATAATATCCTACTTCTCATTCAAGGAAGGGAAAGTCCTGGTCTTAGAATACATTAGTACTTACACTAAAATACTGAACTTTAAACTGTCTATAGCAGTCAATAGGCTATTGTGCCCACACTATGAATTTACTTACGGTTTTCAGGGATTGTAAAGAGAAGACATTTCATCAATGTTTGAAGCATTAAAGGATTTCTTGGTCCATCATAAGGAAGTCAATAAATTGAGAGTTAAACTTAGGCCTTTCATTGGAGTTGGGAGGTGCATAAATTTTGTAAAACTTACCTCTATTGAAGGATGAAACTATGTATATGTTTGGCATATGCATATGTGTGTGCATATGCTTGAATATAAGAAGAAAGTGTACCTTATGCCATGGCTTGGACCACAAGTTATGTTCCTTATATCGATATTGTAGCTAGCGGCTCCAATTGATACAGAGTCATCCCCTAAAGGAAGTTGAGATCAGGAAACAAATATAAGCAATTGATTTAAAAAAAAAAAAAAATCTCTCAAGTCTAAGCCATTAGGCTTACCATTAGATACGACTGAATTATATTCTGACAGTGTTTGTGTTCTCTACGTGAATCCCATCTTTGTTGGGACTCTGAGCTGGTGATTTTATGTTAAGCATTTGCACATGAATGTTTTGACAGTTGTCAAACTGGAAGTGGAACTGAGGACTGTTCTTTACTTGGAGCCCTTAGATTGTCAGATTCGAGCTGATGAAAAACCTTATGGCCTGCATTATAGAACAGTGATAAATAATTCCAAAGAAAATGCACTCTTGATCTGACGGCAATCCATTTACTGGTTCATTTGCATTCTTACAACTGGGCTATCGCAAGGACCAGAAGTGTTGTTCCGTTAATCCCCTGTTTTATTGGCATAATAGAGTAGCATATTTGTTGGAGTTCTTCGACATGCAGAAAAACATGTAAGCTCTGTACATTTTAGCCATGAAGGAAACTTGGCAACAAATACATCGTCCAAAAGTCGCATACCTTGTATGGTTTGCAGGGTAAATCCCACCATTTCTTCCCTCTCCCATCAGCGACACCACTACCTTGCATTAGCATTCCATTGCTCTTGTAAAAGACTAGCCATTGTCACTTACTCATTCTTTTTGGCCATGATTGTGGTCCATCCAGTGCCACTATAGTTCCATCAATCTTCTCATTACCAGCAAAAGAACAAAGTTTTGATTCCATCAGTTTTTCCATTCAAAATTCTAAAAAAGAGAGAAAGAAAAAGCACTTACACAATTGAGTTCCTTAGAAAATTTTCAGTTCTAGTAACTGAAACATAAGGCCAGTTTTACAGGGGCCTGTGAATATAGTTGGTTGTACCAGGAAAGACTAACCAACAGGAACAAGGAGAACTGACAATAAATCAGTCTGGTAAGCAGTGTCCCAAGCCATCTTGAATGCTTGTGTATCATCTGCAATGCCATCACCAATGGCCCCAAAATACAATACACTGAAAACTGCAGTACGATTATGACTGGGACTGGGAACAAGTGAGCTTGTATCACAACTTGGACTTGCAGCCTGAGGCGCAAAAGCTGGTGGCAGTGAAATGTGAGAGACTGCCAGCAGCTTTTTCGACGGACGTTGCGAGGCCATGAAATCTACCTTCAATGGAAGTAAAGACCAAACTAGAAAAGATGGCAAAAGTCAAAAGGAAAAATTGGGACATTGTCACGGACAGCATTGTTGTAACTGAACAAGGGAATGAAGTGAAAATTTCAGTCGACTTATAGAACCAAAAGTTGAGGCTACTCTAGAGTTGGCCTTTTAACTTCATTGGGTGTAGCCAAGGTCAAATACATTTCTGCAACATTCAAAGAACTCAACATGCTTGTTAACAGGTATTGCAACTTTTTTCACGATTGAAGGTTGCAAGGATAAAGAGCAGTTGAAGCCCCTTTTGGGAGGCTCCCCTCTATGGGCCCTATATTAAAATGAAGTCATGAGACCGACCAATTCCATTTAGAGGTCTGCTTTTCTGGTGAGAAAGTGGTGGAGTTTGAATAAGTAGCCAACAGTTGGGCTCTGGTAAAAATCAGGGCATTCCCCTTGTTTCAATTACCTTGCTGTTCCTTTATCGTGACAGTGGTTGTTTCAAAACAACAAAGCTGAAAACTTCTTCGAGTACTAGCCCAGTTTCAGGCTTCCATTTTGAGGAGGGCATAAATGCAGCTTTGTCTAAAACATGAGTAGCAAAATAGCAGAGCTCACTTTCATAGGCTTAATGCCAACAAAATTGTACTGGTCCCCGAGTTCCGTAACAGCATGCCAATAAATTCCAGCTGGCATTGCATGAGGTAAATGCTTTCGAAACATTCTGTATTCTGCAAAGGGAATGAAATTAACAAGAAAGAACAGTGGCAGTATATTTAAAATCTTTTGTAAAATAAACAACTCCATTTTCATGGTTATTCTGCATCGTTCAAATTTTGACACATGATACATCTGGACTCGGAGTACATATAGAGAGCGGTGTTCAAAGGATTTTAACGCTGAATATTTTTTATTTTCCATCTTTCCAACCGTGCATTGTAGCATGGGCATTCCACTAGATGTCCTTCTGGGGCCTCCATCTTTTGCTTTTTTTTTTTTAACTCTAATCAGGTCAGCAGAAAGCAATATTCTGTGCTTCCTAGAAACAAAACTTTTCACCAACGTTCTTTGTGATTCTTTAGCTTCTTTTGCTGACTCGTATTATTTATGCCCACTTCAGTTTCATTTTTGTCTGAAGCAGAGAGATTAGTTAACTAACAATTCTAAACTCTCGGTATCGTGCTTTTGAAATTGAAGTTGGAAGAGTGGAATATAATTGAAGCAAGATGGATAATGTCTTTGATGTCTTGGTCCTGACACCCCCGGCGGCTAAAATTAAACCCAAATATCAACGTGGGGGTGGCATGAAATAGTACGTGCCTACTTCCATTAAGAACAAGCACTCATTAGTCCAGAAGCTTCACCAAGAAAGGGTAAATTAGCAATACAAAAGTTTCCACTTCTCTACTTGTAAGTTGTGTAAGCATATCACTGAAGAAACTGAGTCATGTCCTATTGTCTGTGGTGATTCGGTTCATTCCAGTGCCAGGGCCCAAGGGCTAGACCAACCATGTTTGAACTAGACATCATTAATTACAGTGATTTAAGTATCTTGAGCCTGTGGAATACGGAGTCTGAGAAGACCACTGGGAGCACATATTCGCCGGACAGTAATTAGTATCAAATTCCATCTTGCTTTTCCATTATGGTGTATTTTGATTGTATGTCACCTAAGTTAACAAGAATCGCCTGGGGCCCCATTCTTGGTGTGGGAACCAGGAGGAATGTGACTGATTTACAATCTGTTCTATCTTTTATTGAATTTCAATCGTCCCATAAAAAACCCAAAAAGGAAAGCAAGAGCTAAAGGATATAAGAAGAGAACAACAGCAACAACAGGCAAGAAATCTTGATGATATCCGAAGTAGTCGTTTAGAAAGTTTGCAATAGTCTTGGTTTCTCCAAATGCCACAATGTCTTCTTCCACATCTCCAAATTGTGAGGACAGCAGACCATTCAGCAACCAAGATGAAGGGACTATGTAATATGGCCATATCCACCACTTTGGAATATTCTGCCATCAACAAAATGATGGAAATATGTTTCAAATAATTTAAGCTCTGATCTTGGGCTTTGTGTTTTTGTTAGAAGAACAAAGTCAAAAAAAATTTAAAGTGGCCTTACCGGACGAGGGATTAGGTAGCCAGAAAACAGGTTAAACAGGGGGAAGCAGGCGGATACAAGAATTGCAGCAACAGTTACATTTGGTGTAATGGAGACAAGCAGCATTCCAAGGCACTTGAAAACCAACAATGAACAGAACATCGCATGGAGATAGAAGAGAACTTTGTATGCTGACCAGCTATATCCAATCAATGGATATGTCACGGCCAATACCATAATTGCTTGGATTAATAGATAAGGAACCTCAATAGCCACCTAAAATTCAAAATTGGCCAAAATAAATAAATGAATAAATAAACAGAGAAAAAAAAAAAGAAAATACTGAGTTTGCTGCTTTGCTCTTTATGCCCCGATGATGAAGTCTCACATTAGCTCAAAGGCATTTCTTGGTTACCTGTGCAAGTGGATAAGACCATGAAGAGTACATTCCTGCAAATCTTTCTCGATTCATTACCGTTCGCTCTGCAGCAACATGTGGCAATGTTGTTGAGCAGGTATATATGCCCAGGTAGAGAATAATTGAGTACATTGAACCAAGTATAATTAGCAAGTCTTGCTGGTTTTTTCTGAAAATCAAGTGATAAGAAACATCAGATCTCTCTATCTTTGCAAGTCAAATGGCAAATTGTAGAATGTACATGATCTACAAATAGAGGCATCAACAGAAACTACATTGGTACAATCTTTAGCAGTCTACTTGAAGGTTAAGTGTCATAGGATGTCTACATAACTTGCTCTGATTCAAATACTCAAGCTGTTATATTCACTTGCAATTATTCACTTGAAAGAAAATGTAATCAAATCAATGAAACTTACATTTCTTTTGCATGGTTGCAAAATACAACACCAAATAGTAAAGAAATCATTAGTGTAAATAAGATGCGGGTCAAATTGTATGAAGGACTCCTCCAATATGACAAATGTTGTTTCCATAGGCAACATTTGAACTGTACCCAACTATTCTGTGGGAATTGAGTTGGAAAACGCAGTTCTTCTGAACCTGAAGGCGGAATACTCAGCTCTTTTACCAGCGCTTTGTTATCCCTGCAAATAGGGTAATGAACAACGTATGGAATGAAAGTCTTAATCTTCGGCTGCTAGATGTTGTATGAATCACATTCTTTTTTTCTTTTTTTTTTAAAGAAAAGAGATCACACTCCTTAAACATTGACAGGAAACAGCATTCCTACATAGTAGCTGGCTCTATCAAAGGGGCACTTATAGGAAAAGACCAAAAAAAAAAAAATAAAACAAACAGAGAGAATGAGGAATCCATTCTTGTCTCTAGTTATGTTGCTGATGTATAAGTTATGTGCAATAGTTATTCTATTGTGACAACAAGGCAGCCGCGTAAAATACCACAAAAAACAGTTGTTGCCACTGAACTTACGCATATAAAGCAGAATCCTTGTATATTTGCGCAAAATCTATGCCAAGTTCACCTTCTACAGCTGGAGAAGTTATCTCAAGCATCCATATTGCGGGATTATAGTTGTTCCTGATTTTTTGAACACCAGGAATAGCCTATGAAGATAGAAGAGATTAGTTCAATCAGTTTTGAGTGAGTACGTGTTCTACACAAGAGTAAAAAGCACAAACAATAAAATACAAACAGGAATCAAACCTCAAAATATTCTATCACGCAATGTGAATTTTGTCCCAATGGTCCATGATAGATGATGTTTCCACCCTTTTTAAGAAGAAATAACTGCATTGGCAGTGGCAAAAATTGTTTGATGCCTTGTTAGTCTTTCAATATATATATATATATATATATATATATATATATAGGCAAGAGCTTGTTATCTTGTATGCCTTAAAAATTGACAGATAAAATATAAGGCATCACACTTGTAATAGACAAGTTTCATAGCACTCAAAGGAAGATTCACATTTTAACTCAATAGAGCACTGCTACCAACTTCCTAGCACCCTGACCCTGAGGAGAACAACTTAAGAAATGCCTTACCTCATCAAATGATTCAAATATGTCAATTCTTGGTTGGTGAATGGTGCAAAGAATTGTTCTTCCTGTCTCAGCAACATTCTTCACAGCTCGCATGACAATTCCTGCTGCTCTTGCATCCAAACCAGTTGTTGGTTCATCCATGAAGATGATAGACGGGTTAGCAACAAGCTCCACAGCTATTGTAAGACGTTTACGCTGCTCAGGGGATAGACCATTGATGCCTGGACTGCCAACCAGGGAATCCTTGATTCCCCTGAGCTCAATTGCCTCAAGCACTTCATTTACAAATTCCTGCAAATGTGGTCATACAATTTCAGTAGAGAGTTCCTCACCGACAAAATTCCATTCAAGTTGAGTCGACACTTGTGGCTATATAACCTACAGCTTTGGTTTCTGAATCTATCTCGGGAGGCAGCCGCAGCCATGCAGAAAATAATAGAGATTCCTCTATGGTGATCTGCGGAGAATGTATATCATTTTGCTCGCAATAACCCAACATCCTAGTAAATGTTTTCTGGGACTTGAGATACCCTCCAACTTTTATTTGTCCTTCAATGTATCCACTCGTTTTTTTTCCAGAAAGGACATCAAGAAGAGTCGTTTTCCCTGCTCCACTAACACCCATCAATGCTGTGAGAACACCAGGCTGCAGTGTGCCAGTAATATTTGAGAGCAGCTGCAGTCTGTTGTGGGGAAATTCTTGTTTTTCATTGCCTGCAATAAATACGACGCAAAAGTTACGCGGGACCAATAGAAATTGAAGTCAAGCAAAGGCCTTTTGATCTTGCAAATTACCAAGGGAGTGTCAATGTAGTATTGCACGTCTTCAAAGGCTAAAGCAAACGGTGTAAAAGGCAAGGCCACTCTATTCCTAACTGTCACCCATGTCAAGGCAGCCATCAAAAAATTGAGGAATATATAAATACAGCGTAATGTTTTTGTATATAAGAGCAATGACTGATTGATAGACTGAACAATGGATAAGAACTTATAAAACCTTTACGATTTCCCATATTTGAAGGAGCATTTCCGGACTTTTCTTCTTCATTTGCAGCATCAATGCCATCTTGACTTCCTTCTTTCTCAGTGAGGTTTTTAAGAGAAATAGGGCTGTGAAACAAGCCACAAGCTGAATTTGCAACAAATGAGTACAAATTAATATCCCTCTAATAGATCTTGGACTACAATATTGTGAAAAGAAGTACGAGCTTACGCTTGACAAAAGTTAAGGCCACGGCGAATGCAATGTTGAAAAGCGCTGTAAATCCAAATAAGGCAACAACTGATACCCAATACATGTATCCATTGAAGAATAGTCCACGGCTTCCAAGTGCTTCTTGCCCTATGGTGGTGTTATCTGATATCATCTGAAAAATGGAAACAAATATTCCTTAAGGTTAGCACATGCAACCAGTATACCCAAATTTTGATGTTAAATTGCAAGGTAACAATTACATTGTGTCTAAGTATGGTTATAACCTTATGTGTCGCGTCAATTGCATGTTATGCACTCAGCTAGCACGACTAATAGCTAAAATGGATTTCCATAAGCATGTTGGGAAAAAGGTACCGGAATCCCATTGGCCTTGAACAAGAGGTTAACATATCTAACCAAGAAAATGGTGCAAGTATTCACCTTTTGCCATCGCGGGGCAAGGAATTCATTCAAAGAGAGGCCTATCTCTGCATATGTCATGGGTGAAATCCAGAAGGCCCACTTCAACCAAGCTTGCATAGAGGCTGCAACCAGCAACAATGAGGCTTAAGTCAATATTATTTTTGATCATTGTGGAGTAATGCCCAACAAAATTATAAAAACGTTCTTACGATGAGTGATAATGAAGCCACCAAATAATAACATTAGCAACATTGTATAGACACCAGTTGCCATGGAAAGAACGCTGGTCTGGAAGACTGAACCCAAGAATCGAAACAAGGATGATGATGCCAAGTGCATACCAAAAAAGATAAGGAATTGACGGAAGAACCTAAAATAACAATAATGAAATCATGTTTGAAGGTCAGAATCCAAAGCAAGTGAAGAATTTTTTCGGGCAACTATGAAGACTTGAGTTAAGAATCTACTTAGACAACAAATTCTGATACAATGTAGACAAGTAATCCACGATATTTATGAAGTGTAATGAGAACAAGAAAATCATTAGAATTTACATGTTACAAGTAACAAATGTCATTTCTACGACACATAAGATCAATGAGATGCGGATCAAAAGACAAGCCTGATCAAGTGGAACTCACCTCTGGACCTCAGGAGTGTAGCCGATGACATAGTAAGTGAGACATGTCCAAACAAGTGCTTGCCAAAAGGAAAGAGGAATTTTGATTAGACAGTTGGGAATTGCATAAGCCCAAGCTGGGTAGAAGCACATAGCCCTTTGTTTGTGAAACACTGGAAGCCTTGCAACAGTCATGGACGTCTCCGGAAACCCATCAACTAGCAGAGTGATGAGCGAAAAAAATATGGAGCCCATATGGTAAGTAGCACCAAAAATATCAATTTTCATCTGAGTCCGCAGAAAGACAGTCATGGTGATGACTCCAAGAGTGATAAGCTGTAGATGCAAAATTTTGCACGAATTTTAATAATAATAATTTTTCTGTGAAGTAGCACATTGTGAAGAATGAACTGTTAGAAATTGCATTCATAACCTGAAATGTTTTGAACACGTAGAGAGAAGAATTCCTTTTGAAAATAGTAAGTTCCCTTGACATGCAAGCTTTGAAGAGTTGCCATTTGGAAACAGAATACATGCTAAAGGAAATTGCATTTGGGTGGCTTCTTGACTTATCATATGGTACCGAGAGATCCTTGCGTAGGTTTTTTCCCAAAGAAGATTCCATGAATTTTCTGTGGATCATCTGAACTGAAACATAGTTGTAAGGTACTTCATGATGGTACCAGTATTGAGCTTGTTCTTTTCTAGACAGAACCTGCACGAGCCAACGGATGATGATAGTTCAGCTAGAAGAAAAAAAATCAAAGTAGTGAAAAAATGAAAATGAAAAACCAGTTTCGTGCACTAACCTCTTCCACAAAGTCCGCAGTCATTTTCCTGTTGGGACACTTGAACCCACAATCCTCAAAGAAGTCTAAAATCTGATTGCACGGACCGTGATACACAATCCTCCCTTCTGACATCAAAACAACGTCATCAAAGAGATCAAAGGTCTCCGGTGCTGACTGAAGAAGTGAAACCAGCGCTGTAGCATTGGTGACATGCACTAGCTGTTGAAGGCAAGCAACAACTTGAAAGGAAGTGGAACCATCTAAGCCATCAGTTATTTGATCCACGAACAGGGCTCTTTTCGGACCAACAGTCATTTCTCCTGCAAAGTATAAATTTGATCCCAATCAAACAGCTGAATCTGCAACCCATTTATTACATCAATGTTTATATTATTGCAACATAAAGAGCGCAGTCTGCAACATCAAATGCCTGTTTTATTACCTGTTGTCAATCTCCGTTTCTGACCACCAGAGACGCCACCTCTCAGAGCATCTCCAACTTGACTGTCAGAACAGCTTTCAAGTCCAAGAATCTGAGAAATCATGCACAAGAGAAACTAGTAAGCAATTCCATAACCATTTGAATTACTGGGAACTAGTTAACTTTATTTTTTTGGGTCCCAAAAGAGAATGACCTTTAATATGTAGTCTGTCTGAAGGGATGTTTCTTGTCCTTCTGTAGCGATTGCCTGTCAGAATTGTTTTAATTAATTGTACAAGAAACAACCCAATATCTAAAAATGAATCTAACATCGGACAATGTTATGGTGCAGCTTGGTAAACAAGTTCCATTAAGTAACTACACTTCAGAGAAAAGAAGGGGTCCTAGATAACCATATAGTCATGAAGACAAACATATGCAATGACTGTTTTATGATGCATATTATGACACAAGAACATTCTTTTATGGGTAACAATTTTCTCAGCTAATAATCTAAATGCAACCCAAGTTAATTTACTTGCATTATGCATCTAATTGAGTCCTCAGAACCTTTTTCCATCAAAGTTTTCAATTGGCGTGTTAAGGTATTCTTATGTAATCAGTGAAATGATTAGGTTAATGGCGTAAATTGACAAGTAGATGCCTAAGATACCTTCATGTAAGCATCGATGTCAAAATCTGGAATGATTCCTGCCTCCTTCTCCCTTCTACTGACCTCCGTCACAATTTCTTCAAAGGGAAGTTTGTCAAAAGATTGTTGTTACCATCATCTGTGGCAATGCATCTTTGCTGCGATAATTAAAATGCTGCAACTCAGAATATGTACCTGATCTGAATCCAGCACCATGACAGCGGGCAGCAAAATCAATTGTTTCCTTGACAGTCATTTCTGGAAAATGCAGGTCATTCTGGCTGATGTAGGCAGATGTTTTCTGAGGAACAAATTCTTCTAGTTTATAACCATTGTAAGTGACTTCCCCAGTGCCCTGTGATTGGTGAAGAAAGCAGAAACAATGAGTAAATTTGAGATTGAGGCAGATCCTAAATAATCAACTGACGAGAAAGCACTGTGCTAAATGCTCCAAATAGCCTCCAACTACATCCATTGCGTTATTTGGTCTGCACAATAGGCTTGGCATATGATGCATGAGAAAAAAATGGGAAGCATGGGCACAACCTTGACAGACTGGTTAAGATTTCCCGAGAGTGCCTTGAGAAGGGAGGTCTTCCCACAACCCGGGGGCCCAAGCAGCAGAGTTAACCTGCAATAACATTAATTGCAGTGGTAATTCATAAAGAAACTTATCTATAAAAATAGAGACCGGGGAAGATTTCATGAATTAGAAAGATTTAGTTCGTTGCTGTGTGTATCCGGAAAGAAAGGTGTGGCCATGGCTAAATGTATGATCTGCTAAGCGGTGGCTACAGTTTCTCGTTCAGGCATGGAGCTAATAGTTCTGCTTAAACTCAGCTCAAATTATTAAAACGAAGTTGAGTAGAACCTCAAATTTCCATAATGATATGTAAGAGTTGAACGGGGAAGAGACCAAACAAAAGTTGGTAACATGGACTTCAAGAAGGCCTACTACCTTCCCGGTTTGATGATACCGCTGACATCATCGAGAATTGTCATCTTGGCTTTATCTGCTCTAACACCTAGAATACTGGTTAGGCTCTGCGGGGAAAGCAAACGAAAGTTCAGCATAGTACCACCGTATGGCACAAATGAAAACCAGAGGACATTGGAGAACACAGCACAACCTTCCTCCTCACTGTCCCATTTTTCTTGAGACAAAAGTTAATGTGAAAATGTGTTGTGAGTATGACAAAATGAATCCTCCTCCTCGGCCTTTTAAGATGCATGTCTACAATATGTATTATATATATATATATATATATCATCCACGTCTTTGAAGAACATGAGGCACTTACGGAAATTGTGCTTGTGATTGAATTCCACAGTGTTGGGATGGGCTTTCCACGAAAAATCTCACACTCTGCCTCCACACGTAAATTTTTGTATCTCACCTCTATGGTAGGCCATTGCACTCCAACCCTTTGAAACACACAATTTTATTTCATTTTATTATTATTTTATAAAATTTAAAAAAATAATAATAATAATAAAAAAAAACAAACAACAAAAAGGGAAATCAATGACCACATATTAACAGTTGTTAGTCTTGTAATGGGCAACTACTACTAGTAGGAGACTTAAATAAATACCTGTTAATTCGATTCTTGATGTTGCGCAACAGGAGATGGTTGTCAGTTGGAATATGTTTGATGAGCCTCCTTATGAGAAGACGGCGTCGTAAATATCCCAGCTTGGTCACATCAATTACTTCATGGAATCTGCATCCACCACCCCCACCACCACCGCTACCACCATCGTCCTCGTGTACATCTACGGTAAGTAAAGCCGACCTTAAACGTTTAAAAGTGGGCAGTCTCTGGATGGCCGACCATTGAAGCGCGTATTCAGCATCGTCATCGTCGTCATCCTCATCATCGTGGCCATCACCACCTGCACCCGCTTCCGAACGGGATTGGTGGCGTTGGCTGCCTCTGGATGTGGCTGTGGCTGTGGCTGATGATTTACTGCTGCTGCCGTGGCACTGATACGATATATTTCGTATGCTCCTTTTTATTTCTTCGTCCAACTCTACCCTAAGCGACACAACAACATCTGAACCCAATGTCTCCGACATTTTATTTATTTTATTTCTTTATTTTTTCGAATGTATGAAGCAAGCAAAGCTTCAGGTGTACTCATGCATGCATGCATGCACAGGGGAGCGAGCAACCCGAGGATTCCATTATGCCGTGCATGTGTGTGTGTGTGTGTGTGTGTGTGTGTACACATAAACACATAAACACACACACACACACACACACACATATATATATCGCGCTAGGCCAGGCCGGGCAGGTGCATTTTTGGGGTGGAATGGGAGGAGGCACCGTACGTGCGAGCAGAATTCAATTTGGATTGAAACAGCTCCCTCTTTCCTTTTACCTTCACTTAAGTGGGTGGGTAGTTCCCTTTATTTTTTCTTTTTTGGTTTCTTCTTGATTTCTCTTTTTGCCCGCCAACCCAATGGTGTCTTCATCAAGTGCTCTTCTCAATGGCATTTTGTATTGTAAACCCAAAAGGAAAAAACATAAAGGTGGGGGTGGGGGAGTGGGTTAGGGTTACGTGCATTTTAAAAAGGTGCTCTGGTCTATCTGTCTTCAACATTAACCATTAACAAGGGAGCAAAATAGTCTGTACTTTCTATGCAGTTGAGGAGGTTGAAAAACAAAACTGGTTTTTTCCTTCCAGCTCTGCCATCCCGTCACTTGTTTTCTCAGCACATCAAATTACCTGGAACATTCCTCTCTCTCTCTCTCTCTCTCTCTCTTTCCCAAGCCCCAACCATAGTGCGGAGTCGTGGCGTGATTAGGCATAAAATAAATAATTCATGTAAAGCCTCGAGGAGGAGTTGGAAGGACCTACACAAGACATAATAAATTGTTTACTTTACCGTATAAGTTAAAACAGAACATGGATTGCAAATGCACGCGTAACCAAACCAAAAATAAACTTTAGAGAAATTCTTTTTTTTTTTTTTTTGATTTAAAAGGAAACAAGGATTGCAATGCACGAATAATGCTAATCAACCCCAACTCATTCAACAAAGCCTCTAACATATCAATATCATGATAGTTCCCGCGGTTTGATTATCACCGCCGCGTTCTCTATCCTTTCCCCCACTCTCTGCATCGTCTCTTCTCGATTTCCCCGTCCAAACTGCCCCCTCCTGAATTTCCCCATTTGAACTCTGAGGCATTGCTTTTTCTTCTTACACTCCGTCAATCCTTTCAATTTTTTAATTCCAGTTTTTAAATCCTATAAAAACTCTGCTAAATGCTACGAGTAACATCTCAACTGCACCCGTTACGTTATTTGGCGTGTGTACGACAGGCTTAACATTCGACGTACGAGGTAAAAACATAAAAAAAATAAATAAAAAAAAAAAAACAGAGGGAAGTTACGGGGGCAACCTTGACTTGTTGGCTAAGATTTCCCCCGATAGTGCCTTGAGAAGGGAGATCCTCCCGCAACCCAGGGGCAAAGGGGCCGGGGAGATTCAGGGCGCCAACGTGCGTGCGCTAGCATCATGCACAAAGTTTGCAGATATCTTCGTGTTTTGACCCTTAAACCCACAATCTTCAAACAAATCTAAAACCTGATTTTGCACGTACCGTCATACTCAATCCTCCCTTCTGACGTCTAAACAATTTCATCATAGAGATCGGCGTGCTGGCTACAGAAGTCATATGCACTGGCTGTCGAGAGCTAAGCGACAACCCACATGCAAAGTGCAGCCATCTGAGCCATCGGTTCAATCGATCCATGCGCAGAGCTACCAACAACGGTCGTTGCTCCCACAAAAGTACAAATTTCGTCCCGTTCAAAAACTTTTTTAACTATTACGGTGAGCTCTGACAGTGTCCCATCAACAACGGATTCGTTTTATCTATTGAACCAGATTTTTGAAGATAACTCGCACAATTACATGTAATCCCCAACATAAAATATTTTCGAGAAACATACATATAAATGGAGATATAGCAGTTGGCGTAGGCCTGTTGTGAAACATGTAGGGCTACAATACAGGAAGAGATTGAGCAGAATCATCACACGTACCCATTTGAGACTTCGGCAAACATCACCAAGTAACGCCTCTAAATCTGTTTTTACATGAAATCACGACTTCATACAACAAAACTACATAAAAAAAATATAATGAGACAAGTAAGGTTCCATGGTGGGACAACACTTGATTGTTCTATTCTAATAAACTTCACACCAAATCAAAACCCAAGAAAAGGGCATTGCTTTCTTGCGTGCTCTGGTATCAATTTTGCCAATGTCTCCACAGCCATACCCTTCAATTCTATATATGCAATTCAGCAGTAGCAAGTCAATAAAAAAATAAAAAAAAAACAGTAAGAACATAACCTTCATAAACAGAACATATCCATTTTAGACCTCGCTGCAAAGAAACTGCTTTCACAATTCATACCGTGGGATTTGAAATTAAACAGTGGAGGAAGAAAACGTCCATTTGGCAGGCGGGTGTTAGGATCACGTAGCTCGTCAAAGAAGGGGTGGATCAAGGCATCCAACTGCAATTGAAAGACGAATGTAAGATTCTAAACCTCAAATGAAAGAAAGAATCGACGTCCCACATGCACATTTTTCACCCTTAATGTTTGGTGAAAAATTAACCAGTGCTATAAAACAGGAAGCAACTGCAAATTGAGATTTCATGTCAGAGTACCTAACAGCAGACTGGCATCACCTAAATCCAATGGCTAACTCTGGCAAGGGGAAGAGGGAGACCCAAAGGATCTTTCAAACCACAAAAATATACTTGTAGCAATGAAGTAGCAGCAAAGGATTATATAGAACTCACAGCAGTGCACCGTAGGTTAGGAGAGTATTGCAGCAGTCTTGAAACCAGATCAACAGCTTCAGGAGGCATCCGCTTGTGGAATATCTAAAAAGGGAAAAATGCTGTCAGTGGATGATGATATGGAATGCAAAATGCATCCATCTCACATTTCTAATACCTTGTGCCAAGGGTGAGCTTTAATCTGAGGGAATTTGTACTCTGTGTAGTTTGGATTCATGCATTTAATTTCCTCTCTAGTTGGAGTTCCCAAGACCTGCAAACCAACAATACTGATGGTTGTATTACAAGCAAAAAATAAAGAACCACCTAATGATTCTCAGGAGAAAGTATGCATCACCTTGAATACAATAGTGATTGGCCCACCACCACCATTATGAATATAAAGATGGAACAAAAAATTTCTCAAGGACTAAAAAGCTTAGACACCAAATTACCTTGATAATCTCAACAAGCTGGTCAACTCCATTCTCACCAGGAAACAGAGGCTGACAGGAATAATATAATATTTAGGTCAATAAGAATACAAATATACAGAAACATAATAAGCATGTATTCAAACTTCCTACCTGCCCAAGCAGCAGCTCAGCCAGCACACAACCAGCAGACCAGATGTCAATAGCCGTAGAGTACTCAGTTGCTCCAAATATGAGTTCTGGTGCTCTGTAATACCTCGAGCAGATGTATGATATATTTGGTTCCCCTTTCACCTGTGAAAAGACAGTATCAAGCAACCCAATTGGAATCTAACCAACCACTTAACACTATTCCTACCAAAGAAAACAAAACTCAATACATACCAAGACTTTTGCACTTCCAAAATCACATAATTTAACCTGGTGAGTATGTGGATTCACCTACAACATGGAATCAAAACATCATGGTAACAGAACAAAGGTTGCAAAGTTATTTTGTGCAAACATTAACTGCCACAGAGAAATCTATTTGCTTATTTGACAACTGTTTCCCATAAACATTATTTTTATGTTATCATCCACCCTTACTAGGACTGAAAAACAAGGTTTCCCACTGCTTTTCCCAAATAATATAAGACAATATAGTTTTCCATTGTTTGGGAAAGACCAAAAGAATGACCAATGCCGGACAAGGCCAGTAAAATTAGCAACATTTATAACCCTGTCAAAGCACAAGTAATAATACCAAAAGATTTTGAGGTTTAATGTCTCTATGACACACTCCAATAGCTCGATGGATGTATGACAATGCCCTGAAGATCTGCCACATATCAACAATAAGTCAGTATCTTACCATGTTATTCCATCAGATAATTCTTTCTAGAAGATGCAATTGCCAGCATTAGGATGAGACAAGCTTCTATCAACTAAAAGGCCAAATGACAAATAGGAGAACAAACTAAGGTAAAATGAATGAAGGCAATGTTGTAGTAAAACTTCATCTCATATCCTCAAAGTGCAAAACAAGCAAACACTGAAACTAGTATTGTGATTACCAAGGAAACAAGATATCCATACCTGGTAGGCATAAAGTTTCACATATATCAGTGGCATCCTCTGGTTCAACTTGTTGTAGTGTTTAATTACGCGATGAACAGTTTCAGGGACATACTCAAGAACCAGATTAAGATAAAGCTCATTCTTTTCAGTCGTTGAAAAGAAGCAATGCTTTAAAGAGATTATATTCGGGTGGTCAAGAAGACGCATTGTTTGCAGTTCACGGTTCTTGTACCTTTTGTCTTGAAGAACTTTCTTTATGGCAACAGTTTCACCTGTCTCTAAGCATTTTGCCTTACTCCAAATACAAAAATATAAACCAGAGTCATGGTGATTGAGGGCAATCTGGAAACATATATTAGTGTAAATGCATTGTTCCCATTCAATTTCAACAGCATACCTGGAAAACAACCCCAAAGGATCCGTGGCCAACAACACGTTCAGCCATGTAGCTAATAGTCTGAAATAAGAGTATAAGCTAGCGTCAGAATAAAATAAGATTGACAAAAGATAATTCTAGAGGGACAAATTTTAAGATACTCCTGACCTTCAGGGTGTGTGCACATGTGTATCCATATATCTACAACTCATGAATAAAAGAAGACCCATGCATAAATCTCATGAAAAACAGAAGACCCATGAATAAACATACCATTATGGAAGGATCTTTTCCCATCGATGAACAAAGCCAAAAAAACTAGAAAAATGGGTGCATTCATTTTACAACTCCTTCAAACTGCATGTTGGAGTTTCATATCCAACATATGGTCCACTGCATTTGGTATACTAACAGATTTGAAGGGAAGAAGCAGACAACATAACCTGCTTTGGCTGGCCATTTCTACCACCAATTGTTGTAACAATAATATGACCCGTCTCTGTGCCATCACCATCAATTACTGTTGCTTCCATTTCCTACATGCACAGGACAAGATATAAGCCTAGAGACGTGTTCAAAACCAATAAACAACAAGCAAAGGAAGAGAAACTAATCAAGTAAATTTAGATGCGCTAAATTAATATGATACTCACTTTGTCATCTCTAATCTTCATATCGTTCATCTCCTCAGGTAATCTATCCACGGCAATGGTATGGGTACTGGCTTCTCTCAAACTAGAACCAGGAGGCACACCCACAGAAGCCATTTATTGAACGAGAAAGATATGTCCTAATGTTCTTATAAGTGCACCTCACCAGAACCAGACATTTACCTGCAGCAATAAAAAGGTATCAACCTCAACTCCCAGGTTAAATTGCACAACATACAAGATATCCTGAGTTAACAGATGAACTTAAACAAACCCACGAATGAAATTACCTAAACTATTTACGCAAGCTTCATTTTTCTTTTTTTTTCTCCCCTTCTACTTTTCAACTTCAATAGTGTAACTCATATAAAACACAATTCCAAGCAGCAGAATTACAGAAACAATAGCTGTTGATATACTTCATGGGATTTTGAATTAGTAATCAAAATTTGTAAAAAGTGGGAGATTTTCACAAGGAAAAATTCTGGGTTTTTCAACTTAAGTCATATCAGGATCAATAAACAAATCACGTACGACACATCATGCAGCCAATGAAGCCAACATGAGGCTTTTTACCACCCCAAGAGAAATAAAGCCCAAATCTTCTACCGTATACATGCAGTCAATTTGCTCACAATCATTCTCCAACCCCCCCCCCCCGAAAAAAAAAAAGTTTGAAATCAACGATCAGATGGAAAGGAATGGCCCAGTCCAAGATTTTCTACAATATCAACCCTACCAAAAAAAACTTCAAAATCCAAACACAAACTCTTGATGAAAAAGAAAAAGGAAAAAGAATAAAAAAAAAAAAAAAAAAAGCGTCCAGGTCGCCAAATAACAGAAAACCCAAATCACCACATGCTTAAAGAACAGCTGAGCCCCATAAGATCCAACCCGATCTAAATCTAGAAAGAAAATCATAAAATTTATCCCAGAAAAAAAAAAAAAAAAAGAATAATTGAGTGAAGAAAAATTACAATTATATTTCTATCATTAAAAATAAAATAAAATAAAATTTTACTGACCTGACAGGGCATCCGCGATGTCTACAGACAAACATACGCTGATCAAACCAGAAAATTCTGTCTGCGTACGAAGGGGGAGGAGACGCCGCAACGATGTCGTTTTAGGAAACACAGGCTCAGAAGGTAGGAAGAGAAAGAGCAGATAACAGATCCATTTTTGTGGGCTAATGCGTCTGAAGGCTTCTCCGGCTTTCTTCTCCTTGTTTGTTAATTAATTATATTTTTCTTCTTTTGTGTGTCTTCCTTTTTTTTTTTTTTTTTTTTTTTCTCTCTCTTTCTTTATTGTATTTTATTTTCTTTTCCCTTTCTTTTTTTTTTTTTAAATTTTTTTTTTTATGTGGGTAGTATGCTTTGACGTGCTGCTGACAGTGAAAACAATGAACACTAAAATATAAATTTTTTTTTTTTGGTTTTGGTTTTGGGGTTTAGGCGGCCTTTAATAAAGGAATCCGATTTCGATACAAATGTCAAGGACACGCCCACGGAATAATGTGGCCTTTCTGAGGATTGTGTAACACCTGGTATTCAACAAAATTCGGCCGTGCGATCACTTGTGGTTATATAGCAAATAAATTTTAACGGGTATAAAAACAATTTTTCTAATCGAAACTTGGTTTTTGTTCCATCTCAATGAGTTTAGAACTTAAGCCCAAAGTTATCGGAAAGGGTAAGGCTACTTACAGTCTCGATAGAAGGGGAAATTTCGTGGTGTTGGGCCCCAAACATGTGAATGCACTAACCTTGGAATGGAATGGAAAGCTGATTCTAGTCAAGTGCCCCTGCCAATTTGGAACAAACTGCAAATTACATTTCTGATCTACCCCCCCCCCACCACTAATTCAAATTCAGTACAGCCCAATAGAACCAGGCCCCCCGCGTGGGGAGGTCGGGGAGGGTTTGTTCCAGGCTATGGACCGTGTCCAAGCACAGCTGACCTAAAAATGTAGTACGAGAGTAGCTTAGATTTCAACCGGCGCCCGACATTGAACGCCATCATTGATGATGCGGAGATGATATTCATCAGCAAGGTGAATGGAAAATAGAGAGCAACGATGCAGTGCAGACGATCCTTGGGGTGGCATCTTTCAATTCGACCGCCAAAGTTACATAAGCGGTGAATCATTCAGACAATTGGCTCTGCCAGCATACCAAGGTTTCATGTAACATTTGCACGTGAGTTGATGCTGCAGAACTCCTTGGATGGACACCCCTAGCCTTACTTTTATACTAGTTCTGATGATCACTTAGATGGAGAATGAGATATTCCAGTGAAGCTCTGCTCTGTGGCGTGGACAGATAAAAACTCAGTTTAGTTTATTCGAGTGAAAATTCTCCAAGACAAGGGAATTAAGCTTAGAAAGCGCCTTGCTTTCACAAAAGAAGACTGACAGCTATCTATGAAAAACAGCTCAAATGTTCCAAGGCTACTACAGTACTAAAGGATAATGGATAAGACTGAACATTCAAAACTACCATCAGCCGCCAATTCTAAGACAAGGTTAGAAAACAGCAATTGCTACTACTAGCTAAACCACCAGATACTAAAATTGACTTTTTAAAAAAAACACACAGACAAAACACACTAAGTTCCCTACCACATTTATCTATGCTTCATGCGCTTGGGCAAACTACTTCTGGCAGGGGCTCGAGACTTCCCCAAAGCCTTCGTCTTCCTTCTAGTCCTCTCCTCCTCACTGTCTGACTCAACCCCCTTCTCTCTGTCTGCATTGCTTGCTTCCCTCTCCAATTCCTCCCATGTCATACCCTTCTCTTCCTCTGAATCATCCTCTGAATCCTCCTCCTCTTCCTCATCCTCAGACTCCACCAGTGATGCACTGTCAGAGTCGTCATCATCCGAGTCAGATTCTGGTTCTGCATCCGATGGTTCATAACCTTGGTCCGACTCCTCTGTGTTCTCAGACTCCGAATCACTAGCCTCCAAATTCAAAAATTCCCAGCCCCCACCTTCAATGAAGCTCTGAGGATCATCAGTGATTGTCTTCAGTATCTGCCGCCAATTCAGATTCAACCTGCTCTCATAATACTTGGTGTCTGTTGTGTCAAGCCATTCCTTGATGCCATCAAGTGATGTTGATGGAATAGAATCAATCCTAAGGACATCCCGCTTGAAGTCCTTAAAAACGATGGTCAAATCAAAGTTCTTCTGACCAAGGCCAACTCTTTCTATGTTCACAATCTCAATCTCACTCAGGCTCACAACAAGGAAAGGAGTCTCAATCAGCTCAACCAGGCAACTAGAAGTTGGGACAATGAAACACGAAGCTTTGAAAGGCACCCCATGGAAGCCAAGCTCTCTCAAAGGCTGATCAAACTCAAGGTCCAGTCCACTAAATTGGGGCTGGCTCCAAAGATCATTCACTCGGTTCACAAAGCTTTGAAAATCCATATTGATCTTATTCTTCCTGTCCCTCTCCCGTTGCTCTTCTTCAATCTCATCTGGGTCATAGGCAGACCTCTTTGAACCCCCAATAGTTTGTACAGAATCCATCACCTCAACATAGAACTGCACATCTTTGGTCTTCTTATTTCCAACCATTATATGATTGTGAAGATGAAAATGGAGAAGAGTAATCATCTCCTTTTCGGCAGGCTGGAAAAATGCATGCTTGATGTTAGCAAACATAATATCCACCCGCTCTTCAGCTCTACTTGTAGCATATCGGAACCCATTAACATGAGCTTCTAAAACACCTGGCTGCTTTCTTCCACGACCACCAAAAGGAGGACGGATCCAGAGTTCAAACAACCTTATTGGCCTGAACCTGTTTCCAGCAAGCTGAAGTTTTTCCTGTGTAACCAAGGTTGCCCTCTCTGCTCTCTCAGATTCCCGGGCCATAACATGTCGTCTAAGTGTCTTAATCAGCTGTACCACTTCACTTATGTGCCTTGGGTCCTTGGAACGGAAGGAAACCTCCTTCAGATAAATAGAGCCCTGAAACTTCAGTGAGTTTGCATCATGAGGATTAAAAGGGGTCCCCGGAACATTAAATATTATTCGAATGTAGCAAGTTCGGTTGGTGTCCTGCTGGCTGGATACCGTTCTTATCGTAGCAACATGGAAAGGCACCATACTCCCATATATAGGCAAAAGCACAGCCTCATTCTTCTGGTCTATCTGAATCATCAAATCTCTTGAAGATGGAATATCATTTACATTCTTGTAGGCAATCAAATCAGTTGAAGTCTTTGCAGCAGAACGACTGTCCCCTGCTGTGCTCCCTCCACCAGCAAGTCGCCGAGCAGTTTCCTCATTCTTTTGACGGGCAAGTTCTGCCTGGTGCTGCCTCCGGAGTTCCTCCTTTGAAATCTCCCCGTTATCTGATCTTAGTGTAGTCTTAGACATCAAAGCCTCTGTACCGTTTGCCTCCCTTTTAACCTTAGACTTTTCTTCTTCTTCCTCGTCTTCATTAAATGAGTAAGCAACATCTTTCATAGACTTAGAGCTCTTTGAAGTCACCACATCAGGATTCTGTTCACCTACAATGACTGTGTCCGCAAGCAACAAAGAAAAGTTCCGGATCTTTGGGTTATTGGTCTGATTTTGTAAGTTCTGGAAACCAAGTGAAAGATTAAAAACCATTCTTGGCTTCACCAAGCGACTATTCTTGGCATTAATATTCAGTCCTGATTCACGAAACTCAAGACCCATGCCTGTTCCAGCAGATTTGGTCAAATGCGGAACCAGTTCAGGAGCCTCTTTCTCAACAACTGATAGGGCTGCTTGATATGCTGAACTGACTTTATTCTCAGGCTTCAATGCACCAATTGCTGCATCATGGGCCTTCAAGAGAACCTCATAAGCCTTACTCTGAAAGGGATTGGCATCAATCAAAAATGTCCTGGCCACATTCGAACAATAATTTTTATATCGAGATCCAACTGCACATATGATCACACTGGCAGAATCATAGTACAAGAAATCATCATTGCTGGTGGCACTAGGTCTAAGGTCAAACTCTTCCCCACTCTGAAAAATTGGGGGATAACATATATCAACAACATCTGCCTTCAACTTTGCCTTAGCTCTAGCAGGTTCCATGATGGCTTTCTCTGCCTCATCCATCAACGAAGAATGGGCAATCTTTTTCTCCTCATCAATAACATTCTCAAGCCTTGGAACCACAACATTGTTCATCACACTGAAACTCAAGTAAGCAGCTTTCTTCACATTCATGAGCTCATCAGCATCCTTAACACCAAAAAGATCAGTTAAACCATTAGTTATGTCAGTGAGTTGGAATCCAGCATCCTTTAGTTTATGGGCCCAAGTTTCCAAAAGTTTCCCCTCAGGAACCTCTCTAGCTATGTGTCCAACGATGGGAGTATCCTGGCCATCAGCCTTTGATTGAGTACGGATTGCACGAAATACAGCTTCCATTAGAGAAGTCCCATCATCCCCTTTTGCCTTGACATGCATCACAACATCAATGCCCACAGCTTCCTGAGCAGGTCTCCTCACAACATCAAGCACAGATGTTTTCTTCTGGCTACCCAAGATATGAATCTGCTTCCTCATGAAGATCATTACTGTCTCTGGAAACTCATAGGAAAAGAACCAAAGATTCAGTGCAGAGGATTTGAGGTATCGCAAATCCTCTGAAGGAGGTGGCGTTGCTATTGCAAGGACAGCTGAAGAACCCCACAGGTCAGTATTGTTCTCATTCCAATGAGAATAAAGGGCCTTGAGCCGCAATTTAAACTTTTCTACATCAATAGCATAAGAAGTCCTAGATCCATTTGGAGGCTGACCAGTTCCATTTCGACGTTCAGCCATTGGATCCAAAGTGGGTCTGCAATCATGAAGTACAATCGGGATCAGCAGAAAGCAAGCAAAAAACCAAAAAGAACAGTCATGAACCAAAAATGAACCACTTGGGCGTCTTCCAACTCAGTGCAAGTTGCTATTTTATTTTAAGCTGCTCTCAAAGGCTGGACTTTCTTCTCTAAAACTCATTCACATAACTAAGAGCGCTACAGTAGACAATCATGTAAGGTGTCAAGTGTCTGTCTGTCAATACCAAGTTGGAGATGAAGCTCCACAAAAAGAATAGTTTCATTAAACAAAAGGACTTCCAGAAGGGCTTGGAAAAATAATAATAATAATAATAAAGAGAAGGGAAAGAAAAAAAAAAAAAAAAACCCTAAAGTGAGCGTGTTAGAAGCTATAAAACAATAATACCCTCAGATTTCAAATTAACAATCTAATACAGAACTAAATTAGGTTTTTCTCAAGAATTGTATTTGGATTCAAGAATTAGGGTTCGAGCGAGACACCCACTATCGGGATGCGAGTCTCAGAAACCAAAATCCGCTAAAGGATTGAGGATTGAGTGCAATAGAAATCCCTCCTCAATATGAATCAATTTTTTTGCTTAGTTAACGGAAAATTATAAAGAAATTGTTTAAAAAAAGAGAAAGAGAAAGAAGACTAGGGTTTGGTTTTTTTATTGGGAGTTACCTTGCTGGGGCCTCGAGAGACGAATCCACCCCCAAAATGTGGATGGCAGCAAAATTGTTGAAGCAACTCAACGCACTTGATTTGTAACGAATGACAAGAAAACTTCTGCCGACATAGGCAGCGGCTGCGACGGGAAAAAGAAATCAAACAAAGAAAGAAAGACGGGAGAGCCTGTAAATAGATAGAGGGAGAGAGATATAGAGAGATAGAGAGAGCGCAACAGCGAGACGAAGAGAGAGTTCCAGAAGCAGCAACCGGTCAGAGAGGAGAGAAATATATTTTTGGGCGCGTTTTAAACTTTGTGTCATAATAATAATAACATAAAAATAACTGCAGTTTTTTTAAAATAAAATTAATTTAAAAGACGAAAAATAAAAATAAAAATAAAAATCATGCGGCATGGCATGAATGATTTATTAACAATTAAAAATTCCTTCAAACATAAATCAACTACAATTTGCATTGCTGCTCGTGTCATTATCTGCTCTGAATTATATCACTGTTCGTGCCCTTTTTTTTTATTAAATAATAAATATGTCACTTTTAATTGTATATATTTTTTTCTGATTTTTTGAGTTATATTTGTTGTTCAAAGAATTAATAATAATAATAATAATAAGATTTTATAATGGTGAATATTTAATGTTTTTATTTAAATTTAATAATATTTAAATAATAACTTAAATTAATGACATTTAATTTAGATTTATAAATATAATAATGAATATATTTCACAAAATATTGTTTTTTTGATAAATATATATATATATATATATATATATACATATGAGAATTCATTCATAACGAAGTGGCGGGAAAAAATAGGGATTTTCGGTTTCCCTCCTCATTCTGATTGGCGGGAAAGAGTGGCTAAATTAATTTGTCCTTTTTGAAAAAAGGAGGAGAATTATTAGACCATTCTTAGTAGAAAAATAATACGAGTGGGAATTAGAATATACTTTCAGTGGAGTGAAAATACCACTTTGCATAGGCATTGGCAAAGCAAAGGCAAGGCAGACATAATTAGGACACAACTCAACCCAACCCAACCCAACCCAACCCAAACGAACCGAGAGCCGAACCCATTTAAAGTTCAAAAAAGCTTGGGGGTGGGGGTGGGGGTGGGTTGGGTGGGACTTTGGCATAACCTTTTATTCATCGATGGATGTTATCTACTTTGGAAATTATAAACACTTCCGGGCGCCATAAAAATATGTTCCCCCGGGGGGGGGGGGGGGGGGGGGGGGTGAAGATGGAGATGAGGAGACTAGGGTACAGACAGGGCATAATAAAAAAGAAAAAAGTATTATTAATAATAATGCGGGAGCAAGAACCATATCATATAATTTCATGACATCATCGAAACTAACACCATTACAAATATTAACACCACCACCTTCAAGTGCAGTGCAATTCAAGCCTTGATTCCTCCATCTTCCTTTTCATTTCACGGATAAAAGTAATTTTCTTTTTAAAAAAAAAAAAAAGAATTTATTTTTATAGCCGTTTTCGACGACTGCTACAAAAGTGTCATTATTTAATTATAAGAATTTGTAGGTAAGAGAGGGAGCCAATGACATTATTAAGATGGTCGCAAGGCTGCCCGCAAAAACTGTGTGCTTTTTTTGATTCGTTTGTGCGGCAAAATTATTATTAAGAAAATTTGGTCCCAGCGAGGCTCGAACTCGCGACCTTCGGCTCATAAGACCAACGCTCTAACCAACTGAGCTACGGGACCAATTAAGTTTGTGAGAAATAAATAATTGTTGAATTGTTTTTTAAGAGGAAACACTGTGAATTAGATCTGCCAACCGAATGGTTAAGGATTTAAGGATTCCGCAGCCCGTGTCACAAATTTCCAATTTGGAACCGTGAGAAAAGGGAAAATGGTAGGTAATTAACACATGTACCTTTTCATCCACACAACTGAGCCTCGGTGCCTTTCCAAAACTCGGTATGTATAACCCGCGGCACCATTGACTAATCTTTGCTAAAAGACCCAGCCGGTGAAACGAGAGAGAGAGAGAGAGAGAGAGAGAGGGAGGGAGAAGTTGAAATATTAATTTATGCTTAAAATGCATTTTATAGGGCAAGTATCAGTTCACGGGCCCGGTGAGGATAGCTGTAAGGTGGTGGTAGGACACGAACACCGACTTTGATTGACCACGGCAGTGAATAGCCGAAAGGTCCATTCACTCCTGGCTTGTCCTCCCCATTATGCGCCTGCCTTAGCCAGCCTAGCTTTGCCCATTAAAGATTCGTAACTTGAAGGACCAATACGGACACCAACCCCAACTCGGCCTTCGCCTTTGAAACATTCATTGCTTCCTTAGCTGTACAACTTCTCTTCCACGTGGCCATTATTTAACTCTACAAGACAGACAGCACAGCACAGCACAGCACAGCACAGCATTGCCCTTTATGTATTTAGTAGCTGGTAGATGCCCCAGTCTACCATTTTCCACGTTCCGCCATGTTCCCTTCCTAAGTATTAGATGGTTACTTACACTTCCTTAAACGGCGGGTACGGGTATTATAAGATGGGTAGGCATGACTAGCCACTCTCCGCTGCAATTAAGCTAGTAGCTGAGAGATCTAGAAACCATAAAAAGAAAAAAAAGAAAAAAAAACAAAGAGGAGTGATCAAAGGTGTTGGGAGATTCTTGTGCTACTGAAAATGGAGAGAGCTGCTAAGCTGCTGGTGATCCTCACCATATGTATGCCGGTCTTTGCCTCTGAAGTTGAAAGAAAAAGGAGACTTGAGGAGAAGGAGAAAGTTGATGGTCCCCAAAACTTCTATGGAAGCCTTGGTGGAACTGGAGGGATCATCCCAACCCTATTTGGTCCTGCCATTGCCCTTGGACCATCAGTCTTTTGCTCGTTCCCAGGGATCGGTTGCGTGCATGACAGTCCAGCCCACAGACCCTGGCTGGGGACATCAGCTCACCGCATGCACCCTGACGGGGAAGAGACCTGTCCAACACACAATACACAATTCGTGAGTGTTGCTTTGCTTGTGGTGTGGTCCTTGCAGTGGAGTCTGAACTTTTGTTAGCCTATAGACTGCTAGCTAACTCCAGCTCAGTATTATTAAATATTTCGGTAAGTTAGTTTAGCTATTTCAGTGGGCAGGAGAAGCTTTCTTTGTTTTTGGGGTGCGATGAGTTTCGGGGGATGGGGTCTGTACTGTGTACTCTGCAGAGAGTCACGGTTTGGTGTTGCAATATGGTGAGATTCGATGAAAATCAAAGCAAAAATAGTCAACGTTCGAGCTTTGTCGTTTATTTCCAGAAGGCATTTGTGTGGTGGCCTTGGTTTGCCCTTCACGGATCATTTTTCTATCCACTTAAATGCATGTAAGTAACTGGATTCATCGAGCACGTCGTGCATTAAGCGCAAACGTATACCAATCTAAGGATATGGGCCGCTAGATTCTGTCCAAAAGTTGAGCCATTTTGGTATCATTTAAAGATACGGAATTAATATGATAAAAGCTGTCTGGAGGTTGTTCTGCAATGTTTGTGGCAAGAACGATGAAAAATGCCCCCGAAAAATACAGAACAAAGCACTCACCAGGCGTTGTGGTTAGCTAGGAGGCCGGGGTTCAGCATCCGCCAGTCCCCGAATTCCCCCTCTCCAGGCTTCAATGCCCTCCTAAAGACCGAAAAAATAAACAAGTAGCAGGTAGATTATAAACATGCTTGCATTTCTTTGATTGCTATCCCCTATTCAATTAATTAATGCACATTAAAGACATTTTGAGCGATAGAATTGGCACTTCCCCGTGAGAAGTGCAAGAGGTCCTGGGCCAGATGGTAAAAACAAGAGACATTATTATACCATAATCGTAATAAAACTACAATCATAATCCGTCAATTTAAGATCATTATACTTATGATCCACATCCAAGAAGCAGCAGAGCAGGAATAGTGCAATGGAAAACTTAAAATATCATGATAAGCCCTGACAGTGGCAAGGCAATCTAGTTGGTGCCATCGTCAGCAGTAATCAGAAATGGCAGAGTGGGAATGAGACAGGACCATTCAATCAAACAATGTTGAATAGCTAATCACCAATTCTGTACATAACGCGCCCATCACATGGGCTCTTTGCAGTAGCAATCCATACATTAACAAATCATCTTTCCATCTACCGAAGGAAAATATAAGAGATAGAGAGAAGTGAAAAAAAAAAACAAAAGAGAAGAAAAAGGAAGGAAACACTGCATGTAAAAGGATAGAATGGAGAAAATGATAGAAAATTAAGGTAGAAAAAAGACCAATCTTGACAGCCCCGAGTCTCCATGTCCCAGATATCAATGGCAAACTTTAACTACTTCAAGGCTTGGAAAAGAGTTATTAGAATTAGAACTCATCCTCCAGTCCATCCACAGACTCCATAAGATTCTCTCAGACATTCCTCTAAATAAATTTCATGCCCCTGTGTAATCATGTCTGCCTGCTCTCAGACCTTGATCCTGGATAATCACCGCGATCAGTGTCAGAGTTCTCTCTTTGAGATTCAATCTCCATGCTACCTCCTCCTCGAGTTCTCCTCCTGCGGTCCTGTAAAATTGCAATCCCAACTCACCATTCTGTCAATAGCTGTCCTCCTACCTCAGCCCCACGACCCTCCCCCCCCCCCCACCCCCTCTGCGGGGTGCTGAAACAGACACTTTGTTACAACAACAAACACTCATACATATGTTCATTAACTTCCTAATGCTGTATATTGCTCAGCTTGAGCTGCAAGACAATAGTAAGCCAACCAATAATTAATCTTTTTCACTGAATGAGCTCAAATTTCCCCACCAACTGATAATTAATTAATAAGGACACAAAATAGTAGATGCATTCAAGGAAATTACCCAAATTCCCATCCTATTTTCATTTTTCAAAGTGGATTTCAGGCACATTCTTTCAGATGCATCATCAAGCTCCAGTGTTAAGATCACTAACTAACCTCTCTTGGAATAGGATATTCCTCAGATTCCAGCATACGCACTACTTGGCCCATCTTTGGTCTTTTTTCAGAATCTGGATCAACGCACCTTAAAGCAGTCAAGAGGGCACGCTTTAGAGCTCTTGTTGATGGTCTTATCTCAATATTTGGATCTACAACTTCTTCAGATCGCCTGCTTCCAACCATCATTTTCAGCCAATCCAAAAGATTCACCTGCAAGCACGAAAATTTTGGATCAATGTAGTTTCAGAACAACAAAGTCTTATTTCCAAAGTTAATTGGTGTGGCTAAATGAATCTTATCTTGTTAATTGGGCAGTAGATTCAGTGGATACCTCATGGGCAGGACGACCATAATCTACAGGATCTCTCCCAGTAATTGCTTCCAACAACACAACTCCAAAGCTATAAACATCACTTTTCTCATTCAAAAGGCCAGTATTTGCATATTCAGGAGCCACATATCTGTAAGATTTTAATGTGCCAAAAACAAGAAGGAAATATGGTTATGCCTCGACCATCAAGAAAGCATGCAAGTGAATGAAGAAAATTAAAAGCTCTGAATATGACTCCTGTACAGGCATTATAACAAGCCTGATAAATGACTTACCCAAATGTTCCCATAACTCGGGTAGTTACATAGCTCTTCCCAGCTCCCAGCAACTTGGCCAAGCCAAAATCAGAAACCTTGGCATTAAAATCTTCATCAATCAGTATATTACTCGACTTAATGTCCCGGTGCACCACTTTTGGTTCAATGGCCTCATGTAAATAGGCAAGACTGCAAGAAATTCACATATATAACTAGGTATATTGGAAGCAAAAAGCCAAAAAGAAGATGCCAGTAAATTGACTTACGCCTTAGCCGTGCCAAGGAGAACCTTCATGCGGGCCTCCCAAGTAAGATATCCATGCTGACGCATAGCTCCATGGAGCCATTGTTCCAAGTTCCCACTGTTGACATACTCATAAACCAACATCCTGCAACAAATTTAACAGCTGAGACAATGCTACGGTGTGAAACAAAGCTAGACTTCAAATACATGGGCATGAAAAACCAACACAGTATTGTGAAATAGTTCAGTTTCAAGGGTATCCATTCCCAACTCTAAAGTAGATCAGAAGATGTACAAAATAAGAAAGTGGTACCTGTGTGTCCCCTCCATACAATATCCCAGAAGACGAACCAAATTCTTGTGGCGCACATGGCCAATAGCCTCAACTTCCACCCTGAACTCCTTTTCTGCTTGGCCCCTGAACAGAATTAAAAAGGCTTAAATGAAAAGGAACTATGGAAAATGAACAAACAAATTCCACAATACTTCAGGAAGTTGAAATGGTTAATTTCATACGTACAAATTGTTGAGTATCTTCTTTACTGCTACACGAGTGCCATTTATCAGCTGCCCCTGATAAACAACTCCATATCCTCCCTCACCAAGGATGTTTTCCTTTGAAAATCTGTTTGTTGCTAGTTCAAGATCCCTCAATGTAAACCAGTGACCCCAACCCAAGTGAGAGAATTCAGGCAGACCACTTAGAGGAGAAGGAGCAGTAATGGGACATGAAGAAGAAGGATTATACACAGCTGCTATGCCAGTACTCCCTTCTTCACCTGATAGTGATCCACCATCTTTCTCCAAATAATGTAAAGAGCCTGACTGACTGCTATTGTCTCCATTCTTCACTTTCCCCATACCAAGATGGACCAGGACCTTGTCTGACTTCTTCTCGCTAGCCTTGTCATGAATTGTAAGAAGAATTCCCTCGCGAGGTGCAAATTCATTTGTTGAAACTTGTTCCACCCTCACTTCCTTAATTTCCTTGGAAATTGAAGGGATTTGGCTAAGGGGAATCTTGTTTCTATCTCTACTTGACTTCTTACGTGAGGTTAAACAGAAGGACAACACAGAGAGGATTACTATGATGAATAGAAACACACAAACGCATATTACTTCCCACACCTTGAGGTCAAAAATGACAGTTTTTTTGGATAGTCCCGTTTCAAGAGCACTCGCCATTTTACATCTAAAGTCTGCAAGAAAGAATCGGAAAAAAAAAAAAAAAGAGGTGATTCAAATGAAAAACGAAATTTCACCCAGTGATAGGAATGCTGGCGTTTGGTTGTTTATATGAACATAGTACTATCCGATTAATTCTCATATTTTCAGTGTAGTCATCCTTCCCTGGCAAAAGAGGCCAAGCACATTGGGGAGCATGACAGGCTATACAGAAGTGTAAGTCACGAAAAGGAAACATGTTTCATACAGGCAATCAACGGGACAATGAACAGATCGCAAACGTAGCGATGCGATCACAATCATAAGAAAGGAAATATAAAATAAATCTTTAATTGACACTGCAAACAATAGAAATGAAAAGTGAAGGCCAGAGCTATAGTCTTTACCTCTTTGTAATGAAGCGCCACTAGCAACCTTCAAAGTCTAGATCTTTGATCTTTGAAACTCATTCCGACCCATACCACCTCCTCAGACCCCAGATCTCAAGACTCATTGAATCCCAAAAAACACAAAAAGAAAAAACATGTTCAAAGTAACCCATTTTGCAAGAGAACCAAGTAAACCCCAAGAAAAGGTTTATATATTCGCTTTAGGTCTTGCCTGCAGGATCAAATCTAGTGTTCGGAAATCTAAGCTGGGGTGGAGCTTTCTGCGTACCTAAAGATAAAAAATGGGCAAAAAAGTGAATGAGAACGGAAAAAAAATGTGAGGGAAGGAGGCCGATAAATTTGTAAGGATGGTAGTACACTACAGGCAGGCAGGGAAGGGCTTTAAAAAAAAAAAAAGCCCACAAGAAGAGAGGGAGGGAGGGACGGAGTTATCAGCGTTAGGTGATGAGTTAGTTTAAGGTGTTGTGCCTTACTACTTAACACTACAATACAACACATCATCCATTCCCTCACATTGCATACAGTACAAGGGAAGGCATGGAAATGTGTAAATGTCTTTCTTTTGATTTATTCATTTGCTATTATGAACATTGACTCGCTATCAGTTACTAATAATACTCTTTTTCTGTAGCTTCTTGGGATTTTTGTTTTTTCTCCTCAACTTTAATTTCTTTGGCCTTTGCTCTCCTTTTCCTTCTTCTTCTTCTTCTTTTTTTTTTTTTTTTTTTTTTTTGGGTTTTTGGGGAGGATTTGAAGATGAGGGTGTGCAAAGTGTCATTTGTCAAGAATATTAGCGAATGAAAGGTTTTTGTTTTTGTATTTCTTTTTTTTTTCTTTTTTTTTTAGGTTTTTTGGGTTCAGTATATTAATTCTGTTCACGCTAATTATTTGTATTCTTTAATCTGCTTAGTTGTTTGTTTCTGACTGTTTTACATTCTTCAATGTATTTTATTGGTCAAACATCGCAATTAAGACACACAAGGGTGACTCATGATTGTGATGGTGGGGAGGGCTCTTGATCTTTTGGATAAACCACTCCGATCCAATTAGCGAGAGGGACTTGGCTGAATCTGACCATCATATGTACAGTAGCAGATGCATCTGTTGCTAGCTGTTTTTGAATATAGTCAAACCTCTGAGCAAACAAAAATGGCCATTTTCTATTTCCCATCTTCTTCCGCAGCAGCCACTGGGCCATGTTTTGTATAAAATCTCTTTCCCGCTAGAAATTCCAAAGTTAATGTACCATCAAAGTAGTTCATTCATATGCCCAGTAAACCGTAAATCTGTTGTCAAATTGCTAGACACCTCTGTAACCTGCATCGTTCGAATTTTGGAATTTTGATCACGATTCCTTGAATCATATTTTTTTGGGATCTTCATTTCAGTTTTTCGGGACCACCCGCAGGTGGTAACGCAACATAGACCCTTTTGGACACCATTGCTCGAGCTATGATTGAACTGAGCATGATTAAGCTCTTAACTTTTGATTGAATGGTAAAAATTGATGAAATTATGTCTCGAACTTCTGCTACAAATGTACAAACCGACGGGTTGGTCCATGATTTCCACTCACACACACGCACCCATATTTATTAATTAACCGAATTCGGCTACAAAACAGCTAAGAGAGAAAGGAGTCATTGAAGCCCCGCTTCTCAGTTTGGTATGAAAGGTACTTGAGCTCTCTATATCCAATACAGGGCCAGCAAACGGATTCCAGTGGTCACAAGGAATGAAGCCTTCGCATGTCACCATTTCCCATTGGGACGATAGTAATAAAAGCCAATCCCGATGACCGGGATTTCAACACAATCAAAGATGTCAGGGGTCAATCGGCCCAAATTGAATGCCATGCCCAGAAGTGGCCCCGCAACTCATTCTCGTGCCTTCTGGACCTACTGGATTGCTGCCAGGAGTTTCTCCGGAACGGCAGGGGAGTTTGGTCTGACAGCCTCAAAGTGACCAATTGAATTGGAAAGAGGGATTCGAGAAACGATTCATATGGTCCCAACTCTACACTTTCGAGATCTCTTAATGGTAAAGAAAAAAAAAAAAGAAAGAAACACTATTACTGGCGAACTAATTGGCACATGATTAATAGCGATCCTTTTTCTCATCCAACATTAACAGGGATTTGGATTGGACCGCACGATACGAAAAGGCTTGAATATTGGGAACCAGAAATGTTACCTTGTATTCGTACCTCAAAATTAGCTGGGGGGCATTAATTCTCATATGATTATAAATATATGCATATCTAAAAGGGCCTTCGGGGACCATCTTGAAAAGAAAACTTTGATTTTGCCGTCAATTCTGTTTTTACCTGTGTGTGCACTGATGTCTGCCAATCAACTTTGCACGCCAACCATGTCCTGTACAATACAAATCAAGAGAAATACCGTTCTTCATTCTACCCAACCCAGGTTGCGCAGCGTAATGTTTGATGCCAACCCCCACGTACCCCGCACGGATCTTTATTCAATTCCACAGTGCTCCGCCTCCTCCTACCTGTTATGCGAACTTAATTTTGTATTTCTTCTCAGTAATTCTGTTTCGGGTCACGTTTGGTAGGGTAGTTGATCTGTTACTCTTTCAGCACAGTCCGTCCATGTTTATCGGTGGAAAGCGCAACGTTGGTGACTTTAGGGCAAGGGCAAGAGGGGAATCCACAAATGGTTTTGTTGAAGATGGCATGGATGGGCAGACTAAGCACGTTCGTGTAGGCGCCTAACATAATATAACAACACTCTCTAATTGCAAAATTTGCAATACCCGCCAACCGGAAAAAAACATGCATGACCTGTCTAGAATGTTAAGAGCAATCGAGGAAGCGACGAGACACGTTGATGTTTTTACTTGGGGCATTACATTTCGTGCACCCATAAAAGGATATGTCGAAAATGAAATCCGAACTAATTGAAATTGTGGCTCAAAAGATGAACGCATGCGTGTGTGTGTGTGTGTGTGTGTGTGTGTCACGGAGCCACAGGGATTACGGCCGATTATTAATCCTTTTGGGTGCCACCGCACCCGCACGATCAAATATTGGGAAAATTTTGGGTTTGAGTTCCATTTGGAATTTGGCATGCAATGGTTTGCACTTTGGATGCCTTTTAACAAAAACAAAAAAAAAAAAAAAAAAAACCAAGATATAATATATGTATGAGGATCATGGCGGAGAGATTAATGACTTAATAAATAAAAAATATAAAAGAAAAGTGTTCATTCATTTGGAGGATTGAATCTCAAAAAATTTGTGCAAAACACGTGATATAAAGCCAGCGCATCCGGCCACGCCCCCAGAAAGCTAGGATGGGGATGCACCGACACCGTGAATGGGCGGGGGCCGAAATAGATGTATTCGTTGAACCCAACCCACCAACGCAAATAGATATTTATAGACCCCTTGCTAGCTAGCCACGTATAGAATCGGCCCAAGACACACCCAACAAACCACCACACCGGCTGGATGGATTAGGTTGTCGGGCCTCCCATAAGTAACCGAACCCAGGAATGATCTAATTTTTAACAGACATATAGGCAGAGACAAGGAACAACCCAAACAAGAAAGAAGAAGACCCAAGGAAAAAAAAAAAAAATTGCAAGAAAACCAAGGGAAGCGTGGTGGAAAAAGAAACTTGCTTCCGCCCAATGATGACGATACTGGAGTTGCTATTTCCGTCTCAAATTTGAATTTGGGTCAGCGGCATCAATTTTCACATCTTTTTTTTTTTAAAAAAAAAACTGCCTTATTTTTCATATTCGAACTCCCCGCCCACGCTATACTCTATTTTAAATTCCCTTCCCTTCCCTTTTCTCCCCTCCCCGACTTGCCCTTGTCTCTTTCTGTGATTCTGGAAAATTGATAAAATCTATTTGGCTATTATTATTATTACTACTACTAACCTATAATTTGTTATTCTGAGTATTGACAACATCTGAATTTCAATCTCACTCTTTTTTCATTCCGATCCGCTGGATACACACGAGAAAGTGAGATGGGTTCCAATTTCAATGGCAATGCAGCAGAAGAAGCAGCAGGTTCCTTTTTGTTGTTTCAGTTCAAGATAATCAAAGTCGTGAATTGAATGATATGCATACCCACCCTCTTTTTTTTTTTTTTTTTTATTTGTTTGTTTGTTTGTTTGCTTGTTTGCATTGCATTCCATGTTTTAGGTGGCAAGCCAATGGACGCCCTGTGGTCACAGATCACAGCGGAACCACCAGAAGTAGTAGAAGAAGACCCACATCTACATCACCTACAACATCAAGGAGAAGGAGAAGGAGAAGGAGAAGCTAATATCCCTCAGGTCTTCTACCAAAGGAGGCGAGGACCCCAACGCCACCGCCCCGTCACAACAATTCCTCCTCTTCATTCGTAACGTTGCTCTCACCCATTCTCCGTCTGTCCTGAATTCATTTATCTGTTTCGTTAAAAGTTTTCGCATTTACAGGAACCAGTCGGACTCCAACAAGGAGAATTGGGTCAATTTGGCTGCTCCCACTAAGCGAGTCAGTTGGAATCGTTCCCTTTCCACCAGGTTCCCACGCCTCCTTCGTCCCCTCCTCCCTTAACACCATCCCCCCCCCCCCCCCCGGTGGCGGGGTTTCTTCTGTGATTCTTTCATTTTGCTTTGCCGAATGCAACGTTCTTAATGTTCTCTCCTAAATGAGGCCCCCTTTTCCCTCTTAGTGGCTCTCTTTCTCTTTGTATTCAATATTGATTTATTGTTAATCGAAGTATATATGTTGCAATATTTGCCTTTGTTCAATTCATTAATTTCTGTAATGACAACAGTGGTGTGCAGCACGACAATTCCTGCTGAGATACCGATAAACCATCTTATACTATACCCCAAGTCCAGAGAAACATCACAGTGGCATTAGAATGACAGCACCTGTTTCTCATCTCCATGCTCTTGTCTTTGCCCTTTCTTAAATGTTTTACTTTGTACCGATAAAAATTCACTTTTGCCTCTTTCTACAATGCAAATTTATAGCTACTGGATTCATGGTATTCAAGACATATCTATATACACTTAATCTTTTCTAAACCTTGTTTTTCTTTTGTCAGAAGCTTGGTTTCTTGTCTTTTGGTCCTTGCCAATTTCTTCTATAGTGACTTGTTATTGTGTCATTTTGGTGCTTGATGCAGAGGGAGGGTAAGTATTGCTGTGGAGACTCGTGTGGATATCCAGCCTCAAAAGAAGCAGGTGAAAAGAAGAGGCAAACCACCTGTTCCTAAAGTAAGTATGGTTTCTATACTCTTTCCTCCTCCTTTTGCCTATTTTTCTCACATCCAAAATTTACTATTTCTTCGTATGGTTTTTATCCTTCCATTTTATCTTACACAATGGCTGTGCTCTCGTGCATAGAAATACATTAAGCAATGTTCTATCTTTGCTGTTGTAATCAGTGTCTATTCTCTCTGGCTCTTGTAGGGAAAAGTTGTACAACCTCCAAACTTTGAGAAAGAACGACAATATTTTGAGCAGGTTGATGCTTTTGAGTTGCTAGAGGAGAGCCCATCACCCAAAAACTTTAATACATGGGCTACAGGAAATCAAACTGATAATATCAGTATATCACATCTGTCATCGAGATTAGAGAAATGGTTAACTTCAAAGAAGTTCAACTATAGTTGTGGTCCTTCTAGTACACTCTCAAAGATTTTAGAATCTCCAGCCATGTTGGAACATACTTGCACCGATGATTTTAATGTTGTAGATTTGAAAACTCCACAAAAACCAGCTTCAAGGGTCAATTTGGTTGTGCATTCTGTCCAAAGCAGAATCAGTGCATATTTACACAGTAAAGGCGAAAGTCAAATGAATCCCAATTTGACAAAAAGCAACAGTATATTGGCAACATTGCGCGATGGTGGTTGTGAAGAAATTGAAGCTGTGGTTAAGCAATTATCTTTAGCATCTACTACTGATTCAATTGATCACGACTGTGTGGATCCATTTTCTGCTCTATTGGCAGTCTGTGGACAGTCAATTCCATCAACTATGTTGGATGTGTTCACCAAATATTGGTTTGTCTGCATTCCTGTCATACAGTGTGCTTTATTGGTTTTACTCCCTCTGGCATTTAGGCGGTGGCCAAGCACAGTAGTTGAAGTGAAACCTTGTTTTATTTTTCAGTCTTACATATGAATATTATGTTTTTGAGAGAGTATACTGATTACCAACCATTTGGTGTTATATATGAGCTCCAAACAATTGATTTCACTTACTCTGGCATATAGGCAGTGGCTTGGCACAGCAATTGAAGTGAAACCTTCTTTTCCTTTTTTATTATGGTTGTAAACATCAGTGTATGTCCTAAGCTAACAAGATATAAAACTTTCTTGACCCAGTGACCCCCAAACCATTATAAAAGTGGGTGAAGGTACTTTTGGAGAAGCCTTCAAGGCTGGGAACACCGTATGTAAAATAGTTCCAATTAATGGAGACTTGCGAGTGAATGGGGAAGTTCAAAAGGTATGTACTTTAATTGTCCCTTTATTTCTCACTTGTAAAATTGCTCAATTGGTGAAATAGGTGCTGCAGCATTTTGCTAATATTGATATTTAGAGAAGCACTTTTCTTCAAACCCTCCTCCCGATCTCCCCCTACGTTAGTTTTTTTTTTTTCTTGACAGAGCCTGTGTTTCAATAATGATGCTTTTAATTGTCTTTGCTTCAGAGATCAGAAGAGTTACTTGAGGAGGTTATACTTTCTCAAACACTGAATCATCTGAGGATGCATGATGGTGATGCTCACAATGCATGTACAACATTCATAGAAACCCTAGAGTATGTGTTCTATCCAGTGCTCTAGAGTTATATGGTTATGGAGCTGCTTAACATCTTCCTTAATTGACACTGCAACCAAATATAAGTGTGTTTAGTGCTTGTATTTGGCCAGTTCTGGTCTGTATGAAAGCCAAGTTCATTGTGCAGATGCAATGATTCTGCACGTTGGCATGTGAATGCCTATTTGTCTTGCTTATTTATAACTTTGCCTCATTCTAACAATATTCATGTGGTGTTAGCACTGGTTTGGGCTTGGTCAGCATTGCCACTTTAGAACATGATTTAAGTCGAATTTAAGCTAAATATCTGTGTCTCCCAAGGGTTGACTTGTTGAAACCTGCCCATCAAAAAAAAATGTGGAAAGCTGAGATGCATACTGGCATAAAATTATTAACTTGCTGCAGCTTGTTGTTTGCTGGAACCAGTAACCTCTAGCATTTCTCCTATTCCAGTTTAAAGGTCTGCCAAGGGCCATATGACAGTGCACTGATTACTGCATGGGAAAGTTGGGATGAAAAGCATGGTTCAGAAAATGATCATCCTAAGGGGTTTTCAGAGAAACAGGTTCACCTTCATTCTATGCACAAAATAGTAATGTCTTAGTTATGGTTTATAATGAGTCTATCTTCCTCCACCTAGTCATAATGAACTTTCAAATATATGTGTTACTGAAGCTTGAAATTTGTTCTTTCTTTTCTCTTTGCTTATTTTGTTGGTGGAGGGAATGTGGGAAAGGTGTTAATAATACAGAATAAGCTTAAACCCCGTCATTTTGGTGCTAGATATTACTAAATAGATATTTGCACTGAAATTGTTCTATATTGGGTGTCCCAACTAAATCATTCTTCTGAACTATGCAGTGCTATGTTGTATTTGTATTACAACATGGAGGCAAAGACCTCGAAAACTTTGTGCTCTTGAATTTTGATGAAGCACAAAGTTTGTTGGTGCAGGTAGGGGAAAATTTCTTTCCTTCGGGCATTTTTCCAAGTCATTCCACTGATTTTTTATGTGCATAAACTTTGGGTGCGTTATGCATCGCAGGTTACAGCTGCCTTGGCTGTTGCAGAAGCTGCTTATGAATTTGAACATCGGGACTTGCATTGGTTTGTTTGTGCATCCAATGATACTGTTGTAGAGGGAAGCTTTTAGTATGAATGCTGATTTGTGGACAGTCTTGCTTGATTACAGGGGAAACATTCTTTTAAGTCGAAATGAATCTACTACAGTGCAGTTCACTCTTGAGGGGAAGCAATTATTGGTCAGGACCTTTGGACTGGTGATATCAATAATTGATTTCACTTTGTCTAGAATCAATACTGGTGAAAGCTCTTTTGTTTTGCAATCCACATTGAAGGTTAAACTTGTTCTTGATTTCCGATTGCTAACAAACTTTCCTGCAATGCAGGCAAAGATATACTCTTTCTAGATCTATCCGCAGATCCATATCTCTTCAAGGGTCCAAAGGGTGATAGACAAGTATGAACATGAATGCACACTTCATGATTTAAATTTCCTGATTGATTCTCATTTTCCACTAACACGTGCAGGCAGAGACATACAGAAGGATGAAAGAGGTAACGGAGGATGTTTGGGAAGGAAGGTAATAATTATGTTTCTCATTATTCCTGTAAACCGTGAGAACACGTTGGGCTAATTTTTCTCTTCGCTAAGGTTCTTGGCCTCTAACCTAGAAGGCTAGAACAAGTTATTCATGAATGACCCAAAACTAGAAGTAAAAAGAACACATATTCTTGTTCCTCCTCTCATTTTGCCCTCTTCTCTCTCTATTTCTGGTGTTTGTGTAGGGCTTTTTCTAATTTATCTGAACCATGTTGATTTAGGGGAGCGCACATGCACCTCCCTCCTTGTTGCCTTGGGAAACTTAAACTTCTAGTTAGAAGATTTTAGTTCAACGAAGTCTGTTGATTTACATTTTCTGCAGCTTCCCTAGAACAAATGTGTTATGGCTGCTCTACTTGGTGGATATCTTACTCTTGAAGAAATCTTTTGTGAGTCTTCTCTCTTTTATCTCTGTCTTTCTTTTTCATCGCCCCTTTAGTTTCAATTCGGATGGATATTCATTCTTTACACGCATCTTGTTAACAAGTCTGATATTCTGTGACATGTAAACCGTTCTGTGCTCTGGGGTTTTTTATTTTATTTCTAGACTTTCTGGTTAGTGACTGGGAATGAGAGAAGCACGTCAAATCATTTGATATCCATACTACTACTCCCATGTGCATGGCGGGTAAGTTATTGACTGATTCACTGTGGCTCAGGAACGATCTTCTTCGAAGAACATGAGAGATTTACGGGCACTGAAGAAGCGGCTAGACAAGTATAATTCGGCCAAAGAAGCAATTTTTGATCCCTTCTTCAGTGACTTGTTCGTTATCCCACGTGATCGTGAATGAGCTGGACAGCAAGGAAAAAGATTTTTGAATGCGTAGTGACGAAGGCAGAAAAGAACAAACTAACCGTGGGATTAGCTGCTTTGCTTAATCTGTGGATGCTAGATATGAGATATTTGGAATCCATTTTCCGATGCCCTTTTTCAACGCAGAGCAATGTCTGCAAAAGGTTTGCGTTTTTGTGCAGCAAATGCCAAAAGACGTCGTAGGACCGCAGAAAGTTGCACTGACAAAAGTACCCTTTTGATTTTCAATGAATTCACACCGTCTTCCGTCCGTGTTTAGTATCTGAAAGTAGAGGTGGCCGTGTTAAGGCTAGGGAAGTAACACGTGTTGCTAAGGGAACTTGGGATCTTTCTAAGCAACCATACCTTGAGTTCAGCTAAGACATGTTTCTTAAATTGTGGACAAGCACAGCGTGGTGAGTGCTTACTCCTGCAGCCGTGAGTAACCCCGACGAGATGCGATGATCAATTATATTAGAGGGTAAATACACGGCTAGTACAATACAATGGTTGGAATCTGGAGGAAGCAAAGCTAATATTAGTATAACAGAGCAAGACCAGAAAGCAAAGATTGTGGTGAAATTCAAAGGGGCCCATGTCTCTGTCCCAAACACGCTGTGGTTACAGTAATAGAGTGAGACCATCGCGTGTCTTTCTGTTCTGTGATCTTGTGATTTTGCTTTCTGCTCGTGGCCTGGTCAGACAAGATGCTTTATGACGATTCGGTTTGAAAGATGAGAAGGCGCAATAGATTATCCCACATGGGGGCTGTCCCCACCTGACGGATTATATATTATCTTGACTAGGTGGCACAAAAAGTGGTGGCACTAAAAAGGCAGTGTTGAAATGCGAAGGTGTAATTTGCCTGTGCCTTAATCGTCTTGATTGAAGGTGTCTTTCCATATGTTCGTAACTATAAAGGCCCCATTGCCAACTGTTAACAAAATTTTTGGAGGTTAATGGATGCTGACACGAAAGTTCATCGTTTGGATCAATTTTCTACCCAAGTTCAGTGAGTTTGTGAATGTGAATGTGAATGTGAACGCACTTGATGATTGTATATATGTTTTTATACTTTTTCTTTTCGTTTTCAATGTGTTAATCCAACGGCAAATTCTTTTGGTACACTTTGTTTGCTAAAAAGAAAAAAAATAATAATAAAATCAAAGACAATAGCAAAGGGTGATCGTAAGCAAGCATGGATACAATTTCACGAATAAAGATTGCAACTTTTTGAAACAAAAATATAGAGATTCTTTATTTTTCATGAACTAGAAATTTCTTGAACGATTTTACCCGCAAAAATACGCGTAAGAAATTAATATTGCATTTATTTTACAAATTGAGGACTTTTAAATTTTTGAAAGTAGCCTCTAAACCGCAAGTATTGGGACATAATTTCAACACAGATTTTTGCCGAAAGGAATTGGGCCTGAAGTGCGTCATGCAGAAGGGTGACGCATCACTCTTCGGAAATTGCAAGTTGCAGCCTTTGCAAAAGCTCATAATCCTTGGTGACAAAGTAACATCTTTTAGCTAATTTTTATCATTACATTACATGCAAGATGGATGGAGATGACTCTGTTTTAGACTATGGTCATCTTCCTTTTACTTTTGTCTTTTTCTTCCTTTCTTACCTTTAGTTCTACTGCAACTTTTTCCCCCGTCTTCTCTCTCTCTCTCTCTCTCTCTCTCCATGTGTTACAAAACCTTTCATACCAATTCTCAGTGCACTGTCTTTTAAGCATCCATCATTTTAGGATGACGATGTTGTTGAGCATCTAGTTGGGATCCCTTTCCTCAAAATTGGAAACACACCTCTCACTGCAATGGCCAAACTTTCTACCAACTGTCTCCTCTTACTCTTCTTCTCTCTTCTCACTGTCTGGTCTTCTTCTGGTAAGCAATTCTCACTCACTTCTTTGTCATAATGTTTTTTTTTTTTTTTTTTTTTGGCTTTCTTGATAATTCTGGAGAACAGACAGCTGAATTATTATTAGTATTATTTTGAGGGAAAGAATTATTGATGTTCTATTAGGCTACATTATACTCTTGGTAAGAGGAAATTATGCACCCCTCTATTTATGCTCTTTCTTTGTGCTTTCGTTTTGAAAACCAAAAGCACCCCGCATTATGTGGGTAGGCCCTGGTTATACCGTCGTGTATCTAGGCATGAATTCCTTTGTGATCCTGGTCATTTTGATGCAACTGAAAACTTTGTCCAAGTTCTGTCTGTTCATTTACATGAATGAGCTGATATTTTTTGATGTTTTGCTCATTAAGACCATGTTCTTGTCTATATGTTGCAGGAACCCTGGTGGGTTTCTTCTATGATGCCCGAGGAGGTCCTGCAGCTTCACCACTTAACAGAGCAGTCTCATTCCCCGAGCCAACCATGGTTTCTTCATCTCATGTTCGATTTCTTGTAGCAGATCGTATGGTTTTGGACAAAGTTCACTGCTCTGCCGTGTCAGTTGATCTTTACCTGCATGAAGATGACGTTCCAAATTTTATAAATTCCGAGTCTTCTGCAAAATCATGGCTGAAAACACATGTTGTCGCCTTTCTGTCCCGTGAAAACATCAAAAGCATTACAGTCAGTGGCAGCAACAACTTGTTACATCTTTCATCTACCTTGAAACTAATCCATTCAGCCATCGGCTCTTTTCATCCTGACAGCAAACTTAAGGTTTCGGTGGCATTTCCAATGCCTTTCCTTGAGAAATTGAATACAACGCAGGCAAAAGGCCTGCAAAGGATACTTCGATTCATCAAGAGTACTGGCTCCTTTATCACTGTAGAAGCCAGTCCTGATGCCGACGCAGGATTAGGAATGAGAGACCTTTTTCTTCAATGGATGGTTCAAAAAGCTAATCTTGCTGTTTCCTTGCTTCATTGTAATGATGTCCCCATAGTTATGATAGCCAGAAGTCTACTTGTTCCCGGTGTAAAAGAAGCAGATGAGTTTTTAGACGAGGTTTCAAAAGCTTTAGAAAAGTCTCGGGTTGCCGGTCAGGTAGCAGAATTATATGCAGAAGTATCTGTACTTGAAGGTTATGTTGAAAAAGAGCTCAAAATGGTTGAAGAACAACATTCATCTTCATCTCGCAGAGTACTCCAAAACAAATTCAAAACTATTATACATGATGTGATCGACCCACCGACATCAGTTTTACCATCAACACCTCCAGTCATACTTCCTCCAAATAACCCCACGCCTACAGTAGTAACCGTCCCTGCCACCAACCCTGTAAACATCACACCTGTGTCAAACCCGCCTGCCACTCCTCTCACTGTTCCCTCTACAAATCCTTCTGTTAATCCACCAGCACCAATAACTAATCCTGTCACAACACCAACACCTGTAACAGTTCCAGGTGCACAGCCAGTAACCAACCCTGTGACAACATATCCAGCCCCAGCAGGAAATGTTCCGGTTACAACGCCAGTCACAAATCCCGTAGCACCCCCTGCAACCACAAATGCTCCAGCAACTCCAGGACAGAGCTGGTGCGTGGCCAAGAGTGGAGCATTACAAACTGCCCTTCAGGCTGCTCTGGATTATGCATGTGGAATGGGAGGTGCTGATTGTTCACAGATTCAGCAAGGTGGGAGCTGCTACAATCCAAATAACCTTCAAAACCATGCCTCCTACGCGTTCAATAGCTATTATCAGAAGAATCCTGTGCAGTCCAGCTGTGATTTTGGAGGGATAGCAACTGTAGTTAATGCGAATCCAAGTAAGAAACCCAATCAACTAGGAGATGATTTTTCTGATGTTACTGAATATTCAGATCCACTTCTCATAACGTTTGAACAGGCACGGGTTCCTGCACTTATCCGTCATCATCATCCCCATCCTCAACATCATCATTGCCAACACCATCAACTTCATCCACGAATCCAGTAACAACATCACCATTGCCAGGCGCTGTGGGTCCCAGGTAAAATCCTCATTATCATGGCTTTGAAATTCTTTGACACTCATACTAACAATGATGAATTTTCATGCTTTCGGCAGCACTGGCACTCCACCGTCAGTGTTAAACTCGAGCGGCCCTGGCTCAGGCACCACAACAGTTTTTGGGTCTGAAGCTCCTCCCGGTGTCAACATTTCAAACTCTGGTTCAGCGATTGGGAAACCATTTGCAAGCTGCTTTGTAATGCTAACATCCTTTGTCATTGGAGTGATTGCTTGCAACTTGTAGAGCATGTCATTTTGTCATGTGCATGAGCCAACTGGAAGTTGACATTGCTTTCGAGAAGATAGAGAGCTTCAGCCGTTTCAAGTTCTGTACAGAACCATCTTTGGAGGCAAGAAAAAGATAAAAAAAAAAAAAAAAAAAAAAAACAGAAGGTAAGTTCAGGTTGGTAGTATAAAAAGCTGCATGCTTCTAAAAGCTTTGCTGCCTGCATGATTCATTGTGACATAAAGGTGTTTATTTGCTTAAGGTAGAATAGAATGGCCAGAAAAACTATGATTACGCATTGGAGATCAGGTTGCTATTTACGACAGGCGATAAGATTGGATGATAGTAATAGAATGGTGATTTTGCTCCTCTGCATCTTCCGACAGTAAAGGATTGGGATTTTTCAAATTTATGTGATCACTCCAATCTAATGATCAATGTGCGTGAGAAACTTACTGGTAAATTGGAAAAGCATCAAACATGCATTGCATTGTTAGAAACAAGTTTTGTCCTGTGAATAACTCATCTTTCAAAAGTATATGCTACTGACGGTTTAAAATTGAGTTGCTCCTCGCCTCACTTGCAGAGTATAGTAATGTAAAAACCTTGTACCCGTCATTCCTAATGCATGCTTTTTGCTGACCGGAACACAATTAGAGACACTCTTTTCTCTTTCTTGACTAAAGCAAGGTGGCACAGTGAAGATCAGCATACAACCCTCTGGCTAATGCAACGTAACCTCCATGACGGTACATTTAGCCAAATTGCCATAGACTAGGTGCAACATATGTGTCAAACTACAGCGATGCGATTCGAGTACAAAGAACAAAAAGTCAATCTACCACTAAGGCTACATGGTCAGAAGGGCCCCCGTCTATGTGTTCTACTGTCTAAACAGCCTCTAAATGCTTCCGTGCACTTAAAAGTACACGGACGTTTTCACACTTGAGCTGAACGATGATGGTCATTTCACTGCTTCGAAAACACCGCCAATACCAGCATTGACATGGACGCTACAACCTTGAAACCAGAGATCTCCCAAAAATTCTGCTTTTCATTATGACCCATAGCCGGAACCTGTTGTGGTGCTGCTAACTGCTCGCGCAGTTCCTTCAATGCTCTCTGTCCCTACGCTCTCCCATCTTTTTAACAATGGTTTTTTTTTTTTTTGAAAAAAGAAAACAAATATGTAAGAGAACCAAGTACTGAAGTTGAGAAAAACACATACTGCAGTTAACCAAGGGAAATGGTAGACGAGAAAGAGAACTAGGAAACCACCTCTGCACGGGGCTTGGATTTACATTACATATTTTGCCTGCATTGCTCAACGAAATTCGCCGCTCAATTACTGTACTGAGATAAATTCTCTTAGGAGCATATGACAAGGCAAACAGTTTCTAGCACAGCATCCAACAACTCCATCACAGTTAGGATGATATAGCATAATCGATTCACACATCAAAAATGTGATGCCCTGCGGGGCAATCACCTGAATCTCAAAAACACAATGAATTAAATCATGGCCACTGACACATGACCATATTCTTTACTGCAATTCTCAAAGACGATGCTCCTTGTATGCCAAGTGAGAATAAACTAAAACAAGGAATACAGAGAAAGAAATCTGGTACACAGAGTAAAGACACGGCTTATATTACCCTCTGGAGCTTCCGTGTCTGAGCATGGGCTTCCTGAATACAGAGTTCTAAATTCAACACCCTCTTCTTCAGTTCCTGATCAGTACCGCGCTGCTTCTCTAACTGCCCACAACAAATAGGTGGACTCTAATAATTACACAAGTCCATGGACCATAGAGAGAAGTCAAGTACTGAAAAAAAGATACAACCGAAAATCTCGAAGTCAGTTCAAGACGTGCTAAGGATGAATGCACCCGTGATTCCAATTCCCTTGTTTTTCAACTTCCAGAGAGCATGCAGACATAATTCTTATTTCATCTTTCAATTTGGACATTTCTTTGCCCTCGGCAATGAGGAGCCTATTAATCTTCTCAGCATTATCACGCTCAATTCTCATTACCTCATCTCTCAATTGCTTTTGTGAAGATTCCCTCCCTCGAAGATCCCTTTGTAAATTTGTCTCATTGCTTTCCTAGCCTGGTTACACCATTCTTGTGCTCTTTTAAACAACTCTTCTTCTCATCTAGTTCCTTTAATAGCGCTAAACACCGAATCTGTGCCGATTGCACTGATGCAGCTGGTCGAACAATTTTCAGTTCTACACAATAACGACAATTGGTCAGACAACCATATCACACATGCAGGCAAATAGAATGATGTTAGAATTTTTTAGGGAGAACATCATTATTAACCATATCACACGTGTTTGTGACATCTCAAATTATTATATTTACTATGACATTCATCACTGCTATAAATTTTTCTAATTTTATTTTTTATTCGATTATTTCTAATTTCCTTCATATACACTTATATATTTAATATTCAATATTTGAGATTTTGAAAAAACAAATGTATATAATTATAAAATAAAAAATATTTATAAAAATATAATTATTTATTATCAACTTAGAGTGTTAAAAAGTTTGTAAATATCAATGTGTATAATTTCAAAAAACTAACTACTTCTTATCATTTTTTTTTTAATATTTTTTTTACTTATATTTAAAACAATACATACATATTTTAATATCAATCAAAATATTAATTTATAAGAATTCTATTTTGAAATAATTTTATTAATTTTTTTAACATATAATTTAAATATTTTTTATAATAAATAAATATAATTTATATTTATTATATTATATTTAATTTTAAAATTATAATATATAATAAATAAAAAAACTTTTATAACCTTTAATGTATTTTAGTTAATATAAAATATAAATAATAATATATTAAAAAAAAAAATATTTATATTTTTATATTAATTAAAATAATTAAATTATAATAAATTTTAACATCATTATAAATAAATAAATAATAATATTAAAATCAAATTATTAATTATTATAAAAAAAAAAATTATATTAAATATATATATATATATATATATATATATATATATATTTTAAAATATAATATAATATTTTTTTACCTTTTATATAAAATTAATACTTATCATTTATTTTTTATACAATTAATATAAATATATTTTTATTTTTTTGTTAATTGATTAGACATTTACTTTTATTTATTTCTTAATTTTTTTATTTATATAAAATTAATAAAGTGATTTATTTATTTTTTAATATTAATTAATTCATTAACATTTTATTTTTATTTTTATAATGTTATAATGAATTTAACTTAATATATACTTATAAAATAATAAATTTAAAATAAATATACCAAAAAAAATTATATATTATTATTTTTATTCTCCTGTACAATTAGTAATTCAATAAACTCCCTGGTCACAAATTTTGTGTAGGAAAATTGACCAAAATCTTTTTATTACAAAATACAAATAGTTACTTATATTTTTTAAAATATTGTTAACAAAAATTATTCTTAAAAATATATATAATTTAAATAATTTTTTGCTTTTAGGTTTACGATATAATTTCTCTTTTTTACTGTTTAAATCTGAAATAACATCCAACTTATTCACTAATAATACAAGTCAAAATTCATGATTGTTGTTGGATGAGAAAGCCAGCCGTATCCTACGGCTTTCCGTCGATCACAGACTATTGTGATCTTTCAGATTTGCTACATCCATGATGTCTGTTCTTAGAAACCAGGGGATCATTATTAATAGAAGTCAGGGGTGGCTGCTTACGGAACAAGTCAAGGCATAATGAAGCATCGCAAGCAAGCTTACAACCAAATAAATAGGTCAATCCCTCATAAAAATATGAGCATAGTTTTCATATTTTAATAACACAACGAAGCTCTATAATCAAGTCACTATACTTGACGTTTGTAACTCTTAAATTAAAAAATTCCTCCGCAGGATCTTTACACCTGTACCCATACCAAAACCTTAAAACCTAGAGTCATAAGTGACATTAGGATGCATGAGTGTTAATCACAAACCATGTAAACAATCCATAAGGTACAGTCCCAACATCCAGCAGCGGGGGTTCAATGTTACTGTTCATCATCACTGTCATTGCCAAAAACTGAGGCCATAGCTACTTTCGTCTTTTTTGCAGCATTGCTGGAACTCTGTGGAATGAGTAGAGAAAATTAACAGAAAGATTTGACAATAGTAGTCAAGAATCAATGATCACTGAGACATTTTCAGCATTTGCTGTGAATTTTTGCTTACAAAGATGGGTCACAATTTCCAATTCTGTCGTTAAATGCCAGACAAATGCAACCAAAGTAATTCCTATGGCTTGAATGTGCCAATTATATGTGCTAAGAAGCAGTTTTTTCCCTTTTACAAAAATCCCTAAGCATAATTCAGTGTTCTTCTAAAGAATGCAATGTAAATGTGTAATGGATTCATAACATTCACCAATCTCACAAAGGAGACTATAAATCAGCCATCACCATGTTCCTTGCAAGTCATTTTATCTCTGAATCATGCAAAAAATTGAGGGTATTTTCAATAATTTATTAGATTATTGGAATCCTACAACCAGATGGCTTTTGCTCAAAAGATCGAACTTACGTTGAGTTAGAAGCATCTCTAGACATATGTCAGGAAAAGAATATCTAAAGAAATGGTACTGAACAACTTCCAAGAAGACATCAATCACACCACTTATGGTCATTTGAAATTCCAGTTTTAAACCCAGTGGCCTACCTTTGAAATTCCAACTTTAGAAGAAAAACCAAATTTCAATGCCTTCCGCTGGTCCTGATCAGCAAGGGCAGTTGCACTTCTCAGTAAAGTTGTAGTCTGAGGTGATCCAGACTCTTTTGGTTGCTCTTGCTGCTGCTGCTGCTGTTTTCGAGCACCTGCCCTGAATTACATTAATATAAAAACTAAGATGATAAGAAAATGGGGCATTAGGTGAAATAAATATCACAAAGCTGCTCATGCTAAAGATGTTTATCAAGAAAGTTAAGAATGTTGGTTACATCTGAGCAAACTTAGCCATCTCCTTCTCTTGTCGCTGCAGTTCTCGTTTTTGTCTATCATCACGACTACTAGAACCATGCATCTCTTTCATTTCCTTGAAGCGCTGCAAATCCATCCAAAAGTATTGACAAGAAGAAAAAATATCCAAAGGATAAAGTGTAATACTAATTACATAGAATCAAAAACTTCACAAGTCAAGATAGGTCAAGTACCTTTCTGTGATTGTGATCATATGAACTCAGGTGAGATTCAAATTCCACAGCCAATTTGTACTGTTTGTTGCAGAGATCACAAAAGAAAACCTTTCTTATTTCTTTCACCTCAGTTTGAATTTTCTGCTCACGTTCTGCTAATACCTGAATTTTCATAATGTGCACGAAGCAGGCAGTAGAAGCCACCAGGTAATAAAAATTGCAGGAAATTCTCAAGAGCTTCCAAAGTTGATGATCCCCTATGATATACCATTCCCGTCAAAAGACATACATATATGCTATATGCTGCCTTCTGCTATTAGATCACAGGTGGGTTTAACAAAAAGCCAGCCATCAACCTCAAGACACTGCTGATTAGTCAGAATACTTATGTTAAAATTGCTAAGAGCTTATATGCATACCTCCCGCTTCTTTGCATCTTCCTCAGTTTCCTCCACCTCAACATCAAGTTTCCTTCGCTGGATATTTTCTTCTGCAGTGAAAAAATCATCTTCTTCTTGTTTTCCAATCCCCAACTTTGGATCTCTCATCCCAGATTTTATTGGCTCAATTATTCCTGAACAGAAAATCAAAATGAGATTTCCAAATGCCAGGAAAAAGAGTGAAGCAGTGATTCAAAAGAAATCACTCTTGAAAGCCCCTGGTATTACAAAGGAAACACATAAGATTTCACTTCACATGACTCAGAAAGTCATAAGAAAAAATGGATCACTGTAAGTAATGAAAAGAACTATTAACATAACAATCCCCAATCGGAATCATAAGGGGCTAAAATTGGAGCACTAAAGGAGTTTAACGATTGTTGTGCTGCAAGTTTTTTTTTTTTTCTTTTTTTTCCCATAAGTAATACTACAAAGCAAAATCATCTAACAAAGAGATAGAGAGAGAGAGAGAGTGTGACCAAAATAGTGTTTTGAGTTCAACAGTAACATACCCTGCTCGTCCTTGCCAAGACCTTTCCCTTTCCATCCCATTTTCAAGAGAAGCCTAAAGCCAACATTAGATGCCGTCAACTTTGTGTCCAATGAAGCTTGCTCCACATTATCCAAGTCAACATTTTCTGTGGGTCTGTGGTCAATGGGCAAGCGAAAATCATCTCTCGACTCATCAATAACAGAGCCCTAACAAGGAAATGAAAAAGTCTAACCATGAATACAAATGGAAGATCACGGCATAATGCTCCAGAAATAGAATAATCCATTCAATTAATGCAAGGCGCCCAATATTTAACGCATTCTTTGCTTTTTTTTTTCAAAGAAATCCCGGAGTGCAGTCTTACATGGTTTTTGACAGTAAAAGATTAGGTAACATTAGGGATTGTATATTATTATTATTAGTAGGTAGTATTTAAGCTCATTCACCCGGGTGGGAATATGGTTTTGGGGATGGGTGGGGAGGGGGAGACACAGATAAATAGATAGATAGATAGATAGATAGATAGATAGATGAATAAGATAAACATAACAGTAAGGTCTTTTTTTTTTTCTTTTCTTTCAATCTTTTTACCTGGACATCACTGGTACTTGCTTCCTGCTGCTGCTGCTGCTGCTTACCATTGTACCGCGCATAAGTGTAATCCATCTGCGACTGTTTTTTCAACAACAGCAACAAATCTTGACTTTGGTTTACGAATTCCTTTGTGGTAAAGTCCCACGTCAAATTATAACCAAAAAAAAAAGGGAAAAAAAAAAACAAAAATAGTAAAGCGGAGAAAAAAAAAAAAACCTTTTTTTTTTGGTTGGGGGGTAGGGGGGAGAGGGGGATGGTAATAGTAAAAGACAAAAAGGAACAAAAACAGAGGTATTGTAGCAAGCAAGAAATTAGTATCAAAGAAAGACAACACACGTATTCATTCATTCATTCATTCCTTCATTCTTGAACTTTATATATATATGTCCGGCAGGGCCACAACGATTAAGTAATAATAAAATAAACAACAAAATACCTGATCCGCTCCCCTTGTACAAAAGACGAAAATACGGATGCGTTGATCTGATGATTGATTGAATGATAGGCAGGCAAATGAAATGAAATTTGAAATTCAAATTCTCTGACTCTGAGGAGAAGCTTTGGAGTGAGAATCAGAATGAAATCCAAAAAAAGTAAAGACGGGTAAGAGGGAGAAGAAGCGAGGACTCTCTCTCTCTCTCTCTCTCTCTCTCTCTCTCTCTCTCGGCACTCTTCTTGGGTCTGCCTGCGGGCGTTTGTATCTCTCTTGAATCCGACGACGACGACGACGACGACGACGACGACGACGATGATGATGAGGACGACGATGACGATGTGCTTTTTATTAGGGAATAGGGCTTGTTTGTCAACTACCTACTACTACTACTATTTACTTCTATAACTACTAGTGTTATTATATTTAAGAGATTGGAATTTGGAGTGAGGGCCTCTTCCTCCTCGGCCCAGTCATGCCTTCCTTTTTAGTTCTACTATTAATTTTCAAAATGGGCTCAGCCCATCAGAGGTTTTCAGCATCCCCCCCAACCCAACATTATTGTGAGCCTACTACCCTCTTTTATCATTCTAAAATCTTCCCATTTAATTTATGCTTCGTTGGCACACAAGGTTTTTGCTTTACTTATTTATTTTTTTTATTTATAGTTTTAGCCCTTGCATACGGAATTAACATGGGAATTAAATTACGCATCAACTGCACATAATTTATAAGGAAAGCTATTCCTTCATAAGTACATGTGAGCGTACACACATACACCATGCCGAGCTGCACAGACCGGCCACACTCACTCTCTAAGGTTTGTTTGATTGTTTGTTTGTTTGTTTTTAATTTTTCTAAAGAAGCACGATGTCCCTCTCCATTTGAATTGAAATTACTGTAATGATATTAATTTTTATATTCTTTAATAATGTCTGAATGGATTAATGTTTTAGGCACTTGTGACCAATAGTCCAGGATTTGTCTACAATGTCAATGTCAATAATAAAGATTATACCCCTAATGTACTCCCGGTTTGCCAAAACGTTGAAACAGAATGTGAGTTGGCAACGTACACAAGATTTCCCTTTCTTTTTTTTTGTTTTTCCCTTTTTTTCCTTTTGGGCGTACACCGCACACCATTACCATATCTTGTGCATGCAAACTGGAAGAGAAAAAGCAAATGCAACACATGCAACTGTGTCCCAACAACATAAAAATTCTGCGTATATTTAAGGGTCTGCGTCTAAATTAAACAACAGAATAAGATTACCCCCGGTCTCACAGTTGACCACCACCCCATATCTATATATATATATATATATATATATATATATATATAAAGGCTATCCATATCCCATGCAGTTTAATTAGTTTTCAACTCTATCTCAAGGGACAATTTGATTTGAACAGAAAGCATTGCAGTTGGGATCCCCAAAATGCTGCGTCATCTCAATCCCACCAAAGCCCACCTGTTCTTGTGGGTTCGTCAGATCCATCCACCAGGGATCCCTCGGCATGCTCTCCATGTGGACTTCAAAAGCGGTTCCCTGATAGTCTGCAGCCTGCAGCCGGTGCTGGGGCCCCTGCATAGGCATATATGCAGTATCCTCTCCTCCAGCAGCAGCAGCAGCGGCAGTGGACGATGACCCCGCTGCCCCCCCTGCAGCCACATGGGCGGTGGCTTGAACATGATTTTCCCCTTGGTTGTTTTTGAGACCGTCCATCCTCTTGTGAATCCCCTTGAGGCGCTGATCTATCACCCATCCGACATCGTTCAGGTCCATCAGGTTGAGGTGGTAAAAGGAATTTCCAGTCAAGCTCTGGAACATGACCTGGGTCACCTCCTTCTCCCGGTTGTCCCTTCGTTGCTTCTCGAGGTGATGGTTGGTTTTCGTGATCCTTTGCCTCAGAAAAGTCTCCTGGTTGTCCATTTTCTTGCATTGTTCCATATCAGGCTTTTTCTTGAATGCGGCGACCACGCGTTGGACCCCCGAAGGAGAGGGCCAGACCTCTGGTTGGGGGTCAAATGGACTATTTACAATGGCACAGGCTTCGATCCCGCACAGGGTGCTCAGCTCGCTAACTTTCTTCATTAGGCCCTTCTTCCTTTTCTTGAAGGTTGCTTTTCTCACTGAATCATTAGCAATGTAAGCAAAGTTCACCTTCTTTCTGGTCATGGTGGTGGAAAATAGCAAAGAATTGTAATAAACTTTTGGAGCCTTGTTGCTTAGATATTCTTCCCCCCCACACAACATGTCCTATATATAGTCTTAAGGGAGACACCAGCACTAATGGAGATGATTATCTTCTTAGTTAATTCCCTCCTGGACATTTAATTCTGATTTATTTTGCAATTAATATAATGAGATATCTATTTCAATTATGACACGCAAAATCATATTGTTAATAGACTAATGTTGAGGATACCAAACGTTTACTCAAAGGGTCAGTTTGGTTTATTTGTTTGGTCTTGGTCTTGATGTTTGTTGTTGCTGTTTTTCTTACTTGCAGTTGTTGATTAATGAAAAATCAATAAAATATTTGGTTAACTTTATACTTGATATTATTATTATTATTATTATTATTATTAAATAATGAAATAACTAAGATAGGCATTTAATTGGTTTTAAATATACCATATTAATAAAATTATTTTAATTTTTTACTATTTAGTATTTTTAGAATAAATATTATACAAATAATATAAAGACTTATTCTTTTCTGGTTTTAAAATTTTACAAAAAAAAATTAATATTTACAAGAAAATAAGCATTAAAATATATATTTTGTGAAAGTAGTAATATTAATGAACATTTGAAATTAATATATATATATATAATTTCAGATTTATATAAAAAAAAAAAAAACAAAAAGATGTGGTACATATATAAATATTTTTTTTCATTAACGCGAAATAGAGCACGCAGTAAGTGATGAAAAAAAAAAAACACGAGTAAATTTTTTTAAGAATAATTTAATCAATATAAATTATTTTTAAATACTAGATAGTAAAAAGTATTCAAAAGTACTTATTGGATGCTTTTTAATGTTGAATAGTCATAACAGGTAAACTTGGACAGTGACATTAAAAGAAGTACCAAATACTTTTTAAACTCTGGTCGATAATTGGCCAACAAATAACTATACTATTAATTAAACCAAACACCCTCCGATTCTTTTGTTAGATGACATATGCGCTTACATCATATAATAATAGTAATAATAATTTCTTTACATTTTGGGCGTGGAGGGTACTGGTCCATCTAAATTCCTGGGGACGTAGTCTTGATAAGACACATTAACTGTATAATTTGTCAATTCACTTGGTATAAAAATTTTACCGAGAGACAAAAATAGATTATTTCTGTTGACTAGTGTTATGCATTCCCAAGTACGACCGTACGTGTCATGTGTTGTCTCAGACTCATAATGGTGCTGACAAACCTGTAGGGTAGGAGTGAGTAAATAATTGGAAACCATCGTTCTTTACAACACATGGTTTGGAGAATCTTGCGTTTGGGATATTAATTAATGGTCGTCATTTCATTGAGAGTTGAGACCATTTAAACTCAATGGTCGGTGTGAGTTTATGTTGGTTCTTTTTTATGCATCTTTTAATAAAGAAATAACTCACAGTGGATCATAGCTGTTGATTTTCATGTTCTTTTTCTTTTTCTTTTTTAAATGCATGACTTGCGCTTATTCAAACATTTAAGTTTTTTTATCCATGTCCCGCCTTTCACGTATCATAAAGCAATCAAAAAATTAATGTTTAACTTTTTTTTGGGGGGGGGGGGGACAACTAAGCTCAAATATTTTAAAAGGGACAGCAGAGGATTTGTTGGAAGATAAGTAATGTCTTACTGTCTGTTTAATTTGTTGACACAACATCTCATGATCTTGATTACAATGCCATATGTACAGGGTTCATATTATTATTTGAAAATTTTTTTAGACAAACGAAAAACAACAATGGCGACCATAAGTGTGTACCTTTTGGTGGGAAACAAAGAATTTCGGAACACCTTTATATATATATATATATATATATATATATATATATATCTTAATTGATAAATTGTCATACTCCTTGCCCTATCTAGCGAATGGAATACTTGAGTCAATTTAGTATTACTATATATGCTAAACAGTACAAAATTCCGACACATTAATAGCTACACACACACACACACACACATTACTAATACTACTAGTTACATGACCATATAAGAATACGAACAAATACCGTACTATGTTTTAGGCGAAAATGGCGTAGAATGGTTCAAATTAAGGCTATGAATTGAATTGGCACACCATTGTCCTGCGTTCTATGGGCGCGAGCGCGCACACACACACACATATGTAAGTCTATGTATATAAATGGGAGAAAAAGATGTGTTTATTTTGTAGTTCGTTTCGAGACTGATATTGTTGAAAGACTGTAAAATTAGACATATCTTGTGTACGACCAAATGCTTCTTTCGTTGATGATCCATGCCAAGAGTGCGACCAAACCACAGATCATGTACGCATGCTCTTTTATCTATATATATCTATATATATATTATATATATACACACACACACGCGCGCGTGTGTGCGCGCGCGAACACACACGCTCGCACGTGCGTGCTTGTTTTACGACTAAGTTGAAACCGTATCATTCTTTTTAACTTATTTTTTAACCATGAAAATTTTGACCCATGATTTTCGTGTTGACTTTCGCCATAATAATAATAATAATAATAATAATAATAATAATAATATGATGGAAAAAGATTACTAGGCTTATGGAGATATTCGGTAATCTAAAATAGTTAGGCCGTACATTAAATCAGTGTCTTTGTGCTTTGCTTAAGCGAAAGCCATGATCGGTCTCTGTCTAAATGGAAAAGACTCGAGAAGGTGCAGCTATCTTCCATCGCTGTCATTATAATCAATCCCGGACCATTTCATTTAATTGATTGAATTCCTTATCCCCAAAAGAAAGAGAGAAAAGAGAGGTGCTGGAATAGCTTAGAGGAAGAAAGAACAAAAAAAAAAAAAAAAAAAAAAGAAATCCTTGCTTTCATATAGAGATTGTTTCCGACTACAATGTATGACTTTCCAATGGGCTTTCCTATTGATATAACTATTCACCGTAAAATAATGCATTTCCATCGTTTCGATTTCGCCCCATTTTCCCTCTCCGATAATTGTATCTTATCTTTCCATTGAATGTACCATCGTTTACTTGTAGTTTAGGATCTTTAAAGGATTTGTAATCGGTTTCGATTTAGTGTCAATGGAGACTCCGTAATTTCTGCTCCAGAAATTCTCAGCTTCGCATTATTATTTATTTATTTATTTATTTCTTTTTTGCGGGAGAAGATCATGAAAGTGGAGCTTTTACATATCTTTCTCTATTTTCATTGGATAATAATATATTTTCAGTTTTCTTTTTCATTTTTCATTGATAAGCTGACAATTATCGCTTCATTGGTTGATCACTCACTCACTGAAAGTTGTACTCTATCTTTTTTTTTTTTTATTTTAATTTTTTTAATGAGTTCTTTCCAAGAATATATAGTTCTTGGCCTTTGCCTGATGCCTTGAGCTTAATGTATAGATGACGGGCTTTGGTTGTCCCATTTTCTGTCTGTTAGTTTTCATTTTCAAATATGCTTTATGGATTGAGTTGCCAGTAAGACCTCTCAAGATTTTGCAGTTTTTAATTGACTAATCATCTTTCCGAAAATCTGCCTCGGAATCAAATGCAATATGTTGCTCTCGCTCCGTTGTCAGCCCTTTATAGCTATATTTATGGTGCCACGGTTGCAAGCTTTAGGCACTTTCATCATCTGATGCAGGCTTCTATCTTTATAGTTGATAGCACAAGCGTTGGCCGGAATGTAGATCTCTTAATATCGATCTCATCTATTTAGCACAGTTTCTCAACGTTCCGATTTGTCATGTTTATTTTGGTGGGAGCCTACATCCCATTTAATTTAGCGTTGTTTGCTGACTGGGTAGAGGTGACATGCTGTTGCTTTATGATCCTCCGGTGACCAAGATGAAAAATGTGGAATCTGCCGGATGGCCTGCGATGATTGTTCTCCCGATTGCAAACTTCTTGGAGGATGATTGCCCTTGCCCATTGAGTAAAAGTCTTCTTTTTTTTTTTTTTTTTTTTTTTTATAATGCAATTCCGCTAACTTTCCACGTTCTTGTCAATTAATTAGCAACGCTAAAATCTCTTTCGCTAGCAAGTTTTATGGGTGGGCCGAGAGAAATGGAAAGAGAGAGGCCATGCTTGTTGCCTTATGTTTGTTTTGTTGTATATTTTATTGTTTTCATTACATATTGGGTATTTTTAAGCGAAAATTTTAAAATTTTAATGAAAAGAATAATGTTTTTACAAGGAATGCGGCCCACAAAATAGTTTTTCTGTGTCAATTTTGCTCCATCAACGTAACGAGACTCTTTCTGAAAATGAGGTCCTGTATAAAAGCATAAAAACATAGCTGCTGGATATCTTTCGATTGTTTGTCTTGTACTTGGACAATGGTGTGAGCCCTAGCTATTGTCATTTTTGTGCATTGACTACTGGCTTCTAGCACCATACTTGGCCAGCTAACCTTTGAGTGGTAGCTGAATCACGCGCTTCATTACGGACTTTCTGGCACAATATGGTTTCTATTCAACAAGCAGTCAACCTATATATCAGTTTTGACAATAAGGTCCCCAATTGTTACATTCCAGTTGTGCTTTTAAGAGGGAGGTCATGCTTATTCATGATGTAAACACTCCAACAAGATATGGTTAAATGAATATAACTAAAGGGCAGCTTATGTTTCAATCAGCAACCGGGAGGTTGAAGTTGGGGGTGGGCGTGGGGTAAGGTCTTGCATTTTTTTGTTTCCTCTCATGTGAACATTTCAGCCATAAAAACCCCAGTTGACAATTACATGCATTTTCCAGTACAATATACAGGAGATAAGGTAGGTAAGCCTGTGCGCATGAAAATCATATACAGAGTTATACCTTTTATCTCAATATCAATTTAGTTTATAATTGGCCACATAATTAAGAGTAATGATTTATTTTTTTCTTTCAGTAACAACTTCTTTGATGGTATATGGCGATGATCTCCCAAATCGTGACTGAAAGCATGAAAATCTAATGTCAATGCTTAGTAGTCCAAGTTGCAATCCGATGCTGAGTTCATTGGGATCTTACCCTTTGTCTATTGTTTGCGTGGCCAAGGAATCGGTTTTGATACTGGGGAAATATTTGCATTTTGTGCCAAGGTATTTCTGCAAAGACAAATGATCCTACTTGGTGATCATTTCAGTGCTGTTCGGGGTGTATGCAACGATGCTTTTTATCTTCATTGCTCGGGCCTATTGTCCCATGGAGTATGCAATTTAAAAGGTAAAAGTTATGAAACAATGGAGTAATGCAAGCTTATTTTCATCCTCATCAAGTTTAGTTCTTTATTTCGTTTCTTTTTTCTTCTCAGACATGATTGCCTAGCGGTCGTCATACTGATTAACTTTGTGACTTCTCTTAGTGCATTCTTATTCTTATTCTTATTATCATTATTATTTCTGTAAAGAATCAGATCATCCATATCGATTAATTAAAGTACTACCAACAGATATAAGAAGTCCACATTCCAAACTGATACATATATATATATATATATATATATATATATATATATATATATATATATATATATATATATATATATATATAGTGAATGGATATGCATGAGGTCTGGAACTTTTCTCCAAGTCATGAAAGCTGTGAAGATAACGAAATCGCCACCCGCATGGATTATCCGGCCTTCTTTTATCCTGTTGGGGGCCACAATCCATAAAGTCTGTGTTAGCTAGGGAAGACTTGTGGTCTCCCATCCAATTCACCCATGGCTGTCACATCCTTGTAGATGAAACCAAGAACGTAACATACTAAACTTGCCTCGCGTAAGAGGAGGATAATAATAAATCTCTACAAACGGCAGCTGAGTTCTCAATAGATTTCATTTGCTAGAAACCAACTCTATTGAATGCAAAGCCGGGTGCTGAATGAAAAGAACGAGAAAAGGATACCAACTCTATTAAAAGAAAAGAAGAAGAAGAAGACGGAAAAAATAAAAAAATGAACACCGACGCGCACACACTGATGATATAATCCATCTCTCTATGGCATGTACACGGAGTCAATCATATACGTAAAAGAAAAAAAAAAAAAAAAGTTCAACATCATCACCGTGAGAGATTGCAAACTGCGAAAGAGTCCTCGTAACGACAGGCTAGCCCAGCAATAGCATATAACTATACAAGGGATGATTTAAAAATTATTGGTGTGAAGATTGTTTTAGATGAAAATATTTTTTTTTGACATTAATTTCAAATTTTAAAATTAAGTAATTTTTTTAATATAAATAATATTAAAAATAACATAAAATTATTTATCTATCTTATAATTAATTTTTCCCTCTTAATCTTTAATTAATCTTTAATTGTAGTATGTTCCCTCTCCATTTCCTCTTCTTTTAACTTCACGAATGAATGAATCTAATTCATGGCAATACAACACACCACATCATCAACTGAAGGTATATGTAGAGCATTAATTACATGGGCAACAGGACCATAAATAGCAATTACCAGGCATAGCCTAACGTATATATCAAGGCATTTTGCCATTGCCCCTATTTGCCTTTGTCTATCATCCATATATGATAAATCCCAGTCAATTGGCTTTGCTATATATATATATCTATAGTGCTGTCAGTCAGTCAGCCACCAAATCCCTGCCAAGCTTTACTTTTTGGGCTGTTCAACACTAACTCTGGATGAATAATGCCGTCCATGCCACGCACTTCATCTTGGCCATTCTTTTTTCTTGTGACTTTCTATGATAGTGGCACACGTTTCATCTCGTCTGAAAATTCACCTAATCTTTATTAAAGCCTTGTTCCTCTAAAGTCTTCAATTATTAATAAAAGTAACGTTAGATTATTATCATCATCATCATTTTTATTGGGTTGTGTTTGATATATGTGATGGGAATCATATCAGATGCTTTGGCAATTGCCGTGCACTTGCAGTGCAGAATCATTCCTAGCTCCGTTCCACAAAGGGACATAACACACACAAAGCACGGCCTAAAATGGTTCACTCCCCACCAAAAAGAGTTAGTCCAGTCACAAGGAGAGTATTTCTTTTTTGTCAATTAGGCTCCGATTTTTATTGAGATCTTGAATGATCCAAGCTGATATGCCAGAGTGCACTCCTAAGATTGTTTTGAGGAAATTTAATTCAAGTATAACTTAATTCATAATAAGAAATATAAAATAAATAAATAAGTTGAATGAAATTTTAGTTTATTTAAATTTAACTCGTTTTATTAATAAATTAAATAAAATTAAATATATTTTTTATTGAGTAGAGTTTTTAAGTTTTTTTTTAGTAAATTATTTATTTTAATGATATTAACAAAAATAATTAAAATTATAAAATTTATTTTTATAAATAGAATTAAATTGATAAAAAAATATTTATTTTAATATAATTAATTAATTTTAAAATAAATATTTATTTTCTATACATAATAATAAATATAATAAAACATAGAGTAATTATTTTTTAAAAAAAATTATGAAAAGTTGAATGTATGTAATTTTATTATTATTTTTACAAAAAATTATTTTATGATTTGAATAATTTTTTAAAAATACATTCTAATGATATATTGAATACTTTTTTAGTAAATTTAATACAAAATTTAAATAATATTTGAAAGGGTTGTCAAGCCGAGTTACCGAACTTTTGGTGAATTTCTCGGTTTGTTTACACTCCCACTAAGATACTTTGGGATCGATGCCAGGAAAAAAATAATAATAAAATAAAATAATAATAATAATAATAATAATGATAAAGAAGGGCTCGGTTCAGTTGGGTTCCATCTGTTGTAACACGTGACGTGCATGTTGGGCTTACTCAAGTGATTTTGAAGCAGGCCTGAATCTGCTGGCCCATCAAGTACTCGCAACGACCCAAGTTCACGGTTTATTACTGAATTCTATATATCGAGGAAAACTTTAGGCCATCAAGTCCACGACGTCCGTGTGGGGTTGCATGGTCTCAATTAGGCTTAATATATCTATATCTATATTGCACAGTATAGATTGACTGACTGCTCCTATCATCGCCGGCAACAGAAGCGATAGAAGAAGAAACAAACTCAAGCTGCTACCTTGTAACTTCTGCAACTTCTGACTAAAACACATGAATATCAGTATGTGTGTGTACAGACGCCCACGTATATAAAGTATGTAGATGACTCTGATGAAGGACACCCTGGGGGCAGTGGTGTGGCTGTTCATGTTACACGGGTGTAGTGGTCATTTGGCACCCCCCGCGGGGGGGGGGGGGGGGGGGGGGGGGGGGGGGGGGGGGGGGGGGGGGGAAGATGGTCCTAGGAGGAGGAGTGGCTGTTAGGAGGAGTCTGGAGGGCATATGATTCGTTCCTCACTACTGCAATTTATAAGACTCCGCAACCAAGAAGGCTATAATTATTGTTTCACACCTCGGTTTTTATTTAATTGTTTTTACCCTTACCTTTTTTTATATATGTGTATGTACGTTCCCGATCGACATTGCTGCCTTAATTAATAGTAGGCTCTGGATTAAAGTTATTTGTACCGACCATGCATATTTTATACGAACATATCTATCCACCCCCATCTGGTCGGAAGAAAATAGATATTGGGCAAATATTATAATTGGGATCGGATGATTCACCTCACAGAGGGTAGGGTGTTATTTGTCATCAACTACACCTGTTTTATCAATTAAGTCCAGCCTTGGGGTGGTTCTGCGTTTGGCTACCGGGGTTGGTCAAATTCCAAATTAAGTGCAGGCGGCAGGAACTCCTTCAACTTAACGTTGGAGATGCATACCTTTTTTTTTTTTTTTTTTTATTGTGGCAGAATAGAATTGGACAACAAACACATTACTGTACAAGTCCCACGCTTGAGTTCTATAACCTATGATTTCGGGGAAAACTGCAACAACGCATCACTACCTGTGCTGCACGGTAAACATCACTGCCTGATGTTTAGTTAGTATGAACATTGAGAAAGCTGCGCTTAATACGGAGACTTCAAAATTGATATAATCCCACGTTTTAACTCTCATAGTTTTAATTAATTTCGGACTCTCAAGTCCCACAACTTGCATCGTTTGTGATTGAAACAAAAAGAAAAAAAAAAAAAAAAAGGTGAAAAATTTTACAAGTAAGACGTTCATCATTAACAAATAAATAACAAAATAAATGAATGGTAGTGATGTGAATTTCATATTAGCTTCACTAGATTTCAAACTATTCCCACCAATTTCTTTCGCTGATCTCGTCTCTTAATTAGCGTTGATTTTTGCTCCAAAACTTCCGATGGCGTGAAGCGAGTCCAGCCAAAATGTACGACAAGGTGTGCTCCATTTTCGCTTCAATATTTCCTTCGGTAATGCAAAATTAAATTATGTCCAATTGTCGCCAACCAGCCAAAGCTTTCCCCCTCGTAAACAAACAAAAATACTAATCCGCATAAAAACAGTACAGTACGTTGCCTTTTGCACCAGACGAGGACGGGAAAAGGAGGGAGTTTTGGCGGTCCACCCGCAGCACACATAAAATTAATCCTTTTCTTTTTTGTTTTAACAAAGGAAATTAAAGCCATTTCTTAACAAAGATATCTAAAGTACACGTAAGGCCAGTGGTTTTGGACCCTTGGTGTCCCTTGACCCCCTTGTTGGCTTTAACTAAATGCGTGCCGCATGCCTATGCCAACATGTTCTTGTTCATGAGCTCTCTCTTCCTTTTATTATTATTATTTTTATTATTATTATTATTATTATTATTTTATCATTGTTTTTTAAGGAATTTTTTTTTTTTGAAACAAACAAGTAGAATCATATGATTTCTTGATCTCGTCAATTTTAAGTGCAAGCAGAATTTGGTCTAAAGAGAGATTTGAATTAATTTCGGAGATTAAGACGTTCGGTATAGTCAAACATATATTTAAGAAAATTACACGTAGCGTGCAATTTATGCTTTCTCATTTCCTGTTAAAAAGAAAATAATAAAAAAGTCAAAATTTTTGTAGATGAGGTTTATTGAGAGAGCTAATAAGGGATTTCCACAAAGTCACCAGTCCTTGCGACAAGGATTCACTTTGGATGTCACCTTTCGAAATTATTATTATTATTATTATTATTATTTTAGAGTAGACTTGTCATCTGACACCCAAATTTAATTTGATTCGTGAAATTTTACCACATCATCCTCAAATTGATAATAATAACAATTGCACTTGGATACAGTCTAAGAAAATAAAATTAAATAATGGATTTCATATATATCAAATTAACTATGGAATAATTTTATCCAATATTATCTGACCCTGCGACCATGTTCTATATTCTTAAAACTTTTTTTGTCCCTTTTTTTTTTTTTTTTTAAAAAAAAAAAAGTAGTAATAATGATCGACAAAGGATGGAAAGACCCCGTTTAATAGCGCCTGGAGAACGCAAGTTTGATCGAGGATTGGAGAGGAGAGGCGGAAGAAAAGGCTCGGGATGGATTTAGGTCTTTGTGCGAGCCGTATGCGGTGAGAGGCGCGCGTACGGTAACGAGAGGGGAGGGTTTCGCGTCTGTACGTGTAGCGTGGCAGTTGGGCCTACCCACCCTATTTGTTCCATGCTCCATGGGGAGCTACCCACTCCTTCGATCAAGGAGCCAAGATTTTTTGACCGGATACGAAATCACTGGTTCTCGATCTAGTGGTGAGAGCGACCTATTTAAAATCGAGAGACGACACCGTAAAAGGTTGTCTCCCAAAATGAAGGGAAAGACGATATGTACACACCCTCTCCCTATAATAATAACTCTAGAAGCCTATATTATTGAAACCATAGAATAATTGTACAAGAAGATAATTATAAGAGGGGCAAACAACATCCCAATGGCCTCATTTCACGAACAATCCTTCACATTTATTACGACGACGATGATGTAAGACAACACTGATGTTTGCTGTTTTGCATTACGAGTACAAAACATGGGAGCCCACAACGATTCCGCAAAATCCACAGCCAATTTGATTTTGTTCGGACAACTCACAATACAAAGACAGAAAGCGCAAGTATAGCATGCCACCTGTATAGTCTTCAAGTTCATGGAATTGGGACGTTTTGCCCTTACCCGTTGCGGTTGCCTGCCTGCCAACCCCTCGTGGCCTCGGACGACGGTGCAAGTAACCTACCCCCGTATCTGGGGTGGGGATGAACGGGGAATCGGTGGGAATGGGATAAAAAATCTATCGACTTTAATGTGGGGCTGGGGGGGGGGGGGGGTGGTCTCTGTTGTGCTTATTTTATTCTTAATTATCTCATCTTTTGTTCTCCCTCCCCCACCATAATTACGAGCTAAAGACGTTTGGCAGGGACCACATTTGCCCCTATAACTAAAGGCCCTATTTTGACTCAATCGCAAAATATTAATTATAAATTTTATTAGAATATTGTTCATTGATTATTAAAGACTAATTGTTATTGTGTTGAATAGATTTTTTTTAAAGAAAAGTTAGTTGACAATAATTATTTCCCTACGTAAAAGTTAGATAGAAGAGACCTGAATTATTTATGTTTATTTATAAATATTGTTATATAATAATATTTATTATACAGGGGTGCTTCAAATTTTTTTTCCTCGTACCGTGCACGTGCGCAGGAGAAGAGAGTTAAAGGGAACAGACAATGGGTGTCAAATGCAAATCAGGGAGGAGTAGACGAGGAACATCGACGACTCAGTAATCACTACGTTCATCCCATTCCCATGGATTAAGATTAGATAATAGAGTGAGTGATTCAACAACCGATGGCATTGCATTAGATTAGATTAGATTAGATTAAAACAACTAAAACTAAAACTAATTGGGTTCATTATTGGAATTAAAGCTTCATTAGTACGGTACGCAGTAGATACTAGTAATGCACCAGTGGTGGTAAGTCAGCAAAGGAATGGCTTTCGATAATTAGAAGAGGACGTGGAAAAGTAAGAAGAAGGGAAAAGAAATAGAGAGAAGATAACGCCCCCGCCCTGCTGCTGCTGCGTGTCTCCCCGCCTTCTCCCTCCAAAATACAGTTACTTATTACTGCATCTATATAGCCTAAAAATAGAGAAGGCAATGCAAAGGCAAAGGCAAGATGAATAATGAACGAAAAAACAGTTTTTTTTTTTTTTATTTAATTTTTTTAAAAAAAAGAAAGAATGAAAGAATGAAAGGTAGGTTTGTTTTTTTTTTGTTTTTTTTTTTTTCAAAATGTCTCTCTTTTCCAGTCCAAATCGATTCGAGTAGACCGTGGACTAATAGTGGAGAAGTGTCTCTCTTGCTCCCTCTCCCTTTCCCTTCGCCCCGCCAATGCTAAATGATAAATGCTAATAATCCGCACAGCCCTTCGTCGTCTTATATTCCACGCCCACTTGCCTTCTACATCCTTCAAACTTGGACCTCCTTCTCCCTCTTCTTTCTCCGGAGTTCACGTCATATACTACCGAACTGAAAGATACCCCTTTTTGTTCACATTTCAACGCATATGGATTGGCGTATCTTCTTCTTCTTCAGTATTTGGCAATTGAATGCACTGGTTCTTGCTATCGACTCAGTGGGCAGCTAGTATTATTATTAGTTTTTAGCTATTCTTCGGAGTCTCAAATGAATTATTAAAGTTGAGGTTATTTGCTTTCAACCGTGAAACAGTTCCCAAAATCCGATCTGGGTTTTGTTGGATTTCAGTTTAATTATTAGATAAGCGGGTAAATATTCAATTTTCAGTTTCTTCTTCTTCTTCTTCTTCTTCTTCTTCCTTTTTTTTTTTTTTTAATTTCTTTTTTAATCCTTTACGCGAAGACTTTGAAATTAAATCAGCTTAATTTCCAATTTTATGGGATGTCCCTTGGAGGGTTTTGGATCTTCAGGAGGAGTCATTAAAGAAAAGGTTTGACTGCTACTTTATATTCATTAATTGTTAGCTTTTGTTTTCATTTTAAAAAAGGTAATTTTATATATTCCGCCGAGTAACTGTAAAAGGAGAAAAGGAGAACTCTCTCCTCTTTGTTTCTCTTACCAGTTACACTTGCTGTCTGGGGCTGGCACTGCGACTTGCGACTGCCTGATGATGGCTTTTGTTTTTCTTCTTTTGAGTTTCAGGTTTGGAAACTTTGTTGGCTTTGTGGGCTCCTTGAACTATGTGCTGTGTCCGGGGAATTGTTGTGGAGAAGCTGTTCTTAATGGCTAAGTAATTGATTGTGGGGAGGGGACATTTCTGAAGAGACGAATTGTGTCGACACTTCATCATGCCCTTGTCCGAGCTGCTGCTGCATCGAATGGCTAAGGGAAAGCTTGAATCATCTCAAGAGAAGAATCCTACATGCTCAACTGATTTGTCTTTTGTGTATGTTTGATTTCTCAACCTCTGTATCCTTTGGTGCTTGAGATTCAAATTATCACTTCATCGATTTATTTTGATTTTGATTTTTCATTTGTTCTCTCTCTCTCTCTCTCTCTCTCTCTCTCTCTCTTGTCGGTTTTCCCTCGTGCAATGTATTTCATTGCAGACCCGAAAGTGATTTTGTTGAGCTGGTATGGGAAAATGGTCAGATTCAGTCCACTAGAGCTAGAAAGACCCAAACTTGTAACAACCTGCTGTCTCAGAACCTAAGAATTACAGACAAAGATACAGGAATTGGCACCAAAACAAAAATGGCTGAGTTTGGGTCGGAGGAGCCTTTGCTGGATGAAATTCCAATGTCAGTGCCCTCAGTAGAAATGGATTTAAATCAAGACGATGACATGGTACCTTGGTTGAATTGTCAAATTGATGAATCTCTGCAGCATGGTTACTCCTCTGACTTTTTGCATGAATTATCAGGAGTAACTGAACACTCCTCTCAGAATAATTTTGAATCCTTTGGTGGGAGAGGTGGTGGTAATGGGACAGTCAAGGATTCTTATACTGTTTCTGTACATAATGGTTTGAGTTCAGAGCAAGGAAATGCCCCATCAGTTTCTTCAGCAGATAGAACTAGTTTCAGTCAATTGTATCCACCACTGTCACAACACCAAACATCATTTCCATTTTCAAAATCCAGAGTTTTGGCTGATAAGGATGCTGGTATAGGCAATGTCACCCATAATGCTGCTTCTGGGGAGTCAGTCCAAGTTCCTACTTCGTTACATGATTTTCCTAGCATAAAGATGTTGAGGGAAGTCGCAGCACCATCAACTACTAACTCCAACTTGTTGAATTTCTCACATTTTTCAAGACCTACTGCTCTTGTTAAAGCCAACCTTCAGAACATTGGTTTGAGGGCTGATTTGGGCAGATCAAACATAGACAGAATGGGAACTAAAGACAAGGGCTTGATTGCAAGTGGTAGCAATCCTGAAGTCACCCCAATTGATTCATTCAGTGGCTCACTAAGGGAAAGAAGCTCTCATTGCTGTCCCATTGTGATGTCATCTAAGGTTGGTGCTAAACCGCTGGATGTGAAGTCTGCTGATGATCTTATTCCCATTGAACTGCCTGATGCTGTGGGCCAAGAAGATGACTCTAGTAGTGATAAAAACCATTGTCAAAATTTTAGCGTTGGTGCAATTAAAGAAATGGTGGATGTTGAAAACAATGAAAAGACTATGGAGCCTGTAGGTGCTTCTTCTTTGGTTTGCTCTGGCAACAGTATAGGGAGAGGTTCAGATGATCCAAATCAGAGTTTGAAGAGAAAACATCAAGACACTGAGGACTCTGAGGGCCCTAGTGAAGTAGGTTCACATATAGGTTTCACATCCTTTAAACCTTTTTCTAGTGCTTTCTAGACCTCATTTTGTTTTCCATGCATCAAAAGAGTTGACTTTTTTTTTCGCAGGATGTTGAGGAAGAGTCTGTAGCTGCAAAAAAACCAAATCCTATGCGAGGAGGTAAATGCTCCAAGAGAAGCCGGGCAGCAGAAGTACATAATTTATCTGAAAGGGTGAGCAAGTATATTCATATTTTATCTGTCTATTACACTCGGCATTGCTAGTATTCATCCGTCAATACTGCCTCTTTTCATATTGTATTTGGATCAGTGGTTCTGAAACTGTAATATATTACTATTTCTCATGTGGACTTAACTAACAGAGGCGAAGGGATAGGATCAATGAGAAGATGCGTGCCTTACAAGAACTCATACCAAACTGCAACAAGGTTGAATATTGTGATTTATGTTTCTTGTTGAATCTCTTCTTGATCTCATGCAAATCTATAATCTGACGGATCCCAATTTAAATGTTAATCAATGCTTGGCATAAAGGGAGTGGATCACTTTATTTGAATTCATCCATGTCTAATAAATTCTATAACTCAAGAGTATCATTTCTAAGTTTTGGACTTATGTGACAACATGTATTTTAGTGACTTTTTGTACGTTGAGGTTCTTCTTGCAATTTGTGGAATTTGAACAGAATCAAATAATTAGGACTTCACAATTTCTGAAAAACTATTTGTTAACTTGAGCATTTTTTTTCATTATAAGGTGGATAAAGCTTCAATGCTTGATGAAGCCATTGAGTATTTAAAGACACTTCAGCTTCAGGTGCAGGTAGATTCTGTCTATCCCTCTCAGGGTATCACTGTATTGCCCCAAACAGAGCAAAACAGGGAAAGAGTCCATTCAAGCCTTAGTTGAAACAAGTTGATTTCAGGAATTGAGTAATCCAATCATTTCCTTGGCTCATTGACTAAGTCTTTTGCAGATTATGTCTATGGGGGCTGGTTTGTATATGCCCCCAATGATGTTGACAACAGGTGTTCCTCACATGCATGCAGCTCATATTGCGCAGTTCTCACCGCCCATGGGTTTTGGTATGGGAATTGGGATGGGGATGGGTTTTGGGATGAATATACCGAGCATGAATGGTGGATCACCTGGTTGCTCAATGGTTCAAATGCCTTCTATGCATGGACTACATCTCCCTCACCCACCAATGTCAGGACCAAGTACTTTGCATGGGATGGGAGGATCTAATCTTCAGATGTTTGGGCTTTCTGGTCAAGGACTGCAAATGCCATTTCCACATGCTCCCTTGATGCCAATGTCTGGAGGGCCTTCTATAAACACAACCATGGGCCTGAATGTCAGTGGGGTGGTAAGTCCTGTCAATAACCTGGATATGGCTCCATCCCTCCGTTCAAAGGATTTAATTCAGAACACGAAGTTTCCAGTGACACATAACAATGCTGCCAATAGTTCAATGAATCAGACTTCTAGTCAGGTCTGTGAATTCTTTATCAAGATGCATTTTCTGTGAGATAAAAAGTAGCATAACATGTTGTCATACTTAAATAGGATTCTAAATCATAAGCCCGATTCAATCCATGCTCCTTCTGGGCAAGGGCCACTTTTGTAGCTACATAATGGACACATGCTGGTTTAAGGACATTATGTTGTAGCATAGCAGAATTAAAATTTTAGGTTTGATAGCTGGCTGAAAGTCGATGGTTAGAAATTATCATTATACATTTTTTGGACTATCAAGTTTTGATGTTGGCTGTCTATTATGTTAACGCTGAGTGTCATTTGTCCACAAGGTGTTGAAATTCTATCATCTTTTTCCTCAAATTTCTTTTTATGACATGGTCATTTCGTGATGCATGGGTAATCCTGCAACTTCACATATTAGATGCAACTGGGAAAATACTAATTTATGCTCCGTAAGAGGTAATTGGAATTGAAACCAATTTACATTTCATTTCTGAAGGAACTTGGATTTAAGCAAACAATCATCATGAGTTTAAAATGATGTTTGTCATCAATGGTTGTGATGATCTTCCTGCGAATTATGTAGCGTGTCTAAATTGAGTCACTGTTTGCCATCAGTGTGCCTAAGTCTTAAGCAAAGTAACAATGCAATGCTAGTGCCAGGTGACAAATGAATGTTTTGAACAATCTGGTTCGGTGGGAAAAGGCCAAGCCTCAGAAGCTGCTGCTGATGGAGCATTGAAGTCAATTGATGGGAATGACAATACACCTGGCAGCGAAGCTGGTTAGTATACAGTGGAAGATGCATTAGCCATACGCATGTTGTTATATTGAACATTGATATTGTTTGAAAGGCACAAATTCTCATATTGTTTCATATGTGGCAGATTGTGACTGACCCCGGTAGTTCTGATCCTCTGTCAAGAGGTGAATCCTATTTTGCCTCCCATGGAGATAACATATTTTCTTTCTTCAAGGCATCTTTGGCACATGAGTTTTGCAGAAACTTGTTGCATGTTCAGAGCAAAGAGTCCAGAAATTATGATAACCACCTGAATTCTAGCTTCAGCGCACTACAATTACAGTTTGCACAGTACTTGTTATGTTGGAAGTCGAAAGAATTTTTGTCGCATCTGTACATTGATTTACACGTCCTTGGTACGTAATCTACTTGCGTAGGAATCGGGCATCCCGGCAATATGAATTGAAGTGTCCGCTGTGGGCTCATGATTGCACTTCTTGTGCGTTAACAAAAGGTAAGGTGTTTTTCTTTGATCATATCCAGAAACGCCCTGAATGTCTTTTGTGAATATTCCTAACAACCTTTGGTATCCACGAACCAATGCAATTAAAGAACGATGCCTTGAGGCTACCTAGTTTGTCACTCCTTGACTTTATAGCAAAATTCTCGAGAACTCGCACGACAGCATGGAGCCAGTAATGCCCTTTCACTTGCCACTGCAGAAAGGGGATCAAACGGAACCTCATATCTCTTTGCACCGTTAATATTGATTAGGGTGTAATTATCCGCATCACCATCATTTAGTACAAGGGCGAGTTCATCATTTCATAATAAGAAAAATCCCCAACAAGAAACAAAAGAGGGAGGGATGCTGCCGGGCAGAATCCTGTAATCACAGTGGGGGTTTTCGAAGACCAAACAGACACCCCATGGCCCTTCCACAGCCATGTGCCCGTAAGCCGTAACATCCAATCGACGAGATTCAAAAAAACCCAAAAAAAAAAAAAAAAACTGATAGCATCGTAGATATCCGTGCACCATTTGGGCTGAGTCCATAATGTAGATCTTGATTTGGACGGTTTTTTCCACGTAACCTATACTGAAGGGGGCATCATTGGCCATGCAAGTGACCGACCATCAAAGGCCACAAAAAAATGGTTAGTCAACCGTGACGTCTGCTTTTAAGCCAGCACTCTCCCTGCCATTGACAGATAATTTCGCCTCCACGGGACCCAAGTTATTCAGGCCAATATTCAAATAGTTTTATTCGTGAATAAAAATAACTGCGATAAGAAGGTAAATCTTCCCAACTAAAAAGTTCTTCTCCAATGTTCATCACCACTATAAGCTGACTACCTAAGCACAGTCCAAAATGAATTAGAGTAACAATCCAGAAAGTGCATTATGTAAATACACCATACACACACATTCCACACACCGAGACTTAACACCCCTATAAATTGGAGCAAATTTATTGCTAGCTTTCCAACTATTTGACTTTAATGTCATCCTTGGCATCAATAGGAGCGGGTCTTTGGACTTGGAGATTTCCCAAGAATAGCTTTCTTCGCCTTCACAAGTGACTGCTCAACCTTTGTCACAATATTACTTGATTGCTTCTGAGTAGGCTTGGCCGGAACCTCTGGTGGGGGGTCCTGGGGTGTTTTTGCGGTTTCATTGAGCTCTATCTTTTCATCTTCACCAGTTTCAACCAAAGCCGATCTATCCCCTATTATGTTCCCTTCTTTCCTGTTTTCTGCCGTTGTTTTAAACACCAGCACCAATTTGTTCTCCCTCGAACGTTTTTTCAGTGACCTCGGCATTTGAAACAGCATTCTTAACCTCTTCCACTTTGATGGGCTGAGCTAATTCCCCATCTGGAGAGTTTCCTTGTACATGGTCTTGTTCGGTGACTCTGGTCTTTGCCTCTTTCTCTTTTTCCATGTTTTCCTGTTCCACAACTGCCACACTGGATGGCACTTCAACTGCCTCAGGCCTATCTCTTTCATTCTTTTCGTCCTCTGTGTTACTCTCTTCTGCAACAAATGCTGGAGAACATCCTATTTTGTCCTCTGGAAGATCAGCTTGAGCATTCTGAGTGATTGAGATAACTGGTTCTGCAGCTGCGCTAAGTTGTTTTTGTTCACTGGTTTCTCCTTCCTTAAAGAATGCAGTATCAAATTTACCAGCTAATAAACCTGCATCTTTTGATGTCTCTCTCTCTCTCAAATACTACCAGGCTCAACTTGCTCGTCACTTTTAATCTCAACTTGTCCGGTAACTTTATCTTTTGATGTCTGGCTCTCATTTGTGGTCGGTCGACATAGTCTTAACTTGTTCACTTGATTCAGATTGTCCCTCTAGTTTCACCTCAAATTCAGGAACTACTGCTGCTGGCTTTTCATCTTGACTGATGAATTCAGATTGTTCCTCTAGTTTCTCTTTAATTTCAGGAACCATGGGTTCTGGTTCATCAGCTGCATTGGTTTGCTTTTGAATCTTCAATGGTTTCTCCCACAACCACTTCAAGTTCCTTCACATGAACACTTTCTGATGGTTCCTGCAGCTTCCCAATTGGTTCAACTGGTTCTAATTTCTCAGCTTGGTCACTGTTAGCAGATTGCTCTTCCGCTTTCAGAACAAATTCAGCAGCTTTATTCACTTCAGATTGTTCTACCACTTTCCGATCAACTTCAGCAACTATAGGTTCTGGTTTGTCGACTTCTTTGGACACTCCTAAATCTTCAACGTCCTTTACGAGAACTGCTTCTGATTCTTTTACGTGAAGAACTTCTGATTGCTCTTGTGGCTTTTCAATGGCTTCAATTGATGATTCTGGAGCACGAACCATCTTGGCTTGCTCCTGTGCCTCTTTCTCCACAGATGGTACATCTGGTCCCTTTGTCTCTTCTTTCACAACAGACTCTGAAATTTGTTGTTCAACTTGTTGGCTGTTAATAGCACCTGCTACTGGCTCTGGATAACTGTTTGTGCGGGAAACAGTAACGGAGTCTCTTTCTTCCTCCGCTTTTTTTTGAAACATCATTTTCGAAACATCCACAACAGGGGTTTCATAAATATCCTTAACTTCAACTGCTGGTGGCTCTGTCGGCTTATTTTCCGTCTCTTTCTGTGTCAGACGCTAAGGTTGCTTGAGTTGGAAAAATTTCAGCTCTGGCAGCTTCTTTCTTCGTTTTTGGACTAAAGGGAGGGCATCCTGTTCTGTGGCTTTTACTTCTTCAGCTACCTTGTTCCCAGTTGACTGCCATGCAGGAAAGAAGAGAAGCTATTAGAAAACAAACAATCAACAAGAAGTATCAACGGACAGGAAGAAAGCGCAATGAATAGTGAAGTAAGAAGCAATCATGTGCAATGATATATGGGACCAGTGAGCACGATGCCTCATAAAGAATCCTACTTTTTACATATCTGGTGCAAGCCGTTGCATATCAGCGTTGGTTATTATGCATTTCCACGGAATTATATAGAGTACCTATCCCAAAGCAAAAGTTGATGGAAATTCCAAAATACTATACTACAACAAAAAGGCTCCTGAAATTTGAACTTATGCCGTGACTGTGGCAATCTTTATTTGGGAAGTTACGCCTTTGCCACGTGAAAATTATGTCCATCTGATTTTTAAAGAGAAACACAGCAGAGAGAATTGCCAAGTAACACTATATGATACTCAGCCGACAAGTGACGAATGACTCGACGTTTCACAATCAGAGTTACAAAAGCTTGACCAATTGAATAGTTATTAATTACAAAAACCTGCGCTTATCCATCCATCCAAATGACCAATTAGACTCCACACAAGTAGTCCAGTCGAGACAAAAGAAAATAGACAAAGCAAAATCAGTGGGTACATCAACACGTGTTATTACTTTCTGATGATCAGAACCGAAAAGGAAAAGAGGAGAAGTAGACATACCTCGTCAGGAGTGGCGGGAAGGGTGTGATGGTTGGGAATCAGTTTCAGTGGACATGAGATCGATTGAAGAGCCATCAGACACAGAAACAGAGAGAGAGAGAGAGAGAGAGAGTGGGTCTGTGGGGTGGACTAGTGGTAGCAGAAGAACAAGAAGAAGAAGACTAGTAGTAGTAGTATTAGTATTATTATTATTATTAGTAGTAGTAGTAGAGGCATAAAATTTGACGAAGAAATTATATTTTGCCAGAGAAGGAAAAGAAGAAAGGAATTGATACTTTCAAGGGGAAATTTTCAATGTTGGCTGGCAAAGGGAAAAGGCCAGCCTTGCCTATATAACAAGTAACAAGCAAGCAAGCAAGCAAGCAAGCAAGCAAGCAAGCAAGCAAGCAAGAGGGGAAAATAAAATCAAAAGAATGGAAGGAACAGAAGAACAGCTAATTGGGAAAATATACATACGAATAATAACTGGGAAATTAAAAAAAAAAAAAAAAAAAAAAAAGGTGGAGGCCTTTTCCTTTGACTTTCTCGCGTGAATTATGGGACTGGGACTAGGACAAAACCAAAAGTATCCAGAGATGTCTAATGATCCCAATGTATGTTTGATGTCCTTTTCCGCGTCCAAGGGTCGGAACTCAGAACCCAACGAGAATTGGCCCCGAAGAAGCTAACCGGCGTCTAAAAGAATTCAACACCACCACCCCCATCTTTATTGCTGTACCGTGCCGAGGAAGTTTTTGACAAGCGCAGTACATGTAACGTGGCTACAACAAGAAGTCAATTCTTTTCACTCTTTTCTTTTTCATTCTTTTATTATTATTATTATTATTATTATTATTATTATTATTCTTTTTTAGTATCTTTAAATTTTTAAGCTTAACTAATTTTATTTGACTCTTGATCACTTCAAGTCTTCTTTCATCAAAGTTCTATTCTCAAAATTTCAAAAACTTCGTGGGCTTTTTCCTTTTTATTTATTTAATTGACATCGATTAGAACTTGAATTTGATCCTCTTCAGTAACAGCCCCTGAATCGTATGGGTTGCTCTTTGCTTAAACCACCGAAAAGGGCCGAACTCATCGATTAGTCCAGACCCAGAGTAAGATGAGAATTGGATCCATTTATTTAGATCCTCAATAAATATTATCTTATTCCATTCCAAATCAATAACGTGTGGTGGATATCGTTATTTTTTGGTACGTAATTCAAACGCTGTCTATTTGTTCCAAAAAGACAAAAAGATCAAACACCATGTACAGTCATAATTAAGCGCTCTCCCTCTCCCCCCCCCCCCCCCGGCGGAAAAAGAGAAGAAAAGTAATGATGCAAATGTGGCAAGAAAGACGATCGTCATTTCTAATTATAAAAGCACAAAAGGGCTAATTTCAACCAGACAATGCCGTGGAGTAATTGGAATTCATCGAGATTAAAGGCCTCGAGGGATTCCCCCCCCCCTTTTTTTTTTTTTTTTTTTTTTTTTTGGCATTTAATTGATGATTTTCCCTTCCAAATGGTGATGATGACACTCGTGTTTGAATTCCACGTATCGCCAGCAAGTTTTAGCTTTGACCTAAGAGCCAAATTAGTAGATGTCCACATGTGCTCATGTTCCACCCAACCAACCAGCTTGTTATGGATGGGGCCAAAGATTAAGATTGAAGCAACGGTCATCTTCAGGTCATCTCAAATCAAAAGGACCCTCTTAAATCTCCAATCCTTTTATTTTCTTCATTTGTGAGATGTTTACTAGCCATCTCTCGGGCATTTTAAGGTCACCACTGTTTAAGATATGCCATTATTTTTCCTCAAGAAGGGGCTTTTAATGTGAATAATGACACCCTTGACTTCAAGTCCACTACAAAAAGAGTTCTCACCATAAAAGGGCTGTTGATCATTTCTCCCTTTTCTTTCCCCCCCCCCCTTTTTTTTTTTCTTTTCTTCTAAACACTTGGGAGTTTATATCTGAACACTTTGGATTCGATTAATCACCTTCTATAACTCTCAACCTTTTCCCTCCCCCACGAAAAAAACTAGCCCATTGATCTGCCCCCAAGTAATTATCATATATAAGACCTGGATTTTGGTTGTAAAATAGTGCACCTTGCATATGCATAAGAGAAGCTACCCGAACGCATAAATTTTCGTTTCTCCTTCTTATTGACTTCTATCGGTCTAGGTTATTTCGCATTGACAATCGGTAAATGGGATGATACAGGTCAGAAAAATGACATGACGATGATATCACATAAAACATCATAAGCATACAATTTTTTTTTGGCAACTCATCCGAAAACTAGATTGTGACAAGTCTTGTCACATGGGTAGGCACAATCGATAGCCTTCACGCTTGAACGTTCAAAATACCAATCCCCAACAGCAATTGCAATCGCCTGCAGATTGTAAAACAACAATTGCGATGTTACTGTAGTTTCAATGTCGAAGATAACTACAGCACACCAAAAGCTAATAGCTATCGACATACTGTAATGACATAGCTTTTTCTTGACATAGATATAAATTTTTTTTGAGACACGTGCTTTGTCTCTAGTTGATTTTAGGGTCTTTGTCAACAATCATTTTGTTCCCTCAGTGCAGTCACTTCCATTTCATGCTGGCTCCTACTCAATGTCTGAGAGTCACCATACCATTGAGCAACCAAAGAATCCCTACTACGCTACTTAGATTCTTTAATCTCAAAGCAAAGAGAACATATGTGTGATCCATGCTCAGATTGTACATACCTTGTTCCCAACAACGGGAGAATCATTGGCAAACCATGTATCCTGTCTCTCTGTTTGGCAGTGAGCAAAACACGAATTTATAAACAACCCATTCTTTCGAGACATTGAAAAGCCTTTTATTGTTTTCAGCATGTGATTTCTGAATCCTGGCCCAAGGAAATAAAAGAAACACCCAAATCATTATGCTTAATTTCAATATTAGTAATTTAGTTGCCTCTGAAACAATTGTCATGATAAAGTCACCTTGAAGATATCGGATCTGTGATGCAGAACATTTTGCATTATTCTTTCTGCAATAATTCCAGTAGCCATGGGGATCTGCGGATGGTGGAGCTATGCTGCTCTGGATCTGATAATAAATGGTAAAAATAGATTCAATAATCTTGTGGAACTGTTCCCTACTAAATAAGCTTAATTCAGGCAGTTGTCAGTGGAAGCTTCCCATCACCAGTCTTATGCAATAACTCACAAAAGCTGCATCCACATGCATTCTTTTGTTAATTGACATCACAATCTCCAGGAAGGGATTATTACCTGCCATGAATCATAGGCTGCATTGACAAGGAAAAGTGGGGTTTTTATATTGCCAATAAGGTTCTGTGGAAAGAAGCACTGGGAATGAAGAATATTAAAGGAAAAAAGGGTCAGTTTCAAGCACCAAAATTACCAGGTAATTACATAAATGTTTTGAGGGGGGTGATTACCGAAGTTGGATCAGTATGCCTAGTGCATATACGCGGTAGGTTATTCTGCACTCTCTGGTATAAACATAGTAATTTCCATAAGCATGCCATGAATGTAGCATGGAAATAATTTATGCAGAAAATTTAATCAATTCTTTATATTGAAAGATTACCTGCAAGGCCACCACACCTTGGTACAGTGTCCTTAGGGTGCGTCGACCGGATACATCAGCCCTACAATTTAAAGAAGAAGGGCCTATTGGTATATGGGGAAGTTTTTTAAGATAAAAAACAAGTTTATATATATTAATGAGTAAATATGGGGTATCAGTGATGGTAAGCAATTACACATCAAGGAATAGACCAGCATCACTCAAGCATTTCACCCTGGTTGTTTGTGGAAACAAGTCCCTAAACTTATCACAGTGTAAGATTGTAGCAAGACCCCCAGCAGAGCATCCAGAAAGAAGGACCTGAAATGCAAATATAGTTATTGGAAAATAATAATAATAATAATAATAATTATAATAAAGATGCAACAAAGAAAAAAGCATATTGAAAGTTTGCAAGATGAAAAACCTGATTGGCATAGCGCATTCCCTTTGACATTAAATCCTCAATTGCAGCTAACCATATTCGTTGTCCTCTAAATTGCAGTAGTGCAGCCTAAGAAAAAGATTAGTTTGATTGGAAATTTTGTCCTTATCGTTCTATAGTTTGCAATCAAACCATACAGGGAGCAAAAGGGAATTGGAATAGCCAGAGGAAGCTAAAAGGCAAGAAACCAACCCTGTTTTCAGAGTCCCCAGCAAAGGAGGCCCCATCACAATATCGGAGCTTTACTCTGTTCCAATTGAAGAAATCTGCAGTGAACATACCAATAAAAAATAAAAAATAAAATCAAGGCAGCTAAAGCCACACAAAGGAAACATTAGAGAGAACAATAATTCTTGACAGCTCCCTAGAAAGTTTAAGAATTGAGGTGAAACCAGGATTTTTTTCAGGTTTATTGCTAAGTATTCCTGTAAATGCCAACATCCTTTCCATGTGTCTGGAAGAACCATGCCTAGTTCCTTTGCTATACACACAACTTCGAATGCTATTGCACCATCCTCCTCCCTGCAAAATTTATTTGACAAAGTCAAGTTTGCAAATTAGGATGCTTTGAGGTAAAAGGTCTGTGGGTCTTGCTAAGACAGATGAACAGAAATAAAATTATAAGGCACCATATTTTTTCACCGGACTGTACATTCTTGTGTCACAAAAATGATAGAAAGTCAAAGGTACAAACTAGGGGCATCTGATGCAAGCACCAGATGCGGTGAATCCACTTATGTTTCCTTGAACTCTCTTGTCTGAGGTTTTACTTCCTCCTTGCCAAGCAATGTAAAAGTAATCTTCAATAGGGCATGAAGGATCCTGTGGTCTAAGCAATTGGGTAGCTTTTAAAAAATGCAAGGGTAATGCATTTTTCAGGATCAGATGGTGACCTGAATAAGGCGTGCAAGCATTGTGAAACATAACATTGTTAATGCTGAGGGACACCATTGAGTCATGTTTAGAGATTAGATCATAAAGCTGAAATGTTCAGGCAAATAACCATGCTTGTGACAGCTGAGAACATAAAAAATCACACAGCTAAAGAGGCAGACGAGAGGAGAGAAGAAGAGGGAAGGGAGGCGCAGAATTTGAATTATGGGAGACAATGAAATGCAAAAGACTAGAGTCTAGATACTCTATGATGCCGATTGTCAGCAAAAGTTTGAACCAGAAACCTCCAACTGAACGAGCCAACTATTTGCTCCTGAACCATATCCACGATGTAAATGATACCCAGGCAAACTTCCATCCAGACAAACTGTGAGATGAGAGAAAAGGAAGCAAATCAGGACAAGAAGCGAGACAGACTTCAAGGCAAAATACCTATACCGACGCTTAAGCATACCCGTGAATGCTAAATGGTGAGGTTAAATGCCTTTTAACTGTTAAAAAAGAATTTACACTGGCATGTTCCTCTTTCTTTGGATTAAACACATCATCAAAGTTTTTTGGAAATACTCTTTCCCTTCGCGTCCCTTTGAAAAAGCCAATGAGGTAAATTCTCATAAACTTGCTCGCTTCAGTACTCTATCCCTCTTGTATATTGGCATCCAGGAGAAATAAAATTCACTTTTTAAAATTATTATTATTATTATTATTATTATTATTTTAAAAATAAAATAGGTGGGGAAGAAAGCCTAAAAAACCAGAAACCCAGCAACCAGAAGCAATTTCGTCGGCAACGCTCATTCAGTCAGGCTATGACCCAGTAAATCTGTAGCTCTACGGTTTTCAACCCAAGGCATAGTAAGCAAGAGAAATAAAAATTAAATAATAATAATAAAAGGGAAAGCTATTATTAATGAGAAATCTGAGAGAATAATAAAAAAATAAGAAAAAAAAACTTAGATAATTGAAGGAGAAGGAGAAGGAGATACACAGCAGGGTGATATGGGATATTTAACAACAACATGATCATGATGTAATGTAAGAGAAGCGAGCAGTCAGTAAGGGGCGTGTGTGTTTGTGTGTGTGTGTGTGTGTGTGTGTGTGTGTGTGTGTGTGTGTGTGTGAGAGAGAGAGAGAGAGAGAGAGAGAGAGAGAGAGAGAGAGAGAGGGCTTGCATTACCTGCACCTTTAGCACCAGCACCTTGAATTAAGGTGAGTCCTACCCAAAGAGCATTGAGAATGGGCTTAGATTCATTATAATGAAGATGGCCATAAGCTTCAGGGTAAAACAATGCGTCTGTTTCATTGAAATCCAGCCGCATTCCACATACAGAAACGGAAGCTGCGACGACCCAAACCCAGAAAAGCTTCGGCTTCGTCATTGGCTCGATCCTCCGCCACCCAGATCTTGGAATGAAAATTGAGACAAGACTTAAGGGACCCCCCAAAAAAGAACCAAAAAAACAAAAACGCCAAAACAGGCTGAAGTCAACAATGACTAGACACATTATTGCCATCACGATGTAGAACCTGGTGGACAAAAAAAAAAAAAAAACTCAAGACGTGTGTGCGGTGAACCATGGTGTGTGCGTAGACACCAATGCCCAATTCTCAATTTTTTTTTAACCAAGTTTTTGTTTCTTTTTCTTATTTTATTATTATTAGACATAAGATTTAAATTTTAGAATCTAATTTCATATCAGATTCCAGAGTACTTACTGTTTTGTTTTTAATATATCTTTAAAATATAATACGTGGAACAATGCCTAAATGAATATATTTTTAGTCCTCGAAAAGCTGATCCACTCCCAAAATTCCCCCAGCTAAAGTGGCTCCTGTCGTCTTCAGTTTTCGGTTTTAGAGAATGGAATGCACACAATATATGCAAGGGAACAAATTAAAATGAATAATATAATTAGACAAATTTGTTTTTGAATTAGGGGGGACACAGGCGACCCCCACGGTTGTTTTTGAATTAGCAGGACAATCTCTTCTTCAAGCCCACCTATCACGCTGTTTCAATCCCGTGTCTGTTTCAATAAATCAGTTTAATTCTGCCGCCAATTCAGGGATGCGCAGCGTGTGAAAATTAGTCTTCTCTCACCGCGTCCTCCTCCTTCTTATTATATTATCAAATGACACGGAGGCGGTGCTTTTATTATATAATGGCAGCGTCGATCAATCAAAATGAATAATTACTGCGGCCTACAAATGGACTCCGGTTGTCCGCAAATGTACTCTCAGTCGGTCGGCGATATGCCCCCTTCTGAAATTGTCCAAATTAACATGACATAATTCTCGTGGCAAGTCATACCCCTACTCTACATACGTTAAAATTAAGGGGCAAACTTGACTTGGACAACAACATATGAAAGCATTGTTAATGAATTGTCGTGGAAGTCTGGTAAATGCATATTGGAATCCAGGAATTTTACAAGACGTTCTTAATGGGACACTAACGTGAATAAAAAAAATCTTACTGAATTATATTGGGCCCTTGAATTTATGAAATTGTGGGAATTTTTAGCCCCTCTTAATTCCAAAATACAAGATTTCAATTGATTCTCGCTCTTAAACCATGCCCAACAATATGAGCTTAAAGTTTTTCTCATAATTCAACGGGTACTATCTTCATTTCATGCTCTTTTTGATGAGAAACCACAAAATGGCTTTGTTTGGTCATATTAGATTCATCTTCTAATCCATTTATTTAATTATATATATATATATATATATATATTTTTTTTTTTTTATTTAATTGGAATTGACTAAGACTTGAATTGAGAACTTGTTTTTTTTTTTTTTTCCCTTTTTTGCAATTCAAACAACGAGTACTTGCTACATTGCGAGGACAGATAATCGTGAGTAGAGAAAACAAATGTTTGATTTTTTGCGAACAGACAGGACCACAAACACCTTGCATTTCATTTCTGGTATGCTCTACTCTTATTATCTATAGACTACCACTGCATGGTCACACATCTCACCGTAACTCATCACCACCCTCCTCCTCCTCCATCTCTGTGTATCTCAAGAGTCCTTCTATCAGCAAAACGTGCTTTCTTCTATCTTGCCAGATGACATGTTTTTTTTCCCTTTTTTGGGGGGGGGGGGGGGGGGTGAAAGAAGAGCGGGTTACTGAAATATCGGAAAATAAAGATAGAAACATTTGAACGTACTCGCATCAATTTCATGCGTATTACTTAGTTTTCTGCTGGCCCACAGGGTTTTGGGCTTGGGCTGCATCTGTTTTCTTCGGCCCCTCTCCCCTGTGGTCACGGCTTTCTTTCTGGTGCCATCGTCTCGGTCACACTCATCTCCCAAGTGTCGGTGCCATTGCCATCCAAAGTCTCATTAGAATCGTCTGTTTTATCCGGTTTGTATTTGTACCATGAGGCCCAATACAGATAGTTTGCACCATTGAGGCAGCTCAGGATGCCCAGGAACCAATAGAAGATACTCAAATTGGCGTGGTTCACGGTTTCCCCTGCAAGCCATCGTTTTTTTTTTTTTTTTCTTCTTTTTTATTTTTTTTGCTCGGAGTGATCTTTTCGGTGTTGGAATTTATGATATCAACAAGCACGGTTCTCAAGAAGTAACCCGAAGATAGCGACAGCCATGTAAAGGTTGTGGAGAGCGATTTTAGCCAACCGGTGCTTCCTTGTACAATAACTCCAATAGTCCGACAAGAGTGAACACCCCTGCTATTCCGAATATTCCATATTGAAAGGAGAGCCAAAACAGGCTTATGGGGTGACGTGGGTCTGTTCTTGCTCGGTTCCTTCTTTTGACCTCAATTACCCCTGCTATTGCCATTGAAACGACGGACAGAACTAGCCCAATCCCCCACACGCCGCAGCTGTGTGTTCCCCTAGGGATGTCGGGTGATCTTTCAGGCAAATGGAACAATGAGGAACTCGTAGATTGGAATCAGTATGATCATAAACTCCGGCGGAATTGCCGGAATCGATGGCAAACTTGTCTTGTTTCAGATTCATCTTGCTTCCTTGTTGCACCGAGAAGGTTTGCAGCTGCGCTAAGCTTGTATTCATGATGATGGTGCTGAATAGTATGGACAACATTCTCGTTAGGATCTTCACTTCTTCCACTTGGGTCACGCTTCAAACTTTCCCTGTTGCTGCCGTCCCTTTCAAGTCTTTGTCGCGAGTATCAGTAATAATGGCCGCTTTGTCTAGGAATCTGCCTCAATACACCACGTTAACTAGGATAAGAAAAAAAAAAAATATTCCTATATAATTAATTGTCTTTTTCTGAAGGAAATCAAATATCCGACTTCAAGCAGTTGACTAATTATATATATATATATATATATATATATATATATATATGATACGAAGAGCTGTGATGACACCAGTGTCTTTGTACATATTCTCCTACACACACACAACTTTCTATGGTGTGGCTGCCCTGTTTTTTTCATCTGATCATTGAGTGTGAGATTAAGATAATTTGTGTCTGCATGCGTACTTCAATGTATGTATTTTTTGACAAATTAAAAGAGAGTAGTGGTAGCAGTAGCAGCAGCAGAAGTGGTGCCACCTGAACTGGTTGGTGTGGGCTATCTTTTCCGCGTTAAAAATTGCTTCTTTATCGCTGATCTCGTACAGTTGGTCAGCATTCTCTGGCAGTGGTAATGGCAGATTTTTAATTGCCAAAACAATGACCTGAAAGAGGTAGCGCACGATATTTTGTGTTTTGCGAGAGAGAGAGAGAGAGAGAGAGAGAGCGTGTGTGTATGTGTGTGTTTTACGTGGTTGTTGTGCATTAATCAGTCGATAAATTAATACATACTCGCCAGATTCTTAAGAGAAGGCTCTGTCCAGGTTGTCTGAGCGGGTAGAAAAGGCTTCCCAAGGGCAAGAAGAACAAGACCCACAAAGGTAGCAACAGTGGATATGAGAAATCCCTTGTACCAGCCTTTGTTCATACTAACCCAAACCACGCCAGTGACTCCTACAGTTGCGCCAATTACCTCAACAAGCGTGCTCCGATTGAAGTAGCTAGCCAGAGCCTGGGCGGCTTTTTGCATCCTTCTTGTCAAATTGGTCCGCACCAAGTGCTGGCAGGGCTCCCCTGACACCCCCCGCCCTTCGACCCCAAAGCTAGCAGGTACACCGAGAAGTATTGCTTAACTGCTGTGGGGCCCTCCACACAACTTGCCCTCCTGCAGTAACTTGGGTGCAGGCTGTTGGAACGAGCTTGAATTGTCACCAATACCAAAAGCCTGAAAAGAATTGGTCCATGCTCATCAGTCCTCTAATCCAAGTGAAATAAACTTACTTGTAATTGCCTTATCCATTCAGTTTAAATCCTACATGCATGAATGACCGGGTATATGTTTGTGACCTCACTGCGTTGACTGTTGAATGAATGAAATCATAATCGATATATGACTCTCAAGCTCGTTAGCTTAACATAAATGGTGTTTACCAAAATATAAGATTGCTGATGGGCCGGCAAAGCAGGCAGTTCATACGCACAAACATGGGACTATAATTGAAATTTGGCAGCTTGGCATCGACTTCTGCTTTTAGTCTCAAATATGGATGCTTTGGTGCAGAAATTTCTAATCTTGAAATGGTGTAATAGTTTTGCAGATGCTTTTGCGTATATTTATGTATGTTTAGGCACATATACAAACGGTAGGGTAAACAGCAAGCAAGCGTTTCGTTGTTTTGTTTTCAGTTTGTTGGATCTGTGCAGGATAATATGGGTGCTAATCGTTTGAATGAAGCTTATCTTTCCAAGAAAGATTTAAAAAAAAGAAAAGAAAAGAAGAAGGAAACATTTAAATTGGATAAGTTACCCTTTTATTTTCTTTTTTTCTTTAATGAACTGTTATTATTATTATTATTATTATTATTGTTAAATTCCCCTGAATAGTCGACCTGGAATCATATGTTTGTAAGTCAATGATACTCATATCACACATGTTTTTGTGTCTTTTTAAGTCAGAAAGTTTCCTAACGGAAAACCAATTTGATATCACACGCAACACAATTTCAGGACACAATTTTAGATGTCAAAAACACCAATACTGCCACCCTAGGATACCTCTATTTTTGTGATGCTAGGCTATACAAATTGCAAAGTTTTTCTCCCTCTACAGTCTACATAGAAGCCAAAGGTATCATCTTAATGAATGAAGGCACGGTAATCAACCAACTTCAGACGAGTACTTCATCATGAGGCACCGTCAAGCCAGGAATGTAATTGATAGGTACTTTGGTGCGCTGAAATTGACATGGTACATATTAAGGGAATAGTCATGGCACTGTCAAGACAGTTGGGAGACTTGTATCTACATGTTGTTTGACTCATAATTTAACTGAAAGGGAGATGAGCATAGATCCACAAGAGGCTGACTATTTATTGACAGGAAAGCAACAAGAAAAGACAAAGGCTTCAGGTGAATGCATTACATATACTGAATTATCAGATCAATGAGATCAATTTAGAGTAAATTTGCCTTCAAAAACATTCAGTTAGGAAGATAAATGGAATCATACCATCAAAAAAGTCCTATGCTCATATAAGTTACACAAACTTCCACCGCAGCATCAGAAACTGAAAATCAAGACCTGAAACCTTGTATATTCAGAATGATATCAGAACAACAATGGCATTCACAACAAAATTTCAATCTTAAACCCTCTTTCCATTCATAAGATTCTAAGACTATTTATTGACAGGAAAGCAACAAGAAAAGACAAAGGCTTCAGGTGAATGCATTACATATACTGAATTATCAGATCAATGAGATCAATTGAGAGTAAATTTGCCTACAAAAATATTCAGTTACGAAGATAAATGGAATCATACCATCAAAAAAGTCCTATGCTCATATAAGTTACACAAACTTCCACCGCAGCATCAGAAACTGAAAATCAAGATCTGAAACCTTGTATATTCAGAATGATATCAGAACAACAATGGCATTCACAACACAGTTGCGTAAAACACTGTTGCAAACATAAACAAAATTTCAATCTTAAACCCTCTTTCCATTCATAAGATTCTAGGAGAAGCTAGCAAAAATATTTAAACAGTACAGGAAATAGCCTTCCACTGTATATGGCACTAATGTCAACAAGGAATAATTATATGCCAGAAAGATTTCTGCTGATTGTACCTTTACATTCATGAACCAGAGAAGGCTGAGGGAAATCAGAAGATAGGCATTGGTAGTGTGGTAGCAAAAGCATACTCTAAACTCAATCAATGCACATGAAATTGCAAACACAACAATTGACAGATTGGGCTACATTAAAGACGAGATGACATGTCACTCCTCATAAACTAATCTGTGTGTCAGCTGTATTGTTTGCAAGTATGGCAGCTAAAATTCTACTCAACAAAGCAAGATAATGACAAAGATGGGCCAAACAGATACAGGGTAAGTAATCATGTAACCAATGGAGCCTGCACATGGTGGCTAAAACACTTGACGTGTACAGAAAAGTGGGATAAGGGACTTAAAGCACTCTTGAGTACTTGACAACAATATTGGCAAAATGGTTATCCATGCAAGGCTTCTCCAAAGAAGAGAAACAGTCAAAATTCTATATGAACACAGCAGATATCAAAAAAAAGGATGGACAAGCCCTGATACATGGTAGCTGATGATATAACCAATAAAGCCTACAATCTGCAACTAGAATGTCTGAACCTAAATAAATCTTGAGTAATTGACACCAATATTGGTAAGATGACTATGTATACAAAGATTCTACCAAGAAGAAACATCTTCTATTATTCAACTCAACTCAATTCTTTAAGGATGCTCCTGCTTAGTAGATTACTGCAGTTTCTATTCTTGGGTCACCTAATTGCACTTTCATGTGCAGCTGGAACTTTTGCAGGGTAACTGGAAAAGTCCATATCAATAAGGGACATGTCATATGGCATAGATGAATAATCTGAAGCATCAACTAGTAAGGAAGATTTCATCATGTCAGAATGTGCAGAACCAGGTACTGTAACAGTATTATCGGGAGTGTTTGTGCCAGAAGAAGGGTGGCTGGAGAGCTGAATCTCATCCATCTTGTTTCCAAACGCATGTCTGTTTCTTCTAACAGCATCCATCTCCTGGCCAGTAGGCACAAAGGTACGTGCTCGATATTTTCTTGTTCCTTCATCTCCGTCATTGTGGTTGTAGAGCACATAATCATGGTAAGTTGGTGCAAACTGAAAGTCATAAACAATAATCAAAACATGTAATGCAGAGCCAAGAAAGGCAAACTAATGCTGAAGAAACCCACATGGAGTAACAAGAAAATATAGGAGCACCTGGTGAACAGTATCATGATAGAAGTCATTTAACTTCAAAGCATGTGCCAGGCTGCCTGTCAAACCACAAGACCCACCAATGTTTGCACCAGCATACTCTTTGTATGGAAATGCATAAAGATGACCAACAGCAGCAGCGAGCATCTCAACACATATGATAAAGTCTTGAAATTGAGCAGCTTCCTCTGCATCCTCTATGAATCCAGACTTCGCAGCAAGAAAGACCAAAACTCCCTTGAAAAGAAGAAAAAAAATGAAACAAACAAGAAAAAGTTTTCAAGTTTGAAACCCTAATCATAGTTGTATAACACAGAGATTTTATCAAATGCTTCCTGATACTGATGCTACTAGAAAGATAAAAGGCAAAGAAAAGAAATATATTACCCTGTATTTCATGAAAACAGACTATTGGGTTCAAAAGTATGATTAATGCTGGACAAAATTTGAAAGAACAGACTCCCTAGGATTTTCCTGCTGCAACTACAAATTAGAAAAGGAAAATGAAAGCATATCTAAGTTAAATTGTTGACTGTCTAAAAGCACTTAGCAGGCAATTTTTCAAAAAGCTGCTTTCAGACGATGACATGAAAATGCTTTGGATAATGCTTATCACATGCATGAATAAGGAATAAGTGCAAAATTTATGTCTGTACATGGAACCTAACAAGCTAATATCAAAGTTTCTGGTTTTAGTATAATGGTGCCACTTTGGTGGCAGCTAGGCACACATGCATCCAGACATCCATGCAACAATCCAACATATAATGCACATACTTTACATCCAGTGCACATAGCACATTCGAGACAACCACTCATTTAAGGCAAAATGCACAAGGTTGCCGTAAGCTGCCCGTTACTTACTCACACCACATAGTGGTATGAAGAAAAGTAAAAAGCAAGGAATATGATGAAAGGGAATTATTAAACTGTGAGATAAGAATGTAGTAAGTAGATAAAGAGGATGAATGAGTGATGAGGAACCCAAAGTTATACTCTCAAATTCAACTCCCACATGCCATTAATGAGAGGAGCAGACATAAAGGTTCAAAAACAAATACAATCTATAAAGCAATGCATAGAATGATCAAAATGTATGCAATTGCAAGCCATTTTGGAAGCAAAAACAGATACACCCTTAGAAGAGAGCCTGAATGAGGAGAGCAAATAAAGCAATGCTTCTGGTCATTGTGTAAAGGCATTTATAATCCGTAAGCAGGAGAGAAGATAGTGGATGCAATCAAATGTTAACAAGCAATCTGAAGCTTAAATGAGGATGCTGATGTTTGGAACTTTACCTGCCAGTAAGTCAAGAAAACGACAGACTTGATCATGATAAATTTTGGAACTGGATTGAAGGGCTGAAGCAGATCTTTGCATGCCACATAAAACAATACCAAAGCATAAAGAGCCATTGAGTATGAGAGTGTGTAAATAATGGTCAGATACAGATATGCTTGTTTGGGGCTGAAATTTCCGTCTGTATATTTCCCTTTGGCATAAAGTATAAGTGTAACAGCAACTAAGATGGGCTTCAAAATCACAAACTGCAAACATCCTTGCTTGCACTTCCGTATAAAGCGCCTGCATTTTACCCACCATGAAAGCCAGAAATGTAAATGCAATACCAATGTATACAATGCACAAAACATTATTGCAATTCTCAAGTTCAACCAGAAATTCTTGACAACTATAACAAATGTTCTTATAACAACAGAAGTTTGCTATATTAAAGCAGGAGGAGGAAAGAAGGGTAAAATAACAGGATTCAAAACAAAAAGATGACTGGTAAATGACATCAACAACTAGTGAATTTCCATATTATGGAAGAAAATTATCGTACCAATGAAGCACAATGTTTTATGCACACAGAAACACCATAAGCAAGAAGACACTCACCCGTCAAGGGGTATTGGAGGGAAGCAACATGTCATCAAGCACAATGATGGTTTCAGAACACGTCCACTTAAACTTAACACAACTGCTCCAGGCCCACCAACCCAAGCCAGGCATAATGACAAGAAATTATAAATCACCCAAGCTTCATAACTGAGACAGATAACCAAATGTCAGCATATAATTGTTCTGGTATGATGAAAAAAGAATTTGTAAACAGACTTGTTTTCTAAATGGAATGGCTTTTACGACTTAAAAATCTTGTAGAGGCCATACAACAAATAGTTCATTCATCATAAACTCATAAATCAATAGATCAGACTTTAATCTTTAAAATTGCTTGCATTAACTGGAAGACTGCTGAAATGTAAATGTCCCGCTGCTATGTCTAAACAATTATTAGGGTTTAGTTTAGCCTACATTATGGAAAAACAAGAAAACAAAATAAACTAACAATATCAAGCCACAAGCAAACAGTAGTTGATAAGTACAGTAAACAGATTTGAGATGTGCATCTAGTTCATCTCCTAGCAGAGTATTTATTATTATTATTATTATTTTTTTTAATATCATGGCTACATTAAACTTCAATGTACGTACTATGATCAAAGATTTTGTTTGCAAGTTCTACAATTGATCAAGCAAGGTAAACCCTGCATGCAACAATCAAAATTAGATTCAGATATGGTTGTACTTACATTTCTCGTAAGGAATTGAAGTGGATAGCACTCTTTGGCAGAATTAGTGACAAGAAAGACATCAATGCATAAATCTGTCAATGGAAAAAAAAATCATATTTTAGTGAAGTAAAATACAGATAGTATAGCCTTCCACAAGTTCCAATACATGTGGGGACAAAAGGCTAATCACTAAAAAGTGAAAAAATGAAACAAAAATATTATGAAGCCAAAGAATTGAATGCACACAGTATATATATATATATATATATATATATATTAAAATAAATGATCAAATTATGCAAACAAAATAAATCCTAAGATGTGGCAGATGCAAGCTATTAAAAAAATAATTATCCAAATTTCAGAAAAAAGGAAAAAAAAAAAGATATAATCCAAATGTATGTTCTTGTCTATGGGTAGAATACTGTGCCACATACACATCAAGAAATTACCATGCCAAATGAACATCCAAATTTCCCCATCTCTACATATGGAAATTCAATTAATTAGCTTGCATAAACTGTTCTATTGATAATCAAGAGAGTTTTCTTAATTAGTTGGCCATAAGATGGCATACCAATTTTCTGATCATGTCCCTAATGAAATCCAATGGCTATATATAAGATAGCATATCTGCTTTCCATGTGCTGGAAAGCTGTTGTACCCTTCACAAGGAAAATAACACTAATGATTTCATCCAAGAACCATCCAAGGAAGAAGAAATTACAAAAAAAAATGCAAACCCACTTCCATTGTGCCACAAACCTAGCAATAAAGGTTCTCCAATCTTGCTAAACTACTCAGGCATATAAGAATTATCAGGTGCATAAGACTCCCCACTTCAAAAAGGCTGGCAGAGGATCATCTATTTTCTAAGCATCTTTACCCTTGCATTTTGCAATGAGGCTATTTGCAGAACTAGAACATGTGATACTCCATTCATCTGGGAGCAACTCCTTCATTAACAAGCTGAGAAGTAAGAGAGGATACAGAAAAAAAGAGAAGAGGAAATCCTTATTTGGCCTATCCTTTGGCACCTACCCACCTTGAGAGCATCCAGGGAGTTATGAGCTTTGCACTCAAACAATAGACAACTAACAAGAAAGGATTGAATGGGTTCATTTCCCAATGGTTGAGTACTAACACAAGACTCACAATGTGCAAAATGGATGAGAAAACAGAAAACCTAGACTTGTAGAGCTTTAGAACACTGTTAATAATAAAAATTGACAAGGAACATAAATCATGAAATAATCAATGCAGAGAGGAAAAAAAGCATGGAACAGTACTTTAGGCAATTGAGTTTTGGAGAAAAAAAGACAAAAAAGAAAAGGTTAGAATAAATCACTGACCGGGACCATAAAAATTATGCGAACTATATATCTCTGATACGTAGGTTCAGTGTAATTTAAAAGGTGCCTGTATATGTGAAAAAGGGCCAACGAGATTGCTCCGGCGGTGCAAAAGAAGGCTATGATGCTCAAGTAAATCGGCACCAATTCAGTCATCGTGACAAGTTAACCCACCTCCAGCCCCGCAGTCACTGTCACAGAAGCGGTTAAGAAAATAAAAGAAAACAAGAGGAAGAAGAGGAGGAGGGCAAACTAACGAAAAAGATGAAGAAGGCAAAGCTAGCAAAACCATGCAAGAAGGAAAGACAAGGTAACACAAAAGAAGAATTAAAAAATAAAAAAAAAATACAAACCTCGACAGAGAAGAAGTGAAATGATTAGGTCTGTCTCCTGTCAATCGAATACGGGAAACTAAGGAGAAGGAATGGTCTTGCAAAATTGCAAACCCTAGCCTCAGTAGACTGCCCGGCGGCCACAACCAGAAATTAAAGAAGCATGAATTTTGGTAGCGCAACGGGGGATGATGATGAGATGGGTTAGATTGCGTGCACTGTAGAAGGGAAAGACTTTGAAATGAAGGCAAATCAATAATGGAGTGTAATGGAATGGAAGCCAAACATTACCAAGTAATTGAAGCAAACAGTTTCAAGAAAACTACTCAAGATTCGCAAATAAACAGAAATTTCAAGAAATGGGTATCGGGAGAAGAAATAAGAGGGCACTTTGATTGGATTTATATCGGTAGATTTGAGACCGGATGGTGAGAGATGAAAGCGCGTATGATATGACACAGTAATGGTTATCCCAAAACAAAAAGATTTTAACTTTACTTACTTAACTAAAGAAAAAGTCTCGTCAAAAACAAAACTAACCGGTCGGAAAGAGAAGAGTGGTCGGAAGGAGGATCGATGGCTGCACTGCAACTGCTACTGCCACCGCCACCGAGTGGGCACCACCAACATTAAAATGATGGCGGCCAGCTACTCGATGGTCGTCATGATTCATGCTTTAGAGTTTTACATTTTTTATTCAGTAGTTTTTCGACTTGAGAGGCTCTTGCAACTGGGAAAGCGTTTTATTATAGTTTTTCATTAAAAAAAAAAAGATAATTATAAATAAATATAAAATTTTCGTATCTTGTAACATAAATTTATTTATTAGTTTGAAGATATCACAAAATTAACTTTTTATTAATGTTGAGACAAAGTGACACGTAGATTTATGCTAGATAAAATTAAATATTAATAAAAATATGAAAAATAATAATAAAAAAATAAATAAGTGAAAGAGAAATTAAAAAATTTAAAAAATAATTAAAATATAAATTTTAAATTTTATTAATTTTTTTAAAAAATAAAATAAAAAAATATATATTTATTCTTATATAAATAAATATTATAAATATACAAATACAATTGAGAGAAAGACAAGCGGACGGGAGAGAGAGATAGATAAACCTCTGGAGATTCATTCGACCTAGGTGGAGGGCTGCGAGGCCATTCATTTGAGGGGCGGGGAAACTCTGGTCTGTCTGTGTGTCTGTACCGGGTGGGTGCCGCCTTATCATCTAACTATCTCTGCTTTCACGGCATAGCTTCCTCGTCGGGCTTCCTACGCCACAAATACCTCCCGCACGAAGCTCCACACTCCCCAACTGTTCCCGAGCCCCCATTAAACCTACCGTTATTCCAGCCGCTGACCGGCACTGCTTGCTAACAGTTGTGAATTTTGTGTGAGTGTGAGTCTCTAGTATTTGACAAAAAGCAGAAATGGTTTCCCCAGTAGTAGTATTAGTAGGTGTCCCTTCCGTATTCTGCTGCAGCACCAGCCGATTTCTGCAACATGGTGGTTGGAGTAGGACATTTTCCTCCTTCGCACCATCATCATCCTCCCAGTCACCATCTTTTTCCTTTGAACACAAGTCCCACTCAAATCCTCGGTTAGCCAACAGCCTTATACAACGGAGGTTGGCTCCTTTATTAGTGGCAGAGGCACTCAAGCCCAAGACCAACATAAAGCGCCTTCCTTGTGCCATCGCCACCCATAATTCCGTCCTCAGCCAAGAGGACTTCAAAGGCCTTGGTGACCTTCCTGCTTTCGATGGTCTCGACAACCACAATGAATCTCAAACTGCAAATGCAAATGAGCTTGAAATTTCCAAGTTAGATCTACCTGAACGACTCGTTGAAACCCTCGAGAAACGCGGGATAACTCAACTTTTCCCCATTCAAGTACTCTTGTGTTTTCTTTCCTTTATTTGTTCTTCCTTCCTTTCATAGCTCTCTCTCTCTCTCTCTCTCTCTCTCTCTTTTTCTCTGTTTTTTTTTTTTATTTTGTTTTTAAGTAAGTTTATGCTCTGATACCTCTAGTATAAGGAGTGTTTTTCTGTCCTTCATGAATCTTACTGCATTCTAATTTCCCAAACTTCTTTCTCGACTTTGATATATCTTTGTAATGCCTATGCTCCTGATTCATTTTAAACCACTTTGCCTGGTGTCCTTGGCGTGGTTGTTATTAATTTGTTACCTACAGTTATAACTATGCATTGCCACCATGTCTCAATTTCGGTTGATCCTTTTGTTTTCGTTTTTCCTTTTATGATCCAGAGAGCTGTTTTACTTCCGGCACTTGAAGGCCGTGACATCATTGCTCGTGCAAAAACTGGGACTGGGAAGACATTAGCCTTTGGAATCCCAATTATTAAACAGCTCACTGAAGAGGTTGAAAGAAGTTCTCAGAGGTATACTGTATATCTATAGCAACAAAGCCTAGTGTCCAATTGCCCTTAAAATCCTTTCGGTAGCTTATATTTCATTAACTTGGTTCCTTGCAGACGAGCTGGTAGGCTTCCTAGAGTTTTGGTCCTAGCTCCTACTCGGGAGTTAGCAAAGCAAGTTGAAAAAGAAATCAAAGAATCTGCATCTTTTTTGAGCACAGTTTGTGTTTATGGAGGGGTTTCATATGTTACACAGCAGAGCGCACTTTCCCGTGGGGTTGATGTTGTGGTTGGAACTCCAGGTCGAATTATTGACTTGATAAAAGGCAACAGCCTCAGATTGGGGGAAGTTGAATATTTGGTACTTGATGAAGCTGATCAAATGCTTTCCTTTGGATTTGAGGAGGATGTGGAAGTAATTTTAGAAAACCTTCCATCAAAGAGACAAAATATGCTTTTCTCTGCAACTATGCCTAGTTGGGTGAAGAAGCTAGCTAGGAAATACTTGCAAAATCCTTTGCATATCGATTTGGTAAAATCCTGTTATCTTATTCTTTACATTTTTTTTTTTATTAATTTTTTGTTTTTGTTCTCTAAATTTTGTTAGTTATTAGTATGTGTTGACATCGGCCCCATGAATGGTGAGTTTTTTTCTAGAAAGGTCAGACACAGAGAGAGAGAGGGGGGTGCATTTGAAATGGATATGCTAAGAGGATATCTATTTGCATGGACTTCACATTATTCTCCCTTTCTTATGTGGGCACCTTTTTGTCCATTATCTTGCATCTGTTTAAAAGTTCATATCTGCTGTTTACATTGCTGATATTTCTCAAGTTTTCAAGGTGTCATTGAATGTTGTTATGATCCTTTTCTTCTGCCATAGGTTGGGGACCAAGATGAAAAGCTGGCGGAAGGAATCAAACTTTATGCCATATCAACCACTGCAACTTCAAAGCGGAGTATTCTTAGTGATCTTGTAACAGTATGAGTCAGCAGCCCCAATCTCTCAAAACTGTTCTTCTCTTTATTACCACCTTTATATGGTGCAATGTGTTCATGCCTTTCATAGGAAAATATCGAAAATGGACCTTTTAAGTTGTGAAAAAGCAAAATCTTTTTTAGAAGACCAAAACTATCAAGAGATATGTACAATGTATATTTCGGTGCAACAACATACTCTGCAAATTGTGCAAACATGTGTCATGGTTCATGTTCCTTTTTTTGAATTTTGATTCTCTGCAGTGGCAAATTCAAGCAAAGCTTACTCAATAATGCTAGTAATCCTTGTGAACTATAAGACATTTAATTCATGGGTGCAATTTTCATAGTTGATGCATTAATGTTTTATTTGCCATGGTGCTTTGATATTGTGAAGCTCATCTCATCCATTGATTGTAATACCTAAGGTAACTATGGCTGCAAGTCAGTATCTAATGCCACTATACTTTCAGGTTTATGCAAAGGGTGGGAAGACCATTGTCTTCACCCAGACTAAACGCGATGCTGATGAAGTCTCTATGGCATTAACAAATAGTATAGCATCCGAGGCATTGCATGGAGATATATCTCAGCATCAGAGGGAGAGAACTTTGAATGGCTTTCGTAAAGGAAAATTCACTGTGCTTGTTGCCACTGATGTTGCATCCCGTGGGCTTGATATCCCTAATGTTGACTTGGTAACGTCTTGTGATTGTTTCATTAATATTGAGATACCATTTTTAATTGTTTATTATAATGTAAATGAAAGATGAGATTAGGCAAGTATTCCCAGAAACCTTCTCTTGGTATATTATATTGTGAGTCTGTTTGCATTAATGGAAGTTTTAAGATGTACCATCTTCATGGATTTGGTTAAGAGGTGAGTGATAAGATGGACGTGTGAAAACCATTGGTTTACAAACACATTAAATGGTTTTGGATGCATATATGTCATATGTAGGAGCTTGAATGATCTACATCTTTAGAATGTTTCATCTATTTTCATTTCTTTTTGGCAATACTTTTTAAATGAAATGTCTTAATTCAAGCTACTGGTTTCAAGATTTTGCTTCCTTCATTTTTAGCAACTTGCAATCTTGCTCTTCCTTTGCTCCAGGTCATCCATTATGAACTTCCCAATGATCCAGAAGCTTTTGTGCATCGTTCTGGTCGTACTGGACGTGCAGGAAAGGAAGGTACTGCTGTTGTGATGTTTACTAGCAACCAAAGGAGGACAGTGAGATACCTTGAGCGTGATGTGGGGTGCAAGTTTGAGTTTGTTAGCCCACCAGCTATTGAAGAGGTTTTAGAGTCATCAGCTGAGCAAGTGGTTGCTACTCTAAATGGCGTTCATCCTGAGTCTCTAGACTTTTTCATTCCAGCTGCTGAGAAGTTGATGAATGAACAAGGGACAAATGCTCTTGCTGCTGCACTAGCACACTTGAGTGGATTTTCCCAGCCTCCATCATCTCGGTCTCTCATCAGCCATGAGCAGGCAAATAATATGCCCTGGCATTTCCAAATATATTGGTGCAGCGAAATAGTTATTTGGGCTCAAAAGTTTTGTCATAATTGTTATGGTTGATATCATGGTGGTTTATTCCTATTCCTGTTTTTTGGCCTCCCTCCCTTGGTGATGCTTGATCATGTATTGTTAAATTGCTTGATTGCCAAAATAATAATTCATGAAGTCTGCAAAGTTGTAAACATTTTGTGTCTATTCCTGACAATTTTCTGTCATCTACTGCAATCTGGTTTCACCATGTTTTAGAGTCTACATGTTGCATATGAATCTGTCCCTGCATAAAAAATCGGGATAGTTCACAAAATTCTGACAGTTTTTTGCTACCGACTGCAATTGATTTTCACCATGTTCAAGAGTCTTCAGTTTGCATGTATTTCTTTCCCCACATCAAAGCTCTGGATCGTTCACAACCAAATTTACATTTTTCTTTTGGGGCCATATCTCCGTGTCACTGTCTTTTTCTTAGTGATGCATTTGCCTGCCATTTTTCTTTTATTGAGTGTGTTTGCCTGTCATTTATCCTGAAGTTTCTGATATCATGTGAGCCCAGTATTTCCTTGTGTGGTTTTAGAAGGATTGACATTTTGTAGCTGGTATTGATGGTATGCTGTGGTTAACTTGAGCCAGAATCTCATGTTGCAGGGTTGGATAACATTGCAGTTGAATCGGGACTCAGTTTATTCCAGAGGGTTCCTGTCTGCCAGATCTGTAACTGGTTTTCTTTCAGACGTGTATCCTTCAGCAGCTGATGAAGTTGGAAAAATATATTTAATTGCAGATGAAAGGGTATGTTCCTGCAAAGTGTTGAGAACATTTGGACTTGACCTTCACCTAATTGATGAGTTGCATCATTCAAAAGCACTAAAGTGACACCTTTTATATCAGGTTCAAGGAGCTGTTTTTGATCTTCCAGAGGAGATTGCCAAAGAGCTACTAAATAGGCAATTACCACCTGGAAACACTATTTCCAAGATCACCAAGGTTGATTTGGTTACTGTTTCTCATTGATGCCCTAGTCTATGAAACCAAATATGTTGCTTGGCATTTTGTGATTGTTTGTGGTGCAAAACCTGTACATGGTATTTAATTTCTATTTATTTTTGTGGCAGTTGCCTGCACTGCAAGATGATGGGCCTCCAAGAGATTTCTACGGCAGGTTTTCTGACAGGGATCGACCTCCTAGAGGAGGCTTAAAGGGCCAGAGAGGTTTTAGATCCTCTCGGGGCTGGGATGGCGGTAGAGATTCTGATGATGACAAGGATATGTATAGGAGTGGTGGTCGAGGCTACAGAAATGGGAATAGCTGGTCTCGGAATTCTAGAGGTGGTAGGCATGGTCGTCAAAATTCTGGTGATGATGGAAATATGAATAGGGACGGTCAAAGCTACAGGAATGAGAGTAGCTGGTCTCGGATTTCAAGAAGTGGTGGGGATGATTGGCTAATAGGTGCTAGAAGATCAGGCAGGTCAGCATCTAGAGACAGGTATAGATTTATGAATGCTAATCAATGAACCTTAACCAACTAAGCTGGCAAAAAAAAAAAAAACACTGATGTTGAGTTGTTAAGCAAGAACATCAATACAGGGATTTGAATAGGTTTATTGGTTTGGTAAAACTTGTATATTTCTCTTGTACCTAGTGTTTGGCTGCATTTGCTCTCATACTTATCTGCCTTGCTATTGAGCCACCTTTGCTCGAAACTGAGAAGGTTGATTGCTGTTCATGAAACTATGGTTTTGGTTGTTGCATTGGGAATAGAAGTCAGGATTTAACTGTTGTCTATAATATGTCAGCCACAGTTGAATTCTGATCCCTTCCCCTGTTTCCTCCTACATATATGGGAAATTTTAGTAACTGAGGTTTTACTTCTGTTCTACCCTGCTTTTTCCTCTCCCCATTTTACATGTTGCAGTTCACAATGCATCCTTTCCGCTGAATTTTGTGGAGGGTTTAGGACCTTATTTTTTGGTTTTATTTTTAGCAGTGATGGCCAAAAAGTGAGTTTTCTTTAACACCTATATGTGTATAGCATGTGTTTGTGTGTATTTAAATGCAATGGTGCATCTTTTGACTGCATAGCAGAGGCTTTGGAGGCTCTTGCTTTAACTGTGGGCAGTCTGGTCACAGAGCATCAGAATGCCCCAACAAGGAAGACTATTATTAGCTGAATTCAACATGGGTTCTGGCACTGGAACCAGAGAGGATGCCGTGTTTCTGCAGGGAATTGCCATCACTATTTTGTTTTCGACGACGGGCTCTATAATGGTGCTCGGAAGAATTTGAGGAAGCGCTGTCCTTTCACGCTCTCTTCCCATCTATGTGGCAAATCCATTGGAGATTTTTGGTTGGAAGCCCCCTCCTTTTTGTGGAACTTTGCACTCTACGATGATTATGACAGGCCTTATGGGATAGAATTGCCAAGATTTTATTTTCGATCCAAGACGTGGATAGTTACTAACCACGGTGAATGTTGGATTAACTACCATATTTATTTGAAGATAAAGCAGGAAAATAGCGGCAATGAAATTAGTATTGAACTTATGCATTAGAACTAATATTATATTTAATGAATACTAATTATAACAATATACTTTGAGAATCAAATTCTCTGCAAAAGATATGAGAACAAAAGAAATTATTAACGTTAGAGATAATCTCTTTTAGACAAATTTGAGGCACAATTCTTGTGAGACACGGCAAGAATTTGGGGTAGCATTCGTTTCGATTGTGCTGATGGTCGAATTGTTTTCTTACTTTATAAACATAGGGTTTAGGGTTTTAGGGTTTAAGGGTTTAGGGTCTAGGGTTTAGGGGTTTAGGGTTTAGGGTTTTAGGGTTCAAGGGTTCCAGGGTTTAGGGTTTAAAGTTTTAGGGGTTTAGGTTTAGGGTTCAGGGGTTTAGGGTTTTGGGGGTTAGTGTTTAGGGTTTAGGGTTTAGAGGGATAGGGGTTAGGGGTTAAAGGTTTGGGTTTTGGGGCTTGGGTTTAGGGGTTTAGGGGTTAGGGGTTTAGGGGTTTAGGGTTTAGGGTTTAGGGTTTTTTTAGGGTTTAGGGTTTAGGGTTTTAGGGTTTAGGGTTTTAGGGTTTTAGGGTTTAGGGTTTAGGGGTTTAGGGGTTTAGGGGGTTTTAGGGGTTTTAGGGTTTTAGGGGTTTAGGGTTTTAGGGTTTAGGTTTAGGTTTAGGGTTTAGGGTTTAGGGTTTAGGGTTTAGGGTTTAGGGTTAGGGTTTAGGGTTTTAGGGTTTTAGGGTTTAGGGTTTAGGGTTTAGGGTTAGGGTTTAGGGTTTAGGGTTTAGGGTTTAGGGTTTAGGGTTTAGGGTTTAGGGTTTAGGGTTTTTAGGTTTAGGGTTTAGGGGTTTTAGGGTTTAGGGGTTTT